>CM066033.1:1169940163-1171144511 GCA_033557465.1 Ichthyophis bannanicus
TCCCTATCACAGCGCAGCGGTGCTGCATCAGGCCCTGCCCTCTTGAGATGAGTGCCCTGGGATTACCTCATAGCTCTTCTGATTGAACACATGTATTCTCACTTCAGCGCCCCTCATGGATGCGGGACACCTGGTGCATTCTGGGAATGGTAGTCGTTTATGTTGTGAGCTATGTGTTAATTACACTCTACCAGGAATGACAGGAGTCTTGTTCAGGGTCACATCACCCTTTCTATAACTCCTACCTGAGCCATATGATTGATAGGCTTCCTTAGCAAAAATGTACATGGTGCTATGTCCTGTGTGTAAATGCTTTCTATTACATCAAACTTATGCATCTCACGTAGTATCAGTTTTTACCATGCAATTAGGGGTTATTTGTATGTGATCTGTTTTGCCTAGATCGGCTTTGACACTTGTACCCGCCACAGGTAAATCAATGACCACCTTTCTCTTCCCACACAGGCAGTTCGTCAGGACACTTGCAGCTATAAGGCACAAATGGAGAAAGCCTCATTACAGGAGGTTGAGTGCTTCTGCGCCCAAAAACACACTCCAAGATACTGCCTTATGGGATGGATGTGTGTGGCCAATGGAGTGCATCCAAGCTGCCCTGGAAAGCGATCGGCACCACCGCACCCTGCCGCCACACCGCCACCACCACCAACCACCCACACACCGCCACAGGCACAAGATGGACCGTGTGGGGCACAAGATGAAGGGGAACGTATTTTGCAGCGTGCCAGACGTGAGAGGCAGCGCCGGTCGCCAATAGCCGTGCACACTACCTATTACTGTACCATGGCATACATATAAAGTCTCCGTCCAATGTTTCTCTACGTTATTTTTATAGCCTAGTTGTCGTGCACATGAAATGCCTCGACTCATTTTTTTACAGATGGGGTTCAGATCTGGCCCGGTATTGCCGGGGTGGTCCACTACTGTCTTGTATTACTGCACACATGGCATTGCACGAGTATGCCTGTTTGATGTACACCCGCGCTGAGTGAATAGAGCGGTTATAGAAGCATAAATGTTAAATAAATAAATAACGATACAATAAATATAATCGTTAATAACTGCATACAGAGTCTGGGCAGTGGCCCTTGGCGGCAATTAACACCAATGGTCACATAGGCCCAATGCCACATGGGGCAGCTGCAGGGTTCCAAAACAACCACTATCGTGGCCATTCCACGGGGTTTTTTTTTTTTCCCCCCCCCCAAAACACCCCCTGATACTGTGCACATGGGGTGGAGGCTGCTGTGGCCATTGGCCCCCTGGTCATGTGGCCAAGGCGGGGGTGACATGGAGTGTCCCGCCCCTCCATGGCCAACACATGGGTCAGAGGCGGACACATATGGGGGTCATGCGTGTGTGCGATGCTGCTCTTGCACCAGCAATTGTTGTGGGGGATTCAGACAACATCCATGTGTGACATGGGACTGTTTAGGCGGGAGATAGTAAACAGCAAAACATGACCTGTGGTTACCCAATGTCCCATTCCTATGCACAGGAGTGTTCATCAGGAACAGCTACGCATGTGGTGAAGGGGTAACCTTATGATGGCCATGGCCACGCTTACATGTCCAACCAGGTGTATGGACCTTCCATGCTTGCCTACATGTTGGGTGGTTTGAAGGTACCACACGTGACCAGTGAGGCAGGTTCAAAAACATGTTTATTATAACAAACTGTCACACCAATGCGCCCAACCAATGCCCAACATGAAAACACCACGGCATGAGGTGGGGGGCGGGGGAAACACAACCCCCCCACCCCCCCCCCCAGGGGTGGGCGCAGCAGAGGGCACATAGGGGCATTCACAGGTGCCAGCCTGGGTACACTGTAATGGCTGTTCGGCTAGGTGTGCCACGGGATGCCAGATGCAACCCATCACTGGCCACCTGCCGAACAAGCCCCAGTCAAACCACTGCAGGGCGTGGAACACGGACCAGGATGTCGGTTCGTACGTTCATCCAGGGCCATGCCAACATCGTCGATACACACTGCCAGCACACAGACACACATTGTATGTGGTCTGTGTGCTGGCATGAGCATTTGAGGTGTACCAGTGGCCTGGGTTGACGCAAGATCGTTGCATCACGTCCGTGCCGTGCAGACGCCTGCAATGCCGGACTGGTGCCCCCGGTGGGGCCTTTTTGCCTGGGTCTGTGTTTCCCCCCCCAATAACCAACCCCCAACCAATCCCCGCTCCTTCCATCACCCACCCCCCACCCTCCCTGCCCACACAATCACCCCAAAATCCCCCCTCCCTGCCTGCACCCCTGCCCACTTTGACCCTCTGTCCTGCACCCACCTCTGACCCATCCCCATGCTGCCCCGGGTTAGGGGTGTGCCCGCGGCCATCTTCCTAGTTCGCGCTCCACACATAAATGGAGTAGAAACCACCACACACATCTGCCCTCTCTGGTCCAGAATGTGGCTGCTCCCATCCCACCAGGATTGGTCGTCCGCCTCCTCCACCTCCTCAGGCCTTCCTCATCGGTTGTGTGCCGGGTGGTGGTGGACCTCCGGAGTAACTGTGCGGCAGACGGTGTGTGGCGATTGTTGCGTCGGCAGTGGCTATCTACTCGTCTGTGGTATAGGATTCCCCCAGAACCTATGTACAACATCAAGGTGAATGTCCATGTGTGTAACATAACAAATATGCAGATGCAGGTGGGATGTTTACCGGCTGGTGGCCATATGGCACACCTGTATACATGTGAGGTTGCCCATTCCAATTACTCACCATCGTGGTGGTGCTGGCGCTCCCTGCAGGCACGTGTGAGGCACTCCGGGTGGAATCTGCGAAGTTCGCGCCCCTTCTTCCTCAGGTCATCCACCTGTGGATATGCAACGGTTGTCAGGTGGCAACACATACCACCTGGTCACTGGGGCTATGGGTGAACATACGTTGACGTGTCTGGCCCACACCATGGCTACTTCTCCCCACCCTGCTGGTTTGGGGCATATAGAGCATAGTAACCGACCTCCAGCAGTCAGTCATCCCACATGTGGCAAATAGGTTAGCACATAGGGGTCACTGCCGTATGACATGGACATAGTTACATCCACCTGCACTGTCATGTAGGGCATCACACATCATGCATCACAAAGGGACTGCCATGCTGCGCCTCAACCATATCCCCACAACAAACCTGGTCAGAACGGTGGAGGGTTGGGGGTGACTGTGAGAGACAGGGGTTGTAGTTGTAGACGAGTGGCCATAGGTGGGACGTCACCAGAGGGACAGAGGGGATGAGGGAGGAAGCATCACCTAGGCAACATGGGGTGCATTGTAGGTCACATCCCTGCTGTGCAATGACAGCAGCTGTCAAAAGGTGTGTGTGTTTGATGTATCCCGGAAGGGGAAGGAAATGGTGAACGCGGGATGGTGACCAACTCTGAGCGTTTGCCACTGTATGATACCCATAGGTGTGTATCCCCTGTGGGGCAGCTCACCTACACAGTTGGCTGCTGTGTCCCCCTCTATGGGGGTTGCCTCATGGACAGCCATGTGTGTACATGGTCGGTCACAGCAGCACCATAACACATCGGCATCCCTATGTGTGTGTGCCCTCATGTAGTGGGCTTAGGCGCATATTGGGGATGTGTCATACAAAACCCGCCTCCAGCGATGCCCCTACATGTACCCCTTGGAAGCTAGTGTGGCCAGCTCCCACACGGCATTGCGGGATGTGATAGTATGAGATATGTCCTCACATTGTGTTGTGGAAGGGTGGGGTGTGTTTGGGTGTTTTGCATGGGCCACCTACCATGGTGGAAAGTGTCCAGTCCCCCTATGGTGTGTAGCAACACACATGCATGGGGGTACATGGTGATCATGAGCTTGTCCCATATCTCTGTCAGTGGTTTGCAGGGCGGTGGGGATGTACCTGCCCAGGTGGGGGGATGGCCTCTATTTGGTATTGCGACTGTACAAGTTACGCCTGGTTGTTTCCCAGATATGTTGGTGTGTGGAACATGGACATTTCTGTCATGTAGAGCGGGGATGTGGTCCATGATGGCCATATGAACGATGGTGCTACATTAGACATTGACACAGTGTGTAGTCATTGGTGTCCTTGCATTTGCTGTGTAGTACGTTTGACCACCCTGCACAAGCCAGACGTGTCAGCATCCACCAATAGATCCTTGCTGTCACATTGTCCATGGACAGTCAGAAACACATTACAGTGGGTGTATCAGACATTATGTGTGCCAGGACATGTCACTTTTGGAAGGCATATGCCCCACAATGTCAGGGGCAGGGACTCACCCCATGTGTCCACCACAAGCCCCAATGATAACCCTTTGCCATCATTTGCCCTCGCTACAACCATGGACTGTCAGGCACGTACCATACCTTCCCCATGTCATTAGGGGAGGGCCACATCTAGGTGCTCTACATGTTCATGAGACGCCATTCCAATACATCCCCTGGCAACCTTGTTTGGGGACAGTATCCTGTGTGAGCGCAGGGATCCATGGCACACACAGCAGCAACACACGCGGGGTTCATACACCAGTAACAGAGTGTTATGACAACATGTCATCTGTGACATTGTGTTGTGAACATAACCGGACGACTACACCACAATGGGGTGCACAGGGGGCTTTCCATTGTGCAACACTGCTAACGTCTAACGCGTTGCCAGTATTCTCACAAACTGTGCCATGTGGGGTAGGTGGGGGGGGGGATATCCTACTGTTCAGGGTGTTAATCCTGTATGTCTTGATGTCCAGCCAGGGTGGGACCCTCCCCTGGCGTATGTGGCTATGGATGGATATCAGCCTCATGGCCCCGTGTTGCATCTCATTTCGACTGCAAACTGAGTGGAACAGGTCCACAGGCCAGGCCAGCCCCCAGTGGGTCGGAATTAGGGTGTGACTACTTTTCCATTTTGGACATATGGCACACCATGCAATTCACAATACTGGACTCTGAGCCGTCCCATTCTCTAGAGCACCTCGTGGGATTGCACATATGTTGTCCTGTGGTTTTTGGAGGCATGCAGTGTTGGAACACAGGCGCGTAGGTGTCTGCATTTACATGGTACCAATGTGTCCCACAATAGGACATCTGCATTGAGGGTCCATATGCCCATGCTGTGCGCCAAAACATTGTGTGTGACAATGGACCACAATATGTGTGTCCTGGGGGTTGTCTGGTACCTGGTGGTACTAGGGCGGCTAGCAGGCCCGTGTCTTTGCCACATCAATCTGTGTGCTAGTGACCACCTGCTATGCCTTTGCAGTTGTCATGGAAACATCCCATGCCCTCAATGCTAACACGTTGGTGTTATGGAAGCATGTGCAGACTCCCCACTGGTATAGTCGGTTATTGACTCCCTTGTGTTGGGCCTGGTGGTAACACCAGAGCTGTTGATCACCAACTGCATTTGTCCGCGCAACTGCCAGGGCATCCCTATGTTGTGGGGTTTATGGTCCTATGGGAACATGCCACAATATGTGGGTCTAGATGTGATCACACGACACATGGTGAAACACTGGGGAAATGGCTTAACAACAACAGCACATTGTGGGGGGTGGGGGTGTTGCGCATGGCTGGACGTTCTCGGCCAAAAAAAAACCACACCCCGGATGCCATTACCACTGGTCAAATCATGGTGACAGGTCCACATGTGGGGCCTTGGCAGTCAGCACACTAGGAATGGCGGCAGTGCCCAAGTGTGTTTGGCACTCCTGGAGCATGTCCCCCGACATGGGGTATGTTCTCCATTGCTAATGCATGGTTTGGGCTATGTATACATAAGCAAGAGCAACGTATTTGGGTAATTCCAGTGTTCCCCTGGTGTGTCTTTGAATCATGTCAAACAGCTACCTAGTGCTGGGATATCAGTTACACCAGTGTCACAGTTAGTGGGGCCCTCAGCAGTGAACACACAGGGGGTGCTTTCCCATACAGGTGTATTGCACTTAGACGGACACAGAGATGACATTTTTTCCGTGACATTATGGATGGGGAGCAGCAATTGGCTTTTCAACAGGGCAGGCCCACATGAGCTGTGGGGTAACTCCCATAGGCTTTTATGGTGGAGGGGGGGGGAGCAGTCGCAGTCCTGTCTTGCTCATGGCATCAACAGACAGTATGGGTCAGTTGCCCCTCAAATGACTATTCCATAGTTGGTGAATATCCTGTCCCCAGTGCCACATACATGCCGCAATCAGGGGGTGTGGACATGTGTGCAGCGGACACCTGATGATGCAATGTCCATGGTCTCCCTAAACTGCATGGGGAGCGTCTCCTTTGGCCACCCGTACTGACAGACATGGAATTGGCACTGGCAACAATTTTTTTTTGTTTTTGGCCAATGTGGATGTCCATGTGGAGGCCTTTAGCCCAGTAGGTATTTACATTAGAATACATGTGGGGTCACATTAACTGGACATGTCATGCAATCCAAAACGCAATGGCACACAGAATGTAACGGTAAACAGGTGTTTGTGTTCACATACATGTGACATTGAGTGGTTTGCCCCTGAGCACCACGTGGCAGGGGGCAGGTCCATGACACATGGATATCTAGATGGGCCATTGGATGTAATTACCTGACCCAAAACACAGCGTGGGTGTCCGCTGCCCGTATGTCATTAGGGGCTACCCTGAATAGCTTACCGATCAGACGAAGTTACTTGACGACTGTGAGACCCAGCATTACTGGCGATGGTGGACATGCATCCTGTCACCTTCCAGCTTCTCGTGTGGTTTTATGTTACCTCGGAACTGTTGTCCCTGAGGGTTCTATGCGATGTGCGTGCACACACTACGGACACATGACCACATTACAGGATATGTGGCTTTTTCGGCCACCTGTACATTTGTGGATGATAGGCTTGTGGTGTGCAACCTGGATGTGTGTCTGGAACCCCCCAGAGGCAGACTGTGAGGTACATGTAGACAAAGGGTCATTGCTGCCTGTAGTAGGGCCCCAATTGGTGGTATAGGGTAAACATCAAATTCGGCCTACATAAGCGTTGTCTCATTTGTCCCTCTCGCAAGGGTTTTTGGGCTTTCCATCTCGAGTGCTACATGTGTGATAGGCTTTTGTGAACGCACAACCCATATCAGCAATTCTACCATAACATGTCCATACATGTACAGTGCGTAGTGTTGTTGGGACTAGTGTGCCAGTATAGGGCAGGGTGTGAGTTGGCAACCAGACCACTATACACTAGGTGACAGATGGGACTGAGGATAACCTCCGTTACATTAAGCTCTTAGCCACCCACGGTAATTGGGTGGCCTACTGGCACATATCATCAGCAAGATACAGCATTGCAAAATGGTGACACCCTGGACGCCAGATGCATGTATCAGGCCTGCATGTGGTACAGATATTGACTGAACACCAACCTCACTGCACATATCACCAGGTGACTTGGCATACTGTGATGGCTGGACAGACAACTGGGGGATTGGTGGATGTGTTAGCCTACACTGTCACATGCATACCTATCTCCATGGTGGCAGACAACCCACTTGGATGGCCTCTCTGCACTCCTGTAGTTAGGGAGGAGGGTTCATACTACAGGGACACCCAACCATAGCCCCAGGGTGATGGGGGACCCACTTGGATGGCCTCTCTGCACTCCTGGAGTTAGGGAGGAGGGTTCAAACTACATTAGGACACAGATCCATCGCTCCAGGGTGATAGAGAGCCCACTTGGATGGCCTCTCTGCACTCCTGGAGTTAGGGAGGAGGGTTCATACTACATTGGGACACACAACCATAGGCCCAGGGTGATGGGGGACCCACTTGGATGGCCTCTCTGCACTCCTGGAGTTAGGTAGGAGGTTAAAAACTACATTAGGACACCGATCCATAGCTCCAGGGTGATAGAGAGCCCACTTGGATGGCCTCTCTGCACTCCTGGAGTTAGGGAGGAGGGTTCAAACTACATTAGGACACAGATCCATAGCTCCAGGGTGATAGAGAGCCACTTGGATGGCCTCTCTGCACTCCTGGAGTTAGGGAGGGGGGTTCAAGCTACATTAGGACACAGATCCATAGCTCCAGGGTGATAGAGAGCCCACTTGGATGGCCTCTCTGCACTCCTGGAGTTAGGGAGGAGGGTTCAAACTACATTAGGACACAGATCCATAGCTCCAGGGTGATAGAGAGCCCACTTGGATGGCCTCTCTGCACTCCTGGAGTTAGGGAGGAGGGTTCAAACTACATTAGGACACAGATCCATAGCTCCAGGGTGATAGAGAGCCCACTTGGATGGCCTCTCTGCACTCCTGGAGTTAGGGAGGAGGGTTCAAACTACATTAGGACACAGATCCATAGCTCCAGGGTGATAGAGAGCCCACTTGGATGGCCTCTCTGCACTCCTGGAGTTAGGGAGGAGGGTTCAAACTACATTGGGACACACAACCATAGGCCCAGGGTGATGGGGGACCCACGTGGAAGGCCTCTCTGCACTCCGGGAGGTAGGGTGGAGGGTTCAAAAAACAATAGGACACACAACCATAGGCCCAGGGTGATAGGGGACCCCACTTGGATGGCCTCTCTGCACTCCTGGAGTTAGGGTGGAGGGTCAAACTACATTAGGACACAGATCCATAGCTCCAGGGTGATAGAGAGGCCCACTTGGATGGCCTCTCTGCACGCCTGGTGTGAGGGAGGAGGGTTCAAACTACATGCGGACACACCACCATAGGCCCAGGGTGATTGGGTACCCACTTGGATGGCCTCTCTGCACTCCTGGAGTTAGGGTGGAGGGTTCAAACTACATTAGGACACACAACCATAGGCCCAGGGTGATAGGGGACCCCACTTGGATGGCCTCTCTGCACTCCTGGAGTTAGGGTGGAGGGTTCAAACTACATTAGGACACACAACCATAGGCCCAGGGTGATAGGGGACCCCACTTGGATGGGCCTCTCTGCACTTCCTGGAGTTAGGGTGGAGGGTTCAAACTACATTAGGACACAGATCCATAGCTCCAGGGTGATAGAGAGCCCACTTGGATGGCCTCTCTGCACTCCTGGAGTTAGGGAGGAGGGTTCAAACTACATTAGGACACACAACCATAAGCCCAGGGTGATAGGGGACCCCACTTGGATGGCCTCTCTGCACTCCTGGAGTTAGGGTTGAGGGTTCAAACTACATTCGGACACAGATCCATAGCTCCAGGGTGATAGAGAGCCCACTTGGATGGCCTCTCTGCACCCCTTGAGTTAGGGACGAGGGTTCCAACCACGACCCTATTCCGATCCATAGCTCCAGGGTGATAGAGAGCCCACTTGGATGGCCTCTCTGCACTCCTGGAGTTAGGGAGGGGGGTTCAAGCTACATTAGGACACAGATCCATAGCTCCAGGGTGATAGAGAGCCCACTTGGATGGCCTCTCTGCACTCCTGGAGTTAGGGAGGAGGGTTCAAAATACATTAGGACACACAACCATAGGCCCAGGGTGATAGGGGACCCCACTTGGATGGCCTCTCTGCACTCCTGGAGTTAGGGTGGAGGGTTCAAACTACATTAGGACACAGATCCATAGCTCCAGGGTGATAGAGAGCCCACTTGGATGGCCTCTCTGCACTCCTGGAGTTAGGGAGGAGGGTTCATACTACATTGGGACACACAACCATAGGCCCAGGGTGATGGGGGACCCACTTGGATGGCCTCTCTGCACTCCTGGAGTTAGGGAGGAGGGTTCAAACTACATTAGGACACAGATCCATAGCTCCAGGGTGATAGAGAGCCCACTTGGATGGCCTCTCTGCACTCCTGGAGTTAGGGAGGAGGGTTCAAACTACATTAGGACACAGATCCATAGCTCCAGGGTGATAGAGAGCCCACTTGGATGGCCTCTCTGCACTCCTGGAGTTAGGGAGGAGGGTTCAAACTACATTAGGACACAGATCCATAGCTCCAGGGTGATAGAGAGCCCACTTGGATGGCCTCTCTGCACTCCTGGAGTTAGGGAGGAGGGTTCAAACTACATTAGGACACAGATCCATAGCTCCAGGGTGATAGAGAGCCCACTTGGATGGCCTCTCTGCACTCCTGGAGTTAGGGAGGAGGGTTCATACTACATTGGGACACACAACCATAGGCCCAGGGTGATGGGGGACCCACTTGGATGGCCTCTCTGCACTCCTGGAGTTAGGGAGGAGGGTTCAAACTACATTAGGACACAGATCCATAGCTCCAGGGTGATAGAGAGCCCACTTGGATGGCCTCTCTGCACTCCTGGAGTTAGGGAGGAGGGTTCAAACTACATTAGGACACAGATCCATAGCTCCAGGGTGATAGAGAGCCCACTTGGATGGCCTCTCTGCACTCCTGGAGTTAGGGAGGAGGGTTCAAACTACATTAGGACACAGATCCATAGCTCCAGGGTGATAGAGAGCCCACTTGGATGGCCTCTCTGCACTCCTGGAGTTAGGGAGGAGGGTTCAAACTACATTAGGACACAGATCCATAGCTCCAGGGTGATAGAGAGCCCACTTGGATGGCCTCTCTGCACTCCTGGAGTTAGGGAGGAGGGTTCATACTACATTGGGACACACAACCATAGGCCCAGGGTGATGGGGGACCCACTTGGATGGCCTCTCTGCACTCCTGGAGTTAGGGAGGAGGGTTCAAACTACATTAGGACACAGATCCATAGCTCCAGGGTGATAGAGAGCCCACTTGGATGGCCTCTCTGCACCCCTGGAGTTAGGGAGGAGGGTTCAAACTACATTAGGACACAGATCCATAGCTCCAGGGTGATAGAGAGCCCACTTGGATGGCCTCTCTGCACTCCTGGAGTTAGGGAGGAGGGTTCAAACTACATTAGGACACAGATCCATAGCTCCAGGGTGATAGAGAGCCCACTTGGATGGCCTCTCTGCACTCCTGGAGTTAGGGAGGAGGGTTCAAACTACATTAGGACACACAACCATAGGCCCAGGTGTGATTGGGACCCCACTTGGATGGCCTCTCTGCACTCCTGGAGTTAGGGTGGAGGGTTCAAACTACATTAGGACACAGATCCATAGCTCCAGGGTGATAGAGAGCCCACTTGGATGGCCTCTCTGCACTCCTGGAGTTAGGGAGGAGGGTTCATACTACATTGGGACCACACAACCATAGGCCCAGGGTGATGGGGGACCCACTTGGATGGCCTCTCTGCACTCCTGGAGTTAGGGAGGAGGGTTCAAACTACATTAGGACACAGATCCATAGCTCCAGGGTGATAGAGAGCCCACTTGGATGGCCTCTCTGCACTCCTGGAGTTAGGGAGGTGGTTTCAAACTACATTAGGACACAGATCCATAGCTCCAGGGTGATAGAGAGCCCACTTGGATGGCCTCTCTGCACTCCTGGAGTTAGGGAGGAGGGTTCAAACTACATTAGGACACAGATCCATAGCTCCAGGGTGATAGAGAGCCCACTGGATGGCCTCTCTGCACTCCTGGGAGTTAGGGAGGAGGGTTCAAACTACATTAGGACACAGATCCATAGCTCCAGGGTGATAGAGAGCCCACTTGGATGGCCTCTCTGCACTCCTGGAGTTAGGGAGGAGGGTTCAAACTACATTAGGACACAGATCCATAGCTCCAGGGTGATAGAGAGCCCACTTGGATGGCCTCTCTGCACTCCTGGAGTTAGGGAGGAGGGTTCAAACTACATTAGGACACACAACCATAGGCCCAGGGTGATAGGGGACCCACTTGGATGGCCTCTCTGCACTCCTGGAGTTAGGGTGGAGGGTTCAAACTACATTCGGACACAGATCCATAGCTCCAGGGTGATAGAGAGCCCACTTGGATGGCCTCTCTGCACTCCTGGAGTTAGGGAGGAGGGTTCAAACTACATTAGGACACAGATCCATAGCTCCAGGGTGATAGAGAGCCCACTTGGATGGCCTCTCTGCACTCCTGGAGTTAGGGAGGCGTCAAGCTACATTAGGACACAGATCCATAGCTCCAGGGTGATAGAGAGCCCACTTGGATGGCCTCTCTGCACTCCTGGAGTTAGGGAGGAGGGTTCAAACTACATTAGGACACACAACCATAGGCCCAGGGTGATAGGGGACCCCACTTGGATGGCCTCTCTGCACTCCTGGAGTTAGGGTGGAGGGTTCAAACTACATTAGGACACAGATCCATAGCTCCAGGGTGATAGAGAGCCCACTTGGATGGCCTCTCTGCACTCCTGGAGTTAGGGAGGAGGGTTCAAACTACATTAGGACACACAACCATAGGCCCAGGGTGATAGGGGACCCACTTGGATGGCCTCTCTGACCTCCTGGAGATATGGGTTATGTTTCATAGTACATGAGGGCGCAGATCTATATCTCCAGGTTGCCAGGGCACACTTTGAGTGGCTCTCTGTAGCCCTGAGGGGAGGGGAATGTATTATACCACATTTGTTAACAACCCCTGGCCACCTGTGTGCGTCAGGGCCTTTGTGCTGAAGGTTCCACGACCCCTGATGGTTGCCCCTATGTGTTACCCTCCAGATGCAGATACCTCCATCAGCACATGGTGATTCTAGACACTCCTTAGGCTGATGGTTGGCCTAGCTGTGTTACAGTGGTCTGTAGTACATCAATGCCAGCAGCTGTCATGACGCCATGGGGTCATCATGCCCTCTGTGGGCACATGGATCTGAACATGGCTACATGGGCACACACTCAGATGTGGTACACAATGCATCTGGCATGTGGTTTCCCTACTACACGTAATTTATCTAGGCTACTTACACACAACAGCATGGACAGCTGACATCAACCCTGTCTGTGTATATGGTTTTGTGACCTGTGGCCATTCACTTACCTCACGTGGGTGGTCTGCCTCACGGTTAAAGCGCCTGGTCACCCTCTCCCAGGCCCTCAGCACCTTCCCCATGTTTATCCTCCTGGAGGGCCCTGGGAAAAGGATTGTTTTGTTTCGGGCCAATAAGGGAGGCCAGGAGGCACAGCTCCCTGTAGCTGAAGGCGGGCTTCCTGCTCCTTGACGCCATTTTTTTTGTGGGCGTGTAGACGCGCGAACGCTAACGACGCCACTTCCGCATTTGCGCGTATCGGAGAAAGCACGTGCGCGCCGCATGGCTGCGGCCCTCATAACTGCTTGCCCATGCGTTCCGCATTGCTGCGCTCCTGAAAAGTGCAAATATTAGCGGCACGCATCATTCATACACATGTTTTACATTTATTAATACAAATAGGTTTCATGTTGTTTGCATGCTCACATAGCTACAAGGTATCTCTCATCTCCCTATAACATAATTTAATGATTCTGAATATTACTTGTTCACACAATGTGGTCTTGAACCTCTGGACACATATGCACTGATTCCAAGGCCATTGTCAGATGAGGTGTGCTATGTGTGTCACATAGCAGATAGTGCTCTGCCACTGATAGCAATGGGTGCAAACAAACCATCAGCGTCAGGGGTCAAGCAACCTGGTGATATGGCATGATGTGTGTTAGTTGGCTCTGTTCTGTGTTGACTCACCATGTACAGACATCAATGATTTGGTGGTTGCCATAGGTGTTTTGCGGGGGTTCATATGTGTGCATTACACAGGAAAAATAGGTTGCGTGTTAGACATTAGGGGGCAATGTGGACAGCATGTCACCACAATCCACATTACAATTTGGTAGATCTGCTGGCATACAGTCCTGGGGGCTGAGATATAGCGCAATGGTGGATACATTGGCTGCTTAACGAGGCATCATGGCTTACATCTTCCTTTTGCGCTCTGGAGTGCCTGTCTCAGGCAGCTCACATTATCATACGTTGTAACACCATTGGCCATGGTGCTTTCCATCTACATCTATGCTGTGCACAACATATATTTTCATACTTTGCAACATTATTACTTGCCCCAGAGCCCTTTCTACATTACAGAGGTGCTGCTGGTGGCAAGACACTCACACTGCTGCAGACATCATATGTCATACACCATTCTCACTGATGGAGCACCACAACCCTGGTAACAACAACACACTGTCTGCATGATTGCCTCTTTGGCCAGCCAGGCATCTGTTCTTATCAATCTAGCTGTGGCCCACACCTAACCTTGCTGCATGGGGAGCCAGAGGTTGCATACGTCCATATACAGTGAGGTTATTGGTGGGTGCAGCCAATGACATGTCCATGACTGTGGAGTGCTGGTGGTTGTTGTGAGATCCTCACAGTGCTGTCAGCAGCAGGTACCCCACAGACCACCTTATAGGGTCTACCTGGGTTAATGCACTGTGATGGTGTTTAAGTTGCCAGTACTTGAGGACATTACCCACGTTCCACACCTGAGAGCCCCCATGGACCTTGTAAAAACAAATTTAACTAATGTGACACTGCCTTGTTCAATGTATGTTTATTTTCAGAACGTTTCCCCACACTACTGCTGACTGGTGGAGTCTATGGGCCAAAGTCAGGATATATAAAATACTTTCCTTGTAGAACCACATTTAGAATTTGAACTAACAACCTTTTGCTCCTGAGGCATTGCAGTCACCACTGGACTACAGCTCTGGGGTTGTGATGAGACTATCTGGCTGTCTGCAATATGACCTAGGCAGACTTTGTGCTGCAGTTAACAGGGTAACGTCAGTCCACTCACCCCCATGATGCACTGCACATGCAAAGCAGCAGTCTACTAATGTTCCAACGATAGGGTGTGCAACCACACAGCACCTGGACATAGTTTTGTGGACAGACCTTCTGTGTTGCAGGTACAGAGTGGGTACAGAACCTCACAGTGTGTGTGGCTTTTAATCACCCTGAGTGTGAGGTGAGACACACAGCACCTGTCCTGGCTGAGAGGGCCAAGAACATCAGATCAGCTTGTCAGACGATGTCTGATAGGTTGATGTATACAGTCCTTCTTCAGGCATCTGTATTTCCCTGACCCATCTGGGCCTTGTGGGCTACAATGCTCACCCAAGGGTGCATCTCCTTTGTGAGAGCCCTGCTCTTCATAATATATGTGAAGGGGTAAGGGAGATTTCTGGCCACATTGGCTATATGTGTCTGACCACCTGCACTTTCCTGTCAAACACACTTTGCACAATATTACAATATGCACATTCTGTAGCCCAACTACAGTGCTAGCAGTTGCCAGCAACCTCATTCTGCCTGTCGTACCCAGTACCTACAGGTCACTCTCTGCAATTTTGAACATATCCATATGTCTAGATCAGGCAGACAAACAGCTGAGCCAGAGCCACCCAGCTCAACCAACACCATCTGACATTTTGCAGCAGAGGCCACAGTGTGTGGCCAGCTACTGACCCTGCAAGGTGTTCCAGCCAAACACATGGTAACTGCTTTCAGGCCGCTTGACGGTCCATACTGCATGCTACCAGGGACACTCTGTGCACCCATTACTGGGATGTTTGCACAACCCCCATGCAGTTGACTCAGTGATTGGGCCCCCTATATATACACACAACCCATAAAAATCACAGAGGAGAACTACTGTATGGCAATATGTTGTAACCTAGCCATGGCGTGATCACTGATCATTCGTGGTGAGGGTTGCCTCCTCACCGTACATGCTATGGGCACCATGTTTGTGGAGGTGATAGCAAGGCACAACATGGTCCTAGGCATGCACATTTGCCCTGTGTAGCTGCATCCTGCTCCTGCCACCCTGTGTGTTCTATACCCAGAGTACTTTGCTCCTCATTATGCACATTTTTATTTTTATTTTATTTATTTTGAACACATTTATATACCGCTGCTTCCAGCGATCAGTAGCGGTTTGATTCTTCTTTTGGGATAAGTCGATCAGGACAGTGGGGGAGTATATACATAGAGGAATGGGAGGTCACGGCACACATGGTTACTGTTTTGGGGGTAAACTTATTTACATTCACATTTACATTTAACATTTAAATACATATTTACAGATTACAGATTGGGGAAAAATCAGTATTTGCAGACCAATACTGGCAACGGTGCTATCATTGTGGGCTGTGGGAGGTGTTGGCAGCCAGCACACACTGGATCAACAGACACACACTCCCTACACCTAGGACAGCAGTGAGACGATGTACGGTTATTTAGGAGCAGAGACCAACGCAACAGTAATGGGCACACTGGGGGTATGGCAACGTTGGGGTACATTTGTTGTGATATGTTCCAGGCTGACAATCTCTGGAGGGCACCTGACCTGACACACATTGTACATACATCTGAGACGTTGGTATGTTACAGCTCGATGATCTGCTTGTGCTTCGCATAGACATTTCTAACAGTCACTGCTCATACCAGGCTTCTGATATGCGTGTGAGGTATCGCCATGTGTAGTGTGTGATTGGTAATGTCTGCACATGCTAGTTATTGGAGGGGCACACAGGGCCCAACATCCTGCCACTGCATTGGTCATCAGATATTGGGGCCTGCAGGTGCAGCTGTTTCTGGCCCTGTTGCCCACTGCTGTAGGCCATATTTTCAGAAAACCCAGGCAATATGGCACACACACTGGTCAGGTTTTCATGATGTCCGTGATGAATATGCCTCTCAGACAGATTCATACCATGGTGGTGTTCAATTAACTTGCAGCACACGCATCTTTATTGGATACATCAGCGAACATGGGTGTTCTTTGTGCCTGCATGGCTGCATTTGGGGGACTGTACTGTGGCCGAGGCATATGTTTATGTGGTGTGTGCTGTTTATTGTAAAATAAGTTGTCTTTTCCAACGCTTCTCTCATCAGCAGGGGAATTGCAGTCTTTAATAGCAGGTTTTGTGCATGTGAAAGAAAATGGGGGGTGGGATGGCAGGTGCCCCAGCTGAGATTTGAACCTAGGGCCTTCTGCTCTTGGGGCACTTGCTATGTGTACTGCACCACCGTCTTAGCACAGCAACAGCTCATTCCCGGGGGAGTCCATGGCTGTTTGTCACACAGTGCCTGTCTGGTGGATTGGACTGCAGCCACATGAGGGTAGCTAGGCCAGCATCTGCTGTGGTGCAGCAGCCACTGCCCCCTCTGCCAGCAGTAGGCGTACACCACCATGATAAAGAGGCGTTATATTGGGGACAGCATCACAGCTAACTGACATGTGGCCCTCCGGTACTGCATTGTGTGTACTCTGCTGTAGGTGTTGGACATTTCTGAGGGCTATGAGCTACTTATGGTAAAATAACAATCCTCAGAAAGAACTTTTCTTCTCTGCAGGTGTGGGTTTTTATTCCCAATAACGGTTTACTGGTGGATAAAATATGTGCACTGTGTTGCCGATGGCCCCAGCTGGGAGTTGAACTTGTTATCTTTGTCTCCACAACACACTGGCTGTGTCCCCTGCACCACCATGCGGACACTGAGTCAATGTAGACCCTGCAAATAGCATGTCTGTTTGTCCTAGCGGCCCTTTCTGTTATGGGCCAGTGCACCCACGTGTCAGGGTCTCTGGCTCCATCTTCTCTGGCCACCTGCCACTGACCCCACTGATACCAGTACACCTCGGCTAACATGCTGCAGGCCCTGTTAGTGCTGGTGCCACTCAGTTGTTGAACATCCACTGTGCATGTATGCAACTACCTATGCTGTGCATTATGGGTTTGGGGTGACTACCTAGGGGAAAATATCCATTGGTGTGGGGACACATGCTCTCTCCTTCAGCAATGTTGACTCATGCACATGTTATGCTGCATGAGCCAGAAACCCTTCCAACATGCCTATCTTTTAGCCCTGCCTTTCTTGTGAGTGTATGTTGATGTTTCACATTGCTGTGACCATTACCAGGGTTGGTCGTCTTGTGTGGTACAATCAAGTGGTTTAACAGCCCTATGCGACACAACAGTCCTGGGAACAGTACAGGCATGGATATGTTACACATAGCTGGTGGGGGTCACCCACCCAGGATGTACACACTGTCATACAACAGACCTGCTGCACACATGACCCACATCTGCATGATTGTCATGTGGTGCTCAATGGGCAAAATGTGCTGAACATATACATCCATATTTCACTGTGTTCAATGATGACATTAGATAGCTGTGTACCATGTCCCCAGGTGTGGGGTGGCATTGGTGACATCTGCAACTGCTACTATTGGCGGTTACAGGCAGGGCCCAATGTCCTGCCTTTCCAGGATGCATTGTCCAATGCAGCCTGTGGGCGTGGGTGTGTCAGGGCCTGTTGGCTGGTGCTTTTCATCAGGCATTCCCACATCATCTCATGGTGTGGCTGACACTGTTGTAGTTTTATGCTGTCCCTCCTGGATATGCATGTGCTACATCTGCATGACATGAGGGTGGTACATAGATATGCAGCACAGTCATTTGTATTAGAGGCAGCATGGAACCTGACTGTTGTGTGGTCGTCCAAAACTGTATTTGGGATACTCTGCTCTAGGTGATCGCCCTGTTCATGGTGTGTGTGGTTGTGATGGTAAATGTTGGGGGTTTTACTGCGGCCACTGTCCTCTGCCTTAAAGGTTTTGCTTACTACCATGGTTTATTTGTGAGTAAAATATGTGCTCATGATTGGCAATATCCCCAGCCGAACTTTGAACCTGTGACCTTCTGTTGTTTCATACACTTTCTGTGTACACTGCACCACTGTGTATCTACAGCTTGGCGGAGTTCCCTGGGACGTCCATGACTGTACATCCAACAGGGGCTGTCTGTCACTAGTGGACGGTGGCAGCCTGCACCTCGCTAGTCAAATGTATGCTGTGGCTGGCAGCCACTTCCCTCTCCACCATCTGTACAGTCCCACCAACATACTAGCATGTCCTTATCTTAGCATAAGCATATGTCCTAATTGAGTGGAGCCACTCCAGGACTGCATTTGGGCAACTCGGATGTGGCTGATGCCCATTGTTCTGATGTGTGTGCGGTGTGGAGTATAAGAAGGATGTTTGCAACATGCTAATGTTCTCTGCAAAACAAGTGGTGTCTTCCATATCTCTGATTAGTGGTGGAGAACATATTGCCATGAGCCCCAGATGGGATTTGAACCTGTGACCCTATGGTCTTATAGGTACTGGCTCTGTCCACTGCACTACACTGTTGCCACAGAGATGGTGCAGTACCTGGGGATGATAAAACTGGCAGGATGGGGTCACACACCCTGCTCTGCACAATTTTACTATGGGCTCCTTCACCCTGTCCGGTGACAAACGTACAAATCATACCCAGACATGACCACGGAAAGGGGCGATAAGATATAACCAACATGGCCTACAGAGATTTTCATGAACATACATGGGGGACACTCCCAGGACAGCTACAAAAGTGGGGTTGGTTTTTTTTTGGTTGAGTCTCCCCTCCATACACCTTTCCATGGTTCATTCATTTTTTTGTAAACTTTCCTGGGTGTGTTTCTTATTTGTGCCCATTGCTAGCACTGTTCCCCCGCAGACTTTTAATGTTTTAGATGTTGTTTGTGGTCATTTTCGCTTTTTATTTGCACTTTTGTTCTGTGCACATGTATCACACTGCTGACGTTTTGCAGGTTTCCCCGGTTTTGCTGTACATTGATGACGGAAATGGTTTATCTCTTCCCTTTAAATGCTTTCGCTACCGCGAGTGTTTCACTCGCGGTAGTTTTTACATGCAAATTCGGGCCCGGTACTGTGCGGGGACCCTCTCCCCTCCCACTCTCCACCCATTGACCCCGTCCCTCCGCCCCTCCGGAGCCTTCCTCCGCCCTCCTTTAGCCGTTCCACGCCTCTATCGGACATTTGCGGGCCCGCACTTGTACGGGGCCCGTTGGTGTGTCGCGTACCTGTGCGGGGGTGACACGCACGTGTGCGGGGCGTTTAAACGCGTTTATGCACGTTTCAGTGGCGCGTTGCCGTGCGCTATTTTGCGGCGCGCAAATTTGCGGACTTTAGTAAACATGCCCCTAAAAAGGTTAGGGCTCTTTAACCTGGAAAAGAGACGGCTGAGGGGAGATATGATAGAAGTCTATAAATTAATGGAGTAGAATGGGTAAACGTAGATCGATTGTTTACGTTATCAGAATATAGAAAGACTAGGGGACATGCAATGAAGCTACAGGGTAAACTATTTAAGACTAATAAAAGAAAATATTTTTTCACTCAACGTGTAATCAAACTCTGGAATTTGTTACCGGAGGATGTAGTAAAGGCTGTTAATGTAGCTGGGTTTAAAAAAGTTTGGACAAGTTCCTGGAGGAAAGGTCCATATACCATTATCTCTTTTGTAAATGTATGTTGGTACATTAAGGTCTATATTTAGACCCTATTATGTGTGCTGTGTATTAACCCTATTCTCTCTATCTATGCCCCAAATATTCTGTCTTGATTTGTGACAAATCCCAAAATTATAATCAAACCGCTTCTGATCGCTGGAAGTAGCGGTATATAAATGTTTACTAAATAAAAATAAATAAATAAATTATTAAGAAGGGACCCAGGATATTAATGCTTGACCCAGTACAAGCATTGCGGAACCTGTGTCTTTTGGGGAAACTGCTAGGTACGTATGACCTAGATTGGCCACTGTTGGAAACAGGATACTGGGCTTGATGGACCTTGGTCTGACCCAGTATGGCATATCTTATGTTCTTTTTAACATCTTTGTTAGTGATATAGCGGAAGGGCTGTCGGGTAAGGTTTGCCTCTTTGCAGATGATACCAAACTCTGCAATAGAGTAGACACCCAGGAAGGTGTAGATAACATGAGGAGGGATCTAGCTAAGCTTGAAGAATGGTCTAGAATTTGGCAGCTGGGATTTAATGTTAAAAAATGTAAGGTCATGCATTTGGGCTGCAGCAATCCAAGGGAGCAATACAGTATAGGAGGTGAAGTACTTTTGTCCACTAAAGAAGAGCGGGACCTAGGTGTGGTTGTGTCTGATGTTCTTAAAGTAGCTAAACAGGTAGAAAAGGCGACGGCAAAAGCTAGAAGGATGCTTGGGTGCATACGGAGAGGAATGGCTAGCAGAAAAAAGGAGGTGATAATGCCTCTGTATAAGTCTTTGGTGCGACCTCATTTGGAGTATGGTGTGCAATTCTGGAGACCGCACCTTCAAAAGGGTGTGAACAGGATGGAGTTGGTGCAGAGGGTGGCTACTAAAATGATTAGTGGGCTTCATTATAAAGCATATGAGGACAGACTTAAGGATCTTAATATGTACACCTTAGAGGAAAGGCGGGATAGAGGTGATATGATTGAGATGTTTAAATACCTCCATGGCATAAATGTTCAGGGAGAGAGCCTCTTTCAATTGAAAGCAAGTTCTGCTAGGAGAGGACATGGGATGAGGGTGAAGGGAGATAGATTCAGGAGTGATATGCGGAAATATTTCTTTACAGAAAGAGTAGTGGATCCATGGAATAGTCTCCCAGTGGAGGTGGTAGAGATGAGGACAGTAACTGAATTCAAAAAAGCATGGGACCAACACAGAGGATCTCTAAAGGTAAAAAGTGGACTGTTGTAGTTGTTGTTATGGAAGGACAGACTAGATGGGCCATGTGGTCTTTTTCTGTCATCATGTTTCTATGTTTCTATGTTCTTATGTTGACATTATCGCGCGATAACGTTACGTATCGCGTGATAACTTCGCCACTGCTACGTTAAGACGGTTTAGTAAACATACCCCATAGTGTTTTCTCCAGTTTGCTACATTTTCAATGTCTTCAAACATAATTCATAAAAGAGAATGAGAGATCAAATGAGAACAGAAGAAAAGAAATGGAAAAGAGAACATGAAAGATTGTCAAAGAAAACAGAGAAGAGCAAAAAAATAAAAGTAGGACATTTTGGCCCCTTCATTTTTTTCACTACTTTATTTTCCTTCTTGCATTTTTATGTAAAGTCTATATTTAATTCTCTTGTTTATCAAAATTTAGCTGCCTGATGCAATTTAGGAAAACTATACAGAGGATCGCCATGGGCAGACATCAACTTGACAGCACTTAACCACAAGTTTTCCTCAGCTTATTTGCATGAACTGAGACCTCCTGATTTGACCTTTAGTTCTGCCAGAATCCCTCTTAGACAGAACGTTGCTAGTCTCAAAGCCAGATAAAGCAAGAGAGTTTGGTATGAGGGCAGTCAACATCATTCTGCAAACATCCCAGCTATGGAAATGGATATGAGAACTAATATTTTTCATAGAGTGACTTTGGCTAACCAAAGTTTTGAACTAAATGTGAACGTGCACCAGAAGTGAAAAGAATTTCTAATAGCAATAAACATCAACACAACAACTTTATATTAACTTGGAAGGCATGTGGAAGTCATAAGTGATATGCATCAGTACAAAAAGCCTTCACAGCATTATGGAATATAGATGGACTGGTGCTGATAAAATAATTTTAACTACAGGTGATATCACCATCTGTTCTAGTGTGCAAGATAATCAAAACCATTCTTCCTCAAAGTTATCAATAAAGAGCAGGACAATACACTCTTGCAATGGAAGCCTGTTCCTGGAAGACCTCTGTATTTCCAATTTCATTCAAAATTTGTCAGATTGTCAGTTATCACTACCTACGTTCTGACAGAAGAACTTCTATGACATATTGTATTCAGTGCTTGGAGCTGTTCCCTGAAATGTCCTACTTGTTACCGGACAATTGGAGACATATCAGAAGCAAGAAAAACAAAAGACCAGAGAGAGCCATGGGTAAAATCTCATGAGCTTAATAACTTGCAATGAAGAGAGATAAGGCCTGTGTAAAACCAATAATATTTAACTTCTTTGCTAGCAAAAAAATAAAACAATGTGTGCTTTCAAGTCAATGCTGACTTCTGATGACCCAGCAGCTCCTGGGTTTTCTTGGCAGTGTGACTGGAAATAGATTGCCAGACCTTTCTTCCAAGGCAATGGAGGGTTATGTGACCTGCCCAAGGTCTTTTAGTTGCCAAGCCAGTGCTCTAGCCATTACAGAAACTTCGGGAAGTGGTGTGCCACATGGGCCCTGGCCCCACCAAAGCCTTGCTGCAATGATCACTGGCCTTCCCCTCCTTTCTGCCCATGGGGACCCGATCTCAAGCGAGCAGACAGGAGGAGAAGGCTAGCAATTGCAGTTTCATTGAGTTTGACTTGCCAAAAAGCGGAGCTTGCCCCCCCCCCCCCCCAATGGGAACAGTATTCTGGCACCTCTGAACCATTAGGTTACTCCTTTATTCTGTTAATAAACAGACCTGGAAATCTCCTGATAAGAAAAAGAAAGTTAATCCATATTCTCATAATTGGCAAGGGGTGATGTTTGTTGCAGAATGAGAACCAAATGATATGCTGAGGTATGGAGTGATTATTGCAAGATGTATTGGCGAAGTTGTGAGTTAATATGGAGTGGAAGAGTAGCCGAATGGTTAGAGCACTGGCTTGGGAACCAAGAGGCAGGTTACTCTTCCCACTAGCACTCCTTGTGGCCTTGGGCAAGTCACTTAACCCTCCATCACCTCAGAAAAATCTAAGTTATCAATGTCCCTGTTTAATGTAAATTACTAAGGGGTATGTTTACTAAACTGCTTTAACGGTACATAACGCGCTTTATGTAATGTTAACGATCGTAAGCGCATCATAACACGTGTTATGATGCGCTTACGATCGTTAACGTTACATAACGCGCGTTAACCACCATTAACGATCGTAAAGCTCCGGGGCGCGGTAAAACACCGCAGAAGGTGGAGAGAGGGCGGAGAGAAGGGGGTCAGTGGGCGGAGAGTGGGCGGGGAGAGACTCCCTTCACACTAACGCGCTGATCTGAAGAGCTGAATTCAAACGCGATTGAAAACCTGCCGTTAAATGCACATTACAGGGGAGAGAAACCATTTTAGTGTCAGCAATGTACAGCCCAGGCAGGAAACCTACAAAAAGTGATAAGTGTGATACATGTGCACAGAACAAAAGGGCACATAAACACTGAAAATGACCCCAACAAACTGGAAAAAATCCATAACCAAGCTGGCCAATAGTGGTAGCAATGAGAAACATCAACTCCCCCCCCCACCCGAGTAAGTTCCATAGAAAAGATATAAATCGTGCAAGGGTCTATACTCCGTCCCCATACAGGGTGAATGAGCCCACAGTGAAATAGCGCTGCTCAGGATTTTCCCCACCATCGGACAGGGTTCCTATGGCATGCACATGTCCTGCAACATCAGGGCGGGCATGTCAGAACGGCAATAGGACAGATGACGGAGAAGGGGATACAGAGGGCCGCAGGAGGCACATGCTGTGGTGGAGCTGGGCCACAGTGCGGACTAGGGTGATGCCTAGGTGGCCCATACGAATGCTGAAACAGCAGAGCAGCCAGACAGCAACTGCTGAAGGGCCAACATGGGCACAAGTGTATTTCCCACAGTGTCACAGGGGATAGTACCCAGCAGGTACCCCGAAGGGCACGGAACATTGGTATGCAGTGCTGGGGGGAAGCGTGGACAGCTATGCAGGCACCCATACCCCAGAACCTGCACCATAGGCAGCCGCCTACCCGCACATGGGATGGCCTGAGACTGCGCTCCACTAGCACCACCAGCAGAAGGGCATGTCAGCATGGTGGAAGAGGGATACTGGTGGTGGAGGGGGCAGTGGCAGCTGCCCAGAGCAGACCGTGGCCTAGCCCTGTGTAGGTGGGTGCCGCGTACTGCAACAGACGGGCCCTGTATGACGAACAGTCATGGTATCACCAAGGAATGTACTGCCTCTGTGAAAACAAGGTGGTGCAGTGCACAAAACCAGTGTATTCAGAAGCAGAGGGTCACAAGTTCAAGTCCCAGCGGTGGTTCCTGCCAACCCAGTCCCCATATTTTACCCACTACTACAACGTGCTAATACAGACAGCACCTTTATTGCAGATGACGTAAACATGCCCAAGAAACCTACATTTTACCCTAAAGAGCACAGACACCATAAACATGCACATTACCTAGAGCCGAGTCACCCAAATGTAGTCCTGGAGGGCCAAACACCATTCCGGTTCCATGCTGCCTCTGATAAAGGTGCCTGTGCTGCATTTCTATGCGCCACCCCCATGGTATGCAGATGTATCTCATGCATATTCATGAGGGACAGCATGAAAACCCGAACAGTGTTTGGCACCGCAGGACTGGAGTTGGGAACCTCTGCCGTAAAGCAGCAGCCAACAGGGGCAGACACACCCGCACCCACAGGCCCCGTTATCCAAAGCCTCCTGGAGAGGCAGGACTTTGGGATCTGCGTGCATCTCCCAATACTAGCACTTGCATACCTTAGTAATGCCACCCTAAACCTGGTAATATGGTACACATCTATCAAAAGGTTGCTATGATTACTGACAGATAGCAATTCCTAGGTTAAGTACAATTTTCTGAGTGAGCTGCATCATAGCAACCTTTCTGATGTCTGTGGAGTGTGCTACAGGTCTTGTGTCTGACAGTGTATACCAACCTGGGGAGTGATTCCTGCAGTATTGCGTACCATAGCCATGCCTGCACTGTGCCCAGGACTGGTGTCAGATGTCAAGATGTCTAGATTCATGAAAGGATGTCCATAGATTTGCATGTGCAGTGCATCATGGGTACGGGTGGGTTAACCCTATCCTGGTAACCACAGCAGACAGTTTGTGTGGTGACGTGCAGTTCTTCTGCAGCCAGCCAGGGCTTTGTTCACAGCCTTATAAGGTGTCCTATAGGAGACATTATAGGGTGCCTTGGCGGACAGTACACTTTATAATGTGCCCTATGGAGTGCGTTATGCGGCACCTTAGGTTATACCACCGTGAGGGTGTGTTTGCTGGCAGCACTAATTATAATACACGTCAAATGCCTCAACAATCACTACTTAAATGTAAAGGGTGCTGCCTCAGCCAGCCTTATACATTAGGCCCACTGGGGAATCGAACCCATGACCCCTGTACCATCAGTCAGTGTTGTAACCATTGTGCTACAGCTCTGTTGCTGTGCTTGTATGCCTGCGTGCCTTCTTAAGATTAACGCGCGGTAACGTGCCCTGTAGCGCTCGTTCATTTATGGCGCCTTGTAACCCGCGTTCTCGGTGCGTTCTCGGTAACGATGTACCGTCCATGTCCTTATTTGGGATTTCTGTCTCTACCGCGGCTCCTGACGCGAATCACACTAACGCAGTTTAGTAAACATACCCCTAAGTTTGTTACAATGTAAACCACTTTGACTGAAATGTAAAAATGATATAAAAAAACCTGCTAAGTAAATAAATAATGTTGGGAAGAAAAGACAAAGGGCCCGATATTCAATACAAGTGCAGACACTTGCATTGCACATTAAACTTGAATATTCAATACTGGGGTCATATCTGGCCTGGCATTGAATATCCGGGTTGGCCGCATTTGCCAATCGCTAACCAGACAGCGGTAATATTGAGCCGCTAAACAGATAGTGATACATGGCAAAAGTTAGGCCAGAGTTTCCTGTGCCTGGCTTTCAATGTATATTGCTAAGTGGGTAGCAGTTCAATATTGCCGCTGCCTGATTAGTGATAGGTGCTCCACCCCAGAACACCAACATGACTCGATGCTAACCGGTTGGCATCATGGCTTCTAGCAGCGGCACATGTGGATATTCAGCAGCCCTTACTGATAGTGCCTCTGAATATCCAGCTGAGTGGCCTTTACACAGTTTGCAGGTCTGCAATGCCTTGGAATATTCCTGCCCCCTCCCTCCCTGACCCCCCAAATGATTTTGTTGCTGCAAGACTGTTAGAGGTAGACATAAAAAATAATTCAAAGTTACACTTAAGAACAGATACAATATGCTGAGAGAGACTAAAATAACTGTAAATGCCTTTAACCCTGTAATGCAAAATTGTTATTGGCTATTGGAAAACACTAAAGGAAAAGTGCTTATCTAGTCCATCTAGAAGGCTATTGAAGATAGAAAAAATAAAAGAAACATATGTCAGATGTCAAGATGTCTAGATTCATGAAAGGATGTCCAGAGAATATGCATAAAAAGATAAGAAAGTGAAAACCAGGAGAGAGTGTAGACATTATTCAAAGAATTGCAGTGGAAGCAAAGAGAGCAGCAGTAACACAAGGTATGGAAGTTCTGCATTAAATCAAAGGCTCAGTTTTGAACAGCTTGTAGCTAGCCAAGGCCTTTATGTTTGAAACTCTGTGTTAGAATTCTGAGCTAAGTACCAGAGCAGAGCATTCTGTCACATGTGCTAAAACAAATTTTTACTTCCAATGCAGTAAACTAATGCATGCAATTACTGCTGTGTTAAAAAACGTGAGCTATTAGAAGAAAAAAAAACATATTACTGTGGTAATATGCAGCAGGAATTTGCTCATGTTCTGACAGGAAGGGATAACTAAAAATGGCGGGACTCCCTAGACTGCCCTCCTGACCCGCCTGAAAACTTTTCCTGATGGCCCACTGGGCATTAAGCACACCAATCTCGCCCGAAACTCTCAAGCCCCTCCCTAGCTCCCCAAAGCTTCCGATCCCCCACTTCAACCCCTGACAAAGCTGATCCACTTCCCCTCTTGGGCACTTCCAATCCCTTCCTCTATTCTCCTACACTCCTGACCACTTCCCCCCAAATATTTCTGACAACTCTGATCCTCACTCCTTCCCCTGACACTCCTAATCCCCTTTTTGCCACCTAGATGCTCCCCATCACCTTCCCTTAAACCCATAAACAGTTTTAATCCTCCTCACCACGACTCTCTGGGATCCCTGTACCTATCTGGTCCACTCCTAGTCCAGTCAACTTGAACCTCAGCACCCTGCACCAGAGCATCCCTGACCTGGGCATCCAGGTCATGGAGGTCCTTGACCAGAGAGTCTCCAGTGCATCTTGACTTTCCCAGACATACTCAGGCCCACCAAATTCAGGAAGCACCTCAGCTCCACCATCTTAAAAAATGGCAGGACATGGTCCCGCACCGTACGTCTCTCGTTTATCAGCCAAGTTAGATCATTAATTTTATCCTCCAGATTTAGCCCCATCCCTTGGCCCCATCAGTCCCCATCCATTTTCTGTCTGTTCTCTACCAGTTCTCTGAGCTGGAAATTAGCAAGTCATAATTGCTCAGGTGCTACATTACCTGTTAATGTTGTGACTGCATTAACTGTTGGCACAAGCTAACTGCGATGCTATTAGCTAACAGTTTAGCAAATAAACCTCATAATTAACTGAATTGAATCAATAACAATAGAATTATTACAAACAAAATGAAAGGCCTTTAACTAATGTGTGTTTAATAGCTAATGTACATTAACATAAGAAGGTCTGACCTAGTATGGCCTAAGATCCATCAAGCCCAGTATCCTATTTCCAACAGTGGCCAATCCAGGTCATCAAGTACCTGGCAAGTTCCCAGAAAAGGCATAGAGGTTTCACAATGCTCATCCACGAGCAAACTAGATTTCTTGGGTCCTCTTTAATAATGGTTTATGGACCTTTCCTCCAGGAACTTGTCCAAACCTTTTTTAAACCCAGCTACAATCACAGCTTTTACTACATCTACCGGTAATGAATTCCAGTGTTTGATTATGCATTGAATGAAAAACATATTCTCTTATTAGTCTTAAATGGATTACATTGTAACTTCATTGCATGTTCCCTAGTCTTTCTACTTTTGATTGTGTAAACAGATCTACGTTTAGCCATTTCATTAATTTATAGACCTCTATTTATCTCCCCTCAGCCATTTCTTTTCAAAGTTGAAAAGCCCTAAACCTTTAAGCCCTTCCTCATAGCGGTATCCTTCCATCCCCTTTACCATTTTGGTGGGTCTTCTCTGTACATTTTCTAATTCTGCTATATCCTTTTTAAACTATTCAAGGTGCAGTCGCACCATGGAACAATCCAGAGGCATTATAATATCCTTGGTTTATTTATCCATTCTTACCTTATGATTCCTAGTATTCTATTTGCCTTCATGGCTGCTGCTGCTGCACACTGGGAGGAGGATTTCAACATATTATCCATGATGACTAAGGGGTATGTTTACTAAACCATCTTAACATAGCAGCACCGACGTTATCATGCAATACGTAAGGTTATTGTGCGATAATGTAACATTATCGCGCGATAACATCACGTATCGCACGATAACGTCGGCAGCAGCGTTAAGGCACACTAACGCTGTGAAAGCCGGCTCTGAAGAGTCGAGTAAGGCTCCCCAGAGGGCGGAGATGGGGTCAATGGGCGGAGAGTGGGCGGGGAGAGGCTCCATGCACACTAACGCCGTGAAACGAAGGTCTGAAAATTAGCGCCAGTGAAAACCTCACGCTAGAGTCACATTTGCAGGAGAGAGAAACCATTTCAGGCAGCAATGTACAGCAAAGGCAGGTAAACCCAGAAAAGTGATAGTAGTGATACATGTGTAGGAACCCAAAAAGCAAATAAACATATAAAATGACCCAAACCACATTTAAAATCCCAATAACCAAGCTGGCCAATAGTGATATTAATGCTAAACATAAAGCAACACTACTGACAAAGCGTAAAAAGGAAGATATCATGTTTGGAAGGGTCTATGCTCTGTCCCCCTACAAAGTGAATGATCCCACATTGAAATAGCGATGATCAGGGTTTTTGTCGTTTATATTGGGGAGGTTTGTTATGGCATGCACATGTGCAGCAACAGCAGAGTGGTCACGTAGGAAACAGCAAATGTACTGATGCTGTAAATGGGATACAGTGGGCTGCAGGCGACACATGCTGTGGTCCAGCTGGGGCACAGTGCGGACTAGGCAGATGCCTAGGTGGCACATAGGAATGCCAAAACTGTAAAGCAGCAAGACAGCAACTGACGAGGGTTCAACATGGGCACGAGTGTGTGTCCCACAGTGTCACAGGGGATATTACCCAGCAGGTACCCCCAAGGGCACATAATATTGGCAGTGCGGGGGGGGGGAGCGTGCATGTCCATGTAGGCACCCCTACCCGAGAACCCACACCATAGGCAGCTGCCTACCGACACACTGGATGGCCTAGGACTGCGCACCACCAGCACCACTGGCATAAGGGCATGTCAGCATGGTGGCAGAGGGGTGCTGGTGGCGGAGTGGGCAGTGGCATCTGCCCAAAGCAAACCACGGCCAAGTCCCATTTATGTGGGTGCCATGCACTGCAACAGACAAGGTCTGTCTGATGAACAGTCATGGTATCCCCAGGGAATGCTCTGCCCCATGGCAACAGTTTAGTGCAGTACACACAGCCAGTGTGTTCCAGAGCAGAAGGTCACAAGTTCAAGTCCCAGCTGTGGCTCCTGCCAACCCTGTCCCCATATTTTACCCAGTACTAAACCATGGTAATAAAGATGGAACCTTTATTGCAGATAAAATAAACATGCCTGAAACGCCCATATTTTACCCTACAGAGCACAGACACCATAAACATGTGCAATCCCTAGAGCAGAGTTTCCCAACTGCAGTTCTGCAGGGCCAAACAACATTCAGGTTTCATGCTGCCCCTAATAAATATGCCCGTGCTGCATTTGTATGCGCCGCCCCCCCCCCATTGTATGCAAATGTATCTCATGCATATTCATTAGGGACAGCATTAAAAACCCGAACAGTATTTGGCCCATCAGGACCGAAGTTGGAAAACTCAGCCCTAGAGCAGAGGCCAACATGGGTACAAACGCCCACACCCACAGGCTCCACTATCCAACGCCTCATGGAGAGTTAGGCTGTTGGGCCCTGGGCGGAGCAGCATCTCCCAATACTGGCACCTGCATACCTTAGCAATGCCGTCCTAAACTTGGGAACATGTTCCACATATATCAAAAGGTTGCTATGATTAATGTCAGATAACAAATCCTAAGTTAAACACGATTTGTTAATAGAGATTCATCATAGCAACCTTTCTGATATCTGTGGAGTGTGTTTCAGTTATTGATTCTGACAGTGTTTACCACCCTGGGGAGTGACCCCAACAGTTTTGCGTACCATAGCAATGCCTGTACTGTGCTCAGGACTGGTGTGGCGGCCAGGGCTGCCATAAACCTCTATATTTGCACAACGCTGGCATAGGTGTGGGAGTGTGTGTTTGTCTATCCAGTGTGTTGTGGCTGCCTACACCTTACTGAGCCCACATTGCTTGCACTGTTTCCAGTGTTAGCCTGCCAATGTGCATAATGAGGAGCAAGGTACTGTGGGTATGGGATGGACAGGGTGGCCTGGGCAGTATGCATCTGCACAGGGTATAGGGCAATGGCTGGGACATTGTAGTGCCCGCCCACCTCCTGCATGGACAGGGTGGCCACAGCATGTCATGCTGGTAGGTCACTCTCACCCTGACTGAGCAGTGACCATGGTATGGCTAGGTTCCCCCATAGTGCTATGCTGTATTTTTCTCAAGTGATATTTATGGGTTTTCTTTTCTGGGGCCCAATCACTGACATACCTGCTTGGTGTGTGTGCTCACATCCCATTCCTGGGTGCACACAGTTCCTCCAGGAACATGCACTATGTACTAGCTAGCAGACTGTCTGCAGTTAGCATGTATAAGTCTGGAACACCTTGTAGGGTGTAGTGGGTAGAGACTGACTGTGCCCTCTGTTGGTGAATGTCAGATAGTGGTTGGGGCAGCTGAGCTTCTCCAGTGTTCTATCTGTCTCCCTTTGCCTTATGTGATGTGTACAGATCTGCGTTGACTGAGCTGTAGGGTGCCTGTTCCCCAGCAGGACTGGGGTTGATGGTCCTCTGTACTTCCACCATTGTAGAGATGTACAATGTAGATCTGTTGGTGGGAGATCCTGTCCCCCCCACCCTGAGCCACAGAGGGTGGGTTGGGTGGTGCTACATAATATGCTTTTGGGTCCAAACACCCACCTTTCACCTATAACATATGACCATGTCACCCACACAGGATATGCACTATTCTGGGTACATCATAGTCCACAAGGGCTAGACGTGACTGGGAAATACAGAGAGACACAGGTGTATCCTAGGTGTATCTGCAAGGACTACCTATCACACACTAGCACTGATATGGGCCTGCAGCATAGCCAATCTCAGCCAAGCCAGGTGCTGCAGACCTGGTGCTGGGTGCCCCACCTCACCCACAGCACAATGTCACAGTCTGTAGCTACTCTGTGCCAGTAACACACACGGTCAGTTCCCCCTACAAGGCCTAGGTGCTGTGGGGGTGCATACCCCATTATATGATCAGCTGTAGACTGCTGATCTGCATGTGCAGTGCATCATGGGTACGGGTGGGTTTACCCTATCCTGGTAACCACAGCAGACAGTTTGTGTGGTGACCTGAAGTCTTTCTGTAGCCAGCCAGCAGTGTGGTAGTAGCTATAGAGATGTAGCCTACTGGTTACTTCAATGACTATAGATGTCTGCAGGCCACGCCCAAGCTCCATAGCAACTAAGGGAGGTAACGAGAGAGATTACGTTTATCTTTATTGGAACCTCTGTCGGGATGCCCTAACTTCCATTTTTTGCTAGTAGCCTTCAAGTATACATCCTTCCGAACTATGTGCCCTTGGATGACTATTGGCTTTCCGCCATCATCTAGTTTAAAAGCTGTTCTCTCTCCTTTTTAAAGGTTAATGCCAGCAGCCTGGAATCATCCCAGTTAAGGTGGAACCCATCCCTTTGGCAAAGCCCCTCCCTTCCCCAGAATGTTGCCCATTTCCTAACAAATCCAAAACCTTTTTCTTTGCACAATCGTCTCATCCATGCATTGACTCTCCGGAGCTTTGCCGTCCTTTTGGGTCCTGGGTGTGGAACAGAATCACAATGAAAAGAAGTGGTTTTACTATGTTGTGTTACGGTTCCACTGTGGCATATTATATACCAGTAGATAAGCATCAGAACAGTCAACATTAGAAGTTCCTTGTCACTGCAGTGAGTTTAGGCATCCTGCCTGCATCATTTTTTTTTTTTTTTATACAGCCGTTTACAGAGCCTTCTAATCATACTTAATGAAGGATTGTGTTATGTAAGGCATGGTTACTATTCTTTTCATTGTGATACCTCATGTTTAGGTCCGATCTTTCAACCTTTGACCTTTCTTTGGCGCAAAACTAGTATTGATTTAAAAGCCAGTTCAGTTCCTGTGTCTGTTTTTATGTTTAGTAGAAGTGCAATTTGATACATTTTGCAGGCAAGTTCATTTTATGTTGTACTTTCTCTCCCATGATAGCGTACATCTACTGGCAGTAATTTATGTTATTTTATGTATCCCCCTCATCTCTTACAATATAGAATTATAGTAATCAACCCATTGTGTTTGGAGGTTGGTGGCTTCAGGATACATAATTACACTCCTTGCCGCTAGAGCCTGCCATTTGGTGCTTTAGAATACAGGTATTTTCCAACATCGGCTTGCCTCCCCTGTGATTGTACTGCAAAGATTAGGGATTTACACACTTTCAAGATTCAATGTTTAGTTCTCTGTCCTCCTCATCCCACATAGGGACCTATCCATTGGATATTACCTGACAGCCCTTTCGCAATATCACTAATAAAAATGTTAAAAAGAATCGGACCAAGGAAAGATCCCTGCGGCACACCACTGGTAACCTCCTTATCCTCAGAGTGAGCTCCATTTACCTGTACCCTTTGCCGCCTCCCACTCAACCAATTTCTAACCCAATCAGTAACTTTAGGGTCCATCCCTAGGGTGCTCATTGTTTATAAGTTGCCTGTGGGGAAAGGTGTCAAAGGCTTTACTGAAATCTAAGTCCACCACATCTAGGGCTCTCTTTTGGCCCAACTCCCTGGTCACCCAGTCAAAGAAATCAATCAGATTTGTCTGACAGGACCTGCCTCTGGTGAATCCATGCTGAATCGGATCCTGAAAACCATTGGACTCCAGCAATCTCACTATTCTCTTTTTAGTAGGCTTTCCAATAATTATTAACCACAGATGGCTAAGTTTATAAGTCAATTTGAAAACCCGAATGCCAACCAGCTAAATTGTAGTTAACTAAATCTAAGATCTTTTTCAGACAAAAACCTAGTTGGTTAGAGAGGACCTAAAATCATTTTAACTTATCCAACCAAAATTTGGCTAGCTAACTTAGGAACTTGGCCACCTTTTGAAAACTGACTCCTACATTCCTAAGGGCTAACCAAGGATCAAACCAGTATATTCCTTTAAGACATAATTTTATAACTGTAGGCACATATTAAAAGTACACGTACTTTTTCCTGTGTAGGTTTCAGCAAATTTTCAAAAAACTGTGCATGAAGTTATACATTTATATTTATCCTTGTTCTTTACCACAAACAAATTTTCTGGGTTAATAAAATTTAAACTGAACGTGAATACTGACAAATGAATGCTGATGAAAATAATCAGAACATAATAAAGTGGAGGTGAATTCTGTCCCCTTCATGCCTGGCTGCATTGCCCATCCAACACCTAGACGTGTCCGTCATAGATCCGATTCCACCGCCGCGAGGTCTAGACATACCCACAATGGCAGAATCAGGGAGATCTAAGTCCTGGCACTTCCCAGATTCCATGGAAAACAATTCACAGGAGCCTGCCCGATCCCCCGCTCAAAGGCCCCTGTAGGGGTGAGTGAGCAGTTGCATCTGAGCACCATGGCAACAGGTCATCTATCCAGCGGCTCAGAATGCTATGGGCTACATCAGTCCCTGCTGCCCTCTCGCCATTCGGCTCAGGTGGGCCATATGGGCAGGATCGTGGTGGCAGGTTCTCCGGAGGCCATTGCCAGTATGGACAGGAGGCTGCAGACAGCAGACTGTGCTGCACCCGGCACTTATTCCACCATTGGGGTGTCACTTATTCCATCACTGGGGTGGAATAATCTAGACGTCCATGTTGGTGCTGGGGTGTGCACAGAGGCCTGTTCTGAATAGCCTCTATATGTGCCGGCACCTGGCCATGCCCTTGCTCTGCCCACGCTCCGCTCCCTCCTACCCACATACAGCGCTGCCCTTACAAATGCTGTGTATATGTGGGGAGTGCTGCCGGCAGAATATGACTGAGGAGGTAAGCGCAGGTTGGACATCCAGCCCGTACGTCCAATGCCACTATTCGCAGCTCGGAATGCCCCCATAATAAATGATGGCAGATAAAGATCGGCATGGTCCATTTAGTCTGTCCAGTAAGATGACTAGAGTTGTCGAGCTGCACCTGCTGCTCTTTGCAGGTTCCTCCCTTCTATGTTGTTGTTGTTAAGTGTCGTCGAGTCGGTGTCGACTCATGGCAACCCTCTGGATAGTTGTCCTAAATTGTGTTTGGTCTTCAGTCAGGCGGCTCATTGCTGACAGCCTGGTACCTGTAGCTGCTGTTATTGTATTGATCCATCTCATTGCTGGTCTTCCTCTTTTGCGTTGACCTTCTACCTTGCAAAGCATGATGTCTTTATCTAATGATCTCTCTCTTCGCATGATATGTACTCCAGGCACGTTATCCCTCTCTGTTTACTTACCTTTACTTTAATTCCATCCACTTGCTAGGTAGTGATCCTCTGCATCTATCCCATGCCTTTTTGATTTCTGTTATTGTTTTTGCCCCATTCTGTTATTGTTTTTCCTGATGTTGCTTTTATTTCCTTGCAGCTCCATTTTATATCCTCTAGTTCTACAGATTCCCTGTCTTTGAAAAAGGTTTGTTTGTACATTGATATACTTTAAATATTTAAACATCTGTATCATATCTCCCCTGTCTCTCCTTTCCTCTAGGGCATACATATTTAGGTCTTCAAGTCCTTTCTCATATGCCTTCTGTAGCAGGCCCCATATCATCTTAGTTACTTTCCTCTGAACCATTTCAAGTCTTTTTATATCCTTTGTGAGATATGGTCTCCAAAACTGAACACAATAGTCCAAGTGATGCCTCACCAATGATTCATGTCCAACACGAAAGCATGAATCCACGTACAACTAAATGACCCAGTCCAAAACGTGCTTTGTTCTTTTTTTTTTTTTGAAACTTTTATTTTCATTTTACAACAAGCAAACGAAACAACAAACCAAAGGAGACAAATACAAATATACACATAAGGAAAGCAACCCCAATTACCCCCCACCCCTAAGCTTCTTCTCTGGAACTGAGGAGTATCATCAAAGAGGCGTATACATATAGCAGTGATTGTACATCCAAACAAACAAAAAAAGTATCAGCAATATAGACTGATCAGGTGAAATAGATTTAAACAGTCAGATGGGAGCAGTTAGCATTTTAAACATAATCGTGGAGTATCCTCCATTCAGACAAATAATAAAGGGTCTGAACGGAGAGACCAACAGATGAGGTAGTTGTTCATATTTACTATATAGACTGACAGGATGCCACCATTCATTGAAATTAAGAGGGGACCTATTTTTCCCCCAGTATTTTCCAGTAATATTAGGGTACCGGGCATGCAAACATAATATAAGTTAGTATGTGAATGGCCGTGTGGCATATCCAAAATCTGGTGCTCTGGGTAGCGGTCATTTGACTAACCTATCAGGAGTATAGAAACTTCGATGGATTGAAAGAAAAAAGTATCTGAGTAAGTGAGGGGGATCGAGAGATCCATGTCAACCTGCTCCAGGCTGGGCTCCCATGCTCCGGGGTCAAGCTACATGCAACTCCCGCTCCCAGAATTTCGGCGCTGTCTAAGCGCATTGATGGATAATGGGAGTGAGGGGAGAAGCAGCCTCCATATATCTGCTAGCGCAAAATCTGTTATCAAAGCAGTAAAAGAATCAAGACTCTTGGGTGGACCACTCGTTCTAGGCGGCAGCCAAGCTGTCAAGGGCTCAAGTACTTGGTTGAATCGCCGCCGAGCATTAATGGAGGGCTGGCAAATGCCTGTGCTAACTGCATAATACTTGCATAATGAACAGGATTATCCACATTCGGAGCAGAAATACCAATACACGTAAATTACAGTCTCAACCTGAAGGTGTGCACGGGCCCACCTACCCTCCTTATCAAAGCTAACATCCATTACAATAGCTTGCAGAGTCTTCTTAACCAAAATGGCTACCCCACACCGCTTGGAAACAGCTGAAGAGCAGGCAGGCGCCATATTAGGCGTGGTATTAAGTTTCTATGCCGCAGCGGAATTGAAATGCATTTCCTGAAGAAACATTAAAGTAACATGCTCATGATTAAGATAGCTAAGGATTTTCTTTCTTTTGATTGGACTAGTAATGCCGTTTACATTTTATGAGAAGATCTGACACAAGGCCATCAAGAAAGATTAGAAATTCTGAGAAAGAACACAATAATGCACACAATTTCCCAATGTCCCTCATATTAACTCTGTATGACTGTGCACATAACATAATAATCAATGAGTTAATGAAAATCATGGAAACGCCCCATATAAAAATAAGCACCGAGGTGCACCAGAGAAGAAGCTAAACCCCAGAAATTACTGGCGACCTAATGTCTGCGGGGAGAAACTCCAGAGAGGGCCCAAGCTAAAACAGATAACCAGTGAAACTATGCATGTTTCGAATCCCACCGAGGTGCACATCATGGAGGGATAGAAGGCCGAGGAAATTATAGATAGAAAGAAAAGTCCAGGCAGTCTCTATTCCAGGCTGGGGTCACCGCGTCGGGCCGTTCAAGATGGCGGGCAAATCCGGCGAATTACAGATCAAGATTGTTGAATCATAGTGGTTGGATTAGCGCATCTGATCTGCGTTATTCGGAGTCCAAAAACATTGCTAGTAGATCGGGATCTGCGAACGTTATGGCTGGGTTATGGAGAGTCACTCTGAGCTTCACTGGATATATTAGGCCAAAGTGAGCCTGTAGTAATTGAAGTCCAGGGCGAGAAGCAAGGAGTCTCCTCCGTCGGTCAACTGTGGACTTTACCACATCAGGGGAAAATAAACTTTATGACTTTCAAATTCAAGATGATAGTTCGCCCGGGCAGCAGCAGTGCGAATTTGCTCTACTTACTGGTATCGCAATAATCGAAAATTGAGAGCCCGAGGGGGTCGTCCGATTGAGCGCCATATTAGCAGGAACACGATGCGCTCGGTCAGTCTCCAGATCTCTGTAAATAATAATCTTTAGCAAGGGAGGGAGAGTTATGACCAAGAATTCTCGCATGTCTCCTGCTCTCACATCCTCCGGTACTCCAATGAGCCCCATATGGTTGCAACCAGCTCGATCATTGCTATCCTCCTGCTCTGTTCGAAAATTCTGTATCATACGCTCAGCCTTGCCCAATTTCACCAAGCGCACCGCGTGCGAGTCAAGGACCTCCGCCATGTTGTCCTGTCGTAATGGGAGACTTTCGAGCCGGTTCTGAAGTGTGCCAAAGTCTTCACGCATGGTTCGGAGCGCCGCTCCGTTGGACTGTACCAGCTCCTTCACACCGCGTATCTCCTCCAAGATCCCCTGTAGCGTTGCGGGGTTTTCCCAAAGTAGGGCCATCTTTTGTGGGGAAGAACTCTGTTTTGGAGCGTTTTCCGTGTGAAGAAGAAGGAGACCCGAGGTCCAGTCGCACTGGTTTGTGGCCCGCCGTTCCCCCCAAGGCACCCCGGTAAGTTCAGAGCAAAAAATGAAATGTATGCAGGTATTAATTCAGGATTCTGAGTAGGCCTCTCGGGAGCTTCAACGCAAAGCGTCTATCCCGCTGGACATCAGTCTCCGCCCCCCAACGTGCTTTGTTCTTGATTCTATTATGAAAATTCTAAATAAAGAAAAAGAAAATTGCTACTATCCAGCTAATGGTGACCCTTATCCAGATTGTGGCCGCGTAATCAACATATTCAGTGACACCCACTATCTTGATACTGCCTCTGAATATACAGATTATTTTGCTTGTGGCATCCAACATTAAACAAAAAAGTTGGATATTACCCTGGCTCTCTTTCTGTATGGCATTCTTGCTTGTGATGACAAGATTATTTATCAAGGCAGTGGCCAAAGCCAGAAGGATGTTAGGCAGCATACAGAGAGGAATAAACAGCAGGAAGAAGGAGGTATAAGTGCCTCTGTATGAATCATTGGTGAGCCAGTCCAAAACGTGGATAGCAGAGGAAGAATATTTTTATTGAATACCTTTAGCCAATGGCCTGACACAGGCCGTGTTTCGTTATGCCTTCATTAGGGGCTTACTTAGCTAGGCTACAGCACATAAAAACATGTAATAAATAAATAATAAAATACACAAATATGAACTAATTAAAAATACGAGTATGAGCACGATAAGATGAAAATCACCAACTATTGTATTTGTGATAAATTAAGACATTTATAAAAACATACATATGTGATAAATACACTTATAAAAAATACATTTATGCACAGCATGTATTAAAGTCAGCATATCAGATAATGACCTGACAGAAATAATATATAAAACCATTATTAATGTATTCAAATGACCAAACATATAGATTATGAAATTAAAATCAGCAAAGGTGTGACTAGAAATTACTGAAAAAACTGAAAAAACATACCTTTGCATTCTATTATATGCTCAATTCAATCTGTATCACTAAGAAAAGAGGATAAACATACCGGATGATATATCACTGTGTGGTATCCTATATTGAACAAGAGGAAGTGCAAAACCAAGAAGGAATCAGCGGAATGGAGGGGGAACTTTCTAAAAAATTGATTAAGGGTTGGTTACCTTAAAGGAATAATGCACCCTTTAAACCAGAAATGCAATAAGACATTATTTAAACTGTTATTTAATATTATTTGAAAGTTGACTATACAAAACTGGTGTATTTCTAAAGAGGCACTTGGCTTGTGTGCGATATTGGTATAGGCGTATAAAGTGCCGACCGACGTGTCACACAAAATTACCAAAAGATCACAAAAGCCCTGCTCTGTTTTATTGCATTTCTGGTGTAACGGGTACATTATTCCTTTAAGGTAACCAATTCTTGGTGAGAAAGCGAAGATTTGAGACTGGGCGAATATGTGCTGGGACAAGAGGATCAAGGAAAGATTTCTTCAATAGAGGGCGGACCAAGGCGTGCTTTCAAAGGCTGGGGAAAGTTCCAGAGGAGAGGCTAGCATTGAGCACAGTAAGAACAGAGGGTACCAAGGCAAGGGAGGGTTCAAGAAGCGAAGTGGAGGTAACTGTGTCGAGGGGACAGGTGATCTTACGTGATGAGGAGATGGATTTGATGAGTTTAAAGTTCTCCGAGAGTAAAGTAATCGCCTCCCATATGTTTTCTAGAGTAATCTTCTGTGGTTGCTGAAGAGAAAAGAGAGCCGGGGCTTCTGAAGAATCAACGGGGGTTACCGACTGCAAATCTCCTTCCTCCAGGGGCGGCTCTGCCACAACCAAACTACCAGGCATAGACCCAGAAGGCAGTAAGGTAGCCACTGCACTGCCTTCTATGACGGCTCCCTGTGACGGTGCGAGAGGGATACATTCCAGGGACTGCACAGACATGCCTGCTGACGCAGCAGAGGCAGTAGCACCAGGTAGTGGAGGAGGCATTCGGGTCTCAGGGGACAAGCTGATATCCAATGCAGGCAGGACTCCGATCCTTCTAATGGCTCTCCTGCAAAGCCCATGCATATCCCCCACTGCTGATCCTCAGAGACTGCAACAAACCAGTCCATTGGACCTGAACTGGATGTCTGGGGCTCTGCAAGGTAAGCCCTAGCCTTCCCTTTTCGCTTCGGCATCAAGAAAGAAAACAGTACTCTCCTCAAGCGGCCATCTAGGAACGCCCCAGGTAGTAGAAATTTTCATCTGTCTGGATAAGATATCTACATAGCACTTAGGAGAATTACACTGAAAGTTGCTGCTCTCTGGGTTGTTGTGTGTCTGCTCCAGCACTATCCAGATAGTGCCGCAGCAGTCTACAATGATATTCAGTGGCTCTATCCGGCTAGAGCCTTGTAATATCTGGCTTAGAGGCATTTATTCAGTTAGCAGGTGCTGATAACCAGATAAAGGCTTTTAAATTTTGGGCCCAGTAAATTCTTCTGCATAGGTAGTAAGATTACCACAGATGGAGACATTGAAAGATGTGGCGACACATGAATCAGTAAACCAGGCCCTTTCTTCTACAAAGAGGCATGGAGGGCATAGGACCACTGTACTACAAGGAGTGTGGAGCTGACTCAGTCTCATTGTTTATGACCTTTTGAAGAAAATATCATAGGAATTTGTGACATGGGTTGGAGGGTAGAGGAGAAGGACAGCAGATATTGGTTAGGGAAGGAAGAAACTTTGCTGCACCCATTTTTGACACTTTAGTCACAACCTAACAGATGTATACAAATTCAGATGTGACTGTTCCAAGCATCCACAACAGTTTCTGTGGAGAAATATTTTCTTTTATTACTTTTGAATCTACCTCTTTGAGTAGTACATCATAAAGCCTTTGTTCTAGAACTTTTAGTCCTTTGAAATGTGATTGCTTCTTGGGTTTTAGTAATATATTAGAGGAATTTGAATGTATTAAATCTAGGAATGCTTAAGATACATCCCCATATCCCCCAGTGTCCCTCATGGTTTTGATTTTATTAGTTCTTCTGCAAAAATGATTATGAAAATTGGTCGTAAATCCTTTCAGTCTTAGCTAGTTTATTAGATTATCATAGGGATATGCAAGAGAAAATCCTATAATATTGTTCCATCATAATTATCATAATTTGATGGGTATTTGCAAGGGAAAAAAGCATATTCCAGAGAAACCAAGATAACTGAAAGTTAAAAAATCAGTTTGCATACAGACTGATATTTTAGGTCTCGGAGACAGCTTTCATCAGGATTGTCAGCAAGTTCAAGAAAAGCATTTCAATACTATTAGCAAGGCTTCCCAAACCTGTCCCGGTGACCCACAATGAATATGCATGAGATAAATTTTCATATATTGCAGACCTAGTAATATGCAGCTTAACCTGAAACATATTTATTGTGGATCTTTTGAAAACAGCAACTGATTGTGGGGTCCTGCTGTCTTTCACTTCAACTCTTGCTCATCTGTTACATGGAGGTAAGGATGACTATGAGGTCATTCTATATGAGTTAATGTCTCCACATTGTTTACCTATTTATTAAGGTTTCATTGAAGGCTTTTATATTTTTAGGTATATTAGTAAGAGACCCATCTCTGACAGTGATAAAACTGCATCAGGAGGTGGTTCCTTTTTGAACCTTCTGAATGTCATGTGCGATGTCAAAGATGTATGTATTGTAGTCTGATGGCCAATGAAATATGTGCTGCCTTTGTTAAGAAGGGGTGTATTCCCCGATTACAAGTTACCACTACCTGTAACACTACATTTGTGGTTTATGCCTTGTGGTGTTCATGTCCTTTACTGTATGTGGGGAAGACTTCTAGAGCTTTAAAAGTGAGGATGGCAGAACATAAATACAGTCTACATTTAACAGCGTGCTGACACTCCATTAGTGCAGCATTGTTTAGAGTTCCAGCATAACTTTGAGGATCTTCAATGTACTGTAATTGATCATGTTCCTTTTAATATCCGACGGGGAGATCGAGGAAAACAATTGCTACAATTGGAACAACGTTGGATTTATAAATTGAACTCTTTGCATCCAAAAGGACTTAATGATAAGATTGAGTGGTCTCTGTTTCTTTAATTCTGTTGCACATTGTGTAACAGTGGCCATCTGTGTGTTCTGCTGGCTGGCCTCTGTAGCTCCGCCTCCTGCTTCTGTGCTGCTGATGTGGCAGGTTTTGATTTGTGGGTGAGTGTTTTTAGTGTAGGTGAGTTGCTGTGATGTGCTTTTCAACGTGAGGAAAAGTTTGTTAGACCTAGGCTTTTTTGTTCCATTGCTGTAAGCCCTTTTGATAAAGCCTTTTGGCGAAACGGAAGCTTGCGTCAAGGGCAAGCATGGAGAGTTGAAGTTTTAAGTCTAGTGCCTGAAAGAGAAGTGTTTTTCCTCTAGTTCTGGCTGGTTCATTGAGCTGGCTTTGGGCAGTGTGCTGAAGAGCCGTTGGTTTTGGTCCCGTTGAGACTGTGTGCTGTTTAAGCTGCTTACTTCAGATAAGTACAGTGTGCTCTTATTTGTGAACCTATATTTACCTGGGAGTAATTTTGTGTTATGTTTTTTCAGCTTTGGGACTGCACTGATGACTCCAGATGTACTGCCATGATTAAATTAGACGCTTTTAATGGATGTGTGTTATGTATGTGGTGAATGCTTGTGACGATTACTGGATATAGGTTCCTAAGTGAAATATTTGGGGTGTATTAAGTTTGTATAATTGGTTATAGCTATATGGTTGGATGGTATAGGCCAGCGATGGCGAACCTATGGCACGCGTGCCAGCTGTGGCACGCGAAGGCCTTGCAGCTGGCACGCGGGCCATAGGTCCGCAAAAAAAAGAAAAAAGCTGTCTCTGACTGCTGCCGCGGACGCGGCAAGGGCAGAATGCAGCGTCCCGCGGGGCCCCCTCCGCCCGCTAAGCCCCTCTGCAAGAGCTTTCAGATTCGCGAGGGAGAGCGTCTCCCTCGCGTCTCTGTTAAGCCCGCAGGGGCTAATGGGAAATTTCCCATCAGCCCCTTTAGACGCGAGGGACTGATGGGAAATTTCCCATTAGCCCCTGCGGGCTTAACAGAGACGCGAGGGAGACGCTCTCCCTCGCGAATCTGAAAGCCCTTGCAGAGGGGCTTAGCGGGCGGAGGGGGCCCCGCGGGACATTGTAATCTGCCGCGCGGCAGCAGCCAGAGCCTGCTTTTTTTTAAAAAAAATTTGCCGGGGGGGGGGGGGTTAGGACTGCTAATGGGGGGGAGGGGGAGGGGGAGGGGGGGTTAGGACTGCTAATGGGCAGGAGGGGGGTGTTAAGACTGCTAATGAGCAGGGGGGGGTTAGGACTGCTAATGGGCAGGAGGGGGGGTAGGACTGCTAATGGGCAGGAGGGGGGGGTTAGGACTGCTAATGGGCAGGAGGGGGGGGTAGGACTGCTAATGGGCAGGAGGGGGGGTGTTAGGACTGCTAATGGGCAGGGGGGGAGGGTTAGGACTGCTAATGGGCAGGAGGAGGGGGGGTGTTAGGACTGCTAATGGGCAGGAGGGGGGGTGTTAGGACTGCTAATGGGCGGGGCGGGGGGGTTTAGGACTGCTAATGGGCGGGCGGGGTTTAGGACTGCTAATGGGCAGGAGGGGGGGGGGTTAGGACTGCTAATGGGCAGGAGGGGGGGTGTTAGGACTGCTAATGGGCAGGAGGGGGGTGTTAGGACTGCTAATGGGCGGGGGGGTTAGGACTGCTAATGGGCTGGGGGGGCGGGGGGGCGGGGGGGTAGGACTGCTAATGGGCTGGGGGGGTAGGACTGCTAATGGGCTGTGGGCTGATGGGGGCTGTCTGGAAATGGGGTGATGGGGGTTTAGGGCTGGAAGTGAGTTGATGGGGGGGCTAGGACTGGTATTGGGTTGGGGGGTTGCTAGGACTGGAAATGGGCTGATGCAGGGACTAGAAGGGAATGGATGCTGGGTGAGGCTGGAACTAGAAGGGAGCTGATGTTGGGGGAGGATTAGAATGGGATGGGGCTGGGAGAGTAAAATGGAGAGGGGAAAAATATTTTGTGTGGGAGGGATAAAAAATCTACAATTGGCCGGGTATTGGGAGAGTAAGTGGGGATTGAGGATGGAGGGGTAAAATTTGAGTGGATGAAATAGGAATGAGGAAAGAGCAAAAGGAGAAAGATTAGTATGTTAAAGCGGATGTAGAGAGAGAGAGAATGGAAAAAAAAACTAGAAGAGAGAAGAAAGGACAAATGGACAGCAGATGATGGAGAGTTAGCAGAAAACATGAAGAAACCAGAAGAAAGTGGCTGGAGCAATTGCAACTGAGCTGAGGTATTCTGTTTATGTAATTCCTTTTTGACATTGCCACTTGTTCTCTTTCCCCAGTAGGTCATGTATTGTTATTGTCTGAAATGTATTGGTTTAATATTTGCAGTGTTGCCTTTTGATAGGTATGGTGTGGTGCTTTGTGAGTCCTGGTAGTGCTGTTAGGATACGGCGGGTTTGCTATTGGTTCTAAATGGGTAGTGTTTGTAGTAGTTCCTAATGTGCCTGGCGGTTGGCACTGGATTATAGTAATGTAGAAATCTTTTAGTCTGTCTTTATCCATACACTCATTAAGAGACATGTTTACTAAAAGTTAGTGTATGTTAGCATTATGCAAATATTTATGCAAATTGACGTGCTGGCACTTTGAGGAAATTCTTTGGTTTTGTGCGGCAGTTTGGGCACTCGGGCTCAAAAAGGTTAGCCATCACTGGTATAGGCTATTTGACCTGTGATGTGAAGCATCTGCTATTTCCCTATAGTGACTAGTCACTGTATGAGGGATATTAGCCATCCTGAGGTCATTTTTGCCTGTTAAAAGAAATTATTGGAATAAGATTGTAGCAGCAGATAAGCATGCAATAAATAAATCCAGGAGTCTTTTCAAGGATCCAAGCCAGTTTAATGTGCACATGGCTCAAGCAATAAGCAATTTCAAAATGGCTGAGCAATGGCTGTTAGTAAAACAACAACTTTTATAGCTTTCTTGTCCATTCTAAGCATAGGCAAACTTTTCATTGGTCCCAGTACCCCTCTCACCCATCTATTGGTCCCGGTACTGATATGGCTACCCAATCGGGACTCTGGTCTGGGCTCAGCACCTGGTTGCCCCCCTTCTAGTCCCAATTACAATGGTCAGTGTCTCTAACTTGTTACATCTCTCCTCCAAGGTCGCTTAGCTTGTTAAAACATATGGGAAGCAGGGCACTGTAACCTTGCTTTTTGCAGAGTTAATTAATTCCATAGAAGCATAGCACACCTTATCAGTACCAATTAAACTTGTTTTTCTATATTTTCTAAGTTTCGTTTCTGCTTAGCTATGTTCAGTTAAACTGAGTTAAGTTTCAATTCTATGGTGTCAACATTCAGGGGGGTTTTCATTCCTCTGGGCCTAACTACAGGCTTCAGTTACAGGTCAAGCTGCTCAGGCCTGTCTGCTTAGTTCAATTAGCATGGATCATAGGCCGTCGCCTACCACAAGATTAATATTGGTTGTTAATATTTGAGTCAAGCATAGTACAGGGTTTGATTTGGATTTTGGATTACTGCTTCCCTGAGACAGCTTTGTGGTGTTCCTTTTTGAACTTGCCATCTACTGTTAATTTGTCTTTGAAGAATGATATGCTTCTTGCTGCATTACAAAAGACACTATTTAGGTCAATTTTGAAGAAAAGTGTGAGGAATCCAAGGCGTTTTCGATTTATTGCTGAGTATCCAAACTTGCAGTTTTTGGCAAAGAAAATTGACAAGTTAGTATATTACCATTTTCCAGAGACCCTGGCTCAGGCTTACACTCTCCCCTCATTTCCATCAGTGTTGTGTGCATTCTATAGGACAAACAATCCTTTTGGCTTTGATTGATAGTGCATGATTGCAGGACAAGGGTAGGGAGGTACACTGAACACTATAGCTTATGTCTGAGGTGTTTGCCAAATTTAGACTAAGGGGCATGTTTACTAAAATCCGCAAAATAGCGCGCCGCAAAATAGCGCACGGCAACGCGGCACTGAAACGCGCAGAAACGCGTTTAAACGCCCCGCACACGTGCGTGTCACCCCCACACAGGTACGCGGCTCACTAACGGGCCCCGTACAAGTACGGGCCCGCAAATGTCCGATAGAGGCGTGGAACGGCGAAAGGAGGGCGGAGGAAGGCTCCGGAGGGGCGGAGGGACGGGGTCAATGGGTGGAGAGTGGGAGGGGAGAGGCTCCCCGCACAGTATCGGGCCCGAATTTGCATGTAAAAACTACCGCGAGTGAAACACTCGCGGTAGAAAGCATTTAAAGGGAAGAGAAACCATTTCCGTCAGCAATGTACAGGAAAACCGGGGAAACCAGCAAAACGTGAGCAGTGTGATATATGTGCACAGCACAAAAGTGAAAATAAAAATAGAAAATGACCACAACAGAACTATTAAAAATAGTAATTCAGCTGGGGAACAGTTATAGTGATGGGCAAATACAGAAATCACACCCAGCAAAGCTCCAGAAAAAAGAAATGAATTTTGGAAGGGTCTACTGAGAGGAGACTCTTCCAAAAAACATTTCCACGTTTTGGAGCTTTCCTGGGAGTGTTTGCTATGGTTGCCCATTAATATCACTGTTGCCCAGCGTGGTGATATTTTGTCCCACATTTCCCGTGGTCATTTCCGGGGTTTATGTGCACGTTTGTCACCAGACAGGGTGCATATGCCCACATTAGAATTGCGTAGAGCAGGGTTTGTGACTCCATCCTGCCAGGCTTACTGCCTCCAGGGGCTGCACTGTCTCTGTGGCCAAAGTGTGGTACAGCGGACAGAGTCATTAACTCTAGGACCAAAGGGCAGAGGTTCAAAACCCAGCTGGGGCACCTGCCAGCCCAGTCCCTATATTTGACCCACCACTAAATAAAGATAGCACAGACACCCCTGTATGCATGGGGAAAACACCCATATGTTACCCAACACCACACACACACCACAACAATGGGCATTACCTACAGCCAAGTCCCCCAAATGCAGTCCCATACTGCCACATTGCAATCAGGTCAACTGCTTTTTCTGAGAGAAGTTCATGCCAGGATGTTGGCGGACAAGTACATGTGGTGCAGGGGGCAGTGGCTGCTAACCACAGAAGACAGAGGCCTAGCCATGTGCAGGCTGGCACAGTCCACTGCAACAGACAGGTCCTGCCGGATCCACAGTCATGGACAGTCCAGGGAATCCAACCAATCTGTGGCTACACAGTGGTGCAGTGCACACAGACAGTGCATACAAGAACAGAAGGTCACAGGTTCAAAGCCCAGCTGGGGCTACTGCCAATCCTGCCCACATATTTTTCCCACAACTAAACAGTGATAGTAAGGACACCTTTCATGGCGGGGACATATGCAATGGTAAGACATCTATCTTTTACCCCACTGAGCACAGACACCATGAACAGGGGCAGTACCTAGAGCAGAATCACCCAAATGCAGTCCTGGTGGGCCACACACCAGTCAGGTTCCATGCTGACACTCATACAAATGCCTGTGCTGTATATCTATGCACCACCCCCATGGCATGTAGATGTAGCCCATGCATATTCATGAGGGATAGCAGGAAAACCCGAACAGTGTGATGCAAACCTGGACTGGAGTTGGGAATCTGTGTCGTAAAGCAGCAGCCATCAAGGGCAGACACACCCACACCCACAGGCCCCATTGGCCAATGTCTCCTGGAAAGGCAGAACATTGGACCGTGCATGCAGCACCCAAAACGAGCACTTGCATAACTTACCAATGTCACCCTACACCTGAGGTATACGGTACACAGCTCGGAGACGTTTGCTAGGAGCACAGGCAGGCAGTTATCCATACGTTACGTACATACTGCTAGTTGACCCCATCCAAACAATCTGTTAGGTGTTTGCGGGGCATGCTCCAGACCTGGCCTCTGACGGTGTTTACCACCCTGGGGAGTGACCACCAGCTGTAATGCGTACCATATCCAAGCCTTGCCGTGCTCAGGACCGGTTTGGTGGGCAAGGCTACTTACCCCCTCAATCGTAGCACCATGATGGCAGAGGTGTGGAAGTGTGTGTCTGTCTATACTAGGGGTGGGCACCTCCGGTCCTGGAGGGCCGCAGACCAGTCAGGTTTTCGGGATATCCCTAATGAACATGCATGAGATATATATGCATTAGAGATATCCTGCCAACCTGACTGGTTTGTGGCCCTCCAGGGCTGGATTTGGAGACCCCTGCCTTACACCTCTGTCATTTAAGATCGTGAGTGGGCAAGGTACAGATGTCCTAGACATCGAAAGGGTATATAGAATGTGTCACATTCCTCCTCGATTCTCACCACCACCAAAAAGTTGTCTAATAGACAATTTTTTGGTGGTGGTGAGAAGTGAGGAGGACTGTGACAAATTCTATCTAACCTTTTTGATGTCTTGGACATCTGCACCTTGTCCACTCACAATCTTAAATGACAGAGGTGTAAGGCAGGGGTCTGCAGATCCAGCCCTGGAGGGCCACAAACCAGTCAGGTTGGCAGGATATCTCTAATGCATATATATCTCATGCATATTCATTAGAGATATCCCGAAAACCTGACTGGTCTGCGGCCCTCCAGGACCAGGTTTGCCCACCCCTGGTCTATACAGTGGGTGTTGGCTGCAAGCCCCTTCAACAGCCCGCACTGCCAGCACTGTTGCCAGTATTGGCCAGTCAATGTGCATAATGAGGTGCAAGGTACCATGGGTATAGCCAGGGCAGGGTGGCGTGGCCAGGATGCATCTGCACTGGGCATAGGGCCCTGGCAGGGACATTGGCTGCGATATTGTAGTGTCCGGCCACCACCTACACAGACAGGGTGGCCAAAGCATGTCCTTCTGGGGGATCACGCTCACCCTGACTGTGCAGTGACCACAGCATGGCTAGGCCCCCCCATAGTGCTGTATAGTAGTTCTCTTATGTGATAGATATGGGTTTCTCTTTGGGGCCCAGTCACTGATCTATCTGCTTGCTGTGTATGCAGACAGCCCAGTTCTGGGTGCATGCATCTCCATTGGGAACATGCACTATGGACTAACCAGCAGACTGTTTGTAGCTGGTAAATGTCTTGCTATAATGGCTTGCAGGGTGCAGTGGCTGTTGGCTTGCTACAGGGGAATATCTGGTGGTGGAGTGCAGCTTACCATACTCTGGGCTTATGTCTGTCTGCTATTGTGTTATGGCTGTGTATGGAGCTGCCTGGGGGTGGTGGTGGTGTTCCTCAGCAGGACTGGGGTTGATGTTGCCCTCTACTGCCACCTTTGCAGGGAGGTAGAGTGTGGATCCCTTGATGGGGACCATGTTTGCCACGGGGGGGGGGGGGTGCCTGATGGCAGCAGACAGGGATATCCATGGTGTTTGTGCAGAAACTAGCTATCTTACACATTAACACTGCTTTGGAATGCCCGCTTGGCCTCCATCAGCCATGGCAGGTGTTGTTGACCTGGTCCTGGCCACCTCATTGCACACTCAGGGTGAGCACAGTACCCGCACGATGTAACGGTGTGTGGCTACTCTGTGCCAGTAAAACACCCGGTCAATGCCCCCTACTAGGCCAAGGTGCTGTGTGGGTGCACCCGGTCACTTCCCCCAACAGGGCCGAGGTGCTGTGGGGGTGCATTCCCCATCTTGTGTCCATCTGCGGACAGCTAATTTGCATGTGCAGTGCATCATGGGTACGGGTGGCCTAACCCTATCCTGTTGACACCAGCAGACTGTCTGTGAGGTGACGTGTAGGCTATCTGCAGCCAGCCAGGGGCTTGCTTACAGCTATGGAGCTGTAGCGCAATGGTTACATCACTGCCTGTGCAGCCAGAGGTCATGGGTTCAAACCCACAGTGGGGCCCTTTGGTAGGGCTGTCCACAGCTTTATTTTTATTTACTGTACATATGTCTATGCCGGCAAGACCACCCTCAGCTTACTATACCCATTAGGTGCCTCTGAGGGTGCTTCATAGGGCGCCCTGTAGGCCACCTTATGGTTGCCATCCCTATAGGGTGCACTATACATTATCCTGTGTCGCAACATACATGCTGCCCTATAGGGGTCATTCAAGGGTGCCTTGGCGAACAGTGCACTGTAACATGTGCCTTATGGGCCGCCGTATGTTAACATGCTGGGAGAGTGCGTTTGCTAGTAGTGATAACAAAATAAAATTATACAGCCTCCCACAACATAATACATACTGCCTCAGCAGGCATTTTTCACTGGGCATTGTGAGGAGTTGAACCCCTGATCCCTGCACCATTGGTCAGTGTTTTAACCATTGTGCTGTGGCTCTGTTCCTGTGCTTGTGCATCAGCGCGCCGCCTTGTGCCTATCAGCGCGCCGCCTTCTGCCGCCCAAGGGGACCAGTGCGCCGCCTTCTGCTGCCCAAAAATAACTGTGCGCCGCCTTATGCCGCCCAAAAAGCACTGTGCGCCGCCTTCTGCCGCCCAAAAATAACTGTGCGCCGCCTTATGCCGTTCCAAATTAATTTGCCTCCTAAAACAATGTTAATCATTACAGTTACTGCCTCAGCTGACCTTTGTCGTTGCGCACACTGGGGGATTGAACCCATGGCCCCTGCACCATTGGTCAGTGTCTTCACCGTTGTACCACGGCTCTGTTGTTTTGTATACTCAGCAGCGCGCCATTTTGCCTTTCCACGCGCTAATGTCGACCCCCGCACATTAGCGCGACGCACACATGTCCGGTTGCTTACTACCGTTTTTTTTCTATTTTCTGCCTGAACCGCCCACTCCTTATATGGCACAGGCACACTAGCACGGCCCCGCACGTTAGGAATGTTTAGTAAACATGCCCCTAAGTGAGATATCCTTCAACAGCCTTGGAGGAGTAGTCTAGTAATTAGAACAGCATGATAAAAATGATGAAAGCTAGGGCTCATATCCCACATGACCTTGGGAAACCTTTTCATTACTACAGATGCGGCCTAGGTCAAGAATGTCAAATTCCAATCTTGGAGGGCCACAAATCAGCCAGGACTTCAGAATGTCCATCATGAATATTCATATTTGCATACAACAGCGACAGTGCATGCAAACACATCTACTGCATATTCATTAGAGTTATCCTGAATAGCAGGCTGGTTTGTGATCCTCCAGGACAGGAGTTAACACCACTGGCCTAGATTGCAAATCTACTTGGAAAGGCAAATAACTTGTATACTTGTTTATAACTCACCTCGAGCTTGGATTTGAAAAGACAAGTAAACTATATATCATATTTAAGGATATGGCAAACAATTCAATATTCCTCTATCAATTTAGTCAATTGCGCTAAATAAACATTGGATAGGGCCAGGGACGATATAGAGCCCTGCAATACCCAACAAATCAACAGAAGGACACCTGAACACTTTCTCCCCCAACAGATAGACTGGACTTCATTTGTCAAGAATGATATAAACTGGTGTTTCTCAAGCCATTCCTGGAATACCCTAGCCAATCTTCTTTCAGGATATCCATGAGGAATATGTATGAGCTAAGATGGCGGCGAACATCTGAATGCTACGGCAGCATATCCTTTTCCTCTTACCGGCTTCCTTTTTACAAGCTTTTTGGTGCCAAAAAAGAAAGGAAGGAGGAACTGAAGCCTCCCCCTGACCCCAAGCAGACAATGATAGTTAAACAGCTGCGGAAGATCCCTACTGACATGAAGACAGCAAGTGGGTCTTCCACTGTGGAGCGGTCAGCCTCCACCTGGAGGTGCGTCCATTCTGCTCTAGAAAAGCGGGTGGTTCTAGGTTGGAGAGAAAAGACAGGTGATACCCTGGGTTCTCTGATTAGGAGTGAGAGTGAAGTTTGGGCTGCCCCATTACAGTCATCTACCTTCTCTGGGAATTCAATGGTGGTGATGGATGGTGGGAATCAGAATGCCGATTCACCAGTCTCCTTGGTGATTGGATATGGGAAAGTGAATGTTTCTCCTGGCTCTGCAGCACATTCTTCTGATCATGTAAAGGACTTGTTACCTGAGATATCTTTGAGTGTGGTAGATTTGATTCACTTGTGCAGACAGCTTGTTAGACCGCTCAGAAGCAAGATAGCATCTATCAAGAAGTGAATGCTAAATTGATGGACTTGGAAAAAAATGACTCTGATAAAGTGATTTAATCACTAGTGAAGGATAGACTAATTCTTCATAGAAAGTTGGAACTTTGTGAAAATCAAATGAGACATTTGAATTTACGAATCTTAAATTTTCCAAGAGTACTGCATACGAATGCTGCCTGTTGAACTATTTAAGAAATATCTAATGGAGGTTCTAAAGAATCCAGAATCAGCTATTCCTTCATTGAACAAGGTATACTATTTTCCATCGGGGAAACTGCAGAATCGACAATCAAAATCTTCCAGTCTCTAACCACTATGCAGCCCTGGAAGTGGAGGAGATGAAAACATCCCAGGAACAGGAAGAACCAGAGCTCAAGCACCCAAAGGTTGCAGAATCAGTGGCAACAAGGAAGCAAAGGGTAGTAGTGGTTAGTGATTCTCTTCTGAGGGGTACTGAGGCATCAATCTGCTGACCAGACTTGATGTCCAGGGAGGTGTTCTGTCTGCCAGGTGCCAAAATCTGAGATATTATGTAGAGTTTGCTGAGACTCATCAGGCCTACTGACTATTATCCGATGATGCTCATCCATGTTGGCACAGATGATACTGCTAGATATCCCTCCAATGTATCAAGCGTGACATCATGACTCTGGAAAAGAGGATAAAGCAGATAGGTGCGCAAGAGGAGAGGTTAGATATGATTGGACTATCAGAGACATGATGGAAGGAGGACAACCAGTGGGACACTGTGATACCTGGGTACAAACTATATCGTAATGATAGAGCTGATCAAATTAGTGGAGGGGTTGCGCTCTATGTTAGAGAGGGCATTGAGTCAGAAAGGATTAAAGTTTTGCAGGAAACAAAATTTGCTGTAGAATCTCTATGGATTGAAATTCCATGTAAAAAGGGGAAGGCGATGGCAGTGGGGGTGTACTATCGACCGCCTGGCCAGAATGAACAAATGGATGATGAAATGCTCAAAGAAATCAAGGAAGCTAACAAAAGTTGCAACGCAGTAATAATAATGGGTGATTTCAATTACCCCGGTATCGACTGGGTCAGTGTCACGGCAGGACATGCTGGGGAGATAAAGTTCCTAGATGAAATAAATGACTGCTTCTTGGAGCAGCCGGATCATGAACCGACCAGACAGGAAGCCATATTAGACCTAGTCCTTAGTGGAACACCAGATCTTGTGCAAGAGATAAGGGTGTTGGGGCCACTTGGCAATAGTGATCATAGCATGATCGCATTTGATTTAATTAGTGGAGGAGGGATAGTAAGGAAATCCACAGTACTACCTTTTAACTTTCGAAAGGGAGACTATGATAAAAAGAGGAAAATAGTTAAGAAAACCTGAAAGGAGCAGCTGCAAAGGTTAAAGATTTACATCAAGCTTGGGTATTGTTGAAAACTACTATCTTGGAAGCCCAGACCAGCTGTATTCCATGCTTTAAGAAAAGTGGAAGGAAGTACAAAAAACTGTCAGCATGGTTTAAAGGTGAGGTCAGAGAGGCTGTTGTTACCAAAAAAGCATCTTTCAGGAAATGGAAAAAAGAGCCAAACGAAACCTGGAAACAGCACAAGCACTGGCAAGTCAAATGCAAGGCATTGATAAGGCAGGCAAAGGGAGAATTTGAGAAGAAGCTTGCTGTGGAAGCAAAAACGTGAAATAAAGACATTTTCAATTACATTCATAGCAAAAAACCTGTGAGAGAGTCAGTTGGTCCATTACATGATAGAGAGGTTAAAGGGGCACTAAGAGGTGACAAGGCGATAGTGGAGAGACTGAATGAATTCTTTGCTTCGGTCTTTACTGAGGAAGATGTAGGGATATTACCCATGACTGAAGTGCTATTTAAAGGTGCGGAAGAATTGAAGGAAATATCGATACATCGGGAAGATGTATTACAACTATTAGATAAACTGAAGAGTAGCAAATCACCTGGGCTGGATGGTATACATCCAAGGGTGTTGAAAGTACTGAAATATGAGATTGCAGACCTGCTATTAGTAATCTGTGAACTATCATTAAAATCATCTCTAATACCTGAAGATTGGAGGATCGCCAATGTAACACCCATTTTTAAAAAGGGTTCCAGGGGTGATCCGGGAAACTACAGACCAGTGAGCCTGACGTCAGTACCGTGAAAAATGGTAGAAACCATCATAAAGAATAAAATTACTCAGCATGTAGATAGTCATGGCTTAATGGGAGACAGCCAATATAGCTTTAGACAACGAAGATCTTGTCTTACTAATTTGTTATGTTTTTTTTGAAGGTGTGAATAAACAGGTGGACAAAGGTGAGTCAGTTTATATAATGTATCTAGACTTTCAGAAAACCTTTGACAAGGTCCCTCATCAGAGACCTTTTGGCAAAACTAAAGAGTCATGGAATAGGAGGCAGTGTACTATTGTGGATCAGGAACTGGTTAAAGGATAGAAAGCAGAAGGTAGGCTAAATGGCCAATTTTCCCAATGGAGAAAGGTGAATAGTGGTGTACCCCAGGGATCTGTGCTGGGTCCGCTGCTTTTTGACATATTCATAAATGACCTGGAAAGTGGAATAACGAGTGAGGTTATCAAATTTGCAGATGACACAAAACTATTTAAAGTTGTTAAAACCCACGAGGATTGTGGAAAATTGCAAGAGGATCTTGATAAATTGGAAAACTGGGCATCAAAATGGCAGATGAAATTTAATGTGGACAAGTGCAAATTTATGCACCTAGGGAAGAACAACCCAAACTATGGTTTACACGATGCAAGGTTCCGTATTAGGAACCAGCACCCAGGAAAAAGATTTAGGCGTCATTGTGGATAACATGTTAAAACCCTCGGCCTAGTGTGCAGCTGTGGCCAAGAGAGCAAAGAGAATGCTAGGTATCATAAGGAAAGGAATGGAAAATAAAACAAAAGATATTATAATGCCTCTATATCGTTCCATGGTGAGACCGCACCTTGAATATTGTGTGCAATTCTGGTCGCCGTATCTTAAAAAGGATATAGCATTATTAGAAAAGGTTCAGAGAAGAGCCACCAAAATGGTAAAGGGGATGGAAGGATACTCCTATGTATGAAGAAAGGCTAAAAAGGTTAGGGCTATTTAACCTGGAAAAGAGAGGGCTCAGGGGAGATATGATAGAAGTCTATAAATTAATGAAAGGAGTGGAACGGGTAAACGTAGATCGATTGTTTACCTTATCAGAATATAGAAAGACTAGGGGACATGCAATGAAGCTACAGGGTAAACTATTTAAGACTAATAAAAGAAAATATTTTTTCACTCAACGTGTAATCCAACTCTGGAATTTGTTACCAGAGGATGTAGTAAAGGCTGTTAGTATAGCTGGGTTTAAAAAAGGTTTGGACAAGTTCCTGGAGGAAAGGTCCATAAACCATTATTAAGAAGGGACCCAGGATATCAATGCTTGAACCAATACAAGCATTGTGGAACCTGTGTTCCTTGGGGAAACTGCTAGGTACATATGACCTAGATTGGCCACTGTTGGAAACAGAATACTGGGCTTGATGGACCTTGGTCTGACCCAGTATGGTATATCTTATGTTCTTATCTTAAGTTCTTATGTTCTAAAGGGGATGGAAGGATACCTCTATGAGAAGAGGCTTAAAAGGTTAGGGCTCTTCAACCTGAAAAAGAAACAGCTGAGTGGAGATATGATGGAGGTCTATATTTTTTTATTAAGATTTCAATCTATGCAATACCAAAAAAGTATACACAAACAACATAAATCCTTACAGAAATATACAAACAAGAAATACAAAAAAAGAAAAGAAAAGGGACGTTTAGTCCACATCTCGGGGAAACTACAAAACATATTACTGAGGAAAATTAAGACAGGAGATCAATACCTGAAAAAGGAATAGACCCCTGCCATACCAGCCTATCAATCAACAAACCCCCACCCACCAAAGCAAATTAGAAGGCCGCGGGGCCACGTACCTGCTGGCCGCGGTAACCGGGGGGGGCGGCGTGGTGCGTGGTCCCGACCACGTGGCCGAAAGGGCGGTCGTCTGGGCGACGGGTGGGGCGTCTTTTGAACCTATTGGCTCCCGCGGGTGATGGAGGGCGGCGGGAGCCAATAGGAAGGACGGTGGGTCCGGGGAGGAGGTGACCGGGACTGAGCGCGCCGGCGAAACGGCAGTTCGTCGGCGCGCTGCAGAGGAGACGGGCGCTCGGGGAGCCGCTGCTGCATATATTTCTTTTGCGGGAGTGTCGGGGCGCGTCTGCCGGTGCGGGGTCCGGCGTCCGGTGAGCGTGTTCTGTCCCCTTTGTCTGGTGGGGAGTAAGGGTTCGGATCTGGGGTCTTGTTTTGGGTGGGGGTTTCTTGGGCCTGCCTTGCCGGGTGGGTGTCTGGGGTTTTAAAAAAAAAAAAAAAAAAGAAGAAGAAAACAGAAGGAACATAAATAAATACTCCACATGCAGGACAGCACAGGGGGAATGCCGTCGAAGGGTAACAGGGGGGCTCGGCGGCCTTCGGGTAGGGGGGCTGGGCCGAGGGGGAGGCAGGCTGTCAGTGGTAAGGCCCAGAGGGGGCAGAGGCAGGGGTCTCAAGACAGGGGGCGGCCCCGGCGGGGTGCTGGGGGGTCAGTGCCAGATGGGGGGGGTGTGGTGTTGGGCCGCGGTGCTCTTAGCGGTCGCGGAGGTGCTCGGGGGTCCCGGGGGGTGTGGGGGGCGCCCGTGCGTGGGGGGGTTGCGGAGGCTGGGACTGGGGCTACCATGCAGCGGGGGGTTGGAGCGGGGGAGGCTGGGGGGTCTGGGCAGTGGGCATGGGGGGCCCCAGGGGGGGCGACCGGGCAGGATGGCTCCTCGGGCATGTGCCCGTGGGGGTGGCAGGTGCCGACTAGTGGGTTCTACCCTACAGCATGGGATCACTGGCGAGGAGGGGGGCAGGGTTCCTCCAGGGCTGAGTGGTTGGGTGCTTGGCTACCGCAGTGGTCCCTAGCTGGTTCTCCTTTCTGTTTTCCTCCTTTGTCTTCACAGGTGTCGGTGGGTGCAGTGCAGCGGCCGGAGCAGCAGCAGGACCTGGATTCGCGGGGTGACGTGTTGCCCATGGAAGCAGCGAGGGATCTACCGTCGGCGTCGCCTGGTGATGAGCCGGTGGAGCCCCTGCAAGAGGACGGGGGGCGGCCCCCTGTGGAGACTACGGCGGGTGCAGCGCCTGGGCGGACTCCGTCGGCGGGTGAGTTACTTGGGGGTGTGGCGGCGGGGGGTGCCGGAGGTGGGCGTGCGGGTGAGGGGCCGGCTAAAGCGCGGAAGAAAAGGCGGCATTCGTGGAGGTGCCGGCGTCGGGGTGGGTCCTCCTCATCTTCATCCGAGGATAGCTCTTCGGTTTCTTCTGGCATGCCGGTTGCCGACCGTGTTACTGAGGGTGGGGGGGCTCGTCCCGGTAGGGGGCGGGGGGGGGGCGACGTTGGCGTCTTTCTCTGAGCTGTGGGAGGGGGTTCCCCGGAAGTTGCGGAAGAAGATCCGGAAGCGGAAGTACATTGATATCTTTCGGTTATTGGACGGGAGGAAGCGGTCGGGCGATAGCAAGCGAAAGAGGAAGGAGGATGAGAAGGCGGGCAGGGTCCGTAAGGCGTCTCGCAACGTTCTTAATTGGACGAGGGCATTCTTGCGGTTGGCCAGCGTATGGGGGCACCGCTATCCGGGGCAATATGGGATGTTATTATCTTACGCTGACTCGATCTTGGAAGCGGCGCAGACTCATGATGGTTGGGCTTGGCTCATCTATGATGAGAAGTTTTGCGACAAGATGGAGGAGAATAGGTTATTGTCGTGGGGGACGCAAGACATTAACCTCTGGTTGACCCAGATGTCGGTGAGGAGGGATGGAGGGGGGCCAAAAGGTGGTAGCGGTGCATTGGTTCCTACGGTGCGGCCCTTTCGTGGCGTTGGGGCGTCCCCACTCCCAAAGGCGGGCAGAGGGGGGGCGGGCGGTGTCTGCTGGCGTTTTAATAAGTCCTCGTGCCCTTTCCCGGACTGTAAGTTCCGGCACAGCTGCTCCGTGTGCGGCGGTGGGCACTCGGCACTTAAGTGTGTTAAGAAAGGGTCCGCGGACCCCTCCACCCCACTCAAGCCCTGAGGGGTTGCTTGCCTTAGCCCCTACGCCTATCCGTATTGAGGCGCTTATGCCATGGTTGCGGAGGTATAAGCGGCTGGGGCTAGGTCAGTATTGGAGGGGGGATTTTGGGTCGGGTTCCATATTCCGGTTGTCGGGGAGGGGGGGCGGCTGCGCCGCGTAATTTGCCGGCAGTGCGGCATTTGGTGCACATTGTGCGAGATAAGTTGGCTATGGAGTTGGGGTTGGGGCGAATAGCGGGGCCCTTCCGTGATCGTCCGTTTGCGCGTTTTGTGGTCTCCCCGCTGGGCATTGTTCCTAAGAAGGAGCCCGGCAAATTCTGGCTGATACACAACCTATCCTATCCGGTGGGGGCGTCGGTCAATGACCGCATTCCCAAGGAGCTGTGTGCGGTGCGTTACGCGTCTTTTGATGAGGCGGTGGGTTTGGTGCGCGCTTGTGGTCCCGGGTCTTTGATGGCGAAGGTGGATATTGAGTCCGCTTTCCGCCTCTTGCCGGTGCACCCGGATTCTTTTCACCTGCTCGGTTTTGAGTTCGAAGGCGGCTACTATTTTGATAAGTGCATGCCGATGGGCTGTTCGGTGTCTTGTGCTTACTTTGAGCTCTTTAGTACCTTCATGCACTGGGCTGTGGGGGAGGCGGTCGGTTCTCGTAACATGGTGCATTATTTGGACGACTTCTTATTTGTCGGTGCGGCACAGTCGGGGCACTGCCAGCGTCTGCTGGATGACTTTGGGCAGATGGCCCGTGAATGGGGTGTGCCGTTGGCGGTTGGTAAGACGGAGGGGCCTTCAACGTGCCTTACATTTTTGGGGGTAGAGCTTGTTTCGGTGGCCATGGTGGTGCGCTTGCCGGCTGACAAGGTGGCGCGCTTGCGGGTGCTAGTGGCGAACGTCCTGGTGTCGCGGAGGGTGACGCTGAAAGAGATGCAGGTGCTGATTGGATCGCTAAACTTTGCCTGTCGGGTGATTCCGATGGGACGGGTGTTTCTGCGGCGTTTATCCTCGTCTACCTCAGGTGTGCTTAAGCCGCATCACCGCATTCGCATTTCTCGCAGCATTTCTTGGGAGTTTGGGATGAGTTCCTGCGCGGTTTTAACGGCACTGCGGTTCTGCAGGAGCGGGAAGCGTCTACGTTTGATCTACAGCTCTTTACGGATGCAGCGGGCGGCTTGGGTTTGGGGGTTTATTTTGATGGCGCCTGGTGTGCGGAGCCGTGGCCGTCGGCATGCGCGCGTCGGGTTTGACCAAGAATATCACCTTCTTGGGACTCTTCCCGGTGCTGGTGGTCCTGGAGGTGTGGCCGAAGAGGCTCCGTAATCGTCGGGTGCTGTGGTGGTGCGACAACGAATCGGTGGTCAGTGTCATTAACAGGTACGCTCCGCGCTGTTTGCGGGTGGCCGCCTTGATGCGGGAGGTGGTGTTAGCTTGCTTGCGGTTAAATGTGTTGGTGAGGGCAAGGCATGTGCCGGGGTGTGCTAACCAGGTTGCTGATGCTCTTACCCGTTTCATGTGGGACCTGTTCCGGCGTTTGGCACCAGAGGCGGACCGGGAGTGACGGTCGGTCCCGGAGTGATTGTGGAAGCATGGCCTGTAGGCGTGTTGGACTTGTTGCGGAGTTCCGTGTCACCTGCAACATGGTGGGCTTATCTCAAAGGATGTGGCAGCGTGGTGGAGTTTTTGGCAGCGCGGGGATGGTGGCAAGGTTCGATGCCAGACCACCTCATCGGCCTGTACATCGCTGCGGCTAAGGCTGCGGGTACCTCAAGGGCGACGGTGTGTGCGCATTTGGCGGGTTTCGCCTTTTTCTCTAAGGCTGTGGGGTGGAGCGTCTCCAGCTGGGGTTTCTTGGCTCACCGATTGTTGGCGGGATGGGAGCGCATTGTTGGCGGGGGGACGGCAGGCGTCCGATCACGCACGACCTGCTGGTGTGGCTGTGTGCCGCTTTGACGGGCGTGGCGGCATCCGCTTATGAGGCTGCGCTGTTTAAGGCAGTATTTTGCGTGGCCTTTTTTGGGGCTTTTCGGGTGGGGGAGCTCGTGGCAGCGTCCGGGGCGGGGACAGGGGGGGGAGCTTTGCAGGTATGCGATGTGCGGGTGGTGTGGGGGGAGTTGGGGCTCTGGTTGGGGAGGTCTAAGATGGACAAGAGGGGCAAAGGTGCCTGGATACGGTTGGGCGCTATTGCGAATTCACCCACTTGTCCGGTGGCGGCGATGTCTGCCTACCTGAGGCTGTGGCCACGTGTCGGCGGTCCGCTCTTTCTGCACGAAAACAGTCGTTGCCTGACGCGTTTCCAGTTCACAGCGGTTTTGCGCTTGGCGGTGCGCTACGTGGGCTTGGATCCTGCTGTTTACGCTCCACATTCGTTCCGGATTGGGGCTGCCACCAGCGCTGCGGAGGCCGGGGTGTCGGATCACGGCATCTGGCGCATTGGACGGTGGCGTTCTGCTGCCTTTCGAGGGTATGTGCATATGTGAGGGAGCTGTAAGGGGTTAACTGTTTATTTTCTTTTTTAGGTGTGGGCCAGCTGCCGCTTTGCTGCTGGATGGTCGGCCATTCTTTTGTGTATTGGGCTGGCCGGCAGGCAGCGGGGGGCCCCCTCGGTGAACATCTGGGACTTCCCACGGCCGAGGTGACCGTCTCATGGCTGGGTGAGCGCGGGCTTCGGTGGCTGCAGCTCCTGCCTTTGCTTCGGCACCATCAGCGTGTGAAGGGATCACCAGATCTGCTGCTGCTGCACCTCGGTGGTAATGACCTGGCGATGTGGACAGTGAAGCAGCTGATATGGGCGGCTAAAAGGGATATTTTGGAAGTGTTGTTAATGTTTCCTGATGTAGTTGTTCTCTGGTCTGACATAATTCCGCGGCCGGCGTGCTGGGGTCACCGGCGTTGGTCGCGGGGGTTGATTAAGGTTAACCGGCAAATTGGCCGATGGGTTTGTCAGAACGGGGGTTGGCAGATATTACACCCTTGGGTGGAGGTGGACTGTCCCGGCTTGTATCGGTCTGATGGAGTACATCTCTCCCCGGTGGGGGTTGCTTTACTCCTGAACGACTGGCAGGAAGCCTTAGAGTATGTGTTTAAGTGCAGAGTGGCTGGTCGCAGCTTTATGTCTGGGGGGGCTCAGGGACAGGTGTCTCTGAGCCTGTGGCGGGATCCCGGAGGTGTCCGGGGTCTGGAGTCTTGGCAATATGCAGGGCGGGGGTGGGTTACCCCTGACCCGGAGAATCCCTCGGGGCTTTTGCTAGTAGTATGGCTAAGCTGGATGAGGGGGGATGGTATTGCCGGGTGATGGTTCATGGCGGAGGCGGGATGAAACTCACCTTGCTACCCATATGGCTGGTGAGGGTTCGTCCCGCTGCCAGAACTGGCGGGTGACATTGTCATGTTTTTGTTGGTTATGTTGGTAATGTTGACTAATAAAGCTGCGACCAGTTAAAATGCCAATATGTGTAATGTTGTGGTCATTCGGGGGGGGGGGGTACTGAAGGGGTTTTGCAGGGACCGGAGCAACACGTCCGCCTTACCTGGTTATTAGAAGGCCGCGGGGCCACGTACCTGCTGGCCGCGGTAACCGGGGGTGCGGCGTGGTGCGTGGTCCCGACCGCGTGGCCGAAAGGGCGGTCGTCTGGGTGACGGGGGGGGCGTCTTTTGAACCTATTGGCTCCCGCGGGTGATGGAGGACGGCGGGAGCCAATAGGAAGGACGGTGGGTCCAGGGAGGAGGTGACCGGGACTGAGCGCGCCGGCGAAACGGCAGTTCGTCGGCGCGCTGCAGAGGAGACGGGCACTCCCACCCTCCCACCCTTGGGGTGGCGGGTTGGGGGGTATGGGGGGTTGCAGCTGGGTGGGGTGGCGGGATCCCGGAGGTGTCCAGGGTCCGGAGTCTTGGCAATATGCAGGGCGGGGGTGGGTTACCCCTGACCCGGAGAATCCCTCGGGGCTTTTGCTAGTAGTATGGCTAAGCCAGATGAGGGGGGATTGTATTGCCGGGTGATGGTTCATGGCGGAGGCGGGATGAAACTCACCTTGCTACCCATATGGCTGGTGAGGGTTCGTCCCGCTGCCAGAACTGGCGGGTGACATTGTCATGTTTTTGTTGGTTATGTTGGTAATGTTGACTAATAAAGCTGCGACCAGTTAAAATGCCAATATGTGTAATGTTGTGGTCATTCGGGGGGGGGGGGGGTACTGAAGGGGTTTTGCAGGGACCGGAGCAACACGTCCGCCTTACCTGGTTACTACAAGAGATCAGAAGAAAAAAAATCAATATATCTTTTCCTTATCATGAATCAGCTTTTCTAAATCTGAAGGTGATAAAAATACAAATTTATCTTGCCCAAAAGAAACTATACACCTACATGGGTAATGCAAGAAAAATGTAGCACCCAAAACAAGAACTCTGGGCTTAAGAGCAAGAAAAGACTTCCTCCATAATTGTGTAGCACGGGAGACATCAGGAAAAATAACTACCTTATCACCAAAATAGGAAATATCTTTTTTTCTAAAATACGCCTTGAGAATAGCAATCTTATTCTCCTCAGAGACTAAGATCACCAACAAAGTAGCCCTAGTAGAAATAACATCCTGAGTATCCTCTAAAAAAGCTGTCAAATCAAAAGTATTCTTATCCTAAAGGATGGGTGCTCCCCCCTCCTCTGCATTTTCCTGAATAACTTTAGTAGAAATATAATAACACTTATTGAACACAAGGAAGTCAGTAGTTGGGAGGAGAAGCACGTCCTTCAAGTATTTCGTAAACAATATTTGTGGAGATAATAAACTAATACAAGGAAAATTAAGCACTCTTAAATTCTTTCTCCTAGTCATATTCTCCAAACTCTCGAGTTTTTGGTGCACAAGAAAGCTATCCTTAATACTAGTATACTGAACAGAGGCAAGAGTCTTAACTTGGGTCTCAATTTTCGACATACGTAAGTTCAAAGTCCCAATTTGATCATCCAAATTCTGAAATTTAAGAACAGCATCACTAGAAAACTGACACAAAAAAGGAATTGTCTCTATAAGAATTTGCTTGGAACGGACGTACAGAGTGGCTGTACGTCTCTGATGGAATGAACCCCATACTGTATAATCTGGAGCAATATGTGCAGGTTAGCATATGTCTCCTTGAGGTGGACAGAGTGTGCAACTTGAATAGACAGCTTTACTTTGCCATTAGGAATAAGAACGGTCATGAGGCTTTTTGTTGAAGAATCAATTAATAAATGCCATTCTGACGGTCTGTGTACCTGTGAGAGGGCTCAATAAAGTCCATTGATATTGTTGCAATAACACATTGGACCGTCTACTTTAGAGAATATTGCTAAATTATGATTACGCATGTGATAGTGGCAAATGAGAACATTCTTTTGCAGTAAGTTACTTTCCTTCAACCTTAAAGCAAGGAGTTCCTCTTTATTTTTTGAGATGCCAAGTCTCATATAAGATCACTAAGCTCTACTTGGCTGAATTTCTCTGGGTTGCCATCACTTTCATCTGGCATATAGTCTTCATCTTCTGACTTTTTAGGTTGGCCGTCACTTGCACCTTCATCTTAACTCCATTTCATCTGGTACAGAACACAGCCCGTCCTGTGGAGGAACGGGAACAAAAAATGTCATGTTATGTGAGAGTGGTCGCATTGCAGACACAAGATCTGGAAATACGTTGTGCTTGTTCTTCGCAGAGAAACCCATGATATTAACCAGACAAAAATAGCAGTCATCATCTTCATGGTTTCTCGGCTCCCTCCATATCATCAGAACAGCAAATGGCATCACTGTTTTCCTTCCATTTAACCAATCGTAGTCCATTTGCACAGGCCGTGCAAATGATGTGAGGCACCCATGGCTTATCCTGGTCACCCAGTGTGCATCCAAAATATAATTTAGACATTCTGCAAAGCACTAACATTATGGTATGACGTTGAGATATAGTAGCAAATGAACCACAGACATAACAAAAAACATTGGAATGATTTCTACACTGTCTTTGGCATGATTATTTTATTTCTGATGATTTCTTCAGTGTTATTATTACCAAATATGTAATCAAAATAATTAACCTGAAAAGCAAAATAAATACAATCAATATTGGTAGAGTAATTAATGACACAGTTTATGTCAATTCAAGAAGTATTCTCCTGATAGATAAACATCAAGATGTTAATGTTTGTGCTATGTACAGGCAGACCAGCCAAAAGCTGCATTCAGCAACTAGAAAGTTGACAGATAAAATTAGATGGCACAGTAAAGTCCATACACTGTAGTCTCTACCCTGAAGGGCCAGAGCAGCTGAGAGTAGGACACTTTATTGCCTGTTTGTAATTGTACTTTGAATTAAATTGTGCAAGGGGGCTGTATGTTAGTTGTGATAATTAGAAATCCATGATGAATCATCCACCTACAATGGTAAATAAGGCATGCAAAATTTACACTGATTTTGCCTCATCTAGGTAAAAGGGAAATTAGGGTTGAATTCCTGATTCAGAGAACTGATCTATACTGTAGAGACCAGGCTGTGATACTCATTTTTCTCAAATTGAGCTGGAGCCAAAGTTTTTAGTGACTAGACTTGAGAATGAAACTGGATGACTACTTATCCGTTGCTTCTCAGATATCTCTGGTGGTGTGATCAATTTTCTGTCACATTTGGTGTGACAGCTTTGGTTTTATTTAAATCAGATTTCGATACAATTGTTCACTCCTTGGTGACAAATAAACAGAATTAGTGAAACTTTCATGCACTGCCCAGGAACAGTATATTTAGCTCAGAGCAAAGCTTCTAGGCTTTTGACTGATAAGCAAAGGTACAACCATACACGTCATTGGCTGCCTGTTGAACGTAGATCTAAATTTGAATTGCTCATGTTTGATTTTTGAGTATCTACGTAGGAGACTAAAATTAGAGTAGAGCAAATAGGGCTGTCATTTGGGTTACCATGTGACAAAATATGCTGTCAAGAGCCCTAAACTGGGTCTCTGACTGGGGAAAAAGAAAACAAACAGTGAGATCGTGAATGAAGCAGAACAGTAAATCAGCCCTCCAGTCCTTCTATCTCCTGACACTGGCATGGGGTATGCACTTAACTCAAAACAGCCTGCAATCTATCTAGCTTTGCCAATGCTGCTCCTAAACTTTACAGGTCACCAATGCTGCCTTCACAAAAAAAATAGTGAATGAGGTTGCAAAATGGTCCCTTATCTGAAGAGAAGGGATAAAGGGGGGGGGGGGGCATCAACATTCTCATGTGCACCAGAGAGGGAGCACCACTGACATTGCAGTCCATGATGCCACCCACACTAGAACCAGACCTGGTGTGAACCCATTGATGCTAGGCTGGGGAATCCATCCTTTGCACATGTACTAGCAGCAGCAGGAAAGCTACAAGAAAGAAAAGGGTTGTTTCCTGTGCCTCTTCTCCCAGTGAGCAATCCCAGTATCTCTGTAACAGGTCACAGTGTTCAACATCATTGTTCTGAGGCAAGTGGCAGGCAGCATTGAAGGTAGTGACATCAAGAAATAATTGCTCTATATGATCAGCTCTTGAAGATGGTTAATGATGGGAGGTTTAAGTCGCTGCTGTACCTCTTAGTTCCCAATTGCCAAGTACTCTGAAGGACAACATTTAGTAAGCAGGTGATCCATAGCCTATACAATCAGTACCATGCCCTGCTACAGACACAACTGACCAAGGAAAGGATTGCACTATGCATTTCAATAGTAACATCTGCAGCAGTAAAAATGGGGCAGGGCTCCCCATGTTTGACCAAATAAACAAGAGGTAGAGATTGCCTAAGAAATATCTCATGGCCTACTGGCAAAGCAGACATTATGTCAGATGTAAGTTTAAGACAGCTGCTGACCAGACGGAATCTGTGCCCCTGGACAGGAAGTTCCTCCAGACTCCCGTCAAATTGAATAAACTCTCCTACTGGGACAGGATGGGAAGGAAGCACAAACCGGCAGCATGGGAGGCACCGCTGGCAGGGTTGTGGAATGTGGAACTGGGGGAGCCAGTGGAGGAACCTGCCCAGCAGCAACTCAATGTTCCCTGCAGGAAACACAGTACAAAATACTGTATAGAGCCTACATCACCATAGAATGGGGAGCATGGCTAAAACTGTGGGAGAGCCCTGACTGCTCCCGGTGGCAGGTACACAAAGGGATGATGCTGCACACCTTCTTAGAATGTGAGCGCTTATGCCCGTATTGGCAGGGGGTGTTAGCCCATTTATAGAGAGTGATAGGCAAATGGGTGGAGTAGACGGATGCTTCCCTTTTGTTGGGGGATGATAAGCCTATGAGGGAGAGGGAGGTGGGAGCCATGGAACAGAAATTTGCCAATGCAGCCTTGGTGATTGCCCAGAAAGTAATCCTAGCTCATTGGCTAAACACACAGGCCCCAAGGGAATTACATTCGATACACTTCAAACAGGAGATGGCAGAGTGGGTGCAGAGGGAGAAAGCAAAAGTGTCTTCCAAGGCCCGGCAAAGATATCGGGAGTTATGGAACACCTTTGATGCTGGTCTGAAATGACGGAACATTTGCAGTGCAGATAAGGGTGGTTCATGCAGGGGAAAGATGAGAGGGAGGAAGGGAGGGGCACAGGATGGAAGAGAGGGGGAGGGAAAGGGGGATATGGGAGAAACTGGGATCCACAGAAGGATGCTGTTTTGATTCCTGGTTATCCACTGTACCCACAATGTTTGGTTTCCTTTGTTATTGTTAAAAGCCTGCAAAGGTATGTTTGTTTCCATGTTAGGGGCCATTGTTGTACTTTGTTCAGGCCCCTGTGGATCTACTAATAAAGAGATATTAAAAAAAATGCTACACATGCCTCACTTTCCCCAATAGCTCACTGGTAGCAACTGGGTGAGGAAGAGGCAGGCAGCAAGTACAGCAAGGATGCACCAAAAGCAGGATATAGGTGGGCTGTGTTGCACATTCAGGTTATGAAACAGCCATACCTTGAGAGGAGGCTGGAGGGGGGTGAATATGAGCAATGATGGCAGGATTGCAGCTAGACAGGAGAGAACAGCAGTTACCTTTACACCAGCTCATTCAGGATATAGGTACCAGGTGGAATTCTAGGTGGATGCCGGAGAGGTTAGTGAAGCAACAAGCCCTTCATCAGATGTCATTGGATACCAAGATTGGTACTGAAAGTCCCCAAGAAGTCAAGAGTGGATAAATATGACTCAAGTGATAGAAGTCCCAAAGCCCTTCAAGGATGCTACTTCCTTTATGAAGATATTCACCCAAGGCAATGTACAACAGGTCTTCCTTGACACAGACATAGGCAATTAGGCTTTGCCTGACAAAGATGTAGGCAACTCATGCTGTAGTTGCAGCATAACAATAGCAAAATGAACCTATGTCAGCATAATAATTAGAAAAATGAGATAAAATTTGGAGATAGCCCTTAAAAGCAATATGATATAATGTCAGTAATGTACTTTAAATCAGTACAGTAGAACATTCAATTAACAGAAATATGATACAGTGTCTGAAGAATACAAAATATATACCTTAACAGGCACTCAAGTAACATAGATAGGATTCTCACAATGTCAGCGCAGTATAAATGATACACCATAAAAAGCAACATGGTAGAACAGTGGTTCTAAACCCATTCCTTGGGACACGCCTAGCCAGTGAGGTTTTTGGAATAACCACAATAAATATGCATGAGAGAGATTTGCACACACTGCCACTATTGTATGGAAATCTCTCTCATGCATATTCCTTATCGTTACCATGAAAACCTGACACACCAAGTGTGTCCCAAGGACTGGGTTGAGCACTCCTGCAGTAGAACATTCATAAAACATAGACAAGACACTCACAATGTTAGCGCTATACAATGACACATCCTAATAGGCCGTAACATAGAAACATAGAAATATGACGACAGAAAGCGACCACATAGCCTATCAAGTCTGTCCTTCCATATCAACAACTACAACAGTCCCCTTTTTACCTTTAGAGATCCTCTGTGTTTGTCCCATTCTTTTTTGAATTCAGTTACTGTCCTCATCTCTACCACCTCCACTGGGAGACTATTCCACGGATCCACTACTCTTTCTGTAAAGAAATATTTCCGCATATCACTCCTGAATCTATCTCCCTTCACCCTCATCCTATGTCCCCTCATAGCAGAACTTTCCTTCAATTGAAAGAGGCTCTCTCCCTGAACATTTATGACACGGAGGTATTTAAACATCTCAATCATATCACCTCTATCCCGCCTTTCCTCTAAGGTGTACATATTAAGATCCTTAAGTCTGTCCTCATATGCTTTATAATGAAGACCACTAATCATTTTAGTAGCCACCCTCTGCACCGACTCCATCCTGTTCACATCCTTTTGAAGGTGTGTTCTCCAGAATTGCACACTATACTCCAAATGAGGTCGCACCAAAGACTTATACAGAGGCATTATCGCCTCCTTTTTTCTGCTAGCCATTCCTCTCCGTATGCACCCAAGCATCCTTCTAGCTTTTGCTGTCGCCTTTTCTACCTGTTTAGCTACTTTAAAATCATCAGACACAACCACGCCTAGGCCCCGCTCTTCTTTAGTGGACAAAATTACTTCAGTAGAGGGCGCAGTTGCATTTGGAACCTAGAGACAGACAAGATGGATAAAACAATGGCATAAGGATAAATAAAAATGGGTAACTACTGAAGGCAAATTATATATACAGATGAATAAGATATGTGGATCTGGTCTCAGTTTCAAAGTGTGCAGCAAGTTAGTCCTGAAGCAGAATGAGTGAATGGAAAGTCAGTCACCATAGCCAGAGTCAGGCTTTTATGTGTTTTTCGAAGAACAGCCAGTCCCGAGTTCAATGTAACCCTGCTGGGAGTGAGTTCTAGAGTATGGGGGCTATCCCTCAGAAAGCTTGCTGGCAGATGTCACAACATGTGGCTTTCTTTGGCGAGGGTACAATTAAGGCATATTTAGGGTATAGGTATAGTTAGTTTATGACACTGTTGGTGCTTTATTTGCCCCACTCCTAATGCTTAGGTGTGTTCATGCCACTGTTGATATTGTTTTAGCCCCTCCCTTCATGCCTCTTTTGTTGCCTTGGGGTGTTGGTTAACTATTTGTGCTGTTTTGCCCCTTTCATGGTGCCTTGGGTTATTCATGTACCTTTCACCCACATTTGGTGCTGTGGAGTGTTCATGTCACTTTAGATGCCTTGGAGTATTGTTGTTTCTGTCACTAATGCCTGCTAGCAAAATAAAAGTTTTAAAAAAGTACCTGCTAGTATATACACACATGTAAACCGCTCTGATGCACAAGTAAAGGGCGGTATATCAAGTGCCTAAACCATAAAACCAACCATAAACCATAAAAAATGTCATCAAAAATAGATGGAAAACTCCACTCTTAGAGCTGAAAATTGCTTCCCCTATTGACTTTGATGAAACCAAATGATTTCAACGAAATGAAGGTTTTTGGGGTCCAAACACAAATTCAAAGGTAATTGATTAAAGGGAAAGGACGGAATTTTGGATTTACAGTAACTCATTTTTTTTCAACAGCAGCTCAAGGTGAGCTACATTCAGGTATAGTAGGTAATTCCCTTTCCATGGATGCTTACAATCTAAGGGCATGTTTACTAAAGTGTACTAGCCAATAGCATGGGATTCAGCGCATGATTGGCATGCATTTGGGCTGTGTGATAATAAGGAGCACATGTCCCAAAGCCAACCATGCTAACAATTCTGCACTAGCTGAGCAGCCTGCAAATAGGTGGGTTAAGGTGTAGATGGAGAGGCAACAGGGAAGAGTCAGGGCACACAGTGGGTCTGGCACAGTAGTCATGCGCTAGCCACACAGACACACCACTAATGCCAGCCATGCTTGCATGCTCTTGCCATGTGGTTTAGACATGGGTATTAAAAAATATAAAGTGCAGAAACAGAGCAAAAACATAAGAAGGGGACAGAAGTTAAAGGAGGTGTGAGCGGAATAAGAAGGCGCCTGATTAGTACACAGTTTTGAAGGGCAGCATGGTGCAGCTGACATGGCAGTGGACAACAACAGCCCGGCATCCACAATACCAAGGCCTGTAGGTCAGAAATGGCTCTGCTGGGATAGTGGGCAAACATCCACAGACACATCACAGTTGAACTGACAGACTGCTATTCACATCTGCAAAGGAACAGATGTCAGAGGCAGGGCCGGCCCGTCCATTGAGCGAGAATGTTTTTTGCACAGGGCCTCACGTTTCAGGGGGCCCCGCGCAAAAAACATTCTGATCTAAAAGTAAAATTTAAAATAAAAATTTAAAATTAAAAAAAAAAACTGCTGCCGCTGCTGGGGCCGGGGCTGCGGCCGCCGCGGCAGAATCGAGTGTGCCGTGGGGCCCCCCTGCCCGGCAGAGCATGCCCTCCCCTGCATCAGCTCCCTCTTTGCAGCTGTAGTCACACACGCCAGCTTTCACTCGATTCTGCCGTGGCGGCCGCGGCCCTGGCCCCGGCAGCAGACCGTTTTTTTTATTTTAAATTTTCCCTGGGCTGGGGAGTGGGGGGTTGGGAGTGGTGATGGGCTATGGGGGAGCTAAGTCTGGATATGGGCTGATGGGATTAGGACTAGTAATGGGCTATGGGGGGCTTAAACTGAAAATTGGGTGATGGGGGTTAGGACTAGAAATGGGCTGATGGGATTAGGACTGGGAGTGGGCTGATGGGGAGGTTAGGACTGGTAATGGGCTATGGGGGGGGCTTAAACTGAAAATTTGGTGATGGGGGTAGGACTGGAAATGGGCTGTTGGGATTAGGACTGGGAGTGGGCTGATGGGGTCTAAGGACTGGAAATAGGCTATGGGTGCTAGGACTGGTAATGGGTTGGGGGGGTTGCTAGGACTGGAAATGGGCTGAGTGGAAGGGAAGGCTTGAACTGCAAATAGTTGAAGGGGACGGGGTTTGGAATGGAAATGGGCTGAGGGGAAGTGGGGGGCTTGAACTGCAAATAGCTGATGGGGAGGGGGGCTTGGAATGGAAATGGGCTGAGTGGAAGGGGGCTTGAACTGCAAATAGCCGATGGGAAGGGGGGCTTGGAATGGGCTCTTATGGGAGGGAGCTAGGACAGGAAATGGGCTGATGGAGGGGCTAGGATAGGACTGGGAATTGGGTGTTGGGGGGAGCTAAGATTGGAAATGGGCTGTGTTGGGGGCTTGGATTGAAATGGACTCATGGAGGGGCTAGAACTGGAAGTAGGCTCATGGGGTGCTTGGATTGGAAATGGGCTGAGTGGAGGGGAGCTAGGATTTGACATGGGCTGATGGTGGGGCTAGGAAAGGACTAGAAATGGGTTGATGGGAGGCTGGTATTGGAAATGAGCTGATGAAGGGACTCATATAGGAATGGAAATGGATGGGGGAGCTAAGACTGGAAATGGGCTGATGGGGGGACTTGAAGGGAGCGGATACTAGGTGGGGCTGGAACTAGAAGGGAGCTGATGTTGGGGGAGATTAGAAGGGGATGGGGCTGGGAGAGTGAAATGGAGAGGGGAAAAATATTTTGTGTGGGAGGGAAGAAAAATCTACAATTGGCCGGGTGTTGGGAGAGTAAGTGGGGATTGAGGATGGAGGGGTAAAATTTGAGTGGATGAAATAGGAATGAGGAAAGAGCAAAAGGAGAAAGATTAGTATGTTAAAACAGATGTAGAGGTAGAATGGAAAAAAACTAGAAGAGTGAAGAAAGGACAAATGGACAGCAGACGATGGAGAGTTAGCAGAAGACACAAATAAACCAGAAGAAAGTGGCTGGAAAAATTGCAACTGAAAAAAAATGCACAAAAGGTACAAAGATATCTCTTTATTTTGAATTTATTAACTGGAATTTGTCAGGTCTGGGAAATGTGCATCATTAACGTCGGTGCTTTGTTTAGTACAAGAGGAAATTAATTTATAGTTTTATTTCTACAGTGTTGTACATTCCAAGTTTGGCTTTTGGGGTTCCCAGTTTAATTATTGTCTTCCTGTTTCTAAATTGTGATTCCTTGTTTGGTGATGGTCTATGTTCTGCATGTGTAACTGAGCTGAGGTATTCTGTTTATGTAATTCCTATTTGACATTGCCACTTGTTCTCTTTCCCCAGTAGGTCATGTATTGTTATTCTCTGAAATGTATTGGTTTAATATTTGCAGTGTTGCCTTTTGATAGGTATGGTATGGTGTTTTATGAGTCCTTGTAGTGCTGTTAGGATACGGCAGGTTTGCTATGGGTTTAAATGGGCAGTGTTTGTAGTAGTTCCTAATGTGCCTGGCGGTTGGCACCGTATTATAGTAATGTAGAAATCTTTTAGTCTTTCTTTATCCATACACTCATGAAGAAGCATGTTTACTAAAAGTTAGTGTATGGTAACATTAGGCAAATATTTATGCAAATGAGGCCCCGCACCGAGTCTCCGCACATGGCCCCGCACCCCCCTTGGGCCGCCCCTGGTCAGAGGGCTGCTGGTGTTGGAGGTGTCAGAGGATAGGTGGTAAATTAGGAGTTATAAAGGGCATGTTATATGAATGGTAATAGTATGTTTACCAAAGTACACTAGGGTTTTGCAGGCATTGCGTGTTTAGAGTAGAAATTAACGTGCAATATAAGCAAAAACCATGGGCTAGCTGTCAGGGGCATGTACAGAATGGCTCCAGCAGATACCTCACTGATTTTGACTCTAATGAGTGCTGGTGGTAATGTGGAAGCACTTAATCCACCCATTGAGGTGCCATTGAGTGCACTCTCATTAACTGCAACATGGATGGCAAGGATGCTTGTCAACCTCCATGCTAACTATGATGTGTTCCATACCCATGCTATTCCCTTCCCCATCGAGCACTAAGTAGATAGCTCAGAATTAACCTCACACTCTCTGTTTAGTGCATGTGCTGTTATCATGGTCTATTAGCATGTATTCACACTTGCATTAACAGCTAGCATAGCTTAGCAAAGATGCTCCTTAGTGTTAAGTAGCCCAGAGCATTTTTCAAATGCCAATGCAATGATTTCTGGTGGGTAAAGCAACACTAGCCTTTAAAAGCATGGGGAATTTTAACCAGTGTCTAATCATAAAAGAAGATTCTAAAAAATATGACGCTGTCAGTATAGAAGCAACAGCTTTGTTCCTGCTTGTTTATCTAATTTTCCTTAAACGTAAAAATCTCTCAAAATTGTTCTCATAGGAAATTGGTATCAGCTGAAATTCTGTTACTGAGTTAGCTTCCCATAGCTCAGATATTTGATGGTGTGGAAAGCCACATTTTAACCTTCTGCATTGCTAAATGTTCCAAGCAAAAATCTGGAGAAAAGAGATTTTCAATTAAATCTGATTCTGGACAGGGCTTTATTTGAAGTGTGAGGTTTTGATTTAGATCTAAGATGGTTTTTGCTTCATCAATTACTATAGTCTATACCATAAAAAAGTAGTGGAGAGAAGAAGAGAGCTTAATTAGGTTATAAATATGTATGAAATTCCAGCACTATTGACTGGAAGAATTTCTACTGAGTATTTGTCTGCTGGTGTAAGAAATGTGACAATACACATATCATGATATAATATATTAAGGCTGGAAGGACCTAAATTATTCCAAGAGGACCAACACAGCACTCAGATTGGCTGAAAGGCCATAAAACATGCCAAGAGGACTAGCACATCACATAGGAATGACTGCAAGGCCTAAAACACCAAAGGAATGTCATCACAACAGCAGAAATGGTAGTGTGAGCCCATGGCACAAGAGTAAGATGAGTACAGTTAAGCTGTGTGCTCATAAATTAGTCCTGGCACTGAGGAATTTGGTGCCAGCACAGGAACCTTAAGTACAGAGGAAGAAACCTGGTGGAAGGAGGAGGACAACCAGTGAAATCCAAATATACTACATTCAACACATCTGTGATCACTCTCTGATCTCCAGTCAATGATAATGACCAGATGTCACAATGTCCTTCTGGCAAAATCATGGTATCTCAAGTACTCCAGGTACAGCAGGCGCTATCTGGTAAGCAGGGTAAGTGAGGCACGGGGGTGCTGTCCTTCGGGCAGTGCCATCACTAGATGCCCCCACCCTCCCACCAAGCAGGGCCAGCCCTAGTCATGTGCGGGCATGAGGGGCCCCGCACATGCCTGACCGGCTTCAGAAGGAGTCGTGAGGCCCAAACCCCAGTGCCCCAGTTCATCTCTGCATAGCCGTGGGAGTAAACATTGCCATTTTCCTTTACTCCCGAGGCTGTGATAAGTTGCAGCTGCTGGTGCCACTGAGTTCCTCAAGGTTAAACAGGGGCACTTTCTGACTTGTGCAAGAGACAGGAAGCACCCCTGTTTAAGGAACTCAGCAGCGCTGCTATCTGTGATTTATCTGTGAAAATATCGCTGTTCACTCCCACAGACATCCAGGCCGCAATGTCAGAAAGGCAGGCAGAGATCCGGGTCTGGATAGCCGGAGAGATTTCAGGCATAGAAATGTAGATCTGGGAGTCATCAGCATAAAGATGGTAATGAAAACCATGGGAAGAGATAAGTGCACCAATATAGGGAGAGAAAAAGGTGCGGACCTAAGACAGATCCTTGGGGTATACCAACTGGGAGTGAGATAGCAGAGGAGGAGGAGCCACCAGAACACACACCGAAAGAGCGATGGGAGAGATAGGAGGAGAACCAGGATAGTACAGAGCCCTTAAAACCAAGCGGGGAAAGGGTATCGAGGAGAAGGTTGTGGACAACAGTGTCAAAAGCAGCAGAGAGGTCAAGAAGGATGAGGTCAGAGTAAAGGCCCTTGGATTTTGCCAGGAACAAATCACTGGAGACTTTGGCAAAAGCCGTTTCAGAGGGAGTGTAAAGGATGAAAGCCAGACTGTAAAGTATCCAAAAGGGCATGAGAGGAAAGGAAGTCAAGGCAGCGGTGGTGAACAGCATGTTCAAGTAGTTTAGAAATGAAAGGAAGGAGGGAGATGGGTCGATAATTAGAAGGACAGGTGGGATCAAGTGAGATTTTCTTGAGAGGTATGACCAATACATGCTTGAAGGCTGTAAGGACAGTTGCAGTGGAGAGCGAAAGGTTGAGAATATGAGAGATGGAAGGGACAACAGTGGAGAAGATGGGGCTTAGGAAGTGGGTGGGGATAGGATCAGAGGAGCAGGTGGTGAGTTTGGAGGAAGAAAGAAGGTGGGCAGTTTCCTCTTCAAAGATCACAGGAAAGGAAGAAAGGCAGCAGAGGTAGGGGAGATAGGTTGGGAGTGAAGAGGGGGAGGAGGGGAAGTAGCTGACTTTGTGGGGAATTGGAGGGTGATCTTGTGGATTTTGTCATGGAAATAGTCAGCCAGGGTTTGGGCAGAAAGGGAGGGAGGGATCAGAGGCGGAGGCACTTTGAGGAGAGAGCTGAGAGTAGTAAAGAGACGGCGAGGGTCAGAAGTAAGAGCATTAGTCAGATGGACATAATAGCCTTGTTTGGCAAGAGCTATGGCTGACTGGAAAGAGACAAGCATGAATTTGAAGTGTAGAAAGTCAGCAAAGGAGCGGGATTTGAGCCACGCATGCTCAGCAGAGCGAGCACAGGAACCTAGATAGCGGGTAGTGGATGAAAGCCAGGGCTGGGGTGCAGAACGCCTCACAGAACGTGGCATGGTTGGAGCGACAGCATCCATAGCAGAGGAGAGTGCAGTGTTATAGGAAGATACTGCTTCGTCAACAGACTTAGATGACATAGTGGAAGAAAGAGATGAAGAAACAGTGTAAGAGAGAACCAAAGGATCAATAGCATGAAGATTTCTAAATAGGTTGGAGGAGATAGGACAAAGTTGAGGCAGGGGGTGATGAAGATTGAAGCTTAAAAGGTGATGGTCAGATAAGGGAAGAACTGAGCTACAGAGGTTCGAGGGTAAGCAACTAGAGAAAAATACCAGGTCAAGGTAATGGCCATGCTGGTGAGTGGGAGCAGTGGAGCAAAGCTGGAGGTCAAATGAGGAGGTAAGGGAGAGGAGCTTTAAAGCATAGGGATCAGAGGGGTTATTGGCATGAATTTTAAAATCCCCGAGAATAAGAGTGGGGGAAGAGGAAGCCAGAAAGAAGGAAAGCCACGAGTCAAAGTCAGAGAGAGAGGTAGAGGCAGACTTGTCAGGAGGTCAATAAATAATAATGATCTCTCTCTTCGCATGATGTGTCCAAAGTATGAAAGTTGAAGTCTTGTCATCTGAGCTTCTTAAGAAAGCTTAGGTTTGATCTCCTCTAGTACTTACTGTTTTTTTCTTTGGGCAGTCCATGGCATACACAGTATTTGTCACCAGCGCCATAATTGAAAAGCATCAATTTTCTTCCTGTCAATCTTTTTCACTGCAACTTTTGCATCCACATGACATTATTGAAAATACCATGGCTTGAACGAGTCGACTCTTTGTATGGAGAGAGACATCTCTGATCTTGAGAATCTTGTCTAGGTCCTTCATAGCCATTCTACCAAGAACAAAGCGTTGTCAGATTTCTTGACTGCTTTTAGGTGTAGGTTTATTGGCTGTTTTTCAAATTGGTAATTAAGATTTGATTTTATGGTGATTTATATTGTATTCTATTTTCATTGTAAACCACTTAATGCTATGCATAATGGTAGTATATCAAGGGGGATATTTTAAGATAATAACATAGTATATAATGGCAGATAAAGACCAGTATGGTCTATCTAGTCTGCCCAGTAAGGTAGCTAGAGTAGTTGTAACTGCCTGTTGGCCCTTGTGATGCCCCTCTGGTCTGGAACGGGTATCCTGGAGTTGTCTCCTGCTGCCACAATTCCTCCATATAGTGGCTCTGTCTCCAGTAAGTTCTCTCCCGGGCTGTACTTCTCCGTCCCAGTCCACTTGATGTAGTTTAAACATCTAAAAATTGGCTTGGAGATGTCCAAAGCATGGAGAGGTCCCCAGAGCCATTTTAGAAGACAGCTCTGTGGATATCCCTGGGGCAAGGACATCCAAGTTTGAATAGGGGCATGAAGGCTGCTAGGTACGTATGACCTAGATTGGCCACTGTTGGAAACAGAATACTGGGCTTTATGGACCTTGGTCTGACCCAGTATGGCATATCTTATGTTCTTATGTTCTTATAAGTATGTCCAGGATGTTCCCAGAACTTGGACATCCTTGTCTGATTTTAGAAATGCCCTGGATGTCCCAAGCCACATCCAAGTTTATACATGCTCATGGCACAAATAGTTAGCAGAAAAGTGCTTGTTTTGTCAGACATCTGGAGGTATGAAGAAGGAGGTCCACTCATGTCCCCTATAGTTTCTTTGCCAATAACTAACACTGACAGAGACTGAGGGTCATGTTTTCCTTTTGTTACACTTCTGGATGTCTCCTTATGCTAGCTTGCATGAGATGGATGTTCCCACCCCACACTTTCCTGAGGAGGATATCTATGTGGCTGCTAGCATGGGGATGTCTATGGGGCATGTTTACTAAAGTCCGCAAATTTGCGCGCCGCAAAATAGCGCACGGAAATGCGCCACTGAAACGCGTTTAAACGCCCCGCACACGTGCGTGTCACCCCCGCACAGGTACGCGGCACACCAACGGGCCCCGTACAAGTGCGGGCCCGCAAATGTCCGATAGAGGCGTGGAACGGCTAAAGGAGGGCGGAGGAAGGCTCCGGAGGGGCGGAGGGACGGGGTCAATGGGTGGAGAGTGGGAGGGGAGAGGGTCCCCGCACAGTATCGGGCCTGAATTTGCATGTAAAAACTACCGCGAGTGAAACACTCGCTGTAGAAAGCATTTAAAGGGAAGAGAAACCATTTCCGTCAGCAATATACAGGAAAACCGGGGAAACCAGCAAAACGTGAGCAGTGTGATACATGTGCACAGCACAAAAGTGCACATAAAAATAGGAAATGACCACAACAGAACTATTAAAAATAGTAATTCAGCTGGGGAACAGTGATAGTGATGGGAAAATACAGAAAACACACCCAACAAAGCTCCAGAAAAAAGAAATGAATTTTGGAAGGGTTTACGGAGCGGAGACTCTTCCAAACAACATTTCCTGTTGTAGAGCTGTCCTGGGAGTGTTTGCTATGGTTGCCCATTAATATCACTGTTGCCCAGCGTGGTGATATTGTTTCCCCCAGTTCCCGTGGTCATTTCCGTGGTTTATGTGCACGTTTGTCACCAGACAGGGTGCATATGCCCACAGCGTAGAGCAGGGTTTGTGACTCCATCCTGCCAGGCTCACTATCTCCAGGGGCTGCACTGTCTCTGTGGCCAAAGTGGGGTGCAGCAGACAGAGTCAGTACCTCTAGGACCAGAGAGTCAGAGGTTCAAAGCCCGGCTGGGGCACTTGCCAGCCCAGTCCCTCTATTTTACCCACCACTAAACACAGATAGCGCAGACACCCCTGTATTGCAGGGGACATAAGCATGGGGAAAACACCCATATTTTACCCAACAACGCACACACACCACAACAATGGGCATTACCCACAGCCAAGTACCCCAAATGCAGTCCCGTACTGCCACATTCCAATCAGGTCACCTGCTTTTTATGGGAGGAGCTCATGCCAGCATGTTGGCGGACGAGTACATGTGGTGCAGGGGGCAGTGGCTGCTAGCGACAGAAGACAGAGGCCTAGCCATGTGCAGGCTGCCACCGTCCACTGCAACAGACTGCAACAGCCGGATCCACAGTCATGGACATGCCAGGGAATCCACCCAATCTGTGGCTACACAGTGGTGCAGTGCATGCAGACACTACATGCAAGAGCAGAAGGTCACAGGATCAAAGCCCAACTGGGGCAACTGCCAATCTTGCCCACATTTTTCCCCCCAAGTAAACAGTGATAGTAAGGGCACACCTTTCCTGGCGAGGACATATGCAATGGCAATACGTCTATCTTTTACCACACTGAGCAAAGACACCATGAACAGGGCCAGTACCCAGAGCAGAATCACCCAAATGCAGTCCTGGTGGGACACACACCAGTCAGGTTCCATGATGCCACTCATACAAATGCCTGTGCTGTATATCTATGCACCACACCCATGGTATGTAGATGTAGCTCATGCATATCCATGAGGGACAGCAGGAAATCCAGAACAGTGTGATGCAAACCTGGACTGGAGTTGGGAATCTGTGCCGTAAAGCAGCAGCCATCAAGGGCAGACACACCCACACCCACAGGCCTCATTGGCCAATGTCTCCTGGAGAGGCAGAGCATTGGACCCTGCATGCATCTCCCAAAACTAGCACTTGCATAACTTACCAATGTCACCCTACACCTGAGGTATACGGTACACAGCTCTGAGACGTTTGCTAGGAGCACAGGCAGCTAGATATCCATACGTTACGCACATACTGCTAGTTGACCCCATCCGAACAATCTGTTAGATGTTTGTGGTGCGTGCTCCAGGCCTGGCCTCTGACGGTGTTTACCACCCTGGGGAGTGACCCCCAGCTGTACTGCGTACCATATCCATGCCTTGCCGTGCTCAGGACCGGTTTGGTGGGCAAGGCTAATTACTTCCTCAATAGTAGCACCATGATGGCATAGGTTTGGAAGTGTGTGTCTGGCTATACAGTGGGTGTTGGCTGCAAGCCCCTTCCACAGCCCACACTGCCAGCACTGTTGCCAGTATTGGCCTGCCAATGTGCATAATGAGGTGCAAGGTACCATGGGTATAGCCAGGACAGGGTAGCCTGGCCAGGATGCATCTGCACCTGGCATAGGGCACTGGCAGGGACATTGTAGTGTCCGGCCACCACCTACACAGATAGGGTGGCCAAAGCATGTCCTTCTGGGAGATCACACTCACCCTGACTGTGCAGTGACCACAGCATGGCTAGGCACCCCCATAGTGCTATGCAGTATTTCTCTCATGTGATAGATATGGGTTTCTATTTGGGGCCCAGTCACTGATTTATCTGCTTGCTGTGTATGCTGGCAGACCAGTTCTGGGTGCATGTGTCTCCATTGGGAACATGCACTATGGACTAACCAGCAGACTGTTTGTAGCTGGTATGTGTCTTGCTGGAATGGCTTGCAGGGTGCGTTGGCTTGCTGCAGGGGAATATCTGGTGGTGGGGTGTAGCTTACCTTATCCTGGTCCTATGTCTGTCTGCTATTGTGTTGTGGCTGTGTGTGGGGTGGGGTGGGGGTGGTGTTCATTCCTCAGCAGGACTGGGGTTGATGTTGCCCTCTACTGCCACCTTTGCAGGGAGGTACAGTGTGGGTCTCTTGATGGGGGGCCATGTTTGCTGCTGGGGGTGCTGAGCCTGACTGGGATATCCATGGTGTTCTGTGCAGAAACTAGCTATCTTACACATTAACACTGCTTTGAAACTCCCACTTGGCCTCCATCAGCCATGGAAGGTGTTGTGGACCTGGTCCTGGGCGCCTCATTCCACACTCAGGGTGAGCACAGAACCCACACGATGTAACGGTGTGTAGCTACTCTGTGCCAGTAAAACACCCGGTCAGTGCCCCCTACCAGGCCGAGGTGCTGTGTGGGTGCACCCGGTCACTCCCCCCAACAGGGCCGAGGTGCTGTGGGGGTGCATTACCCATCTTGTGTCCATCTGTGGACAGCTAATTTGCATGTGCAGTGCATCATGGGTACGTGTGGCCTAACCCTATCCTGTTTACACCGGCAGACTGTCTGTGAGGTGACGTGCAGGCTATCTGAAGCCAGCCAGGGGCTTGCTTACAGCTATGGAGTTGTAGCCCAATGGTTACATCGCTCCCTGTGCAGCCAGAGGTCATGGGTTCAAACCCACAGTGGGGTAATGTGATAGGGGTGTCCACAGCATCTTTTTAATTTACTGTACATATGTTGCTGCCAGCAATAACACCCTGAGCGTACTGTACCCATAAGGTGCCTCTGAGGGCGCTTTATGGGGCGCCATATACGGCACTTTATGGTTGCCATCCATATAGGGTGCACTATACATTATCCTGTGTCGCAACATACATGCTGCCCTATAGGGGACATTCTAGGGTGCCTTGGCGGACGGTGCACTGTCACATGTGCCTTATGGGCTGCCTTATGTTAACATGCTGTGAGCATGCGTTTTCTAGTTGTTATCACAAAATAAAATTAGTGGGCCTACTACAGCACTCCACAACATAAAACATACTGCCTCTGCTAGTCTTTTTCAATGGGCATTGTGAGGGATTGAACCCCTGGTCCCTGCACCATTGGTCAGTGTCACAACCATTGTGCTGTGGCTCTGTTCCTGTGCTTGAGCAGCAGCGCGCAGCCTTGTAGCCATCGGCGCGCCGTCTTGTGGCGCACAAAATTAGCAGTGCGCCGCCTTCTGCCGCGTAACATTAACAGCGCGCTGCCTTATGCCGCCCAACATGGGCATGCCCCTTAAAATAATGCCTCAGCCAGCTGTCTTCAATGGGCACTGTGGGGAATTGAACCCATGATGCCTGCACAAGTGGTCAGTGTCTTAACCATTGTGCTATGGCTCCATTCCTGCTATTTGCACATCAGCGCGCCACTTATCCCTCCCACTATTGGGCTGCCCCCTCACACATCAGCACGACGCCTTCTGCCCACAGGCTCGCCGCCTTGTGTTGCCCCATTTTATCAGCGCACCGCCATCTGCCGCCCACAATGAACAGTGCGCCGCCTCATGCCGTATAAAAAAAGAGTGCGCCGCCTTCTGCCGCCCATAATCAATATACCTCCTACACCACTTTTGCCCATAAAAGTTGATGCCTCAGCTGGTCTTTTTCATTGAGCGCAATGGGGGTTTGAACCCCTGGTCGCTGCACCATAGGTCAGTGTCTTCACCGTTGTACTACGGCTCTGTCGTTTGGCTATGCAGCAGCGCCCCACTTAGCCTTCTCATGCGCTAATGTGGGCCCCGCACATTTGCGCGACGCACACACGTACGGTCCGGTTTTTTTCTTTTTTCTGCCTGGCCCGCCCACTCCTTATATGGCACCAGCACACTAACGGGAACCCGCACAGCAACGGTGTTTAGTAAACATGCCCCTATGTTAGCTAAAATCAGAAGGAGTCATAGACATCCCTGGCATTTCCCAGCACATTCTTCCCTGGACATCCCTGATTTGACTTGGATGTCCTTTCTAAAATGCCACTTCACATGAATAAATGGAATGGAAGGGCAGGTACCAGTATTTTTGGCTTGTTATGAGTTACTTGTGATTAAAATAGACCCTTTCTGCGTAAACCTAATGGGACCTAGTTACAAATAGCATGCATTAACCATTAGCCAAGTTTAGTAAACATAACCCTAAATGTGTTGCATGCCATCACAGAACCTATAGTCTCGGGGTCAGGATAGGGACAGGAACCCAAATCTATAATAAGAGGATTTATTTATTTTATTTATTTATTTAGCTGTATATGTACCGCCTTTCACCAGGTCAAAGCAGTTTACAAAATCAAGGAAGAAATACAATGAGAGACATTATTACATAGGTAAAAAAAAAAAAAAAAGAGGGGGGCACCATCACTGGGGAGGTTCAAAAGGGAGTATCAATAAGGAGGGGTTGAAACAGTACAGCTATAATATTTACAAAATGCCGGGTTTATTGAAGGACTGATTGACCTGGACGGAGGATGAACCTGGGATCAGTTGGTGCTTCGTGTCCTAGGTGGATGGTGAATAGGTGAATTTTAGTTGTTTCCGGAAGGAGGTGAGATCCTTGTTACCTCGGATGTTGGTAGGAAGGATGTTCCACAATGGTGGGGCACATGTTAAAAGCTCGGTTGCAGGATTGTTGGTTAAATTTTGTTCTTTTTTGTGGTACTTTTAGTAGGTCAGATGTGGGCTGTCGTGTTGGTCTTTTGGAGCTCAGCCGTGTTAGCAGGGTGCTCATATGCGTGGCTTGTTGTTGGTGGAATGCTTTGTGAATCTGAACCAGTGTTTTATATTTGATCCATGCCTCAAGAGGGAGAAAGTGGAGGTCTCGTAATATTGGGGTGATGTGATCATATTTATTCCCTTTTTGTATGATCCTCACTGTTGTGTTGAGGGCTGTCCATAGAGGGTTGAGATTGCTGGCTGGTAGCCCTTGGTATATCGCATTGCAATAGTCTATGTGGGGGGAATCATTGCTTGCATGACCAATCTGAAGTCCAGTGGGTCAAGGAGTGGTCTGATTATCCTGGCTTTGAAGAATACATTTTTTTGCTGTTCTTGTGATCTGTTGTTTGATGACAAGTGCTTGGTCTGATATGATGCCTAGATACTTTATTTGAGTCTGGACCTTAATTTGTGTTGTTCCCAGAGTGAGGTGGGTTGGGGGGCTGAAGTTTTAGTCTTTTGTAACAAACAGAGCTTCTGTTTTCTTAAGGTTCATAGTGAGGTTGTTGTCCTGTAGCCAGTTGGAGACATCGTTGAAGCAGTTTGTTAGGTCCGAGTTTGTTGGATTTAAAGTTGTAATGGGTCCATAGAGCATAATGTCATCTGCGTATATTTGGAACTTGATATTGTGGGTCCTTATCAACAAGCAGAGAGGTTTAAGGTAGATTTTGAAAAGCATAACCGATAGTGCAGAGCCCTGTGGTACTGCCTGCATTTGTCGGAAGGGGGTGGAGACAGTGGTGCTGGTTCGAATTAGTTGACGTTGATCTGTCAGGTAGGAATGGAACCATTGAAGCATGTTAACTTTTATGCCAATTTCTCGTAGTCGGTGTAGGAGGATAGTGTGGGAGATGGTATCAAATGCAGCAGAGATATCCAAAAAGATCAAGGTGTATCCAGTGTGCTTGTTTTGGATACCTTTGATTAGTGTGTTTGTGAGTGAGGGTTTATACCCCATGTTGAGGGTGGAACCCATGCTGCTGTGGGTCTAGAGCAGGGGTGGGCAAACCTGGTCCTGGAGGGCCGCAGACCAGTCAGGTTTTCGGGATATCTCTAATGAATATGCATGAGATATATATGCATTAGAGATATCCTGCCAACCTGACTGGTTTGTGGCCCTCCAGGGCTGGATCTGGAGACCCCTGCCTTACACCTCTGTCATTTAAGATTGTGAGTGGACAAGGTGCAGATGTCCAAGACATCAAAAAGGTTAGATAGAATTTGTCACAGTCCTCCTCACTTCTCACCACCACCAAAAAATTGTCTATTAGACAACTTTTTGGTGGTGGTGAGAATCGAGGAGGAATGTGACACATTCTATATACCCTTTCGATGTCTAGGACATCTGTACCTTGCCCACTCACGATCTTAAATGACAGAGGTGTAAGGCAGGGGTCTCCAAATCCAGCTCTGGAGGGCCACAAACCAGTCAGGTTGGCAGGATATCTCTAATGCATATATATCTCATGCATGTTCATTAGGGGTATCCCGAAAACCTGACTGGTCTGCGGCCCTCCAGGACCGGAGGTGCCCACCCCTGGTCTAGAGTGTTGTTGGTGTTTAGGTGATCCTGCAGTTGCTGTTGAACTATCTTTTCAATATGTTTTGCCATGAATGGGAGGCTTGCTATTGATCTGTATAAGGCAGGGTCTGCTGGGTCTAGTTCAGGCTTTTTGAGGGTTGGGCGGATAATGGATGTCTTGAGGTTGGCAGGCATTAATCCCTGTTTGAGGGATTCGTTCACAATGAAGGTGAGTGCTGGGCTTAGATCCTGTCTTGTGTTCTTTATCTGGGTTACCGGGCAGGGGTCTAGGAGGGATGTAGTAGTATTGAAGCTTGATATAGTGGTTTCAATTCTTTCATTGGAGACTGTTTCAAAGGTCTCCCATTCTGAAAATGGTGTGGTATTGGGGTTGTCACTTATAGGTGTTTTTCTTGGTGTTGGGTATCTGCTGGAGCTGTTTGTATTGTTTCACAAGCTGATGAGGTGGTATATTTGGAAGTTGGTTTGATTGGTTTGGGGATTTTGTCTGGTACTTGATGATGTCAAAGTGTTCTGGTGATCTGTTGATTGATGTGTTTATCAGATTCGAGTGGTAGGACCTCTTTGCGTTGTCTGTCATGTTGTGGTAGTGGTTTAGTTCTTCCATGTATTTTATCCTGTCAGTCTTGTTTTTTGATTTACACCATTTCCTTTCTGTTCTTCTGAGTTATGACTTGAGTTTCCTTAGGGCGGGGGTGATCCATCTTGCTTTGACTAGTCTAGTTTTTTCTCTTTTGCATGTTGTCACAGAGCTTGCTGCTGTGGTTATTATGTTATTCCAGTTGTTGATTAGTGTTTGAGGGTCATGTTGATCCAATTGAATGCAAGGGAGGATTTCATTGAGGAATTCTTCTTTGTTGAATGGTTTAAATCTTCTCATTTGTGGTGTGCCTTTGTTGCTGGTTGTGGGTCAAGAGGAGCTGGAGAAGGTGACAAGAAAATGGTCTGACAAGGGGACAGGAGTGATTTTCAGATTCTTAGTTGTGGAGGTGTTTTGATTTTTGAGGAAAGCGAGATCAAGGGTGTTCTCACTTCTCAAGTGTCGGGGTGTTGATGATTTGGGTCAGTTCCATGGCTTTCATGGCTTCAAGGAAGTTGTTGGCAGGTTTATCTTGTACCGATGGGAGGTTGAAGTCACCAAAGATTATGAGATCTTTCATGGAGTCATTGCAGTTAGTTATCTGACGGAATATGTTTGTTAGGTCTGAGTTTTTTGTAGGTGTTCTGTATACTAGGCAGATTGAAAGGTACTTGATGATGGTGAGAATGTCTGCTTCTTCTGTAGTTTCTGTTGTATAGGTTCGGAAGTATAGGGTAGATTTCACAATTAAAGTTACTCATCCACCTCTAGAGCGATCTCATGTGCAGATGTACAGCTTGTAGCCATTAGGTATTAGTTGGTTCATGAGAACAGTGTCTGTTTCTGCCAGCCATGTTTTGGTTATGCAGAAGACGTCAGTCTGATGGCATGAGATGAGGTCTTGGAATAGAGGGAGTTTGTTCCTCACTGAGCGTGCATTTCTTAGGGTGATGTGAAGTGTTTGGGTGTGTGTTGGAGAGGTGGTGTAGGCAGGTACCAGTGGAATATGTATGAGGCTCCGTGGATGGGGTGATATATATATGCATATATATTTATATATATATATAATTATTTATTTATTTATTTTTATTTTATTTTATTAAAATTGTTATGTCGTGTTTTCCAAGAGATCAAGTGCGGTTTACAAATAACAACATTATTAGTTATGTTAGGAAGGACTTAACTGCTGGGTAAATGCTTTCAACATCACTGACAACACAGTGGCGTTGCATCTGATAAACCATAGTTTGGAGCTTTTGGCATATTAGCTGCAAGCCCCTAGTGCCCATTATATGCTCATATATTAACACCTACACTCAAGCAAGTATTGCATGGTTTGTTTAACATTTGATTTATGCAGGATTTGTGCTAGTATTCTATAAATAGGTAACTATGGGTCTAAATAAAATAGGCTATAAATTGGCCTATGAATCTAGGTGACTTGTTAAAAAAAAATCACCCTCAGTGGCAATAGTTTTATAAAGTTATTCCAGATTGTATGTGGCCATGTACACACACAAATGATGTCTTATAAAATGCAAACTGGTGAAAAAGAACAATAAGGTATTTACTTTGCCAGTAGGCACAGGTGAGGGCATTGTCTGGGAAGAACATGGGAGGAGTTTTTATATATGAACATAGGGCCCAATATTCGAAAGCCATTTACATGGTTTACAGCCCAGTAAACCATGTAAATGCCTTAAATGGGGAAATTCAATGGCACTTACATGGTTAGTGCCATTGAATATCCCCTCCTAACTCCCCTATGCAGCCCGATGCTATCCGGTTAGCATTGGGGCATTTCAGGGCAGAGCAGAGGCAGAAACAAGTGCTAATCAGGCAGCAGCGATATTGCATGCTGCCCGGTTAGAGATCTGCGCCTTAAAGATAGGCGAGGAACCTGGTTGGCTACTGCGGCTTCCGGTGTATGCGGCAATCCCCAGATATTTAATGCCAGGGCCGCATATGACCCCAGCATTGAATATCCAGGGTTAAGGGTCAGTGAGCAGGGTTATGCGCCATAGGGGCGCATAGTCTTCCCAACCCAATAAGAGTATAAAATACATTAATACATGTGTATGTATGTGTAAGGTACATGTGATCATTTACACCTACTCACTAGCAGGCATAAGTGATTGCAACAACATTCGACACACATTCTCTATCTCATATATATCTACTTTCTAAAGACAAAAAAGTGCCTCCTCATCTTAATAAAAATAACGCCTACGTAGGTTCCTTGTTATCAAATTGCTCTGCACATCTGTATATTCTGGGCATTTTCAGAACAGTTTACTTCTTTACATAACATGCTTTTTTGCCTACAAAAATGACTTTTAAAATTATCCTGTAAATGTGCTGGAATGAACTATAGGCACCCACGTTAAGTCTTTAGATTCAAAGAATCTATAAGAAAACCAACACTCTATACACATGAAGGGTATTAAGTGGGTGCTACATGTGATTGAGAATGTAATGTATTGTATGCAATAGTGCTATGACATGAATGAATCATTCTTTTTTTTTTTAGCAGTGCAGTATGGCAAAAATATATTTCGATATTTATGCTCCCTGGGAAAATGTAGTTTCATGGTTATGCATAATGGTTGTGTAGATAAGATGGAAAAATGCATGTGCATAGAGAATGGAGCATAAGAGTATGTGTATGTGTGTGTATAAAGTGTGACTGAATGAATATGAGAGAGGAAAGATGTGAATGGAATGAAAAATGCCCTTGAACAAGCACAAGAGAGATTGGGTGCATTATGGAAGCATTATGAAAGATCAAAATAACTTTTTGAAAACCAAGTTTAGCACCTCTTTGGGTGCACTTCTGGGTCTGGGACCAGCCTGGCTGGAGTCTCCTAGAGGTTGGGGTCCGTTGGTCCTTGTCATAAACAGGTAGACAAAGGTGAGTCGGTTGATATAGTGTATCTGGACTTTCAGAAAGCCTTTGACAAGGTCCCTCATCAGAGACTTTGGGAAAAACTAAAAAGTCATGCGATAGGAGGCAGTGTACTATTGTGGATCGGGAACTGGTTAAAAGATAGAAAGCAGAGGGTAGGGCTAAATGGCCAATTTTCCCAAAGGAGAAAGGTGAATAGTGGAGTACCCCAGGGACCTGTACTGCGTCCGCTACTTTTTGACATATTCATAAATGACCTGGAGGTTATCAAATTTGCAGACGAAACAAAACTGATTAAAGTTGTTAAAACCCAAGAGGATTGTGGAAAGCTGCAGGAGGATCTGGATAAATTGGAAGACTGGGCATCCAAATGACAGATGAAATCTAATGTGGACAAGTGCAAATTTATGCACCTAGGAAAGAACAACCCACACTATCGTTACACAATGCAAGGTTCCACATTAGGAACCACCACCCAGGAAAAAGATTTAGGAGTCATCGTGGATAACATGATAACCCTCCGCCCAGTGTGCAGCGGCAGCCAAGAAAGCAAATAGAATGCTAGGTATCATAAGGAAAGGGATGGAGAATAAAACAAAGGATATTATAATGCCTTTATATCGTTCCATGGTATGACCGCACCTTGAATATTGTGTGCAATTCTGGTCGCCGTATCTTAAAAAGGATATAGCGTTATTAGAAAAGGTACAGAGAAGAGCCACCAAAATGGTAAAGGGGATGGAAGGCTACTCCTATCAAGAGAGGCTACAAAGGTTAGGGCTCTTCAACCTGGAAAAGAGACGGCTGAGGGGAGATATGATAGAGGTCTATAAATTAACGAATGGAGTGGAACGGGTAAACGTAGATCGAATGTTTATTATATCAGAATATAGAAAGACTAGGGGACAGGTATTGTGATAAAATAATGCAGTATGTACAACCCGTATTATGATATGTGGTTCAAGCAGGAAAGGTGAAATAGCAATACAGCATAAGAGATAAGACAGTTCAAACAACCAATACATAGTGACTTAAGTAAAACTTTAAAGATTATGGATTTAACCTTATTATCCTCTCATTTTGGACCAGCTTATGTTTTACATACATAAGGTTTCCATACTTACTACTCAACTGTTTACTAATTAATGGTTATAAATTCAATGGAACTATGTTTAGCTATTATCGTTATGTCAAAAAGTGTTATATACAGATTTTTTATCTGAGATCTAGTTAGTTTAATAGGTATTCAAATTTTGCTGATTTTGACAGTACTGGTGGCTCAACATAAAAAGATCACAAAAAATAGTAAGTAGCTTATAATGCTGTAATAACTACTATTTTGCAAATAAAAGTGTTTGTAGACTTTAGAAAATAGGTTTAGATAACTGTAAGTTACTTAGGGATATGTTTACTAAACTGTCTTTATGTGCGCCTGGCGATAGTGTGCAGGCTGCCATAAAAGGAGTGGGCGTTTCAGTCTTAAAGCAGCAAAACGGGAGTATCGCGCGATAACGCGCGCTGCTGCGCACATGATCGTGCGAAGCGCAGCTAAGTGCGTTACCGCGCGGTAATCTTAAGTAGGCGCACAGACATCCAAACATAGAAACAGAAGTTTAACACAATGGTTAATACACTGACTGATGATAAAGGGGTCATGAATTTGATCCCCCAGTGTGCCTAATGCATAAGGCTGGCTGAGGCATCAGCTGTGACATGTAAGTATTGTTTCCTGAGGCATTTTATTTGTATTCTATTTATTGCTGCCAGAAAACAAACCCTCACGTGCCGTAAACTAAGGTGCCACATAAGGCACCCTATAAGGCACCTCATAGGGCACATTATAAAGTGCACTGTCCGCCATGGCACCCTATAATGTCCCCTATAGGGCACCCTATAAGGCGCTCCATAGGACACCTTATAAGGCACCTTATACGGACTGTAACCATAAGGTGCCTCAGAAGGCGCTTTATAGGGTGCCCCATAAGGTGCCTTATGGTTACAGTACCCTGAGGGTGTTTTGCTGGCAGCACTAATGTACATTAAAAAAAGATAATGCTTTAAACAGCCCTATCAAAGGACCCCTACGGTGGGTTTGAACCCATGATCTCTGGCTTCACAAGTAGTGAAATAACCAGTGGGCTACAGCTCCATAGCTGCTAGCAAGCCCCTGGCTGGCTGCAGAAGGACTGCATGTCACTACACAAACAGTCTGCTGTAGTCACCAGGATAGGGTTAACCCACCCATACCCATGATGCACTGCACATGCAAATCAGCAGTCTACAGATGATCACAAGATGGGGTATGCACCCCCACAGCACCTCGGTCTGGTAGGGGGAACTGACCGTGTGTGGTACTGGCACAGAGTAGCTACATACCGTCACATTGTGCAGGTACTGCACTCACCCTGTGGGTGAGGTGGGCCGCCCAGCACCAGGTCCACAGAAGAGATAGGCCATGCTGCAGGTCCCCAGCAGTGCTAATGTGTGAGATAGGTAGTTTCTGCAGACGCCCTATGGACCTCTAGGAGGATTATGTACCACCCTCCTCCTCCTCCTCCTCCTCCAGGGCTGAGGGGGGGGTAAACAGGTCTCCCACCAACAGATCCACATTCTACCTCCCTGCAATGGTGGCAGTAGAGGGGACCATCAACCCCAGTCCTGCTGGGGAACAGACACCCTACAGGGCAGTCAATGCAGCTCTGTACACATTCATAACGCAATAGCAGACAGACATTAGACCTGGATATGCTAAGCTTCCTCCCACCACTATCTGATATTCTCCTGCAGCCGCTGCACCCTGCAAGGCGTTCCATCAAGACACATACCAGCTGCAGACAGTCTGCTAGCTAGTCCATAGTGCATGTTCCTGGTGGAAATGCGTGCACCCAGAACTTGAATGTCAGCATACACACCAAGCAGATAAGTCAGTGACTGGGCCCCAAAAGGGAACCCATAAATACTACATGAAAAAAAAACTATATAGCACTATGGGGGAGCCTAGCTATGCCGTGGTCACTGCTCAGTCAGGGTGAGAGTGATCTCCCAGCGGAACATGCTGTAGCCACCCTGTCTGTGCAGGTGGTGGCCGGGCACTACAATGTCCCAGCCAGTGCCCTATGCCCTGTGCAGATGCATCCTGGCCAGGCCACCCTGTCCGGGCTATACCCATGGTACCTTGTTCCTCATTATGCACATTGGCAGGCCAATACTGGCAACAGTGCTGGCAGTGTGGGCTGTGGAGGGTGTTTGCAGCCACCACACACTGGATAGACAGACACACACTCCCACACCTATGCCAGCATTGTGTTACTATAGAGGTGTTTAGCAGCCTTGGCCACCACACCAGTCCTGGGCACAGTGCAGGCATGGATATGGTACGCAATACTGTTGGCGGTCACTCCCCAAGGTGGTAAACACTGTCAGAGACCAGACCTGAAGCACACTCCACAGACATCAGAAAGGTTTCTATGATGGAGCTCAATCAGCAAACTGTGCTTAACGTAGGAATTGCTATCTGTCTGTAATCATAGCAAACGTTTGATAGCTGTGTACCGTATTCCCAGGTGTAGGGTGGCATTGCTAAGGTATGCAAGTGCTAGTATTGGGAGATGCATGCAGAGCCCAATGTCCTGCCTCTCCAGGAGGCTTTGGATAATGGGGCCTGTGGGTGTGGGTGTGTCTGCCCCTGTTGGCTGCTGCTTTACGGCAGAGCTTCCCAACTCCAGTCCTGGTGTGCCAAACACTGCTCGGGTTTTCATGCTGTCCCTCATGAATATGCATGAGATACATCTGCATACCATGGGGGTGGTGCATAGATATGCAGCACAGGCATCTTTATTAGAGGCAGCATGGAACCTGAATGGTGTTTGGCCCTCCAGGACTGCATTTGGGAGACTCTGCTCTAGGTAATGCGTCTGTTTATGGTGTCTTTGCTCTGTAGGGTAAACTGTAGGTGTTTTGGGCATGTTTACGTCATCTGCAATAAAGGTTCTGTCTGTATTAGCACGTTGTAGTAGTGGGTAAAATATGGGGACTGGGTTGGCAGGCACCATAGCTGGGACTTGAACCTGTGACCTTCTACCTCCTAACACACTGGTTGTGTGCACTGCACCACTGTGTTGCCACAGAGACAATGTGTTCCCTGGTGATACCATGACTGTTTGTCCAGCAGGACCTGTCTGTTGCAGTGCATGGCACCCACCTACACAGATTTCTGGAACAATTACTCCAAACCAACAGACTATTGCAGAAAGAAACGGAGGGTTTCTAGCTAAACTCAATTGAAGTGCACGGAAATCGTCTCAGACTCTTCGGCTACCTATTGCTGGATGTTGAAAATTCAAAACAACCAGCGGTGCCTGCTAGCATCAATGACTGTTTCCGGCTTATTTTTTACTAAATTATTAGCACCCTCTCCCAATTGTATTCAATTGTATTCAAAAGCAAATTTTCAGTCTCTGATAGAAATAGAGTAAACACTTAGCTTCTCGTTCTCTTTTTTCCAATTCTTTTCAATTTTTTCTGAAACTGTTCATATAATAACAATGTCTTCTTCCTCCCATCTTCTTATTCCCAACGCCTCACACACCACGTCGTGACCGCGTTTCTCCCAATGTAATGAGGTTCTTCTGGGGATAAGTTACTATCAGCCAAGTATTTAACTGGAAAAGAAACCATTGTGAAAAACCAGTCGAATTTCCTCACTTTTTTACTGCTAAAAGTCTAATCACAAACAATAAAATTAAAACTTCAGCTATTAAGATAGCTAAAACCATACCCAATGTTGGCCATCATATTTGCACAGCCTCCTTAACCAAACTTGCGGTTTTCTCTGAAAATCTGGCAGACCTTGATCATTATCTTCTAAAAAACGCTGCGCATGTGCAGATCTCATCCAGCCACCTTTGTTATAGCCCTCCCTCTAATCAATGTGCCTGTTAACAACTGCTCAACAACAGTTGCCCCATTCAATTTCTAAATTAAGCCCTTTAGGTGTTAAAGTTCCCAGCTGGAAAATCCAGCTCTGTTCTCGAAGTAACAAAGTTTGTGCTAATGACTTTCCATTCATAGGGGTGGTAACTTGTTCTATACAGAAACATTGTAGCATTTCAAATGTGTGGTTCAAATCTTGACAGTGAACTACCAATGGTGCTTGCTGCACTTTATGTTTTATTCGACTTTTGTGTTCAAAAATACGTGTTTTAAAAGTCCTGCTAGTCTTTCCTATATAAAAAAGGTCACAGGGGCACACTATAGCGTAAATCACACTCTGAGAGCCACAGTCGGTATGATGCCTTAAAACATATTCCCTTTGTTGACAAGTGAATTTTTGTAATTCCTTTGTAACTGTACAAATAGAACAATGGCCACATTTATAATGGCCCGGAGCCTCTTCTATAGTTGACATTGAAGGAAGCGGCCGCAAAACTGTTGGACTTAGCCGCTCCTTCAAGTTTCTATTCCTCCGCCAAACGCATCGAATAACTTTGTTATTCAAACTGGGCATAGTGTTCAAAATGTTAGAATGGCGAGCAACTATCTTTTTGATTCGAAAGCTAAGTGGAGAATATTGAGTTATAAAATTGATGATATTAGGATCAGATACCTCCCGAGTTTTCGTGGTGCCTAACAGGGCTGATCTGTCGTTATAAAGTGCCCGATGGTATGCTCGTGACACTATCCTGGTGGGGTATCCCCTTTCCTGAAAATTCCGAGCCAAATCTTTAGCTTTATATTTAAAGTCACAGGGCTAGGCCATGGTCTGCTCTGGGCAGCTGCCACTGCCCCCCTCCACCACCAGTACCCCTCTGCCACCATGCTGACATGCCCTTCTGCTGGTGGTGCTGGTGGTGTGCAGTCTCAAGCCATCCAGTGTGCAGGTAGGCAGCTGCCTATGGTGCGTGTTCTGGGGTAGGGGTGCCTGCATAGATGTCCACGCTTCCCCCCAACACCACCTGCCAATGTTCTGTGCCCTTGGAGGTACCTGATGGGTACTATCCCCTGTGACACTGTGATAAACACTCTCGTGCCCATGTTGGGCCCTCATCAGTTGCTGTCTGGCTGCTGTACAGTTTCAGCATTCCTAAGTGCCACCTAGGCATCTGCCTAGTCCACACTGTGCCCCAGCTGCACCACAGCATGTGCCGCCTGCAGCCCTCTCTATCCCCTTTCCCAGCATCTGTCCAGTTGCCCATTCCGACATGCCCGCCCTGCTGTTGTGGAACATGTGCATGCCATAGGAAACTTGTCCAATGGAGAGGGAAACCCTGATCAGTGCTATTTCACTGTGGGATCATTCACCTTGTATGGGGACGGAGCGTAGACCTTCCAAAATTCATATCTTTTTGGGGGGGCTTTCTTGGGAGTGTTTTTTTATGTTTCCCATTACTATCACTATTGCCCAGCTTGGTTATGTTTTTTGTATATTTTGTTGGGGTCCTTTTCAATGTTTATTTGTACTTTTGTTCCGTGCACATGTATCACACTTATCACTTTTTGTAGGTTTCCCTGGTTTTGCTGTACATTGCTGATGGAAATGGTTTCTTTTCCCTTTAAATCAGCTCTAATGCCAGGGTTTCACTGGCGTTAGTTTTGAGCCTTGGATTTCACAACGTTGGTGTGCAGGGAGCCTCTCCCCTCCCACTCTCCACCCATTGACCCCTTGTCTCTGCCCCTGGAGAGCCTTCCTCCGCCCTCTGGGAGCCTTTCCCCGCCTTCAGCGCTCGTTTGCGCCGCAGCGTGCGTTATCGCACGATATGGTACCTGTGCGCCTTAAAAAGCGCCTTCATCACGCGATAAGGTACCTTATCGCGTGATAACATCGCAGAGCGCATGTTAAGACAGTTTAGTAAACATACCCCTTAGTGTCAGAGTTATTGGTGTGTATATTGGCCTTGTATGTTTTTCATACGTTGGGCTAATATGTTATCGAAACTATTTGCTGTCAAGCATTCTGTTCTAGGTGTTTCAATGGTGCAATATCGACGCACTGCATCAGAAGTGTTTTCATGTGTATCATATTCCGCCGTCAGAATGGACTGTTGACAAACTATATTATATCATAATAAAGTGTTTTAAATGAAAACTGCAGTTTCAATAGTATCATACAGTATGTTTATGTCAATGAATATTGGAACTGAATCCTATCTTTTCTGAAGACGGACAATATACTATATTGGACCAGTGTATGAAAAACATACACTATGTGAAACTTCTATTTTCTGCAAAGTATTAATATTTTTTTATTATTGCCTGTATTTCATAGTTGTTTGAGTGTAACAAATCTAATAAATCATCCAGAACAGAGAAAGAATATGCGCGCTGTCCAAAATGGGCTAACTCCAATCTCTTTCCCCAGCAGCCCCAAGTCTCACCCACTCTGGAGCTCTGGAATGGCGGCCGCCTGTGAACAGAGAGGTTTTATAGTTTTATCCAATCGCTGAGGCTGTATCCTTGACTCCACCTCCTCCAAACTCTCCTTCAATCCAGAGAGGGTTTTGCACTCCTGTCCAATCAGGAACAATGCTGATCTGCCATTGAACCTCCCTTGTCTTGTGGCTCCTAGTCTAGAATGGACTCTCTGCTGCTGCAGCTCTCTCAGGAGCTGATTCTGCTGCCACAGCTCTCCCCCTGGAGCTTATTCTGCCACTGCAGGTCTCTTTGGAGCTGATTCTGCCATTGCAGAATCCCAGTGAGCTGATCCAATTCTGCCACTGCAGCTCCCCAGTGAGCTGATCCAATGCTGGACTCTCAAGCCTGGATTAGGCTCTCTTGAGTCTCTCTACTGTCATCTCCACTCCCTGGATTGGGTGGAGACTGTTCACCCCTATCTTCATTCTTACCTCCGACTGGGTCTGTAGAAAGCTGTCTGCTGGTATTTTCATTCTGAGTCTGCTTAGACTCCCAGGAGACTTTCTAATAGCATCTTCAGGAAAAAAAGCTTTTTTAAATAAAGAAGCTTAACAGCCTCAAAATACCAAATTCCTTCATCGTTTCTTAAGCTCTTTTTCATTCTTTTTCAAGACTTTTTTTAGTATCAGCACCTGTTTGTCTGATACCATTTCTCTTAGGGTGAGAGATTTCCACTGCCCCCCCCCCCCCTGTATTTACTTCTTTACCCTCTGTCTAGTGTGTGCACTTTATTCCTCTATGCCATCCATATAGATTTAACGTTAAATCTTAATAATATAAAATAAATATGAGCAAATATTATCCTTGCTCCTTCAGCACAGGCAGTGATTTGCATATCCTTCCTAAATATTTACTTTCCAGCTCTGCTAGCACAGCAGGCTGTTCCCTTAAAGTTGTCCCTCATCTGACCTCCCCAGCAGCCACCTCTTTAGCAGCATACAGTGACCATTTACCTTTGGTTCTACATTATTCAACACACTCTCAAACACTCACCTTTAGGGAGGGTTTCACAAGTGCTGATATTCCAGTGGTTAAAATAGCACTGAGACCTTAAATATAGTTTGCATGGAAATGATACCACTATTTAAAAATAATGGAATTTGTTAATATTTAGTTAGAGCAAATAAAATATTTCAAAGGTAAGTGCATGGAAAGGGACAGGCACATTTTGCAGATGAACTTATAGAAAATGATGTTAATATTGATGCTCTGATTTATTGGCTCATGGTATGAGGAAGGTCTTCTGACAAAAGACTGGATATACCATACAAATGGTTAGATTTATTTAAGTGTGCTAATGTCCTTAATCTACATTATTGGTAAATGGGCCCCATTGGATAAATAACGTTAATGCACGTTAGCACACTCCAACATAGTAGCATACTTTAGTGAATCTAGATTAAAGAATGGTGAACATATCTTCTCTTATAAACTCATCAACCTAGTGAGAAAGAGTTGCAACTACATTCATAAAGTGATGATGCCAAAAGCCCTCAGGTAAGTCTGATGCATAGTCTTGGAAATGGATTAAGAGATGCATATTGTGATTCTCCAGATTCACAGCGGACAGTGCCACAGCTATATCTCCCCTTTGGGTAAAGGGAAATCCACAGCAAGGAGGGAAAGAGAGGGCTAGAGATAGACCCCGAGGAAAATGTCAGGGTACCTTTAAATCCAGGGCTTCACGGCAAGTCCCACTCCCCCTTCCTGGGTTCTGGGTTGTAGATATAAATCAGGAAGGGTTGGGAGGAGGGGAGGAGCTCACAGTGGGTGATATCACTTCTTTTTCAACCTCTGAGCCAGAAGAATCCATGACTGAAGAGGAGCTTGGTGGTTTGGAACTGATGGAAATTGAGTTTCCCTCAATAGAAGAGCTACCACGAGATACTGAGCCTATGGATTGCTCTTTGAATAGGAGAGATATTGTGTGTGTGGCTAGATGAAAAGAATATTAGTTGGATAAAGCTGCTCTGTATTAGGACAGTTTTTTAGGAGCAGCAGGCAGAAGAAAGTGCAAAAGGTCAGAACTTGCTTTCCAGACAGTGGTGGCTATCCTCCCTGTTAAACTTAGATAACAGAGAGGTAGAGGAGCAAAAGGTTGGTAGAGGCCTTGCACTTACCAGCAGTAAGCTATTTTAAAGACTGAGGTATATCACTGAATTCCTTGGTTTTGAGAACTGAATTACCAGGTGAGAGAATAATTAGCTCACTGGGGCCTTGGCCCAAGTTGCAACTTTTAAAACAGAGCCAGAACTAAGCAGCAGAAGCTAGAATCAGGGGGAAAATGCAGATCAGATTAGTTTCAAAGAACTGGAGTCCACAATGGATTGTAGGGACCAGGAAAGAAAAGCCTGAGATTGAATCCTTTGAACTGCGCAACCTGGGAGAAGTGTTAAAACATCTTGGAGTGAGTAAAAATAGGGGTTGTCAAGGACTGTTTTGGGTTTATTTTTGGTTTGGTTAACACTCTGGGGTGCAGCTTACAGTGGCCTTAGAAATGAAAGTCCATAACCGGCACATTTAAGGGTTTAGTGCTGTAAATAATATACTGATTTCATCAGGACTAGGGAGGAACAGTCCTACTGTCCTTCTATTCACCGAGCCACCTGCTGCTTGTTTTTCTTTTTCTTTTTGTGCCAAAAGTTTTGGCCAGTGTTATTAAAGCTTCTTTGTAGTTTAAGTTAGTTTGTCGTCTGGTCTCCTCTCTATCCAGTGACTCTGCATGGAGGACCAGCAGACCCTGGTAGTAAATGACCTGGAAACACAGAATGTCCTCTATTGGTGACAGTATACAGAAACGCTGTCAAATTAGAAGTCATCTAAAATACTGGATTATAAAATATGTGTGAATGAAACTCAAAATGATTGTGAGAAAATACCTTTTCACAATTAGTGATAGACATCTGAAACAAAGTTTAAGTGGAGGTGATACTGTAGGAATCAAAGTAGTGGTAGAATTCAAGCATAATTTGTGACAACACAGGAGACAGACACATCTAATGAAACTGGTTAGAGTAATTGATTCTTTTACACAGTAATGTAGTATATGACGGCAGATAAAGACCAGTGCGGTCCATCTAGTCTGCCCAGCAAGGCAGCAAGAGTAGGTGCACTTGCCGCTCCGTGCAAGTCACCTCTCCCCATGCCTTTGTTTAGGGGTGTACCCACCATTCCATGTAGGTCACCCCTATTTGTTCAGTTATAAGAGATAATTATGCTTATTTTGATTTTATCCTGTTGCTATAAAGGAATCCACTATGTCTATCCCATGCCATTTTGAATTCTGTCACTGTGTTTGCCCCCACCACTTCCATCAGGAGGGCATTCCAAGCATCCACCACCCTTTTAGTGAAAAGGTATTTCATGACATTGCCTTTCAGTTTACCCTCTTGCAACTTCACATTACGCCCTCTAGTTTTACAGCTTCCCTGTCTTTGGAAGAGGTTTGTTTGTCCATTAATACTCTAAGGGGTATGTTTACTAAACTGCGGTAATCGTACATAACGCGCGTTATGTAACGTTAACGATCGTAAGCACATCATAACGCACGTTATGATGCGCTTACGATCGTTAACGTTACATAACGCGCGTTATGATGCGCTAACGATCGTAAACTCCCGCGGTGCGGTAAAACACCGCAGAAGGTGGAGAGAGGGCAGAGAGAAGGGGGTCAATGGGCGGAGAGTGGGCGGGGAGAGGCTCCCTTCACACTAACGCGCTGATCTGAAGAGCTCAATTCCAACGCAAATGAAAACCTGCCGTTAAATGCACATTACAGGGGAGAGAAACCATTTCAGTGTCAGCAATGTACAGCCCAGGTAGGGAAACATAGAAAAAGTGATAAGTGTGATACATGTGCACAGACCAAAAGGGCACAGAAACACTGAAAATGACCCCAACAAACTGGAAAAAAACCATAACCAAGCTGGCCGATAGTGGTATCAATGAGAAACTTCAACCCCTCCCCCCCGAGTAAGCTCCATAGAACAGATATAAATCGTGGAAGGGTCTATACTCCGTCCCCATACAAGGTGAATGAGCCCACAGTGAAATAGCGCTGCTCAGGTTTTTCCCCACTATCGGACAGGGTTCCTATGGCGTGCACATGTCCCGCAACATCAGGGCGAGCATGTCGGAACGGCAACTGGACAGATGCCGGAGAAAGGGATACAGAGGGCCGCAGGCGGCACATGCTGTGGTGCAGCTGGGCCACAGTGCGGACTAGGGTGATGCCTAGGTGGCCCATACGAATGCTGAAACAGCAGAGCGGCCAGACAGCAACTGCTGAAGGCCCAACATGGGCACGAGTGTGTTTCCCACAGTGTCACAGGGGATAGTACCCAACAGCTACCCCCAAGGGCACGGAACATTGGCAGGCGGTGCTGGGGTGAGCGTGGACATCTATGCAGGCACCCCTACCCCAGAACCTGCACCATAGGCAGCCGCCTACCTGCACACTGGATGGCCTGAGACTTCGCACCACCAGCACAACCAGCAGAAGGGCATGTCAGCATGGTGGCTGAGAGATACTGGTGGTGGAGGGGATAGTGGCAGCTGCCAAGAGCAGACCATGGAATGTACTGACTCTGTGACAACAAGGTGGTGCAGTGCACAAAACCAGTGTATTCAGAAGCAGAGGGTCACAGGTTCAAGTCCCAGCTGTGGTTCCTGCCAACCCAGTCCCCATATTTTACCCACTACTACAACGTGCTAATACAGACAGCACCTTTATTGCAGATGACGTAAACATGCCCAAGACTCCTACATTTTACCCTACAGAGCTCAGACACCATAAACATGCACATTACCTAGAGCAGAGCCTCTCAAATGCAGTCCTGGAGGGCCAAACACCATTCCGGTTCCATGCTGCCTCTGATAAAGATGCCTGTGCTGCATTTCTATGTGCCACCCCCATGGTATGCAGATATATCTCATGCATATTCATGAGGGACAGCATGAAAACCCGAACAGTATTTGGCACCGCAGGACTGGAGTTGGGAACCTCTGCCGTAAAGCAGCAGCCAACAGGGGCAGACACACCTGCACCCACAGGCCCCATTATCCAAAGCCTCCTGGAGAGGCAGGATTTTGGGCTCCGCGTGCATCTCCCAATACTAGCACTTGCATACCTTAGTAATGCCACCCTAAACCGGGGAATATGGTACACATCTATCAAAAGGTTGCTATGAGTACTGGCAGATAGCAATTCCTAGTTTAAGTACACTTTTCTGAGTGAGCTGCATCATAGCAACCTTTCTGATGTCTGTGGAGTGTGCTACAGGTCTTGTGTCTGACAGTGTTTACCAACCTGGGGAGTGACTCCTACAGTATTGCGGACCATAGCCATGCCTGCACTGTGCCCAGGACTACACCAGGCTGCCCAACATCTCTATAGTTGCACAATGCTGGCATAGGTGTGGGGAGTGTGTGTCTGTCTATCCAGTGCAGGGGTGGGCACCTCCGGTCCTGGAGGGCCGCAGACCAGTCAGGTTTTTGGGATATCCCTAATGAACATGCATGAGATATATATGCATTAGAGATATCCTGCCAACCTGACTGTTTGTGGCCCTCCAGGGCTGGATTTGGAGACCCCTGCCTTACACCTCTGTCATTTAAGACCATGAGTGGGCAAGGTACAGATGTCCTAGACATTGAAAGGGTATATAGAATGTGTCACATTCCTCCTCGATTCTCACCACCACCAAAAAGTTGTCTAATAGACAATGTTTTGGTGGTGGTGAGAAGTGAGGAGGACTGTGACAAATTCTATCTAAACTTTTTGATGTCTTGGACATCTGCACCTTGTCCACTCACAATCTTAAATGACAGAGGTGCAAGGCAGGGGTCTCCAGATCCAGCCCTGGAGGGCCACAAACCAGTCAGGTTGGCAGGATATCTCTAATGCATATATATCTCATGCATATTCATTAGAGATATCCCGAAAACCTGACTGGCCTGCGGCCCTCCAGGACCAAGTTTGCCCACCCCTGATCCAGTGTGTGGTGGCTGCCAACACCCTCCACAGCCCACACTGCTAGCACTGTTGCCAGTATTGGCCTGCCAATGTGCATAATGAGGAGCAAGGTACTGTGGGAATAGCCTGGATAGGGTGGCCTGGCCTGGATGCATCTGCACACAGCATAGGGCAATGGCTCGGACATTGTACTGCCTGGCCACCACCTGCACGGACAGGGTGGCCATAGCATGTCCTGCTGGGAGGTCACTCTCACCCTGACTGAGCAGTGACCATGGCATGGCTAGGTTCCCCCATAGTGCTGTATAGCACTTCTCTCATGTGATATTTTTGGGTTTTCTTTTGGGGTCCAATCACTGACTTATCTGCTTGGTGTGTATGCTGACATCCCCGTTCTAGTTACATGCATCTCCTCCAGGACTATGCACTATGGACTAGCTGGCAGACTGTCTGCAGCTAGTATGTGTCTTGCTGGAGCACCGTGCAGTGGCTGGAGGCTTGTTGCTGGAGAATGTTAGATAATGGTGGGGGACAGCTGAGCATTTCCAGGCCTGCCATCTGTCTGCTATTGCATTATGGATGTGTACTGCTCTGTCTGTTCCCCAGCAGGACTTGGGTTGCTGGTCCCCTCTACTGCTACCATTGCAGGGAGGTGGGTGGGTTGTGTGGTGGTACATAATCTGCCTATGGGTCCATACACCTCCCTTCACCTACAGCAGGTAACGATGGCACCAACACAGGATATGCCCTATTCTGGGTGCAGCATCGCCCATAAAGATTAGACATGACCGAGACATACAGCAGGACACAGATGTTTCCTAGGTGTGTTTAACGGAACTACCTATCACACACTGATGGTGACCTGTAGCATGGTGTATTTTCAGCTATGAAAGGTGCTGTGGACCTGGTGCTGTGTGCCCCATCTCAACCTCAGTGTGGGCACAGTACCCGCACAATGTAACTGTCTGTGGCTACTCTGTGGCAGTGCCACACACGGTCTGTTCCCCCCTTCCAGGCTGAGGTGCTGTGGGGGTGCATACCCAATCTTGTGCCCATCTGTCGACTGCTGATTTGCATGTGCAGTGCATCATGGGTACGGGTGGGTTAACCCTATCCTGGTAACCACAGCAGACAGTTTGTGTGGTGTCCTATAGGGGACATCATAGGGTGCCTTGGCGGACAGTACACTTTATAATGTGCCCTATGGAGTGTGTTATGGGGTGCCTTATGCGGCACCTTAGGTTATGCCACCGTGAGGGTGTGTTTGCTGGCAGCACTAATTAAAATACACGTCAAATGCCTCAACAATCACTACTTAAATGTAAAGGGTGCTGTCTCAGCCAGCCTTATACATTGGCCCACTGGGGAATCGAGCCCATGACCCCTGTACCATCAGTCAGTGTTGTAACCATTGTGCTACAGCTCTGTTGCTGTTCTTGTATACCTGCGTGCCTTCTTAAGATTAACGCGTGGTAACGTGCCCTGTAGCGCTCGTTCATTTATGGCACCTTGTAACGCGTGTTCTCGGCGCGTTCTCGGTAACGATGTACCGCCCATGTCCTTATTTGGGATTTCTGTCTCTACCGCGGCTCCTAACGCGAATCGAACTAACACAGTTTAGTAAACATACCCCTAAGTATTTAAAGGTCTGAATCATATCTCCCCTATCCCTCCTCTCCTCCAGAGTGTACATATTTAGGTCTTCAAGTCTCTTCTCATAAGTCTTCTGATGCAGACTCCAAATCATTTTGGTCGCCCTCTGAACCGCTTACAGCCTTTTGGAGATACGGTCCCCAAAACTGAACACAATATTCCAAGTGAGGCCTCACCATAGACTTGTACAGTGGCATTAGTACCTCTTCCTTTCTGCTGGTAATTCCTCTCTATATCTCTTAAGTTTTGCACTAATGGTTTTGTTGTGGGCATATGTTTGGCTAGAATGGAAGGCATTGATGCAGTGCCTATAAAGATCCTCGCCCTGTGTGGTGCAAATACCTTCCTTGGGCCCTGCCAAATATTTGTTTGGGATATATATTTTTGGGCCCGATATTGAGATTTATTTATTTATTTAAACAGATTTGTATACCACCTTATCCTACAATCAAAGTGGTCACATCACAATTGGAGGGTTACATTTAACACAACTGTAGGGTTACATTCAACATAAGATTATGTTCAACATAGGGGAGCTTAACAACATCTAGGCAGTAACATTGGAGGGTTACATTTGTCATACGTTTAGACAATACGGGGTAATTAGACACGTTATATTATGTTTGTTTAGGGTGATTGTTTGTGGTGAGTGGGTGTTGAGTTAATGTTATGTCATTGCCTTGTATGCTTATTTGGGATGAGTGAGTATCGATTTATCGGCAGTAGATGGATTACCGTTTGGGTGTAGACTGTTTTCTGTCTGTTGATAAGTTTCAATAAAGAGACAAGTTTTGAGTTCTTTTCGGAATTCTGATAGGTCATCTATTGCTCTCAGGCTTGTTGGGAGGGAATTCCAGAGTGTGGGCGCTAGTAAGGAGGGAGCTCTTTTTGAGGTTGTTTGTTTAGTCTTGTGGAATCCTGCAGGTGTGCCAATCATGTTGTCTCTGTTGGTTCTTCTTGGTCTATTGCAGGTATCTTTCGTTATGATGTATTGGAGTGCCTCTGCTGAGAGCTGGTGGATGATTTTAAAGATAATAAGGATTATCTTGAATTTTGCTCTGGCCATCATGGGTAGCCAGTGTAGTTGTTGTAGGACTGGGGTGATGTGCTCAGATCTTGGAGTGTCTGTGATGATACGCACCACAGTGTTTTGCACCATTTGGAGAGGGTGTAGGGTTTGTTGAGGGAGGTTTTGATATAATGAGTTTCCATAGTCCAGCAGAGGTGTAATGAGTGCTTGGCATATTGTGCGGAAGTGATCCTGGCGGAGTAAAAACTTGAGTTTTCTGATGATCCTTTAGCGTTGATAGGCCTTGTTTGCAGTTTTTGTGATGTGAGATTTCAGGTTTAGTGCTCTGTCCATTGTGATGCCTAGATATTTAACCTCCTCTTTAACTGCTATAAGCTTATCTAAAATGCTGATGGTTTGTGGAGGGGTGAAGGTAGTGTTCCTGGTGATGAACATTGCCTCAGTTTTATCATAGTTGACCGTCATATTATTGGCTGCGAACCAGGTGTTCATATCTTCAAGGCATTTGGTTATATTTGTGATGTTGAGTGCTAGTAGGTTGACTGTGGCATATATCATGATGTCGTCAGCGTAAATATGATAATGGAGCTTGTGACTTTTGATGATGTTACATATGGGCTGAATGTAAATATTAAAGAGCATTGATGATAGGGCTGAGCCTTGTGGTATTCCCTGCGTGATGGGGAAATGTGACGATTTCTTTTGTGCGCATTTGACTTGTTGCATTCTATTTTCAAAATATGAAGTAAACCATTTTAGGGTATTTTTGCGTAATCCTATTCACTGCAGGCATTCCAATAGTCTGGCGTGTGACACGGTGTGGAAGGCTGCCAAGATGTCCATGAAAACAAGCAGGAATCCATTCTGTATGTTGTCTATGACTTTTAGGAGATTGTCAAAGAGGGAAGTGAGTAGTGTTTCAACTCCGTGTTGGGGTTTAAAACGGTGCTGGTGGATGTCCAGTGGGGCATTGATGTCAATATGGTCTTGTAATTGGCAGGCTGTTTCCCATCAGCCCCGGCCGGCTTAACAGAACCGCGAGAGGGAAACTCGCCCTTCGCGGCTCTGAAAGCCGCGCCGAGGAGAGTGATTGAGGGAGGGCTCTGCCGGGCAGGAGGGAGGGCTCTGCCGGGCAGGCGGTGGGGGGGAGGTGGGGGACCCACAGGAGACACTTGATTCTGCCGCTGCCATGGCAGCAGCGGCAGCAGCAGCAGCAGCAAGTTTGTTTTTTCTTTTAAAGTTTCCCTGGGCTGATGGGGGGAGGGGGGTTAGGACTGGTAATGGGCTATGGGGGGCTAGGACTGGAAATGGGCTGATGGGGGGTAGGACAGGTAATGGGCTATGGGGGAGGCTAACAATGGAAATGGGCTAATGGGGGGGTTAAGACTGGAGGTGGGCTGATGGGGTTAGGACTGGTAATGGGCTATAGGGGGGCTAAGACTGGAAATGGGCTGATGGGGGTTAGGACTGGTAATGGGCTATGGGGGGTTAGGACTGCTAATGGGATATGGGGGAGGCTAAGACTGTAAATGTGCTGATGGGGGGTTAGGACTGGAAGTAGGCTGATGGGGGGGTTAGGACTGGTAATGGGCTATGGGGAAGGCTAAGACTGGAAATGGGCTTATGGGGGGTTAGGACTGGAGGTGGGCTTATGGGGGGGTTAGGACTGGAAATGGGCTGATGGGGGCTAGGACTGGAAATGGGCTGATGGGGGGGGTTAGGACTGGTAATGGGCTATGGGGTGGCTAGGACTGGAAATGGGCTGATGGGGGGGGTTAGGACTGGTAATAGGCTATGGTGGGGGGCTAGGACTGGAAATGGGCTGATGGGGGGACTAGGACTGGAAATGGGCTGATGGGGGGCTTAGGATTGGTAATGGGCTATGGGGTATAGGACTGGTAATGGGCTGAGTGGGACTTGAACTGCAAATAGGTGATGGGGATGGGAGCTTGGAATGGAAATGGGCTGAGTGGAAGGGAGGCTTGAACTGCAAATAGCTGATGGGGAGGGGGCTTGGAACGGAAATGGGCTGTGAGGGGAGGGAGCTAGGACTGGAAATGGGCTGAGTGGGGGGGAGCTAGGACAGGAAATGGGCTGATGGAGGTGCTAGAATAAGACTGGAAATGGGCTGTTGGGGGTGCTAAGATTGGAAATATGCTGTGGTGGGGGCTTGGAATGAAATGGACTCATGGAAGGGCTAGAACTGGAAGTAGGCTCATGGGGGGCTTGGATTGGAAATGGGCTGAGTGGAGGTGAGCTAGGATTTGAAATGGGCTGATGGTTCGGGCTAGGAAAGGACTAGAAATCGGTTGATGGGGGGCTGGGATTGGAAATGAGCTGATGGAGAAACTCAGATAGGACTGGAAATAGATGGGGGAGCTAGGACTGGAAATGGGCTGATGGTGGGGCTAGGATATGACTGGAAATGGGCTGATGCGGGTGCTAGAAGGGAGTGGATGTTGGGTGGGGCTGGAACTAGAAGGGAGCTGATGTTGGGGGAGGATTAGAATGGGATGGGGCTAGGAGAGTGAAATGGAGAGGGGAAAAATATTTTGTGTGGGAGGGAAGAAAGATCTTCAATTGGCCGGGTATTGGGAGAGTAAGTGTGGATTGAGGATGGAGGGGTAAAATTTGAGTGGATGAAATAGGAATGAGGGAAGAGAAAAAGGAGAAAGATTAGTATGTTAAAGCAGATGTAGAGAGGGAATGGAAAAAAAACTAGAAGAGAGAAGAAAGGAGAAATGGAAAGCAGATGATGGAGAGTTAGCAGAAGACACAAAGAAACCAGAAAAAAAGTGGCTGGAGCAATTGCAACTGAAAAAAAAATGCACAAAAGGTAGAAAATATCTCTTTATTTTGAATTTATTAACTGGAATATGTCAGCTCTGGGAAATGTGAATCATTAACATCTGCACTTTATTTAGTACAAGAGGAAATTAATTTATAGTTTTATTTCTACAGTGTTGTTGTACATTCCAAATTTGGCTTTTGGGGTTCCCAGTTTGTCTTCCTGTTTCTAAATTGTGATTCCTTGTTTGGTGATGGTCTATGTTCTGCATGTGTAACTGAACTGAGGTATTCTGTTTATGTAATTCCTATATGACATTGCCACTTGTTCTCTTTCCCCAGTAAGTCATGTATTGTTGTTCTCTGAAATGTATTGGTTTAATATTTGCAGTGTTGCCTTTTGATAGGTAGGGTCTGGTGCTTTGTAAGTCCTGGTAGTACTGTTATGATACGGTGGGTTTGCTATTGGTACTAAATGGGCAGTGTTTGTTGTAGTTCCTAATGTGCCTGGCGGTTGGCACTGGATTATAGTAATGTAGAAATCTTTTAGTCTTTGTTTATCCATACACTCATTAAGAAGCATGTTTACTAAAAGTTAGTGTATGGCAGGAGTAGGGAACCCTGGTCCTGGAGAGCCACAGACCAGTCAGGTTTTCGGGATATCCCTAATGAATATGCATGAGATATATATGCATTAGAGATATCCTGCCAACCTGACTGGTTTGTGGCCCTCTAGGACTGGATTTGGAGACCCCTGCCTTACACCTCTGTCATTTAAGATTGTGAGTGGGCAAGGTGCAGATGTCCAAGACATCAAAAAGGTTAGATAGAATGTGTTACATTCCTCCTCACTTCTCACCACCACCAAAATATTGTCTATTAGACAACTTTTTGGTGGTGGTGAGAATCGAGGAGGAATGTGACACATTCTATATACCCTTTCGATGTCTAGGACATCTGCACCTTGCCCACTCACAATCTTAAATGACAGAGGTGTAAGGCAGGGGTCTCCAAATCCAGCCCTGGAGGGCCACAAACCAGTCAGGATGGCAGGATATCTCTAATGCATATATATCTCATGCATATTCATTAGGGATATCCCGAAAACCTGACTGGTCTGCGGCTCTCCAGGACCAGGGTTCCCTACCCCTGGTGTATGGTAACATTATGCAAATATTTATGCAAATGAGGCCCCGCTCCGAGTCTCCGCACATGGCCCAGCACCCCCCTTGGGCCGCCCCTGTGTCTCCATTGACTTATTCCTGACCATATCCAAGGGCCTTTACTGGATCCTCATCCTTCATGAACTTTCTGCTGCTTTTGACACTGTTGACCACTACCTACTCTTTGATACTGTGGAAAAGGGCAACTTAACCCTTAACTTGTCTTCACTTGGATTTAACGGCTCTGCTCTGTTCTAGTTCTCTTTTTATCTCTCCTACAGCCCTTTTAGTGTATGTTCTGGTGGATCCTCCTCTACTGCTATCCCGCTCTCAGTTGTCTGTCTTGAGACCACTCCTTTTCTCTCTCTATACCCAGCCCCTTGGTGCACTTATCTCCTCCCATGGTTTTTGTTACCATCTTTACATCAATGACCCTCAGATCTACCTCTCTACACCTTAAATCTCTCCAGGAATCCAGGCCCATATGCTGACTTCCTATCTGACATTACTTATATTTCTCCATCATTTGAAATTGAACATGGTCAAAACCGAGCTCCTTATCTTTCCACCTAAACCCACCTTCTCCCCCCCTCCCCATACTTCTTTCTCTCTTTCTGTAGATAATGCTCTACACCTCCCTGTTTCCTCGGCTTTGCAATCTTGGGGTTATTTTTGACTCCTCACCCTCCTTCTCCACACACATCCAAATCATAGCTAAAACCTGTCATTTCTTTCTCTACATCAGCAAACCTCACCCCTTCCTTTCTGAACACACAACTAAGACACTTATCCACTCTTTAGTCACCTCCCATCTAGACTATTGCAACCCCCTCCTTGCTTGTCACCCTCAGAATCATCTCTGGCCCTTTTCAAATTCAGGCTGAAAACTCACCTCTTCGAGGCCACTTTTGGATCCTGATCTGCATAGTCTCCTGCTCTCCAACTATGTGTTTTCTTACTATTCTCCTAGACATATTGTAGTCCCCAGCTGTTGTCTGTCTTGACTAGATTGTAAGCTCTGATGAGCAGTACTGAGTATGCCTCATAGCACTATACAAACTTTCAGTAGAAGTAGTAGAAATAGCACAGGCACTATGTCCTGACACCTCCACAGCCCACAGCACTAGCAGCTCTCTGACAACTAGTCATTGCATATACTGACATTAACAGCAGTCCATCAGGACAGCTGTTGATGTGTCTGTGAATGTTTGCCCACTGTTCCAGCAGGGTCACTTCTTATCTGAAGGCTCTTAGTTTGTGGTAGTCAGTCAGGTTGTTGTGGTCCACTGTTATATCAGCTGAATGATGCAGGTCCTCAAAACTGGTGGCCTAGGCAGATACCTTGGTATTATTCTTATGTGTTTGCACTGCTACTGCCCTTCATAATTCCTAACGCTCTCATCTGACCCTCGCATCTGAATCATGTGATCAATGTGCGGGACCACATTGGCATGTGGTAAGGGACTGGCATTAGCTGTGCCCATGCTAGCGCATTACTGCCATGCCCACCTCAGATACGTGCCCTGACTCCTCCATCTGTCCACCTTAACCTTGCCTATAAATGTGCTACATCAGGAAGATGTATTACAACTATTAGATAAACTGAAGAGTAGCAAATCACCTGGGCCAGATGATATACATCCAAGGGTGTTGAAAGAACTAAAATATGAGATTGTAGACCTGCTATTAGTAATCTGTGAATTATCATTAAAATAATCTGTAATACTTGAAGATTGGAGGATGGCGAACATAACACCAATTTTTAAAAAGGGTTCCAGGGGTGATCCAGGAAACTACAGACCTGTGAGCCTGACGTCAGTACCGGGAAAAATGGTAGAAACCATCATAAAGAACAAAATTGCTGAACATGTAGATGGTCATGGCTTAATGGGAGACAGCCAACATGGCTTTAGACAAGGAAGATCTTGTTTTATTAATCTGTTATGTTTTTTTGAAAGTGTGAATAAACAGGTAGACAAAGGTGAGTCGGTTGATATAGTGTATTTGGACTTTCAGAAAGCCTTTGACAAGGTCCCTCATCAGAGACTTTTGGCAAAACTAAAGAGTCATGGGATAGGAGGCAGTGTACTATTGTGGATCAGGAACTGGTTAAAAGATAGAAAGCAGAGGGTAGGGCTAAATGGCCAATTTTCCCAATGGAGAAAGGTAAATAGTGGTGTACCCCAGGGATCTGTGCTGGATCCACTGCTTTTTGACATTCATAAATGACCTGGAAAAGGGAATAACGAGTGAGGTTATCAAATTTGCAGATGACACAAAACCATTAAGTTGTTAAAACTCAAGAGGATTGTGGAAAAATGCAAGAGGATCTTGATAAATTGGAAGACTGGGCATCAAAATGGCAGGTGAAATTTAATGTGGACAAGTGCAAAGTTATTCACCTAGGGAAGAACAACCCAAACTATGGTTACACGATGCAAGGTTCCACATTAGGAACCACCACCCAGGAAAAAGATTTAGGCGTCATTGTGGATAACATGTTAAAACCCTCAGCCCAGTGTGCAGCGGTGGCCAAGAGAGCAAATAGAATGCTAGGTATCATAAGAAAAGGAATGGAAAATAAAACATAGGATATTATAATGCCTCTATATCGTTCTATGGTGAAACCACATCTTGAATATTGTGTGCAATTATGGTCGCTGTATCTTAAAAAGGATATAGCATTATTAGAAAAGGTTCAGAGAAGAGCCACCAAAATGGTAAAGGGGATGGAAGGATACCACTATGAAGAAAGGCTAAAAAGGTTAGGGCTCTTTAACCTGGAAAAGAGACGGCTTAGGGGAGATATGATAGAAGTCTATAAATTAATGAACGGAGTGGAACGGGTAAATGTAGATTGATTGTTTACATTATCAGAATATAGAAAGACTAGGGGACATGCAATGAAGCTACAGGGTAAACTATTTAAGACTAATAAAAGAAAATATTTTTTCACTCAACGTGTAATCAAACTCTGGAATTTGTTACCAGAGGATGTAGTAAAGGCTGTTAGTGTAGCTGGGTTTAAAAAAGGTTTGGACAAGTTCCTGGAGGAAAGGTCCATAAACCATTATTAAGAAAGGACCCAGGATATCAATGCTTGACCAAATACAAGCATTGTGGAACCTGTGTCTTTTGGGGAAACTGCTAGGTATGTATGACCTAGATTGGCCACTGTTGGAAACAGGATACTGGGCTTGCTGTACCTTGGTCTGACCCAGAATGGCATATCTTATGTTCTTATGTTCTTATGGTAGGGTAGGAGTTCAAGCTTGCTCACCTTTGGGTCACATGCTCCTTGCTACCACATATCCCAAATGTGTGTAAACCCTGTGCTACTGGCTAATGCACTTTAGTAAACATGTCCCATTATGTTGTAATAGATATTTGAGACTGATGGTACATGGGTACCTTTATATGTTTATGCATATCAATGTCAGTCTATATATTTATACTTGTTTTTTTGCTTGACCATATATTTATGCCCGTAAATCTGGGAAGACTCATTCCTTTTTTCTGCCTTCTTGTATAACTATACAAATTCACATTTTCTATGAACCACCTACTTTTCTTACTTCAATAAACAAATAACAGAGACACAATATCTTGAGGCAGCCCATGAATAAAAAACTTTTTTAACCAGAATTTCTTGATCTTTGGTTTTATGTGTACCTCACACAGCTAAGCTAAACTCAGTTATCAGCTCTTTCACAAGGTATTCATTGATTTTATTTTTTTTTGCCAAAATGCAGATTGTTCTTTCAGTTCTTTTGACTGTTGGCTTTCAAGGCATCTTCTGTAATGTTATGTCCCACTGTTTATAGTTAATTGTTTATCCTAAGGGCAAAACTGTTTAATATGGTAGCAAAAGGACAGATTAGAATGATGCTAGCAATTTGCCTTAAAGGTTTTTTCTTTTTGAATGCTTGAAATGAAAGTAATTATTTGAAGTAGTGTTGATGCAGCCACTTAATAAATGTGAATACCATTTCTGTACCAGCACATTTAGAAACATGGAAGTTCATTGAAATGTGTGTAGAAACCTGAAGACAAATCTCTTTAATTACATTTTAAGTAAATGGTTGCTTGTTAATTTTTTATAAAGTAGATGGTTACACTATTTTTTTATTGAGGACGTATTATATAGAGTGAGAATATATAGATAGCTAAATATTTATGTAAGCACTGCAATAAACTAATGGGTCAATATTTAGCTGTGGTGGTCAGTGCTTTTTTAAATGCTGGCTGCCACGGCTAAACATAATGAGGTCAATATTTAATAAAATATCTGGGTGATAATTTGACATGTCTAATCTAAATGTTCCAAGTTATCCCTATGTTCAGCAACACTATGGGGATTAATTTAGAAGAGATAGTCATCAGATGGATATTCAAAACAGCCAAGAAGGACGTCACCATGGCAGGGATGTGCTGAACCCAATTTTAGATCTGGTTAGTTCAGCATGTCTCTGCAGTAGCTATGTCCCTGAGCACATCTCTGACCATTCCTGAGGGGTATATGTTTGGGGGAGTTTCTGGGCACGGTTAGGGTGGTGCTAGCAACTGAAAGTCCAGGACATATTTTGCATAGCGGTTGAGACATGCTGGGTGCGGTATCCAAACATCCCCCTCTATACCTGCTATAAATCACGAATAGGTAAATGACTTTGTTGACCACAGTTTGTGATAGTGACTGGAGGAGCTTGTACTGGAGAGAGAATGGCCTGTTTGTGCTCTTGTCCACCGAGTAGTCTAGTTGTGATCCTCCTGTGTCTCCACTGTATATCACCCCCCCCCCCCACCCACCCACCCAGTAGTGTCCACCATACTCTGTTGTTGCCTATTAGCTTACCCGAAGCTCATGCCCACCTCTTCCTTCCCTGACTTCTGATGCCACCATCCTCCCCTTGCCTTGCAGCTATGTATTCTCCTGTGTTCCTGTGCAGCTTATGTGTTGTTCCTGTACTCTATTTGTGCCCTTGCTTTCACACTATGAGCATGTGTGTATCTGTATGTGTTGACATGGGGGAGAGGTGGTGTGTGAATGGCCTGTGGTGCATGTCTGTATGCATCTGCATTTTAGAAGAGAAGGAGAAGGGATGTATCTGCATTTGGGACGCTATGCATACCAAGCCATTCTAGGTATACTGACAGGCATCTAAACTGATAGATTCAATAAAATTCAGTCTCGGTACTGCAGGAGCTCACAGGGCATGAGACACCAAGCAGAGTATTATGGTGGTTATCACTTTGCCCATATACGAATATTGCTTGGAGTGGAAAGGGAAGGCTTCAAGGGTGTTTGGTTGATGGAGGAATGTCAGTAGTGATATGTGTGGGTATGGAAGAAGGTTGGGGGTTGCTGTAGAGTAAGGGCAGAGCTGGGAGATGACAAGGGTGGGCAGGACTAGTGGCCACCTGTGGCAGGGCCAGACAAAATGCGAGCAGACATAGACTGTACCATGCAACAGATATGATAGCTGTTGTTGGTGTGGTTAAGTACCATTGAGTCGGTGTCGACTCATGGCAACCCTCTGGATAGCAGTCCTAAACTGTGTTCTGTCTTCAGTCAGGAAGCTCATTGTTGACAGACTGGCACCTATAGCTGCTGTTATTGTATTGATCCATGTCATTGCTGAACTTCCTTTTTTGGGTTGATCTTCTACCGAGCATGATGTCTTTCTCTAATGATCTCTCTCGTCGCATGATGTGTCCAAAGTATGAAAGTCAAGTCTTGTTATCTGAGCTTCTAAAGAAAGTACTAGAGGAGATCAAACTTAATCTGACTGGTTTGTTCTTCGGGCAGTCCATGGTATACTCAGTATTCATCACCAGCACCATAATTGAAAGGTATCGAGGAGACCTGCTGCTGATATTTAAAATTCTGCAGCTGTTCCACCCACTGAGAGCAAGTTGATTTTGGTACGGGAGGATTTTCTGCCTGCAGTACCTGGATTCCTGCCGTGATTGGTTACCAGAGAGAACTCCCTGCCAACAAGGCATCACAGGGAGACCTGCCGCTGCTATTTAAAGCTCCGCAGCTGATTCACGCCTGCAGATGCGGCCCATAGTCACATGCCCGAAGAGTACCACACCGTACCTTACCATACGGTACCGTACCATAGTCACATGCCCAAACTGTACCACACCGTATCTTGTGCAGAACTGACTTATGCTCTGTACTATTTTCTTTTAACTAGATTGTAAGCTCCGATGAGCATGACTCTGACGGGAAGGGACTGTCTCTTGTATGTTGGCTACCTCTTGTAGGTTAGCTGTGCAGCGCTGCATGCGTGGCGCTCTATAAGTGCTGAATAGTAGTAGTAGTAGACGTGTGACCAAAGGGGCATACTCCTTTGGTGGCCCTTTGGGCCTGGAAACTTTGCTGTAGGAGATGCCTGGGGGACAAGGAAAATGGAAAGCCAAGCAATTGGATAAAAAAACAGAGGTGTCAACATCTACCCCAGAACGGATTGTTAGTCCTATGGATCTGCAAATCCACTCGATAATCGAAGCGAAGGTAGGATAGATCTTCTATTGCCTGACTTTCCTGATGACCAATCCTCAGGCACTTCGTTAGGTTCCATCATCAGGACCCCACCACCTAACACAGGCTTTCATCTTTTAGGCAGTAAGGGGGAGAGATCAAGTCCTCTGATAGTCCTAGGAGAGGTTTCAAATCAGACCTCTGCTGAGGAGCTGCTTCAATCCCCTCCAGCAAATTATATCGTTGTTGTCTATACAGTTTGGTGGAAAAGCTGCTGGACAAAGTGTGGTGGCCCCAGCTGTGTTTAGTGATGTCACTTTAATAGGTATTTGGAAAGTGGTCCCTCAGACCAATTTACTTTTGCAAGGTTTTTCAGACCAAACTATTAAGTTCTCGGAACAGGTTGTAAAGATGTCTAGGGAAGTGGATGATCGGTTAGCCATTGTTACTCAATGGCTTGCTAAGATAGTAGACCAAGTTGATTCCTTACATTCAGCCAATGTCTCAGGACTGAAGGACACATTTGTATCATATAAACAGAATGAGTTAATGGATAATTCATTTTGTGCTAAGAATTTGTTTTGTTTAAACATTCCTAAAACTCATTTTCTCTCCCCTTCTGATTTGTTTAGGAATTACTGCAAAGATGTGTTATTATTGCCTGAAGTGGATCGTCTCTCTGACGACTGAGCTTGAAAAAATTAAAATATTAAAGGGATATTTCTTTAAAAAATGATTTTTTGTTTTATGGGCAAAAAGTGTTCATATTCCCTGATGTCTCAAGGGCACCCCAGGCAAGAAGAAAGTCCTTCCTATGCCAGAAGCCTCGAGTGTTGGCAACAGGGGGGGAGGGGGTACCTTCTTCTTGTGTTTTCCTTGCAAGTCCTTGGGGTCTTTAGATGGGAATAGATATGTTTTTACTGATCATCTACAACTCAAAGCTTTGTTGGATAACCAATAGTGGGGGGGGGGGGGGGGTGAATGGGCGAGATGCTATTAGATCTTCTTTGAATTTTATTTTTCATATTTCGTTAAAAGTGTTATTCGTTGGCTTTCTTCGATTTTTTTATTTGTTTCCTCCTCCCTTAGTTAGACTGTATGCCCTCCATAATGTGGGCTGCAAAAACAGATTGTGATTATTTCTTTTGTTTATTTTAATATGGGCATTGTAAATGTCTTTTCCTTTTTTGCTGGTAATTTCTTTTCAGTATTGCATGTTGTATATACTTGGAAACTTATATAAATAAAAAAAAATAAAAAAAAGGAAACGCATGAATTTTCTTACTATCCTTTTCACAGTCCAACTTTCGCATCTATATGACATTACTGAAAATACCATTGTTTGAACAAGTCGAATCTTTGTATGGAAAGAGACATCTCTGCTCTTGAAAATCTTGTCTAGGTCCGTCATAGCCATTCTGCCAAGAGTGATGCGTCATCTGATTTCTTGACTGCTTGTTGCTTCTTTATTGATAACACAGGTACACTAAAAAAAATTTTTTTTAAACTGCCTCTAATGTTTCGATTGATTTTTACGTTTTTTGGTGCGCTGAATCCAAATCTGGTAACCAATTTGCTCCATCACGTACATATTTTTTGCTACTTTGGGTTAGCAGTTTGAGGTGAACGTTTCAGATTGAGTGCGATCGAGATAAAAGTTTCTTGGATGAATTCTTTATACTAATTGTTTAGTAGTTATTCAAATAAGAATAAAGAAAATTGTAACAAGGCAGCACATAAGAATAGAGTAATGTCAACAAAACACACTGTGATGGTAGCAAAATTGTCTGCACTTAAAACAGCCACATACATGTGCACAAACATTGAGCATATAAGAGCGAGGTTAGACACAAAGCAAAGCAAAGAAATGTGCAAAAAATGTTGTACAGGTATGTATGTAAGAATAGAAAACGCAAACCGCACCATTGCAATACATGAAGACAAACACCCGATGGTGTGAAAATAAAATTCTAATAAATGAGATCCGACACTGTGGTAATAACTAGCAAATTTTTATTTCAAAGTTTAGTAAAAACACGATATTTGTCAACACAGTTTAGATTTTAAAGTCATTCTTGGGTCAATCAATCTCTTGGTGGGCCCGTTTCTTCTTCTCCGAATGCTTCTCTTGGTGCGCTGCTTGGCGTATTTTTCATCTGGGGTTTCCCGCAGCAGCAACCAGCAGAAATCAGCCATCATAGTGGTGTTCCATCTTCCTTGGTACCTTCTCTCTGCGTCCTTGATGTCCTGGTGAAACCTTTCACCTTGTTCTTCACTGTACGCCCCCAAGTTTTCGGGAAAGTAGTTCACATGGGAGTGCAAGAAATGGACTTTCAGGCTCATGTTACAGCCTTGTTCTTTGAAGGCATTGAGCATCCTGGCAACAATATCCTTATAGTTCTCATCCCGCCTGTTCCCCAAGAATTTGAGAACAACATCCTTGAAGGAATCCCAGGCTTCTTTTTCCTTCTCAGACATCGTTTCAGCGAATGCTCCATCTGAAATGAGTTTCCTTATATCAGGGCCAACAAACACTCCTTCCTTTAGCTTTGCTTCAGAAAGTCGGGGGAACTTTGAGCAAAGGTACCGAAAGCACTCACCATCTTTTGGAAGGGACTTGATGAATTGCTTAATGAGACCCAACTTAATGTGGAGAGGTGGTAATAGAATTTTATCACGAGGTACCAAGCTCTCATGAAGAACATTTTTCTCACCGGGTCTCAAATACTCCCGAATTGGCCAGTCTTTTTTCCCCCAGTGTAGGTCGCGGGCCCGGCTATCCCACAAGCAAAGGAAGCAGGGATATTTGGTGAAACTGGATTGCTGCCCTAATAGCATGGATAGAATTTTAAAGTCTCCACAAATCATCCACTTATGCTCATCATAACGAATCTTCTGAAGAATCAGGGCCAAATTCTCGTATTTTTCTTGGAGAATAACAGAGTGAGCAATAGGCACTGAAGCGAATGTGTTGCCATTATGAAGAAGAACACCTTTTATGCTGTCTTTTGACGAATCAATGAACAGCCGCCATTCAGCAGGATCATACTTGAGTTTAAACTTTTCCATCACTCCGTATATATCGTTGCAAAATACCAAATCTTCCTCTTTGCTGAAATACTTCAAAAATTGTGTCTCGCGGTTGCGGTACCAATAAAAAGTTGTTCCTGGTGACAATAGATTTTTCTGTTTAAGCCGAGAACCTAGCAGTTGGGCAGCATCTTTTGGGAGTCCTAAATCCCGGACTAAATCATTCAATTCAGCTTGAGAGAAAAGTTCAGGTTTCGGATCTGGTTCAGTTTCAAACTCGGAAGTACTGGACTCATCGGGAAAAGCCATCTGATGAGTCTCATCATGATCAAAACCGTCCACACAAATATGATCCAAAGATTTTGGTGGTTTAGGCACAGGTACATCGTTGCTATGAGGCATAGGCCTAATTGCTGAGGGAAGGTTGGGGTAACTTATTACGTTCTTATTTTTTAAGTTGTATCCCTTCACAATGCAAGAGCAAAAATAGCAGTCACTGCTGTGGTCTCTATGTTCACGCCACATCATAGGTATTCCGAAACGAAATGCTTGTTTTTACCTTTCATCCATAAGTGTAGATCTTCCTCACATGTCTTGCACACTTTGTGAGGAGCCCACGGTTTGTCTTGATCGCCTAACTTCAAACCGAAATAGGCGAAATATACTTTTTAATAAATGCAGAAATGTTCCTCTGCCGCTTTTTCACGGTATATTCCCCACAAATAAAACAAAAACTGTCCAGAGAGTTGACGCAACCTCTGGCTCTGTGAGCCATCACAAATACACAGCACTGCAAACTACAACTGTAGTGAACCACTTCGGAATAAAGCTGGATTACGACTGAGCAAACAAAAGGTAATAATGAACTTGCAAGAAACTGAAATTTGACAGGAACGTTCATGTCGCAACCACGGTGTTTGAGCGAGCGCGCCAACGAGGCGAGGCGAACAGGAAAGAACATGCGCCAGCGCGAGTACTGGATTTAGCCCCCGCCTCCCAATTGTCCTGTTAATGTATAAAATGAATACAAAACACTCTAAAATATCATGAGGGAGTGTTTCTAGTTAGTTAACCATTACAACCTCTATTTTGGGCCCAGAAAATAAACTGCAGTCGGCTAAAAAGAAATTATGTGAACATTCCTTATATGGGTAAGAAATCTAATTTTGCAAGAAAACGTGACGTGATGGAACATTTTGGCTATTTTTCCTGGATTCAGCACCCCAAAATCTATAGGAATCAGTTGCAAAACTGGAGGCAGTTTTTTGGTAGTGTACCTGTGTAATTGATCCAAGTAGGTTAAAGTTGTCCATTATTTCAATTTCTTCTCCATCAACGATGAACTTATTGATTTTGCCAGTTGTCAGGATCTTTGTCTTCTTTACATTTAGGTGCAGGCCCATTTTAAGAATATGCTTCTTGATCTTGATAAGCATATGTTTTAGATCTTCTTCACTTTCAGCTAGTAATGTGGTATCATCAGCATAGAGAAGGCTGTTGATGAGTCTCCCACCAATCTTCACACATCTGCTGTCTTCATACAGTCCTACTTCTCTGATGATTTGTTCTGCATATAAATTAAACACTTAGGGGGAAAGTATGTAGCTTTGTCATACATCTTTGCTGATTGTCAACCATTCTGTTTCTCCTTGTTCGAACTGTTGCTGCTTGATTAATGTAATGGTTGTGCAAGACAACGATCGGGTGTTCTGGTATAACCAAGCTGCTTAATGTAGCCTAGAGTTTCTCATGGTTTACACAGTCAAAAGCCTTGCTGTGGTCTATAAACACATTTCCTGCTGTAGTCAATAAAAGCTACAAATTGGTTAAAATGCATTATGAGATTGCAGACCTACTTTTAGTAATCTGTGAACTATCATTAGGTAGTTGCATACCTTTGGTAGAGGGTAGCGGCCCAAGCATACGGCTGCTGTAATGCCTACATGTGAGGAGCAGCAACCTGGCAGGCACACAAGTGGGGGGGGGGGGGGAGCTGGGACCAAACTGGTTCCTTGGTGGTTCAGATCCCACCACTGAGACATTGTACTATTGTGGATCAGGAACTGGTTAAGATAGAAAGCTAAATGGCTAAATGGTAAATGGTTTGGCTAAATGGTCAATTTTCTCAGTGGAGAAAGGTGAATAGTGGAGTACCCCAGGGATCTGTGCTGGGTCCACATGTTTTTAACATAAAATGCCTAGAATCAATGTCAGAATGGCTCAACAGTCAAAGCCTATTCATAAATTACAAAAAATCTGAACTGATGCATATTACTAGGAGTACTACTGTATATTCTCTCCACCTGATTCAATAAAGATCTTTGACCACACCATTAGCAATAAACAGGAAGTCAAATACTTCGGAGTTACCTTTGACCAGCAACTCAGCTTCTAGTCTCACATCAAAAAGACGACCAGATCAGCCTACCACAAGTTCAGAATGCTACGAAAACTCAAGCCACTACTCACAGACAACGACTTCCGAACTGTATTCCAAGCCATAATAATGCCTACAATAGGTTTCTGTAATGCAATTTACCAGGGCCTTCCAAAGAAAACAACTCTCCCACTACAACTGGTATAAAACACTGCAGCCAGAATCATCACTGGAACAGCAAATACAGCCATATAACCTCCCACGCTTCACCAGCTACACTGGCTCCCTGTCACTGTACGCACTAAATACAAAAACATAATAATAATTTTCAAAAAATTAAATAACCTCTCTCCAGCAACCCTCCAACCATTGATCAGGAAGACACTCCCAACCAGAACAAGAAAAGGAGCTGACAACATCCTTGAGACCCCACTAAACTTCAGAAAAGCAAACCAATCCACCTGCAATAGAGCCTTCTCCCTGTATGCACCCCAGCTGTGGAATGATCTCCCCACCTCAACACATGCAATCAAAGACCTAGTGGACTTTAGGAAAACCATAAAAACTCACCTTTTCCTAGAATACTTTGGACCTACCCCAGAAGACTATGATCCATGATGAAATGGACCTCTAAACACTGCGCAATTGTTAATTGCTTGTCATACCTCAACTAACCTCCAAATTGTAGACCCCTGTTCTATGTAAGGCTTGTTGCTGTAACTGTTCCATGTAAACCACTTTGAATGTATGATAAGGAGGTATAGAAGACTGGTTAAATAAATACAATAAATAAATAAAAAATAAATAAATAGATAAATAAATAAACAAGCATCAGTCTGTAAGAAAAATGGCAGACTGAAGTCCACGCCCCTCAATACCGGAGCTGTACACAGCTCTTCTTTTAGCTGTTCAAAGGCCTTATCCGCCTCCCTGGTCCATCGCAGCTGATTCGGCCTATTCTTTTTCAGCATATCGGATAAGGGCGTGCTCTTTTCCGCAAACCGTGCCACGAATCTTCTGTAGTAACCTACCAGCCCAAGGAAACTACGCAACTGTTTCTTGTTGGTAGGTTGTGGGAAGGTCCGGACGCTTTCAACTTTGCTCAACAGGGGTTTCACAATGCCATGTCCCACTAAGTGCCCCAGATACTTCACTTCTTGGGCACCAAACATGCATTTCGCTGGATTCAGAGTCAGGCCAGCCTCCCTCATTGCCTGTAGTATTGCCTTTACCTGAGCCATATGCTGATCCAATCTGGCGCTATGGATCACGACATCGTCCATACACGCCGTAGCGTACTTTTTATGTGGCCTGAGTACTACGTCGACGAGTCGTTGGCAAGTGGCTGCCGCTCCATGAAGGCTGAAGGGCATTCTTCGGAATTGGAACAAACCCTGTGGTGTGCTAAATGCGGTTTTCTGGCGAGATTCCCTGGTCAGGGGAATCTGCCAGTAACCTTTCGTCATATCTAGTGTCGTTAGGTACCTGGCCTGGCCTAACCGGTCAAGAAGCTCCTCTATGCGAGGCATGGGATAGGTGTCAAACTTTGAAATAGCGTTGATCTTGCGGAAATCAATGCAGAATCTAAGAGACCCATCCGGTTTCGGAACCAGCACAATCGGGCTGTTCCCGCTACCATAACTATGACCTTTTCGCCCACAGCCAGCTGGCATGGCTTAGTATTACAGTCATAATATGACTTTTGACGCTGTTGGCTTACTCTTAAATTGCCTTCAGCCATCTGTGAGGCACGCGTTAAGCGCCCTCGCAAATCTTTAAGAAATTGGGGAACCTCTGTTTCCTGTACTCCCGGATCCACCCACTGCTCCCTAAGAATGTCCAGAATACCTCTGGGGCTCCTACCGTACATGAGCTCATACGGGGAAGTACCCAGTGATGCCTTGGTCCTCTCCCGACACGCATATAAGGCAAAGGGAAGCATCGTGTCCCATTCGGCCATCTTCCCTTCTAACCCCCTCCTTAGCAAATTCTTTAGGGTCTGGTTAGTTCTCTCCACTAACCCATTCGTCTGTGGGTGATAAGCCGCAGTCTTGACATGTTTGATGCCAAAGGCATCCCAGACTTGGGCTAAATAGTGCGACATAAAGTTGCTGCCGCGATCCGACAGCACCTCCCTGGGGAACCCAACCTCGCAGAATAGTTTTATTAATTCGGCTGCCACTGTGCGAGCCGAAATGCTACGCAGGGGTACCGCCCAAGGGAACCTGGTTGCATGATCAACCATCACTAAGATTTATTGAAATCCCCGTGGCTTTTTTATCAGGGGACCCACAATGTCTATGGCTATCCTATGAATAGGGACTGAGACGACGGGAACTGGGATCATGGGGACCTCCACGGGCCTGATTGACGTGACCCTCTGGCAGGCAGGGCACGCCTCACAGAACCTTGTTGTCTCTTTGTACACTCCGGGCCAGTAGAACCGGGCCAAAACCTGGTCTAAGGTTCCCTGGATACCTTTGTGCGCCCCTACAGGATGGTCATGGGCTAATCTCAGCACTAAGGCCCTAAATGTATTCGGGACTACCAACTGCCTGCGTGTGTCTCCCGTAAAGGGGTCCAGGCTTTCCCGATATAAAACCCCTTGGTCTATTTGAAACTTGGGCAACGTATCTCGCCCCTCTCTGGCAAATTTAAATGCTTGGGTAAGAGCAGGGTCAGCTTCTTGCTCTTTTGTAAAGGAGGGAAATTTAGCCACTAATTCCCCCGGAACCCAAGGCAATTCCATCCCATCCCTGACTTCCTCTCTACTCTGAGAACTAACTCTTCGCTCACGACGCTTCTCACCCTTTGGCTTTTTTACTTTGTCTACAGGGATGGTCACTAAATCTTCATGGGAGGGAAGATCTTCTGTCTCTCCCACTATAGGTTCTTCCTCTGCTGCCTTTAGGGCTTTGGACTGGGTTCGTGTAGAAACCATTCCCTTCTTGGCACCCAGACCTTGTTGCACACCTCTCTGGAATTGGGGCCAATCCCTCCCAAGCACTACCTCCTGCGGTAATCGGGGAACTATTGCCACAGGGATCTCTCTTTCAATCCCTAAGGCCTTCACTCGGACATGGTAAACAGGATATGTGGATGCGGTTCCGTGAACACACCTTATTTTTACTGTGCCCATGGGTGAACACGGTGTCTCTGAATCCGGGGCCCTTATCTTGCGCCATAAGCTTTTGGACAGCATGGACTGATCCGAGCCTGAATCAAGCAATGCTTTTGTGGGTATACCTTGCGCTGTAATATCTAATAGGAAGCCTTCACCAACCTTACTAGGCTCATTCAAAATTAAGGCTGTCCTCATTTTACAGTCCCTCTGTAAATGCTGTTTGCTACCACACCGGTAACACGCTCGGTTCACAGGCTTTCTTCTAACTATGGGAACACATTCATTCTTTGCATTCTTTCTATCCCTATCTGACACAGCAGCAGACATTTTAGTAAAAGCCACAGTTTTGTCCTTAGCCACAGCCTCTGCTTCTAAAAACCGCTCAGAGAGCACTATAGCTTTCTGCGTACTTTTACATCCTTGTAACATGAGGAAATTCTGCATTCTTTCTGGAACAGCTGCTAGAAATTGCTCAAGAATAATATCATCTAATATCATCTCCAATGTTTTACGCTCTGGCTCCAGCCATTTGGATACCAGCCCTTTTAACCGGTGATAAAACGCCCTTGGTGTCTCACCTGAACGCAATTTAGCGTTCCTTAACTGACGGTGATAGACTGAGGGTGTCAATCCCAGCCTATCCTTTATCGCTCTTTTGACTTCATAATAGTCATTGGCCAAAGTTGTAGGTACGGCTTGGTAGGCAGCTAATGCTTCACCAGTTAGCGAAACAGCCAGCCTCACCGCCCATTGCTCTTGTGGCCAACTGGCTATTTGAGCCACCTTCTCAAACGCTTCTAAGAAGTCGTCCAAGTTATTTCCCTCCTTTAACTGTCCAAAGTTAAGGGTCTCTTTGGACCACGGTCCAATTGCTCGGGCTAACCCCAGTCCTGTGAAACCTGTGGTGGCTGGGTCCGGCTCTGGTGTCTTCTTAGTCTCCTTTACCCAGGCCTCCATTAAGTCCACCAGTGGCTTCTGTTGGGCCTGCAACCTGACGGCAGCTCTTTCCTGGAGCTCCAACGATAACTCCTTCTGGCGGTCAAATTGCGATGCCATCCACTTAAGAACTTCCGCTACTTCCATGGTTCTTCTCCTTCTGTATCAAAGACAAAAGAACAAACACACCGCCAAGTGTGGCACAAAACACTAGGTGTCTTTCCCTCTACCTGCTCCAACCGCCCCACCCAGTACCGGTATCCATAACGACCCTTTAGTTAAATGCCCTGTACCTGGTACTGGTGGTGCGTCTCACTCAGCAGCAGTGTAGGGTCTCTGCAGGACCTTGGACTCCCCGGACCAGTCGAACTCTGGACTCTCTCTCCCAGTCTCAGCCGCTCGTACTTCCAGTCGGCGTCCTCCTGTAGAGTTCTGGAATACGCTGTGCAGTTTCCTTTGCGCATGCGTGTTCAGCGCTGATCCATAGCAATTACGCCACTCTGTCACCCCCACCTGGCTGGGCATATAGCCGGGCACCAGGATGGAGTCGCCTTGCTGCCCTAGAATAAGTCCTCCCAATATGGCTGCCAGGAGGGCGGCTGGGATATGTAGTTTCACTTATCCTTATTAGGCAAAAGTAGTTGTGCAGACAAGTGGTCAGGCGAAACAGAGAAATATTTATTTGTTGTGTTCTGGGGTTTCCATCATATTCACAAGTAACAGGCTGAATAAACAATAATGCTTCTCCAAAGCAAAGGTATAACTTTTACAAAAGTATGCACAGGATTACTGGTATCAGCAATAAATAGCTTCTTAGGAACTTGCTTTCAAAGCTCAGATTATAAAGCTTCTCATGGGCACATTAGCTTCTTATGGGAGTGTTTACTTCACAGCTCCTTTATAACAGAAACAGCTTTAAAAATGTCCACTGAGCTTTCCCTTCAGTTTCAGGCCTTACACAGCAACAGCTTGATTAACAATGTTCAGCTGTTCTCTGTGCTGCGTCCTTCAATCAGGTAAGTTCCTTACTATGACATTCACTCATTCAAACATGTTTTAAGCTTAACACACTTCTAATTCATTAGCTTTACAATAAGAACACTGCATCTCATCAGAGCTATCTTCATAGTCTTCATAGCAGCTTCCTATATCCATTTCCTCAATGGCATCCTCACAATATTCTTCAGAGGGTACCTGGCTGTAGAGCTGACTAGTTTGTTTCTGGAGCATTTCATTCAACCTCTCTAATAGAACCTTTTTCTGCTCTATTTCTTCAGAGAGCTGGGGTTGCTGACATGCAGACAAGCTATTGTTTCTACTGCTAGAACTTAGCTGGCTATTATAATTATTTCTTCTATCAGGAACTAATTCTCTTAACTTTCTTTCAGGCAGGAACTCTGGAAGACACACTTGCCTTAGTTCAGGGCCGTTTAGCAGCTCTCCTCTTTCCTTGCCAGAGCCATGCTGCTTTCTCTCTGCAGACACTTCTCTCCGTTGTAGCAAACTTCCTTTCTGCTGAGACTGCCTTGGACCGGTTCCAAGCAGATCCCACTGCTTGTCTTTGAGCTTGAGCCCAGCACTTCTTGTGCCTCCTTGGGCCCCTTCTCCTCTAGCTCCAGTTCCTCTGGATTCTCTTCCAGGTCCTCTAGGTTCACTGCCACTCCTTCTTCTCTCCTCTCCTCGTCTTCCTCCTTCACTTTCCGGTCCTCGTCTCCCTGACTTTCCAAACACAGGAGTTTTAAACTGCTCCCTCTCAGGGACCACGCCTCTTTCCCAGCACACGTGGGAGCTGCTAGGCTTCACTCCAGCCCTGACGTGCTGAAGTGGGCAGGGCTTAATGGTGACTGTGCTATGAGTCAAAGGTTCTCGGTTGCTGGGGAAACCCTGAATGCTCTCACTCTTAAAGGCACAGAGTTCATTCTCCTGGCATTCCATAGCCTCTGAACTGCCTTCATCATCACAGTACCAATCGACCAAGCAGACCGGTCACATGGTCACCACCAAGAAAGAACTATAGATAATCCACAAGATGCGGCAGATAGGCTGCAGACAGGGCACACTGTCATGCACATCCCAAAGATGGAAGGGTGTGCCGAGATGTGATGGGGCCGCAGACAGCACATGGGCAGATAATCAGCAAACATGAAAGGAAAAGGAACAGAACATGTGGGGTTCAAACCGGCAACGTATGGATTGGCAATGCATGTCTGTGACCACTATCCCAAAGAACCCTAACAACCAAAATACAAACAATGGTCCACAAAAGTCACCCACTAGATCACAGCAGACATCGTATCCTGCACCCTGATGCGCCGTATGCCTTGGATAAACCCATGGGGCCTGTGTGGCAGGCACCTTCGCCAACACACATCCAATCCATGTTGCGAGCCCACCTACCTGGTGTTGCCCGTGGACTCGAACCACCCTGACCCCACACCACCGTTGTCTCCCCAACCCCTGGCCCTCATTCCGTCACCCATCCCAACTAGACGTTAAGATGCGATGAGGTTAGTGTCAGCACGACACGCCCCCACAGCACTGTGTACAGGGGGCATTTACAGACAAAGGTATGGAGTCATCTATGTAAGTAAACAGGTGTCCATCCCGCCGTACCCCTCATATGAAGCAGTGACCAATGTAGGGCTACATGGCATTGCCAAGGCAATAAGGAGGAGCAATAAAAATGCAAACCCCAGTCCCAACGTTCCTGTCCCCAGGTGAGATGTGAACCCATGGACCCCTGGTCTGAGGTACTGTGTCTGAACCAGTAGGCCACCATCCCTACTGTGCAGGTGTGGTACGTCTGTCAGGGATGAATGTAGTGGGACTAAAATATGTGATGTAACCATACCTAGACATGGTACACATCAGCAATACCTTTACACTGTGGGGATAAAAATGAGTCCCCTCAGGTACCGTCATTACAGGTTGAATGTCGCTTGTGTTAACGTATATAACTAAGGCCCAAGGAACAGCTTGCTCTGACTTCACCACACTGAAACTGCAAACTCAGCAAAGATAGAGCCATGAAATGAACCCAGACCCTGTACCAGAGAGCTCACACAATGAGAATCTCTGAATACCATACAGCCAATGAAAGGCTATCACATTGCCAACATGGGCCTCCCAAATGAACCAAGGAAAACATAACCAAAGAAGACAAACATCATTATCCACAGTTTATCTGCAGGAAACATGACTCGCAGGTCAGCACACAGCAAGTGAGAACAGGATTCAACAGCCAAAAGTGGAGACAGGATGCGACAGTGAGACATATCGGGAAGCAAAGTCTCTAATAACAATAATGCAGAAGAAGAAAATAAAGGAATCATTTTGTCAGCAAGCTGTGGATATAAACATGGAGAAGAATACCTGATGCATAGACATAGCTGATCTCAGTGAAGTGAAGCTGTACTCCATCCCCAGGACTGACTATACCTAAGCTAGGTGCTGTGGTTGTCATACCATGGATTGGAAATGAAATCTATACTTTACTAAAGCAAAGCTGGTTGTGACAAGGCTGGCAAAATCTAAATAAAACAAATCCTATGCGTCTATGGTGTCATGTACAAATTAATCAAAGTCCTGTAGATGTATGTTGGGGTCGAACACAAACAGCCAAAACATAATATAGGCAATCCACAAAGAATGTTAGGGGAAGCCCAGAAAAGCCCCAACACCACCTACCTCTTCACCCACAGGCCCGCACCCAGATGTCGTACCCAAATGACCCTGCATGGATACCCCTGCTTACCACCATACACAGTCCCCCAGTGTGGCTATCAGCACCCATGGCTGGCTGTACCAGGTAGATACTGATGGCCCACAGAGCCATATACCCACACCTGATCCCTCCCCGGCTAACCAAACCACGAGTGACGCCTGTCATGATGACATTGGCGCCTGGATGGCTCACCATCGCCAGAAAGCGGACATGGCCATGACTGTACCTCCCTTCCATCATCATTACACATCCCTGCCCCATCCACCATTGTCGGTGTCTGTGGATAACTCTGTAACTCCCCCAGTGTCCCCAGCTTGCAATCTGTGGCCATCCATGGACCCCACCCCTGTCCATGACACACAGCCATGTGGTAGCTAGCACCCGCACCCCTCCCCTACAACACCAGTGACACCCGCCCCACCCACCCTGAATACACCACCAATACTGCCACACACTGTCCAATTGCATCCCATCGGTACCTCAGTAGTCTGCCCCCTGCATCCAACCATGTGCCATGCCAGTCATGGGTGCACCACCCCCTTGTCTGGTCACGTCAAACCCCCCCCCCCCACCCTTACCAAACCCATGTAAGACCCCCTGTGCAGGGACCAAGATGCAGAGACCCCGTGGTGACCCACCACCCCTGATCTCCCAGCTCCCCACACAACCACCCCTGAAAACATCGTGCCCAAGCAGGCACCCACCACCAGTGCAGCACACCCCTACTGGCAGCCCCACACTCTGCCCCTGTCTCCATGATGCAACGTATGCCATGAGCTCACCCCCACTGTATGTACAGCAGTCACCATCCCAAATCTCCCACAGACCCAGGTTGAAGCACGCAAAGTCAACAGGGACCATGCAAAGTCACCAGTGACGTATCAATGTTCCACAACAATGCAAAGGTGATCCCCCCAGCTGCAGTCAACGAAACACCCAGACAGTTCATGGCAGTGATGGTGTGTCAGTCCCCCCAGTGACAGTCAAAATAGCAGGCCAACAATGAGGTCCAAAAAAGGCCTGTGTCCAACTCGCAGAGGTCCATCTCCCAGTGGCACCAACACCCAGGGACAGTTTCACAGAGGTGCCGTGTCCAAACACATTTCACCGATGGGGTCTCCAGATGCAGTGTAGTAGATGTGCCATGTATGTTGGCTGTGTCCTGTGTGAAAAGGGGTAGAAAAAAGGTAAGTGAATGGCACACCCACCATCAGGTCACAAAGGAGACAGTGACATCACAATATGTGCATCATAAATGCTTACATATTACAACATGACATGGCCACAACACACAGCACAATGCACATGGACCACAGCAGGAGATGGCCCTGCAGACCAGGATACCATCTCAACATGGTCAGGTAAATGCCCATGTCACACAGGCATCCCTGAGGTCCACAGCATGTCCAGCAGTGGTGGAGCACAGAGATACCACAGAAAGGCACGTTGATACTAACAGGCCAAATGCAGCATCTGCATATGGTGTATGTCACAGAAGATCGACGGTGAAACCTACTTGAAAGGTATAGCATATGTTTGATGGGGAAAGTCCAAGTCAGGCAAGGGCACAAGGGGCCCCAGTAGAGGCTGCAGATGTCATTGAACTGCATCCATCACCACGTCGTCATGGTCAGCTGTCAGTGGAGCATGTCTGAGGAATTTTGCGTTGCGTCAAAACCAAACATTGACGTGCAGTGTCCTGCCATCAAACATGAGACATGTCAGGGAACAATATATGACACATGCACACAATGTACAGAAGGGCAGAAGCAGAAGGATGTAGAGAGACGGGTGAACATCACTGGACAGGTGGCCAGACACATCCCTGAAACAGACAAAGGCAGAGGGGAGCAGAAGGTACCATCAATAAGACACGTCCCAAAGACACAGAGACATACACCATGAGACAAGGTACACATGCCGCAAGCTGCAGATGGCTGGACTGTTGGCAATCAGGGACCAGTGGAGACAACCATCCCAGTCTATGCATGGGTGCACCGAAGTTGTCCAATGCCACAATGGCAGGGAAGTCTGTACGTGCGCTCAAACAGTACAATTTCCTGTGTCCGGAGACACACACAGCCCGGTAACATATGCAGTAGGTACAGTGTGTAGACTCCCAAGATGTGCACAGGCAATGGTCACATGTGTGTCAAACGGAATATGGTGGAGTGGTAGGTTAAAGACATGTGCAACACCAGAGGAGCAGTGGGGAGGGAAACACATATATGTGTCATGCGATGCTGCCATCAAAGTACACCTACCTGTATGTCCACCCACCCCAGTCACCTGCAGGTTGCATTGATGTACACACAGTCCCTACATGCACCACAGCATTGGGCAGTATCGGCAGCATATCCTGGGGAGCCCAAACACAGCAGCCTATCCTGGGGATCCAAAAACACAAGAGACATATATAGACATGTCATGACAGTGCCGTGCAACACACAGATAAGCTCACACATGGTGACCCAGAAGCACATCCCCACACATGCAGAACTTACAGGAGAAGAGCTCCTCGATCAGATGTTGCCTGGCTGCCATCCCCTCACGTGTGTCACCATGGCCACGTGCAGGAGGGCACACAGGATCCTCCTCTAGATCTTCATTAATTTTGACTGGGACATTGTGGAGGATGCAACAGGCCAGAATGATCTGTGCCACAGTCAGGGGTCCATACTGTAAGGCACCGCCGGTCCTATCCAAACACCTGAAGCGACTCTTTAGAACGCCAAAGGTGCGTTCAATGACTGAGCGGCTGGAGGCATGGGCCTCATTGTACCGCATCTCTGCACCTGGCCAAGGGAGACGCACAGGGGTCAGCAACCAGGCACGACACCCATATCCTGCATCACCTGTAGAAAGAAACGTCATACAGTCACATGTGAGATGAGGGACCCACAGAATCACTGACGTAGCAATGTTCAACTGGACAGCAGATAAGCATGGACATAAACATATGACGTCACATCATTGCACATGATGGCAGTGCACCAGAGTCTGATGCTGGGAGACCCAGAGCCCCAGAGCCCCAGGGAAGGCCAATGGGGGCAATACACATCTATGGTACCATGTCAAAAAACACGTCCCAAACATGTGCCCAGACAGCAGCAGTGGCTGCTGTGAGGGCACCTAGCTGCCAGTGGCATGCAATACTGGGAGGGGCAGAGATGCACAGTTGTGCAAGTATGTGACAGTCATGATACCTTGCACACAGAGCGGAGGTCAACGGAACACATCCCCGAGGGTCCAGGTGAGAGTGGCATTGGAGGCAAGATAAAGTGGGCAGACATATAGCATACATGAGTGATAGCAGGTGTGCCCACAGCTCAAAACATGTGTCCCCCCCTACATGGCCAACAGAGAAGAGGCCCCATACACACTGTACATCATGTGGATGGTTCTGTGCCCCCAAGTTCCCCCCTCCCCCCGGATGGCACATGCACAAACATGTGGCACATGGGGTGGGAGAGGGACACACCCCACAGGCATACATATGTACAACTGCCCTTGCAGTATACATGAGGCCAGGTGTGGGAGGCATGGGCAAGCCAGAGGTACCGCACACAGCAACGGAAGGGACACACCATATGCGTCCAGAGTGTCCCTGTACACAGGAGCTGGGTAACCAAACAGCAGAGGCAAATAACAGTCCACACCACATGTGTGCCAGGATACCCAGATGAGCATTGACACACACATGGTATACAGAGAGACGTGTGGCAGCACACAGAGGTACGTGACCCCATCCCTGGCGACAGGGTGTGATGTTGTGTGAAGGCCCACAAATAGGCTGCACCCCAAAACACCACCACAATGTAAGGCATGCAGAAGACACAGGTGACAATGGGGTCCCGTCAACCATATACTGTACGTGCATGTCAGATATGGTGAATACCCACCCAGCAGGACATAGTCCTCATATTGTCCGGCCTCAAATTAGCCAAACAGTGCCAAGTGCTGCAGGATATAGGAGTCATGGGCTGACCCTGGGAACCGTGGAACCACATTCAGAATACGCATACTTGCATCACAAACAACCTGCACATTCAGGGAATGGAAGTGTTTGCGGTTGCGGTACACAACCTCCCTGTTGAGTGGCGGGACCAGAGCAACATGTGTGCAATCTATAGCTCCCATCACGTGTGGTATCCCTGCAATCCGCTGGAATGCCTGTCCCAGGGCCCCCCAATGTTGCCTACTGTTGGGAATTGCAATGTAATTCCCAACCCGGCTGACCATGGCCTGCAGTACCTGGTGGAGACAGCGAGAGAAAGTTGGCCTACACATCCCACCCACTGCGGCCACTGAGGATTGGAAACAGCCAGAGGCAAAGAAATGTAGGGCAGCCAGGAGCTTGGCCAATCCCGGTATAGCATGTGACCGGGCAGTCCGGGGCTTGAGGTCAGGTCTGAGATCCTCATAGAGCTCTCTAATAGCCCCTGTTTCCAAACGGTAGAGGGAGACTACCTGGTTCTCTCTCATGTCCTGGAGCATGGGCCTGGGCCTGTAGAGGCGTTGCAGGCGGGGCCGTGCCTCGGCACGCCTATGGCGCTGTTGTTGTCCCACTCCTGCCTGTGGACCCCCCACAGCTGCGGGCTGGAGTTGCAGCAGGATAGCACCCATGCCCAGTGCTGCAGCCCCAGGTACATCATCTCCCTCTTCCGGAAACTGCAGCCCTGCCAGCTCCACCAGCGCAACCACCGCACAACCTGCATTCACAGTCTGAGCCATGATAGACATGGGATGGAGGACAGGTGGCTGGGAAATAGGGTGTGGGGTGGGGACAAAAATCAAAGAAACGATACACACCTGGTGAGCCTGGAATGTCTACTAGCAATAGCATGAGCCAACACCCTGCACATACAGAAGCATATCGACGCAGAGCGCTCAGCAGCGTGCGTTCCTACAATGCATCCACCTAAATGCATGTATGTGATTGGACACGTTAGATGGGACTGCGGGGAGGAGGTGGCATGTCCCTCTGACGCAGCAGGGTGCAAACATATGGCGTTCTACATCTCACACCACACCCAGAGACCTAGGTGCGACTGCAATGCAAGACGCGTTCCCACGTGCGTACACATCGCGTGCAGCGTACATCTGATGCAGTGTGCGTGATACACATTGCAGGATCCTTCTACGCGTGTGGGAATGCACCGGCACACCCCAAACAATGAGGTCCAGTAGAACGTGTGTGTATGCAGCAGGAAACACGATGGAGTTCAAAGGGCACGTGTATGGTGCGGTGCACACCAACTTTGCCGATATTGAAGGATCCTAGGACGGTGAGTGTAAAATGCTGCATTCCGCCTATAGTACCGCAGGCAGGATACGCCAGCTCCACGACATGTACATGCGTGAGCAAAGGTAATGCGTGCCACACAGCGTGTTCGCAATGCGCGTATAACCACACCCAAGCTACACATGTAACTATAGCAGGTTCCAAATACCAAACACATACCCGACCACATGATGGAGGATATCGATGGAGGAAACCAGGAGGCTGGAGGGGGGCACATTTCACAGCCACCAGTGCCCAATCCTGCCAGCGTGGAGGGGAGCGAGAGGACAGGCCCATCTGGGGCCCCACAACACCTCAGCAAACAGGCCATGGGTGCACCAGGGCATAAGCGCCACAGGACCCCAGTGGCGGAGGAGGTCAGGAAGAGGGCGGTGCGCTTCAGCCAGGAGGAGAATTACCTACTCCTAGCCAGCATCCTGGAATGCTTTGAGGTGCTGTTCGGACGGCTGAGCTCAACAACATCCATTGCCACGTGCAACAGGGCATGGGCTGCGGTGCAGGCAGCGGTGGCGGCAGCAGGGGGACCCCGTCGTGACGTGGAAAGCCTGAGGAAGAGATACTGCGATATAAAGCACAACATCAGGACGGAGCTCTCCAGGGAGAGACGTGCACAGGGCACTGGAGGGGGCCCAGCACAGGTGGCCAACCTGACGGAGCTGGAGCAGCGCCTGGCAGACCAGCTCAGGCCCATCTACATACATGGCCTGCCCCCTGCGTTGGACACGGTGCACCCAAGTGCCGGTAGGTCTGAGTGAGCTGTACTGGTGGGAGACAATACACACACATGTGCAGGGGTAGGCTGAGGGGTGGGGTGCCCACAGTACCAGACGCACAAGGCCACTGGTGGGCCGCGATGGGCACCGGGGACACAGAAATGGGATGGTGCAACTCACACCCACGCACAGGTGGCCTCTATGACAACACCTCTGTAGCCTTGGTGGCAGCACACCGACCAGGGTGCCCTGCGCCCCACACAACGCGTATGTAGGGGGGTGCGATGGGGGCGGACAAGCAGCCATGTCCCATCTGACCTATGTAACATTTTGCCCTACAGGTGACATATACTCCATTGAGGTGGCAGAGGGGGAGTCCGAAAACACTGTCCCAGGGACATGGTGCCATGTGGATGCTGTGCCAGAGGTGGGAGCAGGGGGTCCAGCCCCACCCCCGGGGGAGGACAGCAGACAGGGTCTACGGCAGGCAGAGGACAGCATGCCACCAACCCCTGCAGCCACGGCAGGAGGCGAGGTCCGCAATAACAGGGGTCATTGGGGAGATGCAGGCGCACTCTGAGGCGGCACAGAGGGATGCTGAGGGTGAGTGACCAACCGTGTTGGTTTGTTGATGCCTAGGTACAGGTGGCAGATGGTTCCCTGTCTCACAGTGCACAACCTGCCCCCCCACACGTGTACGGCATGTACTGCGTATGGTGGTCCGTGAGCAGCGCAAGCAATGGCATGAGGTGCGCCGCATGCAACACACAATGTCGGGGATCCTAGCAGAGATGCACGACCTGGCGACATCAGCACGTGCCATGGCTGCAAGCATGGAGCTCCAGGCGGCAGGAAGAGGGGCCCCCTCAGGACTGCAGGGGCTACCGCAGCCACCACCACTGCCGCCATCGCCACCAGCAGCAGAAGCAGCAGCAGCAGCAACGCCAGGCATGCCACCTGCACCACAGGGTGGGAGGGGCCGCAAAAGGCATGGCCAAGGGCGTGCCAAATAAATGGGTGCACAGGCAGCCGTACCTGATGTCATGTGTCCTGTGTTGCTTGTGGGAGGCCATTTTACGCACAGCCCTACCCGTGTCCGCACCAGGGACCAACCCCCTGCTACCCATGTAGCCAGCCTGTGTCCCCCCCCAACCCAGCTGTGGCCACCATGGGTTGCCCCACCAGCCATGGCGCACCCACCCGCCGGCATACGGCAACCCCGCTGCCCCCAGCCCCACCAGTGTGCATGGTCCCCCTCCCCCCTGTCCCCCTGCCCCGTCCACCCCACCTGTCCCCACCAGCACCCGCTGGGGGCATGTTGGGGTGGCCCCAGATACATCTCCGTGCAGTGCCCTCCGCATTACATCAGATGGACATCGGATCCTGTATGTTGCCACGCCGGCACCCCTCGCCCCTGGCTAAGAGGGGCGTGTGTTTGTATAGGAACCTTCTGCTGTCCTCTTCTTCAGGCTTTCCTCAACAATCCCCCCGTTGGGCCTTCTGGGAGACGTAGTCTTTGCTTGGCTGTATGTGTGCATCAAACAGAAAGCTTGTAGTTGGGCTCTGAGGAGTACAGCAACTGACAGATATGTATGTTACCCAATGGTGCGGTTTCACCACATACATACATACATATTTGTGCAGGTGTCAGGGAAACAGAGTATTTCTCGGAACCATTCAAATACCCAGCAATGTCTGTTTAAGGTTTCCCCATATTGCAGGGCACACAGGTTTGTAGCAGCAGGGATAAGTCACTCTCTTTGTAGCATTGCTGGCAGAAGCAGAAAACCAAACGTACATTCATTGGCCATGATAGCATAGCCTCCCTTCAGCTTCATAAACCTCTACACCACAGACATAATTCAGAGTAGTTGAAAGCTCTGTTACAAAGGCTACATTCCTACCCCAGTGTCCTTGTTCCTGCAGCAGGTGCTTAACAGGCTCATCTCAGATTCCGGTTGTACGCCTTAGTCCCTATGACCTTCCCTCTAGCGACAGGAGGGATTCAGGGCCACCCAGCCTGAGGACTATGGGTTCTCCTCCCTGGTACCCTCCCTCAGGACTAGCTTGTGTTATCCCTGTTCTTCAGGTTCGTGAGCTTTGCCCAAGGAAAGGTCCATAGGAGTGTCATCCCCTTTCAGGTGTACCTCAGGCTCTCGCAGCTGCATAGGGTCAGGTTCTCTGTCATTCACACTGTCCTCAGCTACCAGTCTCCTAGGTAATCCTGGTATCTCCCCTGTGCCTAGCTGCCAACCCTTCTGTAAACGTGCTAGGTCCCACTAAGCAGTCTCCTCTCCTGGACGCTCCGTGTCCTTGCTCTGCTCTGCACCGGTCAAACCTCTCCAGCCTGCAGCTGTGCTTCGGCTCGGAGCATTCTGGCGTCCTGCTTCCCCTTCTCCCCTGCTGCAGCCCCTGCCCTGAACTTGGCTCCCCCTTTGGCTGTTCCGTTCATATTCTGGCCTCAGTTTCTACTTCCAGGGCTCTTGCTTTCACCCCTCCACACCTAGGTAATGGCAAACAGCCTGCCATCTTGCACCTGAGTACTTGCTGCATTCCCTGCCTAAGGGGCTCTGGGACCGTCCCCCTTCATTCCACCAGGGGGACCATGCAATGTGGTCCCGGTGGGAGACGTCTGATTCCTGGAGGTGTTTGTGTCTTTCCTACCCTGCTTCAGTAAGAGGGGACCCTTTACACGGGTGAGTTCCCTGTCACTTTGCCCTCCCTCATGCCTCTGTTGGGCCTCCTTGCCACTACGTCTGTTGACATGTGCATGCTGTCTGACCTGTCCACATACCCAACCCTGGTAGCACACTGGTAGGGCACTGCTGGTACTATGTATACCACCGTTCATAGCTCATTGCACTGTGTGCCATGGAGGTGCCCCCACCCCGCGCGCCCAAACCCTGAGATGCCTGGATACTACTGATGGACATGGGCAGATGCATGCTGCGCTGCAGGGACACATCACCCCCGTCACATAGGGCCCTCAATGGTCTACAGGACTGTGATAGGTGCACTGTGTATCCTGCATAGGTTTCCTCACTGCACCCCACCACCACAACACGCCCCACCCCAGACCCCAGGTACATCCTGCCACCCTCCCCATATGCACCTGTCTGGCCACACCTGTGCAAATCCTGCCCCACTCCCCATGCCCCATATACGCCACCCATCCCCTGTCCCCCTGCATCCATGGCCCTGGTCCCTGGGTCCACCCCTAGCCATGTACACTGCTTGCCCCGGTGTCCATAATGCCTCTGGCATTGTCCATTGCAGCATCTGCCCTGGTCTGTACCCATTGCCACTGCTGCCCATTACCTTGCAAGGTCCACCAAAGCTGCCCCATACCCACCGTGCCATGTGTGTGCATTTGTCCGTCTGTGGTGCTACCCTGTGCAATGCCCATGGTCTCCCCTCACCCCTGACATGGGTACAGTACCATGCGCTTGCCCGTTGTAGTGCACACAGACATGCATGTGGGTGCTCACACCTGTCATTCACACAATACTGAGACATAGCAATGAGGGACATTTGGCAATCGTAGGTATGTATAACATATCTACATGTTTATTTACAAGGTGAACAATGTATATTGCTACCCATAGTCACAGCTGTGGGGCCCTGTGTTGTAGGGGGCCCCACCATTCAAGTCCCTGGTGGGTGTGGCAGGCCATGGCATGGGCTGACACAGGGTGGGTGTGCCATGTGTGTCCCCACACTACACACCCTGGGGACCCCCATCACATGGTGGCTGGCCGGGTGCGCCCCCTACATTGCGCTCCTCCAGCCTGTGCAGCCAGTCAGCCACCACTTTCAGGGTTGCCAGCACCTGCCCCATGATGTGGGCGTGCTGCCGTTGGGCATGCGCCTGGGCACGCACAGCCGCAGCCAGGCGCAGACCGCACATGCAGCCGCACAGACACACATCTCCCCTTGTCTGTGTGGCTGCATGCACGGTGCGCCTGTCAGCGGCTATGTGTGGCAGGCACACGTCCAGGAGGGGTGCATTGCCAGCATCATTGGGCGGGTAGCTGGTGCCCCCATTGCCCTGTGGTGGCCCGTGCCAATGGGGACTGGTCCCAACCCCCGCACCCACCCCCACCCCATCCCCTGCCACCCCATCCCCTACCTCCCACACACCCACCTCCCCCTCCTCCTCCCCGTCCCCCTCCTCCCCCTCCCTGTCCCCCTCCTCCTCCTCCCCATCCCCCTCCTCCCCTTGCTGCGTCCTGTGCTGCTCTGCCCCTCGCCCTCCCCGTTGTTGGCCACCGCCATGTGCTCCGGCGCGTCCTCTGCTGGGCCCGCTTCTGCGTCTGCCTCCTCCGGCCCCGCTACTTCACCGTCAGTACGTGTGTCCGCTGTGGGAGAGGGGAACACAAATTATCTCCATGGTTGCACATCAGCCACGACAGTCACATGCGTCCTGTGGATCTGCCGGCCATTGCCCCACAGGGCCATGCCACATCACTCACCGTTACGTTGGGCCATCCGTTCCCGCTGCACCCTTGCGATAAACCGGGGGAACTTGGCCCTCATCTCCCAGGCCTTTTTGCGCAGGTCCTCCACCTGTCGGAGAGACAATGCGCATGGACATTAACGGACACACACCCTTTAACAGCCAGGGATGCACCACATATATGTGTCTGTGTGCAACAGGTGCCTGCCCCTATTGTGTGCTACATTCATGCCCCAGGCCTTTGCCAGGGCCACCCCCATGTGTGCACTGCGCCCGCACATGTCTGGATTGGCCCCATGTGCCCTGTGTGTGGGCCCCTCCGACCCGGACACAGTACACTTGTAAGGGCCACCTCCACATATCTGCCAGTGCCCATATGCTAAAGCCGTGATGGGAGGTGGGCCTCTGATGTGCTTCCTGCAGCATCCTGGGGATATAGTTGAGCCTTCTAATCGTAGCCAGGGCCACATACCATAGCACCAGGATGGTGGATAGACCCCTGTAGTGAGGTCTGCAGCATCCTGGGGATATAGTTGAGCCTTGTAATCGCAGCCAGGGGCAGGTACCATAGCACCAGAATGGGGGATAGACCCCTGTATTGAGGCCTGCAACATCCTGGGGATATAGTTGAGCCTTGTAATCACAGCCAGGGCCACATACCATATCACCAGGATGGGGGATAGACCCCTGTAGGAGGCCTGCAGCATCCTGGGGATATAGTTGAGCCTTGTAATCGCAGCCAGGGGCAGGTACCATAGCACCAGAATGGGGGATAGACCCCTGTAGTGAGGCCTGCAGCATCCTGGGGATATAGGTGAGCCTTGTAATCGCAGCCAGGGCCACATACCATAGCACCAGGATGGGGGATAGACCCCTGTAGTGAGGCCTGCAGCATCCTTGGGATATAGTTGAGCCTTTTAATCACAGACAGGGGCAGGTGACATACCCCTGTGTGTCTATTGGGCCTCTGTGGTGGGCCTGTGCCGTCCTGTGGTTTGGGCACATCACTGACACTGCAACAGTGCCACATACCATACCATTGTACTGGGTAAACCTTCTCTGTGATGGTCGCAGCTACCCCCTGGGGGCAGGGTGGATCTGTTGTTGGGGGGGGGGGGCAGAAATTACTACCAGCTGGACATACCAACACCTGGCATTCCCTGGCAGTGTGTGTCTGGTAGGTGGTTTGGTTACAGGGTGTTCTCTGTCACATCCTAGGTTGGGGTGCCTGTCCACATGCACTTACCTCACGTGGGTAGTCTGAGGCTCTATTAAACCTCATGGTGAGGCGCTCCCAGGACCTCCTGACCCTGGCCAGATTCTGCCTCCATGAGGAGCCAGGGAAGAGGCGCTGCTGGCGGAGGCAGATGAGTTCTGCAAGGATGTAAAGGTCTGCCTGTGTGAAGGCAGGCTTTCTGGACATGGCAGCCATTTACTCGACAATTGTGTGTATGATACGCACAGCATGCATAGGTACGTGCATAGCTGCGTGCGTAGGTACGTGCATAGCTGCGTGCATAGGTACGTGCCTATGTACGAGCTTGTGGACGGTTTCCCCCTTCCCCGCACGTAGGGGCTCGCGTAGGGGCGCATATCCACCTACGTATGCGCGTACAGGCTTTTTCTTTGCAACGTTCGTTGCCATGCATTGACGCTCTATTCACTCTTGTTGATGGTATCCCTTTCTATATCTGTGTACAGCTGATTCTTCGTTTCTGACATTCCTGATCCCCATCCCCCTAACCCCATCTCTGGCCCATTCACATATGCCCTTCTGGGGCTTGGACACAAATGGCATTGTACTCTGCTCTATTGCTTAACCACTGCGCTACATATCTAACATTCTGGTGGGCCATCCTCTTGTGGACTTTAGGGGGGGGGGACGTTACAGGGTGTCAGGCATTATGGAGACGTACTAGGTGTCATGCATTGGGGGACCGCCGTAACCTCATGTGCCGCATGAGGTGCCCTATAAGGCACTCCAGAGGGCACATTATTAAGTGCACTGTCGGCCTAGGCACATCTACTGTTGCCTATAGGGCATCTTATAGGGCGCTTCATAGGGCGCCTTATAAGGCACCTTGAGGTTACAGCACTGTGAGGGTATTTTTGCTGGCAGCATTAATTTAAAATATAAAAGGAAATGCTTCTGACAGCCCTACCAAGTGACACTACAGTGGGATCACACCCATAACTTCTGGCTTCACAGGCAGTGAAGTTACCAGTAGGCTACAGCTCTATAGCTGCTACTACATGCCTGGCTGGCTACAGAGGGACTGCAGGTCACCAGACAAGCCGTCTGCTGTGGTTACCAGGATAGGGTTGATCCACCCATACCCATGATTCACTGCACATGCAGATCATCAGTCTACAGATGTTCACAAGATGCGGAATGCACCCCCCCCCCCAGCACCTCGGCCTGGTAGGGGGTACTAACCATGTGCACCCCCACAGCACCTCAGCCTGGTAGGTGGTGCCGACGGTGTGTGTTAGTGGCACAGAGTAGCTACAGACCATCACAGTGTGCGGGTCCTGTGCTCACCCTGAGAGTGAGGTGGGGTGCCCAGCACCATTTTCGCAGCACCTGGCTTTGCTGAGATAGACTATGCTGCAGGTCCCCATCAGTGCCAATGTGTGATAGGTAGTCCTTATGTTATGTTTTATGTTTATGTTTTATTAAAATTTGATATACCGCCAACACCACAATAGGCATCTGGGTGGTTCACAATTAAAATTAAAATTTACAGGCTGCGAGAAGTTAGGAAAAGAACGCCATCAAATCAGACAGAATAGGAGAGAGGAAGTCAGCAAACAAATAGACAAAGACATGGTACTGGGGGTGGGGTGGGGAAACAGATATGAAAGAAGGACAAACACAAGAGCAAGGTATGTGGGGGGAGACCAGGACTGTAACATTAAGGACAATACAAGTATAAAAATATATGGAGGAAAGGCTTAAAACTGTAACATAAAAGCAATTATAAGTGTAAAAGAAGGCAGACAGAGGGGCAGGACGTAGGGAATGGGCTAAGCTGCAGTGTAGGGAAACAAACACAAGGGTGGGGTCTATGGGGGAAGGTTAAATGCTGTAATAAATAGATGGGTTTTGAGCTTTGTTTTAAAGTGCTGGAGAGAGGTTTCAGTACGGAGGGTAAGAGGGAGCGAATTCCATAGTCGTGGCCCCAAGAAAGAGAAAGCGGATGAGCGAGTGGATTCCAGGTGGGCATGTGAGGGAGGGGGAAGAAACATGCGATTAAGGTGAATAGAACGGAGTGAACGATGAGGGGTGTGGAAGCGAACCTGATCGGCAAGGTAGAGAGGAGAACCTACATAGAGAGCCCTGTGAACAAAAACAAGAATCTTAAAGTGGATGCGGAAAGGTACCGGTAACCAGTGTTGTTGTTGAAGAAGAGGAGTGACGTGGTCAAACCGGGAAGCGTGAGTGAGGAGACGGACTGCAGTATTTTGGATGCGTTGAATTCGAGTAATTTGGGATTTCGGAAGACCTGCCAAGACAACGTTACAATAGTCAAGCCGAGATATTACTAGGGAAAGTAGAAGTGTAGCTAGTGCAGAAGAAGAGAGAAAGGGGCGGACAGCTCGTAATTGTTTAAGAGAATAAAAAGAGCGCTGGACTACTGAAGAAATATGTTCCCGGAAGGAAAGAGCAGAGTCAAGAACCACACCGAGATAGCGGAAAGAAGAGACCAGAGGAATAGGTTGGGAAGAGAAAATTGGTGCACACGTGGGTGAGAGGGTGCTCCCCAGAGTAAACCAAGTGGCAAACGATTTGGAAGGATTAACATGTAGATAATTAGAGGAGAACCAAGATGCAACGGTGGAAAGACAGTTATTAAGAGGTGTAATATCCGGGTTAAGAGAATCAGTGTGAAGTACAAAAAGAATATCATCCGCGTAATAATACGCAGAGATACTAAATTGCTGAACAACCAGTGCAAGAGGAGCCAAGAAAACATTAAAAAGAAGAGGAGCAAGAACAGATCCCTGGGGCACACCACAGGTGAGGGGGGTGGGAGCAGAGGAGGAAGATCCGGAGACAACAGTAAAAGAACGGTTAAAGAGAAAGGAGTGAAACCAGCGAAGAACAGTACCTGAAACACCAGCGTTGTGAAGACGATCTAGAAGGGTACGGTGATCCACCAGGTCAAAGGCCGCAGAGAGGTCAAGAGAAACAACAAGAGAGATAAGACCATGGTCGTGCGCGTGGTGGAGTTCGTTAAGGAGGGAAAGGAGGATAGATTCGGTGCTATGGCCAGGACGGAAACCAGATTGTCGAGGGTGGAGAGTGAGGGAAGATTCAAGGTGAGAGGAAAGTTGAAGAAAGACGAGTTTTTCAAGGAGTTTAGAAAGAAAGCAAAGATTGGAAATGGGACGCCAGTTTGAGAGGGTGACAGGATCAGAGGTATGAGATTTCTGAATGGGACGGACAACGGCGTGCTTCCAGGGCGTGGGAAAAAGACCGGAGGATAGGCTAGTATTATAGAGAGTGAGTATAAGTGGAGACAAGAGCAACGATGGTTCTAAAAGCCAACGTGAGGGGATGGGGTCAGCAGAGCAGGTAGTCTTACGAATAGAGATAAAGGTCTCATGTAGTGTTGCTGACGAGATTGGTTCAAAGGAAGACCAGGAATGTGATAGAATAGGGAGGGGAGAGGTAGGGGAGGGAATGGAGGTAGGACAGGGTAAAGGGGGAGGGGAAAGTGGTGAGGGACAGGTGGAGAAAGACTGACGAAGATTATGAACCTTAGACACAAAAAAGGAGGCAAGTGCAGTGGGGTCAGGGGGTACAGAGAGGGAGGGAGAGAGACTGGAGGAGTGAGTAGCAGTGAGAGTGCGGAGAACAGCATGCAATTGACGAGAGGAATTGGAAGAGGTAGAAATGAGATTAGAATAGTAGTTGCGTTTAGCGGAATGGAGAAGAGAACGATACTGTCTGTGACATTCGCGAAAGGATTGCAGAGAAGATGGCGATGGATGAGCCCGCCAGTAATGTTCAGCCCGTCGAAGATATTTCCGGTGTAATAAGAGACCGGGGGGATACCAGGGGTGATGCGGATGACGTCGGGGAGGTGGGCGGAGGCGAAGGGGAGCAACAGAGTCCAGGGCTGAAGAAAGAGAAGAGTGCCAGAGGTGTGCCTGGGTATCAAGTGAGAGAGATCCAAAATCTGCTGGGAATATGGAAGTGGAAGGGGGAAAGTTAGATAGGGTATCTGATGAAATTGCTCGAGTGAGTAACGGTTGAGCTGAAGTGTTACCAGAAGGACAGGAAAGAGAGACCAATGGGGAAGAAAGAGCAGGGAGAGAGAAAAAAAGACAAAAATGATCGGACCAGGGGAGAGGGAGGGAGGAGAGGGAAGAGGGAAGGATATGGGAGAAAGTGGAGGTAATAATTAAATCAAGGGAGTGCCCTGCAGAATGAGTTGGAAAAGAGACAAATTGCCGGAGGGACAAATCAGATAGGAAGGTAAGAAAAGAGAGATCCCTAGCCGAAGAGGGAGAGTCTACGTGAATATTGAAATCACCTAATATTAGAAGAGAGGGGTACTGTAGCGAAGCTTCCAAGATGGTGTTTAGCAAGGAGTCCCAAGTGGCTGCAGTAAGAGAAGGAGGGGCATAAAGAAGAAGAAAGTGACAGGGAAGATTAGGGGATTCAGACCGAAGTAGTAAGGACTCAGGGTATGCTAAGGAAGGAGATGTAGAAGGCTCAGAGAGAGAGAAGGAGGAGCGGTGTATAACGGCTACTCCTCCACCAGCTCTCCCCCGACGAGAAGTACTTGCAAACACCCCTAGGATATGCCTGTGTCCATCTGTGTTTCACTTCTAGCCCTTGTGGACTATGATGCACCCAGAAAAGTGCATACCCTGTGTGGGTGCCATGGTCACATGATTTAAGTGAAAGGGGGGTGTTTGGACCCACAGGCAGATTACGTACCACCACCCAACCCACCCTCTGTGGCTCAGGGTGGGGGACAGGATCTCCCACCAACAGAACCACATTCTACGCCCCTGCAATGGTGGCAGTAGAGGGGACCATCACCCCAGTCCTGCTGGGAACAGACACCCTACAGGGCAGGCAATGCAGAGCTGTACACATCCATAAAGCAATAGCAGACAAACAGTAGGCCTGGAAATGCACAGCTGCCCCTCACCACTATCTGACATTCTCCAGCAGCAAGCCTCCAGCTGCTGCACCCTGCAAGGTGTTCCAGCAGGACACATACTAGCTGCAGACAGTCTGCTAGCTAGTCCATACTGCATGGTCCTGGAAGAGATGCGTGTACCCAGAACTGGGATGTCAGCATACACGCCAAACAGATAAGCCAGTGATTGGGCCCCAAAAGAGAACCCATAAATATCACATGAGAGAAATACTATATAGCACTATGGGGGGACCTAGCCATGCCATGGTCACTGCTCAGTTAGGGTGAGAGTGACCTCCCAGCAGGACATGCTGTGGCCACCCTGTCCGTGCAGGTGGTGGCCGGCCACTACAATGTCCGAGCCATTGCCCTATGCTATGTACAGATGGATCCAGGCCAGGCCATCCTATCCTGGCTATTCCCACAGTACCTTGCTCCTCATTATGCACATTGGCAGGCCCATACTGGCAACAGTGCTAGCAGTGTGGGCTGTGGAGGGTGTTTGCAGCCACCACACACTGGCTAGACCAGGGGTCCCCAAACCTGTTCTGGAGGGCCGCAATCCTGCAGGTTTTTGGGATAGCCCTAATGAATATGCATGAGATATATATGCATTAGAGATATCCTCCCAACCTGACTGGTTTGTGGCCCTCCAGTACTGGATTGGGAGACCCCTGCCTTACACCTCTGTCATTTAAGATTGTGAGTGGGCAAGGTACAGATGTCCTAGACATCAATAGGGTAGACAGAATTTGTCACATTGCTCCTCGATTCTCACACCACCAAATAGTTGAACATTTTGGTGGTGGTGAGAAGCGAGGAGGCATGTGACAAAGTCTGTCTACCCTTTTGATGTCTAGGACATTTGTACCTTGCGCACTCACAATCTTAAGTGACAGAGGTGTAAGGCAGGGGTCTCCCAATCCAGTACTGGAGGGCCACAAACCAGTCAGGTTGGGAGGATATCTCTAATGCATATATATCTCATGCATATTCATTAGGGCTATCCCAAAAGCCTGCAGGATTGCGGCCCTCCAGGACAGGTTTGGGGACCCCTGGGATAGACAGACACACACTCCCAACACCTATGCCAGCATTGTGAAGCTATAGAGGTGTTTGGCAGCCCTGGCCACCGCACCAGTCCTGGGCACAGTGCAGGTATGGCTATGGTATGCAATACTGTTGGGGGTCACTCCCCAGGGTGGTAAACACTGTCAGACACAAGACCTGTAGCACACTCCACAGACATCAGAATGGTTGCTATGATGCAGCTCAATCAGCAAATTGTGCTTAACTTTGGAATTGCTATCTGCCAGTAATCATAGCAACCATTTGATATATGTTTACCGCATTCCCAGGTTTAGGGTGGCATTGCCAAGGTATGCAAGTGCTAGTATTGGGAGATGCACGCAGGGCCCAACATCCTGCCGCTCCAGGAGGCTTTGGATAAAGGAGCCTGTGGGTGTGGGTGTGTTTGCCCCTGTTGGCCACTGCTTTAGGGCAGAGGTTCCCAACTCCAGTCCTGGTGGGCCAAACACTGTTCGGGTTTTCATGCTGTCCCTCATGAATATGCATGAGATACATCTGCATACCATGGGGGCGGCGCATAGAACTGCAGCACAGGCATCTTTATTAGAGGCAGCATGGAACCTGGATGTTGTCTGGCCCTCCAGGACTGCATTTGGGAGACTCTGCTCTAGGTAATGCGCATGTTTATGGTGTCTGTGCTCTGTAGGGTAAAATGTAGGTGTTTTGGGCATGTTTACGTCATCTGCAATAAAGGTTCTGTCTGTATTAGCACGTTTTAGTAGTAGGTAAAATATGGGGACTGGATTGGCAGGAACCACAGCTGGGACTTGAACCTGTGACCTTCTGCTTCGGAATACACTGGTTGTGTGCACTGCATCACTGTGTTGTTGCAGAGTCTATGCATTCCCTGGTGATACCATGACTGTTCGTCAGGCGAGGCCTGTCTGTTGCAGTGCATGGCACCCACCTACACAGGGCTAGGCCACGGTCTGCTCTGGGCAGCTGCCACTGCCCCCTCCACCACCAGTATCCCTCTGCCACCATGCTGACATGCCCTTCTGCTGGTGGTGCTGGTGGTGCGCAGTCTCAAGCCATTTAGTGTGCGGGTAGGCGGATGCCTATGGTGCGGGTTCTGGGGTAGGGGTGCCTGCATAATCGTCCATGCTTCCCCCCAGCACCGCCTGCCAATGTTCCGTGCCCTTGAGGGTAGCTGCTGGGTACTATCCCCTGTGACACTGTGGGAAACACAGTCGTGCCCATGTTGGGCCTTCAGCAGTTACTGTCTGGCTGCTCTGCTGTCTCAGCATTCGTATGGGCTACCTAGGTATCACCCTAGTCTGCACTGTGGCCCAGCTGCACCACAGCATGTGCCGCCTGCGGCCCTCTGTATCCCCTTTTCCGGCATCTGTCCAGTTGCCCGTTCCAACATGCCCACCCTGCTGTTGCGGGACATGTGCACACCATAGGACACCTGTCCAATAACAAGGGAAAGCCCTGATCAGCGCTATTTCACTGTGGGCTCATTCACCTTGTATAGGGACGGAGCATAGACCCTTCCATGATTAATATCTTTTTTTTGGAGCTTTCTCAGGGTGGGGTTTTGATGTTTCCCATTAATATCACTATTGGCCAGCTTGGTTATGTTTTTATCCAGTTTGTTGAGGTCATTTTCAATGTTTATGTGCCCTTTTGTTCTGTGCACATGTATCACACTTATCACTTTTTGTAGGTTTCCCTGCCTGTGCTGTACATTGCTGACACATAAATGGTTTCTCTCCCCTGCAAATATGCAGCTAACGGCAGGTTTTCAATCGCGTTAGGATTCAGCTCTTCATATCAGCGCGTTAGTGTGAATGGAGCCTCTCCCTGCCCACACTCCGCCCATTGACCCCTTCTCTCCGCCCTCTCTCCACCTTCTGCGGTGTTTTACCCCACCGCGTAACGTCTACGATCGTTAACGTTACGTAACGTACGTTAAGTAACGGTAACGATCGTTAACATTACATAACGCGAATTATGTAACGTTACCGCAGTTTAGTAAACATGCCCCTTAGTGTAGTTTATGGCCTCTTTATAGTTGTTTATTGTGTTCATATATTATTCCCTATCCTCTGTGGATCTCCTCCATTTTCTTTCTATTTTTTACAAGGCTCTCTTAAGAGATCTTAGTTCATTGTTATACCATATGTTAGTCTTTTTAGGATTTCCTTTACTTGTGTTTGTTGAGGCAGTTGCAGCTTTAGATATAGCAGTGTTCCATCTTTCTAGTAGGAGATTTATATCAGAAGTCTCGAGGTTTAGCTGTGAGAGTATATCTTAGGAATTTGTCTTTGTTGTACGTTTTGAGGCAAGTTTTTGTCAGAAGGTTAGGTTTTTGTCTGTTTGCATTATTATGTGAGATCTTGAAGGTGATGCTGAAATGATCAGACCATGGCACTGACTGTTTGGTAACAGGGGGTATGTCCTTCTAGAAGTATATTTGGGATAAATATTAGTTCTAAAGTGTTTCCTTTGTTATGAGTCAGAGAGTTTATAATTTGCGTGTAGTCCATTTCACTATTGTGCTTGTTTGGTGTGTATTGATGCAAGATTAAAGTCACCAAGGAGTATTTGTTAAGGTGGGTAGGACATTGGTGTCTTGTGATGGTGATCTGTATATCAGGTAAAATGTTGCATTCTAATGTGTTACAAGCGGCACAGGTATCCCTCCAAGTCCTCTGCTGTCTCTGCCTCTCTTCTGCTGTGCACTGCCTTTCCCTCCTCCTCCTCCTCCTCCTCCTTGGAGGTGTCAATGAGGTGGCTATTGCAGCTGGAGGAGTTAGATGTCACGTGGATAGCATCTTCCCTTCCTTCGCCCATAAGCATGGCCTCTGCTTCTACTTCAGTGTCATTCAGCCCTGGTTGTGGGATGGACAATGGTGCTTCATCATCTTCTGGTACTGTATTGGATTTATTGGTGCATCACCAGCTCGGGCTGCTGCTTCTGTTGCTGTTGCTGCTGCTGAAGGTGAGAGATGTAATGTCAATCCTGGGATCTGGCTTGCCCCATTCTGGTGATAGGTTCCCTTAGTCGGCTGCTCTGTATCAGCATGTCTCTGACCCATGTCATCCAGATGATGCAGAGGACAGAAAGGCTTTGCTGTGCTGCATCCTATTGTCTAAGGGCCATGGTGCCTGGCTTTGTCCTACATTGCTGTCTCAAGCAGCTGTGACCTCTTGGTCCTGGATGAAAACTAACCTACACTATTTACCAGAGTGCTCATGAGTGGCATATCTACATTGTCTATGGGTGCCCTCCCCACCTACACTTGTAACACTCATTTCTCTTTGGCACACGTCTTCCACATAGCAGACCTGTCCTTCCTGCCTTACCATGGTAGCATCTGAGTGATATATGCTCTTCCCTCTGTCACTCACATCTGTGTCCCGTTCCTGCCCTTGGGCCTCCTGGCCTGTTGCTGGAAGTTTGATCACATGCAGTTTTTCCACATTTGGACTTTTTAGCCATCTCACCTTTGCAATACCGCTGCCATTTGCCATTGCACTACATTCCTGACTACACACCAAAAATGGCCTTAGTAAAAAGACTTTCAAAGTCAACAAATACTTATTAAAAATACTTAATTTAAATTACTTCAATCAGTAATGAAAGGCAAAAAAGACCTCAGGATGGCTCAAACCCTACATTTAGTGAAATTCTGCACTATAGGGAATAGCTGACGCTCACATCACTGGTTAAAAAGTCTTCACTAATTTTTTAATTTTTAATTTTAAAGTCAAATTTTTTTATATTATCAAATTGGACCACATTATTTTCTACAAACGTACCTTTTAGGATTCTTAATACCTATAACAAACATACTATAATATTAAAAAGAAAAAAGGAAAACAGCATTTTTTTTCACAACTGTAGAACCATAGAAACGGATGCGAATTGGACCATCTTCTCCTGTAAAGCAACAGAAGTAAAACATTTTTAAACAGACAATTAATAGTATGCCATAGTAGGTCTATAGTTACTTATCAAATCCACAATCCAGTACGTGAATGAAACGAAGACAATTTCACAACCTCCGGGCTGTTAAATTGCACGGCACCTTCCGATGCCCACCATCAAGGCAAGATATCCTCACTCCTGCCGTCAAAACAAGAACTCAGCACCCACCCTACAAAAGCTTTTGTTTCGCCAAATAATGGCTTCTTCAGGGGTTTAAAGGTAATGATTTAAATGCCGAATATAGAAAATGCCTCCATTCCCGTCACTAAGACGGCGTCTGACGTCTCCTGTTTTTAAATAGATTGACAACCAATAAAAAAGCCTAAAAAGAATGACGCTATTCATAGCATAACTACCAACCACGTGACAAACAAGGCCTATCATTAAAATCTAGGACGAGAAGAGCTTCTAAGTTACACTGACAGAGCATTACAGAAAAAGTGTCCACTCGATTTTATCGTTCAGTCCATGAGGTTCTAAAGTATTTAATTCATAAATCCACTTCTGCTCTTTCTGTAGTAATAGTCAACCTCTATCACCTCTTCTTATATTATAGGGAATGTATTCTAACACAGTACAGCGTAATTCTTCAAAAGAATGACTGAAAGATAAACAATGTTGCAATAAAGGTGTACCAATTCTTGCTTTACTGATGCTGTACTTATTTGGGGAAACAAAAGCTTTTGTAGGGTGGGTGCTGAGTTCTTGCCTTGAGGCAGAAGTGGGGATATCTTGCCTTTATGGTGGGCATCGGAAGGTGCTGTGCGATTTAACATCCCGGAGGCTGTGAAGTTGTCTTTGTTTCGTTTGCGTACTAGATTGTGGATTTGATAAGATAAGTAACTATAGACCTACTATGGCATACTATTAATTGTCTGTTTAGAAACATTTTACTTCTGTTGCTTTACAGGAGAAGATGGTCCAATTTGCGTCCGTTTCTATTTATTTATTTATTTATTTATTACAGTTTCTTATATACCGCGCTATTTAGAATCAGCGCGGTTTACATCATAACAAAACGACCATAACGACAAACTGTCAGGTTTTACATTGAACAGGAGTACAAACTTGGATAACTGGGTTAACTATATAACTATGGTTCTACAGTTGTGAAGACGCTGTTTTTTTTTTCTTTTTAATATTATAATATGTTTGTTATAGGTATTAAGAATCCTAAAAAGTACTTTTGTGGAAAATAATGTGGTTCAATTTGATAAGAATTTGTTAACTTTGGAAGTTTTTTTACTAAGGACATTTTTGGTGTATAGTTAAATTGGCCCTTAGGTGGTTATTTGTGTTTTGTTAGTAAATACTACATTCTTGACCCCATGTCTGTCTAACCTTTGAATGCCCTTTCCTGATGACTTGTGTAGCAAATGTCAGGTGCTGGGTCCTCACTGACATAGAACTGGCATGTGCTGTCCTCGCTCTGCCTGGGCACCTCTTGGTCACCCTTCCTCTTTGTGTGCTGTCCATGCCAGCTACTCGATGACAGTCTCTCTGTCCCTCCATGTGTCCAGTGACTAATGTTGCTCTTTAACCATTTTGCCTGCCTTTGTGTTTTAGGCCTACAGATCCCATCCTGCCTTTAGATGGGCAGGAGATCCTTCTCCACATCTCCTTCCAGTCGTGTTCCTATGGTGGCTTCTCTACAATGCTGACTGCACACCTCTGTGTGGTGCCATTTCCTAGTCTTTCTGTGGGTACTGTCACACCGCCCCCCTGGTGGCAATGGCGGGTCACAGCAGAAAGGGGGTGGACATGCAAAGTTTGTTTGTGGAGGAGTTTAGCTCAATTACAGGGCCCAGGATTTTATAGTCCTGGTAGCCTTCTGTGTAACTAAAAGCTCCCAAGAATATCACAGTCCGAGGGTAGGGAAAAATAAAGGCTTTTATTTCCCGAGTTGCAAATAGGTTCAAATAGCACAGCTTACATCAACACAAAAGAATGTCCTTGCTCCAGGTTAAAAGAAAACATGAACTGAAGAAAACCTGTTAACTTCACAGCAATACCAAACGGAATACAGAATCAAACTTTTACCCCAGACCACAGCTATTCCTCCACTAAGGGCTCAATTCTTTCGGCCAGGCAATAGCTACAATCCATCGGGAGGTCCGAGGGATCATCCGGGAATTCCACCTGCATTGGCTCGCAGTCTGGAATGTCTAGGGCAGGGGTCGGCAACCCGCGGCTCCGGAGCCGCATGCGGCTCTTTCTCACCTTTGCCGCGGCTCCGGAGCACACTGCCCGCTTTAAACGTCGCGTTATGGGCTCCCTCCATGTCAGCTCCCTCCCTTCTTCTGCAGCCGCGGTTCCCTGTCTCTTAGGGAACCGCGGCTGTGCTTTTAAAATCATCTCGGAGCCCTTCCTGTCTTGACGGGCTCCGTGCAGCATTGTCCCGCCTCTAAAGGAAGTTTTGGAGGCGGGACAATGCTGCACGGAGCCCGTCAAGACAGGAAGGGCTCCGAGATGATTTTAAAAGCACAGCCGCGGTTCCGTAAGAGGCAGGGAGCCGCGGCTGCAGAAGAAGGGAGGGAGCTGACATGGAGGGAGGGAGCAGATATGAATGGATGGATGGGAGGGGGGCTGACATGGAGGGATGGAGGGGGCTGACATGGAGGGAGGGGGGCTGACATGAATGGATGGAGGGAGGGGGGCTGACATGGAGGGGGGCTGACATGGAAGGAGGGAGCAGATATGAATGGATGGAGGGAGGGAGGGGGGCTGACATGGAGGGAGGGGGGCTGACATGGAGGGATGGATCGAGGGGGGCTGACATGGAGGGATGGAGGGGGCTGACATGGAGGGAGGGAGCAGATATGAATGAATGGAGGGAGGGGGGCTGACATGGAGGGATGGAGGGGGCTGACATGGAGGGAGGGGGGCTGACATGGAGGGATGGATCGAGGGGGGCTGACATGGAGGGAGGGAGCAGATATGAATGGATGGAGGGAGGGGGGCTGACATGGAGGGAGGGGGGCTGACATGGAGGGATGGATCGTGGGGGGCTGACTTGGCGGGCGGGCGGGGGCTGACATGGAGGGCGGGAGCAGATATGAATGAATGAATGGAGGGAGGGGGGCTGACATGGAGGGATGGAGGGGGCTGACATGGAGGGAGGGGGGCTGACATGGAGGGATGGATCGAGGGGGGCTGACATGGAGGGATGGAGGGGGCTGACATGGAGGGAGGGAGCAGATATGAATGAATGGAGGGAGGGGGGCTGACATGGAGGGATGGAGGGGCTGACATGGAGGGAGGGGGGCTGACATGGAGGGATGGATCGAGGGGGGCTGACATGGAGGGATGGAGGGGGCTGACATGGAGGGAGGGGGGCTGTCATGGAGGGAGGGAGCAGATATGAATGGATGGAGGGAGGGGGGCTGACATGGAGGGATGGATCGAGGGGGGCTGACATGGAGGGATGGAGGGGGCTGACATGGAGGGAGGGAGCAGATATGAATGAATGGAGGGAGGGGGGCTGACATGGAGGGGGCTGACATGGAGGGAGGGGGGCTGACATGGAGGGATGGATCGAGGGGGCTGACATGGAGGGATGGAGGGGGCTGACATGGAGGGAGGGAGCAGATATGAATGGATGGAGGGAGGGGGCTGACATGGAGGGAGGGAGCTGATATGAATGGATGGAGGGATGGATCGAGGGGGCTGACATGAAGGGATGGAGGGGGCTGACATGGAGGGAGGGAGCAGATATGAATGAATGGAGGGAGGGGGGCTGACATGGAGGGATGGAGGGGGCTGACATGGAGGGAGGGGGGCTGACATGGAGGGATGGATCAAGGGGGGCTGACATGGAGGGATGGAGGGGCTGACATGGAGGGAGGGAGCATTTCAGAATGGATGGAGGGAGGGGGGCTGACATGGAGGGAGGGGGGCTGACATGGAGGGATGGATCGAGGGGGGCTGACATGGAGGGATGGAGGGGCTGACATGGAGGGAGGGAGCAGATATGAATGAATGGAGGGAGGGGGGCTGACATGGAGGGGGCTGACATGGAGGGAGGGGGGGCTGACATGGAGGGATGGATCGAGGGGGGCTGACATGGAGGGATGGAGGGGGCTGACATGGAGGGAGGGAGCAGATATGAATGGATGGAGGGAGGGGGGCTGACATGGAGGGAGGGAGCTGATATGAATGGATGGAGGGATGGATCGAGGGGGGCTGACATGGAGGGATGGAGGGGGCTGACATGGAGGGAGGGAGCAGATATGAATGAATGGAGGGAGGGGGCTGACATGGAGGGATGGAGGGGGCTGACATGGAGGGAGGGGGGCTGACATGGAGGGATGGATCGAGGGGGGCTGACATGGAGGGATGGAGGGGGCTGACATGGAGGGAGGGAGCAGATATGAATGGATGGAGGGAGGGGGGCTGACATTGAGGGATGGATCGAGGGGGGCTGACATGGAGGGATGGAGGGGGCTGACATGGAGGGAGGGAGCAGATATGAATGAATGGAGGGAGGGGGGCTGACATGGAGGGGGCTGACATGGAGGGAGGGGGCTGACATGGAGGAATGGATCGAGGGGGGCTGACATGGAGGGATGGAGGGGGGCTGACATGGAGGGAGGGAGCAGATATGAATGGATGGAGGGAGGGGGGCTGACATGGAGGGAGGGAGCTGATATGAATGGAGGGGGAGGGGGGCTGACATGGAGGGGGCTGACATGGAGGGAGGGGGGCTGACATGGAGAGAGGGAGCAGATATGAATGGATGGAGGGAGGGGGGCTGACATGGAGGGAGGGAGCTGATATGGATGGAGGGAGGGGGCTGACATGGAGGGAGGGAGCTGATATGGATGGAGGGAGGGGGGCTGACATGGAGGGATGGAGGGGGCTGACATGGAGGGAGGGGGGCTGACATGGAGGGGGCTGACATGGAGGGATTGGGGAGGCGGGCTAACATGGAGGGAGGGAGGGAGGGGGCTGACATGGAGGGATGGAGCACTGGTAATGGGGTTGAGGGGACGAGCACTGGAAATGAGCTGATTAGGGGAGGCTAGGGCTGGTAATGAGCTGATGGGGGGTAGGACTGGTATTGGGCTGATTAGGGGAGGCTAGCACTGGTAATGGGGTTGAGGGGGGATTAGCACTGGAAGCGAGCTGATTGGGGGGCTTTGACTGGGCATGGGCTGATTGTGAGGAGGGGAGGATAGAGCTGCTGGCCCTGGAAGATAACTGGGGGCTAAAGCTACAAATGGGCTGATATGAGGGGATGGGAGAATGGAACTGGATCTGAGAGGGGCTGCCATGGTATTTGTACTAGAAGGGACTGGTCAGTGGGGAAGGAGGGGACTGGAAGGAAATGGACACCAGTGGCAATCATGGGAATGCAAGTTGACATTGGAAGGTACTGGGAGTGAGGACTGGAAAGGGGCTGATATTGGGGAGGGTTACTGGGACTGGAAATAGGCTGATGGAAAGAAGTGAAGAAAACGAAAGAAGAGATAAGAACTGGCAGATGGACCATAGACCACAGAAAGAGAGCTAAGAGAAGACAGGAAAGCAGAAGCCTCAGATCGGGACCAGCATGATCAAAGAATAAATTGGTCAGACAACAAAGGTAGAAAAAATAATTTTATTTCATATTAGTGATTTGACTACAAAATCATCATAATTTTGAAATCAAATATTGTTACTTCTTGTTGTTATATTTTCTGGCGTATTTTTTTTGGTGTGCGAAGGAAGAGGGGTAGTCTTATACGGCGAGTATAGGCCAAACACCTATATTTTAACAGGAAAAGTAGGGGGTCGTATATAGCATTAAGGTAAGAAACAATATATGCAGTGTTAGATTTGTTTTAAATGTCGCAATGGTTTTGCGGCTCCCAGTTTTTTTTTTCCCTTCGGAAACGGGTCCAAGTGGCTCTTTATGTCTTAAAGGTTGCAGACCCCTGGTCTAGGGGCTCTCCTTCAGGCTTTTTGTATAATGCTTGTATGATGCCCTAATGTTCAGCATCTAAAGGTAAGCCTTTGCTTTGTACACTTTTAGCATGTGGACAGTCTCTCCTGCACGCTGGTCCTTCTCTAGAAAGTCTCCTGTTTGGTACAGGTTTGTATTTTGTAGCATGAATGCATCTAGAAGGACAGCATTCTCCAGTGCCTTGCTCCTTCTGCGTCACAGCATTCGTAAAATCATAGTCAGTAAAATAGTAATTACCTTTTCTCCTAAGGTTATCACAGTGAGGTGAGGGCTGAGGCCTGTTCCTGCTGGGGTTTGGCTTCTCTGGCACCCAGGTAGGCCTCCGGTTCTCAAGTCGGCCTTCTACTGGGGTTAAGCCGCACGTGCACCACAGCTTCTTTCTCCCAGGGCCTTGAAAGTTGCCTTTCAAAATTCCTCTTTCACCTCTCTCCTGGTTACTCCCTGTTGCGCCTTTCAACAGTTGCTGGCCCTTGCCAAACTCAGGCCTTGGACTCTCTGATACAATCCTTCTCCTTCCAGGGTTAGCTTCCACACGGTATCTTTCCCTCCTGGAAAGTGTGTCCTCTCCCCTTTTGAGATATCTAAAACAAGTTTCTCCACCTGGCTCTACTGAGTCTGTTAGGCCGGTTCCATCTGTTAGGACTCCTATTCCTGGGTCCTCCTCTCCTTCCAGGAAAGCTCTCCTTTCTCCTTCCAAAGTTAGCTTCCTTCCTGGATCTGGATCTCCATGTAAATCTGGAACTGGAACTCCTTGCACAACTCCCTGCCAGTCTGACTTTCTCCAGTCATCTGGGCTTTTAAAAGGAATCTTCCCCTTTCTGGATTGGGTGCAGGCCGGTATTGCATCATTGGCTCTAGGGCGTGGTTCCTCAGTCCTCCAGAGGTCCCTCTTGCTCCCCCTATATGGCTCCTCGTGATGCTGCAGCCGGTGTCTGCCTCTTTTTTCTGAGTTTAAAACATTTTCTTCTGCCTGCAGAGGGTCTGCAGTACCACAGTACATGCTTTTTCTGTCAGGCTTAGCATACTGTGCAGTACGCCTGTATCTACACCTGTGGACGGGGCATGATCCCAGCCTGGACCACTTTCTTTCCATGTTTATGAAAATCACTCTGCCCTTTCTTCTCTCCTCTCTCCCCTGCATTTCCCTCTGCTGAGCTCAGAGGGTCTACTGATATATTTCTTTTACCTACAGAGTTGATGTAATGTGCACTCCCACTTGGTATAATAAGTGAGCTCTACAATTATGTTTATGTTTTTGTTTGTTGTAAAATTTGCTATACCGCCCTTCGCAGCTATCAAGACAGTTTACAATAATTAAAATAGAACACACAAAAAAGAGTTAATAAAAAAGCTTACACAACAATAGAAACAGACAATATACATAAAGCAAGAATAAGGAAAAAAACAACTAATACAACGGAATTTACCTAACCCCCCATTCTATAGATCCTAATACCGGGAGGAGAAGACTAGGAGAAAAGGAGAGAAAAGCGAGGAAAAGGAAGAGATAAGGAGAGGAGAGGAAAGGAAAGGAAAAGGAAAGAAATAAAATAAAAGAATAAGCAACCCTCTCAAAGGATAACCTTACCCCATAATGCTATCACATCATAACCCCCGACACACAACTTGACCAGGGGGATAACATCACGTTAACCAACAACATTACAGGAAGAAAGAGAGAAAACTATACTGCGAAGCTCCCGAAGCGCTTCAGCACCAAATCCAAGACAGACCCTACCTGGGCCCTGACAGCTGGGAAAAGAAAAGATCTATCGCATCAAGATGGCTTCTTGCTCCTCGACGAACTTTAGCAAGGCTTGTGGATCTTCGAATGTATGCGTCTGGTTGTGCAAAGTCACTCTTAGCCAGGCAGGGGCGAAAAGGCCGTAGCGGGCCTGCAAATGTTGAAGCCGTGGCCTGAGAGCCAGCATCTGCCTCCACTTCTCAACCGTCACTTTGTTGAAATCAGGAAAAAACGCAATATGATGTCCATCTAGGTTTACCGGCGCCAAAGCCTTTGCTGCCACCATAATTTTCATGGCCTGTTGGTGCCTCAGCAACTGCATGATAATAGGTCTCGGATTCTGCCCTTGTGGCCCCACATGCACAGGAACACGATGAGCTCTTTCGAACTCTAACGGCGGGGCAAATTCCAAGCGCAGGAGCTTCGGTATGTTTGTTTCCAGGAAGGCAATCATGTTACCGGCTTCAGCGCCCTCGGGCGCACCGACGATGCGCACGTTGTTCCTTCTTGTACTGTTGTTAAGATCCTCCAGTCTGCGTTCAAGTTGAACGATTCATTTACTGTTAGCCAAAGTGAGTTTCAAGCGCTCTTCGTGGCACTCAACCTTACTCTCTATTCCAGCCACTTTTTCCGCGAGCCCCACGATTTGTTCCTTCATCTCTTTTAACTCTAAAATATCAGCCTGAATCCCTGATAGCGTTTCTCCATTGGCCTCCACCAGTTCTCTGACCGCCCGGATTTCAGTGAGCATTTCCTGCATGGTGTCCACGTTCTCTCGCGGGCCCGGCAGCTTTTGCGGAGAAGGGGGGGTCCGGTTTCTGTCTTTTGACGCCGGTATTCGAGACGCCACCAAAATCCAGCCTACCAGATTTACCCGCCGCCATCACTCGTCAGTAACAGCTTAGAGGGAGGTTGAACCGCTTCCACCTTACGTGGGGCGAGCAGGATTTAAGACAGGATTTCAGGGAGCATGAGAATCAAGCGGCCATCTTGCTCCCGGTCAGGCTGTGCCTCCAGCCTGGCCTAACTTTAACCACATATTGCTAATCTCAATATCACCACTTCCCAGTTAGCAAGTGGCAAATGCAGCTAACCCGGATATTCAATGCCAGGGCCAGATATGACTCCAGCATTGAATATCCAGAATTAGATTTCAGCATCAGCGGCTAGCCACCAGTGCTAAATATCAGGCCTTTCATTTTTATGTATGAATTCCCATCTACTTTCAGACATAGAATATGGGTAGGACCTAATTTTACTCCTATCTCCATATCAGTATTATGTTCAGTGAGGGAGATTTTCCTTGGTAGATCTAAGAACATTTTCAAAGTGACATAAAAACTTTTCAACTAGGGTGTTTGTTAGTTCTCTCATAAGTATGTCATTAGTTTCTAGTTTGCCATTATCTGGGGTTTTTTTGTCCAATAAAACCAAAAACCTCCTTATCAAACAGCAAATGTCTGCATCACAAAAGTAGTTATCTTGTGTTCTGCTGTAGTTTATATTTGCATGAAATGTAGGGTTGCCAACTGGCCGGTTTTCAGCCAGCCTGGCCGGTTTTTCCTCTGGCTGTGGGACCTGGAATTGCCAGAGCAGAAAACCGGCTTTTTATCTGCGTTCCTGGCCCCCCCCCCCCCCCCGGTACAGCCTCGCCTTTCCCTTGCAGCTGCTGCTCCTGCTTCTTATAGAGCAGTGGCTGCAATAAAGCTAATTTAAAATCAAAAGGAAACCTGTGTGGAGTCCTCTGGCCCTATGTAACCCCTGCTGCAGCATCCCATTCCCTGTAACGTCACTTCCTTTTGAATGCGGGTTTGGCAACAGGGGTTTCATAGGACCAGAGGGCTCTGCACCAGTTTCCGTTTGTTCTATTGCAGCCGCTGCTCTGTAAAAAGTAGGAGCTATGGCTGCAAGGGGAAAGAGGTGGCATAAGGGACTGGCACAGAGGGAAGGTGAGGTCTAGAAGGGAGCTGAAAGAGGGGGGAAGGTGAGGGCTGGAAGGCAACTGAAAGAGGGGGGAAGGTGAGGGCTGGAAGGCAACTGAAAGAGGGGGGAAGGAGGTGGCTGTAAGGAAGCTGAAAAAGGGGGTAAGGAGGTGGAAGGAAGGGACTGATGGGGGAAGGTGGAGGCAGGAAGGCAGCTGAAATAGGGGAGAAGGAGGTGGCTGGAAGGGAGATGAGACAGAGGGGAGGAAGGAGGACTAGAAGGGCTGGACAGTGAGGAAGGAGGGGGATTAGAAGGGAATGGGCACCACTGGCAGTCCTGGGAATGCAAGGGGGTTGACACTGGAATGTAATGGGAGGGGAGGATTGGAAAGGAGGCTGATACTGGGGAAGGTTACTGGAATTGGAAATAGGCTAATGGAAGGAAGTAAAATTCCAAGTAAAAAGGGGCTGTGGGGGTGTATTATCGACCACCTGGCCAGAATGAGCAAATGGATGATGAAATGCTCAAAGAAATCAGGGAAGATAACAAAAGTTACAGTACAGTAATAATAAGGTGATTTCAATTACCCCGGTATTGACTGGGTCAGTGTCATGGCAGGACATGCTTGGGAGATAAAGTTTCTAGATTAAATAAATGACTGCTTTTTGGAGCAGCTGGTTCATGAACCGACCAGAGGGGAAGCCATTTTGGACTAGTCCTTACTGGACACCAGATCTGGTGCAAGAAATAAGGGTGTTGGGGCCATTTGGCAATGGTGATCATAGCATATTCGTATTTGATTTAATTAATGGAGGAGGGATGGTAAGGAAATCCACAGTACTACCTTTTAACTTTTGAAAGGGAGACTATGATAAAATGAGGAAAATAGTTAAGAAAAAACTAAAAGGAGCAGTTGCAAAGGTTAAAGACTTACATCAAGCTTGGGTGTTGTTGAAAAATACTATCTTGGAAGCCCAGACCAGCTGTATTCCACACTTTAAGAAAAGTGGAAGGAAGTCCAAAAAACTGCCAGCATGGTTTAAAGGTGAGGTCAGAGATCTGTTGCCAAAAAAGCATCTTTCAGGAAATGTAAAAAAAGAGCCAAATGACAAAAACTGGAAAGAGCACAAGCACTAGCAAGTTAAATGAAAGGCATTGATAAGACAGGCAAAGAAAGAATTGAGAAGAGCTTGCTGTGGAAGCAAAAGTGTGTAAGAGACTTTTTCAAGTACATTCATGGCAAAAAAACCTGTAGGAGAATCAGTTGGACCATTAGATGATAGAGGGGTAAAAGGGGCACTAAGAGGGGACAAGGCCATAGCAGAGAGACTGAATGAATTCTGTGCTTTGATCTTTACTGAGAAAGATGTAGGAATGTTATCCATGACTGAAATGGTATTTAAAGGAGATGCTGTGGAAGAATTGAAAGAAATATCGATAAACCGGGAAGATGTATTACAACTATTTGATAAACTGAAGAGTAGCAAATCACCTGGACTGGATGGTATACATCCAAGGGTGTTGAACTAAAATATGAGATTGCAGACCTGCTATTAGTAATCTGTGAACTATCATTAAAATCATCTGTAATACCTGAAGACTGGAGGATGGCCAATGTACCGGTGAGCCTGATGTCAGTACCAGGAAAAATGGTAGAAACCATCATAAAGAACAAAATTACTGAACATGTAGATAGTCATGGCTTAATGGGAGACAGCCAAAATGGCTTTAGACAAGGAAGATCTTCTCATCTGTTATGTTCTTTTGAAGGTGTGAATAAACAGGTAGACAAAGTGAGTCGGTTGATATAGTGTATCTGGACTTTTAGAAGCCTTTGACAAAAGGTCCCTCATCAGAGACTTTTGGCAAAACTAAAAAGTCATGGGATAGGAGGCAGTGTACAATTGTGGATCAGGAATTGGTTAAAAGATAGAAAGCAGAGTGTAGGGCTAAATGGCCAATTTTCCCAATGGAGAAAGGTAAATAGTGGAGTACCCCAGAGATCTGTTCTGGGTCTGCTGCTTTTCTTAAATGACCTGGAAAAGGGAATAACAAGAGAGGTTATTAAATTTGCAGATTACACAAAACTATTTAAAATTGTTAAAATCCATGAGGATTGTGGAAAATTGCAAGAGGATCTTAATAAATTGGAAGACTGGGCATCCAAATGGCAGATGAAATTTAATGTGGAGAAGTTCAAAGTTATGCACCTAGAAAAGACCCAAACTATGGTTTCTCGATGCAAGGTTCCACATTAGGAACCACCACTCAGGAAAAAGATTTAGGCGTCATCATGGATAACATGTTAAAACCCTCCATCCAGTGTGAAGCTGTAGCCAAGAGAGCACATAGAATGCTAGGTATTAAAAGGAAAGGAATGTAAAATAAAACAAAAGATATTATAATTTATTTAGCTGTATTTATATCCTGCTTTTCACTGGGTCAAAGTTGTCAATTGGGGGATACATTTAACACGTGGGGATATGAGACACATACACTAATACTTACGGGGAACATGGGCAATGGAGAGTTAAATGGCTTGCCCAAGACTACAAGGGGTGCCTATAGGACTAGAAATCCCAGACCCTACGGTCTGAGACTGCTGTCCCCAGGTGGGACTTGAACTCCCAGCCCTCTGGCCTGAAGTACCTTGTCCTAACCACTAGACCACTCCTCCCTCTGTATTGTTCCATGGTGCGACCACACCTTGAATACTGTGTGCAGTTCCGGTTGCCATATCTTAAAAAGGATATAGCATTATTAGAAAAGGTACAGAGAAGAGCCACCAAAGTGGTAAAGGGGATGAAAGGATACCCCTATGAAGAGAAGGGCAAAAAATGTTAGGGCTCTTCAATCTGGAAACGAGATAGCTGAGGGGAGATATAATAGAGGTCTATAGATTAATGAATGGAGTGGAACTGGTAAACGTAGATCAATTGTTTACGTCATCAGAATATAGAAAGACTAAGGGGTATGTTTACTAAAGGGCGGTATTTGCGCTGCTGCGACATTATCATGCGATAAGGTACCTTATCGTGCAATAATGGCGCTTTATCATTCGCAGAGGTACCTTAGCATGCGATAACGCGTGCAGTGGCTCAAACGAGTGCTGAGGGTGGACAAAGGTTCCCGGAGGGTGGAGGAAGGCTCCCCAGGGGCGGAGAGAGAGGGTCAATGGGTGGAGAGTGGGAGGGGAGAGGTTCCCTGCACACTAATGCTGTGGAATCTGGGGCTGAAAACTAACGCCAGTGAAACCCTGGCGTTAGATCAGAGTTAAAGGGAAGAGAAACCATTTCCGTCAGCAATGTACAGCAAAGCCAGGGAAACCTAAAAAAGTGATGTGTGATACATGTGCACAGAACAAACGGGCAAATAAACATTGAAAATGACCTGAACAAAATTGAAAAAAGCCATAACCAAGCTGGCCAATAGTGATATTAATGGAAAACAGCAAAAAACACTACTGAGAAAGCTCCAAAAAAACAGATATTAATTTTGGAAGGGTCTATGCTCTGTCCCCATACAAGGTGAATGATCCCACAGTGAAATAGCGCTGATCAGCATTTTCCCTTGTTATTGGACAGGTTTCCTATGGCGTGCACATGTTCCGCAACAGCAGGGTGGGCATATCGGAATGGGAAACTGGACAGATGCTGGAAAAGGGGATACAGAGGGCTGCAGGCGGCACATGATGTGGTGCAGCTGGGCCACAGTGCAGACTAGGGTGATGCCCAGGTGGCACATAGGAATGCTGAAACAGTAGAGCAGCCAGACAGCAACTGATGAGGGCCCAACATGGGCACGAGTGTGTTTCCCACAGTGTCACAGGGGATAGTACCCAGCAGGTACCCCCAAGGGCACAGAACATTGGCAGGCAGTGCTGGGGGGAAGCGTGGACATCTATGCAAGCACCCCTACCCCAGAACGCGCATCATAGGCAGCCGCCTACTGGCACACTGGATGGTCTGAGACTGCGCACCACCAGCAGAAGGGCATGTCAGCATGGTGGCAGTGGGGTACTGGTGGTGGAGGGGGCAGTGGCAGCTGCCCACAGCAGACCATGGCCTAGCCCTATGTAGGTGGGTGCCATACACTGCAACAGACAGGCTCTGTCTGACAAAAAGTCATGGTATCCCCAGGGAATGCACTGTCTCTGTGGCAACGCAGTGGTGCAGTGCACACAGCCAGTGTGTTCAGGAGCAGAAGGTCACAGGTTCAAGTCCCAGGTGTGGTTCCTGCCAACCCAGACTCCATACTTTACCCACAACTAAAACAAGCTAATACAGGCAGAACCTTTATTGCAGATGACGTAGACATGCCCAAAACACCTGCATTTTACCCTACAGAGCACAGACACCATAGACATGTGCAATACCTAGAGCAGAGTTTCCCAAATGCAGTCCTGGAGGGCCAAAAGTCATTCAGGTGTCATGCTGTCTCTAATAAAGATGCCTGTGCTGCATATCTTTGTGCCACCCCCATGGTATGCAAATGTATCACATGCATATTCATTAGGGACAGCATGAAAACCCAAATAGTGTGTGGCCCACCAGGACCGGAGTTGGGAACCTCTGCCCCAGAGCAGTGGCCAACAGGGGCAGAAACACCCACACCCACAGGCTCCAATATCCACAGCCTCATGGAGAGGCAGGATGTTGGGCCCTGCGCGCAGCGGCATCTCCCAATACTAGCACTTGCATACCTTAGCAATGCCGCCCTAAACCTGGGAATACGCTTCAAAACCTTGCTGTAAATTATATCCTATGTAAATAGTTGATTACTGTATAAAGTTTCATTTATGCTTTTGTACCCTTATTATGTTGTTCCAATGTAAACAGTTGAAATATACTGCCTATTTTGTTCTATGTAAACCATCTTGAATCGCAGAAAGACAGTATATAAAAACTGTTAAATAAATAAAAATAAATAAATAAAACATATATCAAAAGGCTGCTATGATTAATGGCAGATAGCAATTCCTAAATTCAGCACAATTTGCTGATTGAGCTGCATCATAGCAACCTTTCTGATGTCTGTGGAGTGTGTTTCAGTTCTGGTTTCTGAAAGTGTTTACCACTCCGGGGAGTGACCCCAACAGTATTGTGTACCATAGCCATGCCTGCACTGTGCCCAGGACTGGTGCGGTGGCCAGGGCTGCCAAAAGCCTCTATATTTGCACAATGCTGGCATAGGTGTGGGAGTGTGTGTCTGTCTATCCAGTGTGTGGTGGCTGCCAACACCTTACTCAGCCCACACTGCTTGCAGTTTCCAGTGCTAGCCTGCCAATGTGCATAATGAGGAGCAAGGCACTGTGGGTATAGCCCGGACAGGGTGGCCTGGGCAGGATGCATCTGCACAGGGCATAAGGCAATGGCTGGGACATTGTAGTGCCCGGCCACCACCTGCATGGACAGGGTGACCACAGCATGTCCTGCTGGGAGGTCACTCTCACCCTGACTGAGCAGTGACCACAGCATGGCTAGGTTCCCCCATAGTGCTATATAGTATTTTTCTCAAGTGATATTTATGGGTTCTTTTTCTGGGGCCTAATCACTGACTTAACTGCTTGGTGGGTGTGCTCACATCCCAGCTTTGGGTGCATATACCTCCTCTAGGAACATGCACTATGAGCTAGCTAGCAGACTGTCTGCAGTTATATGTGTATGGTTGGAACATCTTGCAGGGTGCAGTGGCTGGAGGCTTGCTGCTGGAGAATGTGAGTGAGTGAGTGGGTGAGTGGGTGGGTGGGTGGGTGGGTGGGGGGGGGGGCAGCTGAGCATTTCCAGGCCTACTGTCTGTCTGACATTGCCTTATGGATGGGTGCAAATCTGCATTGACTGCCCTGTAGGGTGTCTGTTCCCCAGCAGGATTAGGGTTGATGGTCCCCTCTACTGCCACCATTGCAGGGAGATCCTGTTTCCCACCCTGAGCCACAGAGGGTTTGGGTGGTGGTACATAATCTGCCTGTGGGTCCAAATCCCCCCCCACCACCCCCCCTACCAACCTTAAGGTGCCTCATAAGGCACCCTATAAAGTGCTCAATAAGGCGCCCTATAAAGCGCCTTATAAGGTGCCCTATAGGGAACATTATAAGGTGCCTTGGCAGACAGTGCACTTTATAATGTGCCCTCTGGAGTGCCTTATAGGGCACCTTAGGTTACGGCACTGTGAGGATGTTTTTGCTGGCAGCACTAATTTAAATTAAAAAAGAAAATACCTCAGACAGCACTGATTTAAAGTAAGGGGTAATACCTCAAACAGCCTTACTCGTTAAGGCCTTTGGTGGATTGAACTCGTGACCCCTGTTTCATCAGCCAATGTATTAACCATTGTGCTACACCTCTGTTTGCTGTGTTTGTAGGTCAGTGCGCCTAATTAAGGCTAACGCACATTAAGATGGCACGGCTTCCTCTATCGCACAAAAATGTACCTTATCGCACGATAACCCTAAATGCTACCGTAAGACCGGAACGCCCACTACCTTATATGGCATTCGTCACAGTAAGACTGCAACTAACGCCGGTAACATTAAGACGGTTTAGTAAACATACCCCTAAGGGACATGCAATGAAGCTACAGGGTAACCTATTTAAGATTAATAAGAGAAACTATTTTTTCACTCAGCTTGTAATCAAACACTGAAATTTGTTACTGGAGGATGTAGTAAAAGCTATTAGTGCAGCTGGGTTTAAAAAAAGGTTTGGATAACTTCCTGGAGGAAAGGTCCATAAAGCATTATTAAAAGGGACACAGGATATCACTGCTTGACCCAATACAAGCATTTGTGGAACCTGTGTCTTTTGTGGAAACCTCTATGTATTTATGACCTAGATTGGCCACTGTTGGAAACAGGATACTGGGCTTGATGGACTTTGGTTTGACCCAGTATGGCATATCTTATGTTCTTAAGAAAACAAAAGAAGAGACAAGAAATGGCAGATGGACTATAGACCATAGAAAGAGAGTTAAGAGAAGACAGAAAAACAGAAGCCTTAGATCAGGACCAGCATGATCAGAGAATAAAATGGTCAGGCAACAAAAGGGTGAAAAATAATTTTATTTTCAATTTAATGATTGGACTTTGTGCAACCTTTTATATTTTACACAGTATGGGGAACTGCATCTCTTATTTATCTGATGTTGCACTGCATGCGGAGTCTGGCTTCTCTGGGATTTGGTTTATTTTTTGTCTATATATTTCTCTTTTTGTTTTGTGCTCATTTATTGATGAAGGCCTGTCTGTATTGTGTGTGTGTGTGTGTGTGCGTGTACAACCAATGCTGCGTATTCTGTCAGTATAGAATTTCTGTTTAAGAATGTGTAGTAATCTTGCTTGTTCAGTTTGCACATTGCCCTCTCTGCAATTTTTTGGGGGACAGGGGGTGGAGCAAAGGTGGGGTGGAGGCGGGACAGGAGGTGGGGAAAGGGCAGGATGAGGGTAGGCATGGGCAGAGCATGACTAGCCACAGGTGGTGTGTTTTTCTCTTTCAAAAAGTTGGCAACCCTAATGCAATGGCAGCAAGTTCATCAGTAAGCGTGAGTGGTAGGTAACACCCACACAAACTAATAGCAGAGTTTGGTCCAAGATGCCCTACTGGAATTCCACATACTGTTGGTCACAACAATTCAAGAATCCACAAGTTTTGAAAATCTCCAACTTCAATCTTTTCCAAACTGAAGTGCTGTCTATAGGTCTTTAGATTCAACCTGATAATCCAGAATAATTTCTTTCATCTAGGACTACTGCAAAATCTGTATTAAAGCTTCCATAAGCAACATGAGGAAATACTTTTTCACTGAAAGGGTGGTGGATGCTTTGAATGCTCTCCCGCTGGAAGTGGTGGGGGCAAATACAGTGATGGAATTCAAAGTGGCTTGGGACAGACACAATTGATCCCTTTAAAGAAACTAGATAAATTCAAAATAAACTTAACTGTCTCTGATATCTTAACAAATCGAGGTGACCTGCACTTAGCGGTAGGAAAACCCCTAAACAAAGACATGGGGAGGGGTGACCTGCATGAAGCGGCAGTGCACCTACTCTTGCTGCCTTGCTGGGCAGACTAGATTGACCATACTGGTCTTTATCTGCCATCATATATTATGTTACTATGTATGTAACCCTGAAGCAAAAATCAGCCAGTTCTCTTTCCATTACTGAAAGGTCATAATCCTCTCAAAGTTTACAAGGAAAGCATCTGGATAATACTAAAACTCTCTTTGCCACCGGTTCATGAATATGATTTCTACTAAATCTTTAATGGTAGCAGTTGCCAGCACAGCGTTTCCTGCTGCTGCTAGTACTGCAGCTCCGTAACTACGAGCTTGCTCTGCCTTGCATGCTTACTTATAGGCCCACAAATGGCACATATGACATTAAACATATGATACTGAGGTTGATGGAAAATAGAAGGCTCGGGCATAGCAGCACAAGGTCAGTGCTTTCATTCCCCAGCTCCCAACAAAGATTTTGATTCATCAGAGTGAAGGATTGGTCTAATGGTTGGAGCAGTGGCCTAGAACCTGACTGGGTTCATATCCTACCGCTGCTGCTCCTTATGATCTTGGGCTTATCCCTCAATCCTCCATTGCCTCAGGTACAAACTTAGATTGTAAGCCTTCTGGGGACAGGGAAATACCTACTGTATCTGAATATACAGTAACTTGCCTTGAACTTCTGAGAAAGGCAAACCCAATCCTTAAAAATGGCAACAACACATACTGGGCCTAATATTCAAAGGGATTTATGGGGAGCGTCTACTCTGCAGCCCAGTTCCCGCGGAGGGTGAAAGTGCCGGTTTTGAGATTCTCCTACCTGTGTGGGGAAGCCCAGCTGACGTCATCTCCGGGCCCCGATAAAAGATCTTCACAGTGTGCTTCATTTGGGAGCATTTACTCTGCAGCCTGGTTCCCGCGGATGGTGAGAGTGCCGGTTTTGAGATTCTCCGAACTGTGTGGAGCAGCCCAGCTGATGTCATCTCTTGGCCCCGATAAAAGATCTACTGCCTTACTACGGCGCTCAGCCATCAGCGCTCTCGCTGGGTGTTTCCTAAGGGGCGTGTCCAAAGAGGCATTCCACGTCCCTTGTGAACCCCTTAGGAGCACGGTAGGAGCAAGACCGGTTGGAGTGCGGTGATGCCCGGCGGGAAAAGAAAGAAGAAACTCACGGTGGATGTATCCCAAGCGGGATCTATCGAAAAGCATGTGATTTCCACGCCGTGGCTTACTAACTCAGGTCAGGGGCGGCCCAAGGGGGGTGCGGGGCCATGTGCGGAGACTTGGTGTGGGGCCTCATTTGCATAAGGGGCCTCATTTGCATAAATATTTGCATAATGTTACCATATACTAACTTTTAGTAAACATGCCTCTTAATGAGTGTATGGATAAAGAAAGACTAAAAGATTTCTACATTAGTATAATCCAGTGCCAACCACCAGACACATTAGGAACTACTACAAACACTGCCCATTTAGAACCCATAGCAAACCCGCCGTATCCTAACAGCACTACCAAGACTCACAAAGCACCATACCCTACCTATCAAAAGGAAACATGCAAATATTAAACCAATACATTTCAGATAACAACAATACATGACCTACTGGGGAAAGAGAACAAGTGGCAATGTCAAATAGGAATTACATAAACAGAATACCTCAGCTCAGTTACACATGCAGAACATAGACCATCACCAAAAAAGGAATCACAATTTAGAAACAGGAAGACAATAATTAAACTGGGAATCTCAAAAGCCAAACTTGGAATGTACAACACTGTAGAAATAAAACTATACATTAATTTGCTCTTGTACTAAACAAAGCGCAGACGTTAATGATGCACATTTACCAGAGCTGACATATTCCAATTAATAAATTCAAAATAAAGAGATATTTTTCTACCTTTTGTGCATTTTATTTCAGCTGCAATTGCTCCAGCCACTTTCTTCTGGTTTCTTCGTGTCTTCTGCTAACTCTCCATCGTCTGCTGTCCATTTGTCCTTTCTTCTCTCTTCTAGTTTTTTTTCCATTCTCTCTCTACATCTGCTTTAACATACTAATCTTTCTCCTTTTGCTCTTTCCTCATTCCTATTTCATCCACTCAAATTTTACCCCTCCATCCTCAATCCCCACTTACTCTCCCAATACCCGGCCAATTGTAGAGTTTTTATCCCTCCCACACAAAATATTTTTCCCCTCTCCATTTTACTCTCCCAGCCCCATCCCATTCTAATCCTCCCCCAACATCAGCTCCCTTCTAGTTCCAGCCTCACCCAGCATCCATTCCCTTCTAGTCCCTGCATCAGCCCATTTCCAGTCCTAGCAACCCCCCAACCCAATACCAGTCCTAGCCCCCCATCAACCCACTTCCAGTCCTAACCCCCCATCACCCCATTTTCAGTTTAAGCCCCCCCTATAACCCATTACCAGTCCTAACCCCCCCAGCAGCCCACTTCCAGTCCTAACCCCCATCAACCCATTTCCAGTCAGCCTCCCATAGCCCATTGCAGTCCTAACCCCCCCATCAGCCCACAGCCCATTACCAGTCCTAACCCCATCAGCCCACCTCAAGTCCTAACCCCTCCCCATCAGCCCATTTCCTGTCCTAGCCCCCCCATAGCCCATTATCAGTCCTAACCCCCCCATAGCCCATTACCAGACAGCCCCATCAGCCAACAGCCCATTACCAGTCTTAACCCCCCCATAGCCCATTACCAGTTCTAACCCCCCCAACAGCCCACAGCCCATTACCAGTCCTAACCCCATCAGCCCACCTCAAGTTCTAACCCCTCCCCATCAGCCCATTTCCTGTCCTAGCCCCCCCATAGCCCATTATCAGTCCTAACTCCCCCATAGCCCATTACCAGTCCTAACCCCCCATCAGCCCACAGCCCATTACCAGTCCTAACCCCATCAGCCCACCTCAAGTTCTAACCCCTCCCCATCAGCCCATTTCCTGTCCTAGCCCCCCCATAGCCCATTATCAGTCCTAACTCCCCCATAGCCCATTGCCAGTCCTAACCCCCCATCAGCCCACAGCCCATTACCAGTCCTAACCCCATCAGCCCACCTCCAGTGTTAACCCCCCCATCAGCCCATTTCCAGTCCTAGCCCCCCATAGCCCATTACCAGTCCTAACCCCCCCAACAGCCCACAGCCCATTACCAGTCCTAACCCCATCAGCCCACCTCCAGTCTTAACCCCCCATCAGCCCATTTCCAGTCCTAGCCCCCCATAGCCCATTACCAGTACTAACCCCACCCAACAGCCCACCTCAAGTCCTAACCCCTCCCCATCAGCCCATTTCCTGTCCTAGCCCCCCATAGCCCATTACCAGTCCTAACCCCCCCAACAGCCCACAGCCCATTACCAGTCCTAACCCCATCAGCCCACCTCCAGTCTTAATCCCCCCAGACCATTTCCAGTCCTAGCAACCCCCCAACCCATTACCAGTCCTAGCCCCCCATAGCCCACTCCCAGTCCTAATCCCACCAGCCCATTTCCAGTCCTAATCCCCCATCACCCAATTTTCAGTTTAAGCCCCCCCCCATACCCCATTACCAGTCCTAACCTCCCCATCAACCCACTCCGTCCTAATCCCACCAGCCTATTTCCAGTCCTAATCCCCATCACCCAATTTTTAGTTTAAGCCCCCCCATAGCCCATTATCAGTCCTAACCCCCCATCAACCCACTTCCACTCCTACCCCCCCAGTCCTCCCATAGCCCATCACCACTCCTAAACCCCCCCAGCCCCCCCATAGCCCATCACCACTCCTAACCCCCCCCCCCAGCCCATCACCACTCCTAACCCCCAGCCCAGCCCAGCCCAGCCCAGCCCAGCCTAGCCTATGGAAAAGTTTTTTTAAAAAAAGCTGTCTGCTGCCACTGCCGGGGCCGCCGCGGCAGAATCGAGTGTGCCGCGGGCCCCCTGCCCAGCAGAGCCTGCCCTCCCCTGTATCACCTCTCTCTTTGCAGCTGCAGTCACACGCGCCGGCATTCAGAGCGCGAGGGGAGTTTCTCCCTCGCTGCTCTGTTAAGCCCGCGGGGGCTGATGGGAAGTTCCCATCAGCCCCCACGGGCTTAACAGAGCCGCGAAAGGGAAACTAGTTCCTTCGCGCTCTGAAAGCCGGCACGTGTGACTGCAGCTGCAAAGAGAGAGGTGATACAGGGGAGGGCAGGCTCTGCTGGGCAGGGGAGGCCCCGCGGCACACTCGATTCTGCCACGGCGGCCCCGGCAGTGGCAGCAGACAGCTTTTTTTTTTTTTTTTAATTTTACTTTTAGATCAGAATGTTTTTTGCGCGGGGCCCCCTGAAACACGGGGCCCTGTGCAAAAAACATTCTCGCTCAATGGACGGGCCGGCCCTGACTCAGGTACTGTGCCCTTCTTACCCTCGGCTGAGGGGGCAAGTTTGAGCTCAGTGGAGCAAACTCCTCCACTTCCCCCAGGGTTTTTGGAACTGTCTAATGAGCCTCAGACCAGTGTGAGTCCTCAACAGGATTGTGAGCTCCCTAAGGATGTGTCCTGGAAGGAACCCGCTGTTCCCTCTGAGGTCTCTCAGGTATCCACAATTTCTCTTCTGGATATATGGCAAGTTGTCTCTCGAACTGAACGTATTCTTGCTGAGACTGTTCCCTCGCTTTGTCAATTTACTAAGGATGTTGTTGTTAAGTTTCAAACTTTAGATTCTCAGGTTGGGGCCTTGAGTTCCGTGGTGATGAATATGGATACTCAAGTTAAATCATTTACAGAGTTTCAATTGGCTAACGTGAAGGATAGTTCCATATTACACCAGAAACTTGAGAATCTGGAGAAGTGTCACGGAGCAAAAATTTAAGGGTACTTAATTTTCCTATTTGTTCTATGTTGTCTCCCTTAATTTTGTTTAGGAAGTACCTCAAGGACGTCCTCCTTCTTCCACAGGCTGACTCTTTCTCTGTTATAAAATGCTATTATCTTTCTTCTAAAATTGTGTCTGGCGTAGTGGATAAAGAAGGGGATGCCCTTCCGGTTTCTGGTAATTTTAATGTGACTGCTTTTTTAGAAGATACGCAAGATGACATTTCTACTGGGGCTACTTTTTTAGTGACCCTGACCTCTGAGGAGGATAAGACTGCTATTCTTAAAGCTTATTTTAAGAAAAAAGAAATGAAGTTTTGTGGGGACAGGGTGTCTATTTTCCCTGATGTGTCGCAGTCCACACAGTTGCGTAGAAAAGCTTTTCTTGCGCTTAAAGCCCGGATTCTTGCTTTAGGGGCGACTTTCTTTTTGAGATACCCTTGTAAATGTTGTGTTATTTTAGGGTATGATAAATTTTTATTTTTGTCTTCTTCAGAATTGGAAAAATGGATTCTTGAAAAGGAAAAGGCATATTGATTTCTCAGTTTTATAGATTTCTTTTGTGTGTTTCAGCTGGGGAAAGGGAGAAGTCTCATCAGACTGTCAAGTTGGCTAGAGATCTCTTTCCATTCGGTTATTAGTCCCTTGATTTGTTTTCCTTAAGTGAATTTGCTTCTTAATACATAGTTTATACGTTTCCCCGAGATGTGGGCAGATGTACTTTTACTGTTTGCTTTAGATTATTATGATTGTACTTTTTGTATTTCTTTATACTGTAAATTTACTGTATAATTGTAAACTTTTCATAAATAAATAATTTAAATTCAAAGGGAATTATGAGGTTTGCAGGATCTGCACAAACCCCACTCAGTCTGATATTCACTGGCAGTAACCAGCTAACGCCAGTGAATATCTCCATAGACTTCCTTGGCACTAATCGGGCAGTCCATGCGCAGGATTAGGATAGTTCCTACACCCATCTGGCTAGTGGCGATTTGCAGCCCGCTAACTGGATAGGGAACCTCAAAGTTAGGACAGGCCAATGGTTGTCCTAACTTTATGCAATTTTGCAATCTGGTTAAAGACTGAATATTGCCACTGCCTGGATAGCAAACACTGTCAGAGGTGAAAACAGATTCGGCACTGAATATCTGGATTCGCTTTTGCTTGCTGTAGTCAGGCATTTAGGAACAATGACTGCTGCAGGCTCAGTATTGGGCCACCATTATTTTAGATGCAAAAGAGAGGTTTTGCAAAGAAAACAGTCTTAAATAAAGGTTTATAGTTTAGTGCCAAACTTCTACATGAGATGTGCAGCTTTAGTTTGTAAAAGAAACTAAGGAGCAAGCTAAGGATGTAAAATGTTTTCTAGTCTATAATGTATACTACTTTGAAAAGCCCTCGCTTCTTAATCTGTCCATTTAAAATGAAATGAAAAGCAATCAAGAACTAGGGATGCATTTACACCTGGCTTCAGGCATCTCCAGACTAATGGCTAGAAATCCTTGTTTAAACTCAGAACACCTTTTCCAATAAAGACATTTTCTAGTTGTGTTGCTATGGAAAAAGTCATTACTGAACAAGCCACTGTTCTATTTGTTTGTAGGTCCAGATAGCAGGTGTCCCTGTCTTTTTATGACCTGATTTTATAACAGAATGCCTGTATCAAAAGTCCAAAATGTTTACTGTTTTATAAAGGCAACGGAGGTGCCTATGTACCTTTTAAATCCAGTGGTGAGCAATTGGTGAGGCACACCATTATACCTGCTCCAAAGCAGGCGTAAATGTGTGTATGTGCTCTATGGGGTAATTTTCTAAGGGGGCATTTATTTTATCTATTTATTTATTTACATTCTCTTATATACTGCGCTATTCTGCATCAGTGCGGTTTACATTGAACAAACTGAAATTACATGGAACAGGGCATTATAACTTGGAGATAACTATTTTTTACAATGGTGACCTGTTAAATAACCTTCCATATGCGTACTCACGCATATATTCCAACTCCACTTTCAATCCGCCATGGTCAGAAATATGTATGCATAGTAAGATAATTTCATGGTGGAACTGCTGTCTTCCCAATCGCTGGAAAGTCTATTGGCCTTGTTTTCAGGGGCAATAAGCACAAACAGTTGGTGATCTGGCCCACAATAAACAAAGGAAGGTAGAGTCAGGGAGGTAGGATGGTAGGGGGGGGAGAGAAGGTAGTAATGTGATCGGGCAGAGTCTTAGAAAAAAGGAACAGAGGTGTAGGTAGAGAAAAGGATTCAAATCCATCAACCCTGTTGCAGGAAGCAGAGCCAGGGAGGGATGCAATAGCCTAGGTGAGGGTTAGGGGCAGATTCCAGGTGGGTTTATAAATGTGCTGGGCAGAGCCGAACTCAGCCATTTTCCTTTGGGGCTTTCCTGGTGACTCTAATGCTGTGATGATCTTCTGCTGATATAAGTACTAGGCCTAGGCAACTGTTCTGCACAGTGGCCAGCTTTGTGGCTGAAGGAGAGAGCCTCTGCTGAGGTGAGCACTCCATTTCCAAATCCTCATTAGGCACAGTCTTGGGGGAAATAGAATTAATTGGTAGCAGAGTTTTCTGCAAAGTCAAGCTGCGCAGATATTTTTAAAGAAAGATGCCATGCAGAGGCATAGTATAGGGGCAGCAACCGGGTGGAGCTCTGAAACACCTTGCAATCAATCCCGCATGTGTGTCCCTGAATAGGGATATCCTTTGTCACATCCTGCAAGAGAAGGATAGCTTGAGCGATGCCAGAAGAATTTTATACAAAAAAGGGAATAAAGTGTGGTTTATGCTAAATCATATATACAGGATCTTGTCTGGTTGGGGTTTTCAGATTCCGGGTTTTGTTTCGAGGTTCAGGGAATCTGCAACCATGGCGGGTCAGGTAGCTATCGCCAGAAGCGCATCCCAAAAATAATTTGGCCATATATCAAAGCAGCAGTGGTATCTTTGAATTTTGTGTGGCTTTGCAATTTTGCTTTAGCAGGGTGAAATTATTTGGGGGGGTTTCTGTATTCTCTGTGTTCAGGTGAATGAGAAGCAGTCTAATGTAGACTGCACCATTCAAGCCATCGGCATGTGGCTAGCTGCCATTTTGGGAAAGGAAGGCTCAGGAGTCAGCCATTTTATTGTTTGCTTTATTGTAATCAGGGCCTGAAATCATCTTGGGTTTGGCAATACTGCAACCATAATTGTAGGAGGATGGTGGGCAGCCATCTTGGCAGGTGATGATTTTGAGTTTGGCATGATGGTCCATTTAAATAAAAAAGACATCTTTGAGAGTAAAGAGCCTGTAATATTGCTGGTTTATGCTCATATGATTGACTGTTCTGATTAAATATTATAAATAAAAAAAAACAGGAGAATGAAGATACTACTACGTTTCTGGTATATCTAAGTGTATTTCTGAAAATGTATACACAGGCACTAAAATATTATAATAGGACTCAGAATGACTTACTTCCAATATGTAGCTGACTCTGCTTTCTCCTCATTTTCTGTTTGCTAGTAGCTACCTGTTCAGGAACATGCCAGAGAAAGATCAATGCCCCTCACAAGAAAAAGATGGCTTTGAAAAGGAAAGCCTCTTCTAGACCCTCTGAATCCCCTCCTTTCTGTTTTAGGTGCTCCACAGCAGCAAACCCTGAGGAAATAGAGGAACTTATCAGGGAACTTCAACCGCAGGTTGGAGAGTATAGCCTGAGGGCCATCAGCCTACTTATCATTTGTATAGCACTAGAATGCATACACAGCTCTGAACAGACACATGTAAAAGACAGTTCCTGCTCATCAGAGCTTACAATCTAGTAAAGATAGCACAACCGCTGAGGACAAGGGTACATCTAGGGGAATGGTAAGGAAACACATTGGAGACTAAGTGGATCAGGATCCAAAAGTGGCCTATGATTGCCCATGTGTGCCTATGGGTTTGGTTGTAGTTCTCCTCTGCTCATGTGTGGTGCCACAATCGGGATCAGGAACTAGGTTCTCAATGGGTTGCCTTTGTCACCTGCATAAAAAGGAAACAAAGGGGCACATGTCAGGTTTGTGGCCAGGTAGCTTCATGTGGTTGATATACAGTGCAGAGCTAGCTTTGTTTGCCAGTGCTGCATCTCCCAGGCACGGGGGGGGGGGGGGGGAGGCTCAGAAATGTGCCTGTAGGGGGAGAGGTGAGATGTAACACACCTTACTTAGGAGCCATTCAGTGGTTATTTCACCAGTCTCAAACCTCTCATAGATTCCAGAGTCGGTGAAGATATAAGCATCATAGCAGGAATCTGGGAAACACATCGTTATCTTATCTACTACATAGTACATGACCTGCTTGTTGAGAGACTGGAATGCCTTTAAGTTCCAGTAGGTGATCTCCATCCCTCAAGGGGGACTGAGAGCCACATGTGTGCTGTCAATCAACCTCTTATTTGTTTATTTAGACAGTTTTTGTATACCGCCTTATCCTTCAATCAAAGTGGTCACAACACAATTGGGGGATACATTTAACACGCAGGGATATGAGGCACATACACTAATACTTACAGGGAACATGGGCTATGGAGGGTTAAGTGGCTTGCCCAAGACCACAAGGAGCATCTGTGGGACTAGAAACCCCAGTTCCTCCGGCCCAAAGTTGCTGTCCTCTAGTGGGATTTGAACCCCCGACCTTCTGGCCTGAAGTACCTTGCTCCAACCACTAGGCTACTCCTCCACTCTTATGGAAATCCAGCCTTCTCATGGAATTGGAGCATGTTTGTTGCTTGTGCTGCACTGTCTGTGGGAGGGCTACATAGCTGTGGGGGTTAGGAAGGTCCTCAGGAATTGGGAGATGCATTGTGAAACAACTGACTGGTTGAGACTCACTGTGGCAGCCAAGACAGATTGGAAATTCCAGTTTCTAGGAAGGCAAGGGCCATTGTGACCTTGAGGTGCATAGGCATGGACTGACCCTTCTGTGTAGTGGAATGGAGGAACTGTTCTGGCTCCTGGCAGGGATGGTAGATGGCTGCCTTCTCAAAGTGGATCCTGGTGAGGTACTGCTCATTCATAAGGTTTATGAATTAGTTCTGGGCCTATAGACCCTGTGATATGAAAGCCTCCTTGCAGCCTTCCTATTCTCTTGGTAGCCCTCATGCAGCAATGCCAGCAAAATCAATGTGTTCATTTCCTCCATGGCTGCTACTTCCCACAACCAGCACCCTTATATTCCACCACTAGCACCTAGGCCACCATACAGACACTTTTTCATTCTCCTACACCCACTCACCTCCCCAGAGACTCACGCATCCACACACAGACAAAGCTACACAGGCACAAACAAATGATAACATACTCAAAGGAATAGACAAGATAAAGAAGGGCTTCTTAATAATTTTTATCAACATTACATCCACCTTCAACACAGTTTCTCATCACATCCTACTGAACCGCCTAATGGAGATTGGCCTCCAAGACACCACCATAAAATGGTTTCAATCATACCTCGAAGACAGACAACAGAGAGTAGCATCTGGTAACCTCACCTCAGCACCCTTCCATACAACTCAAGGAGTTCCTCAAGGCTCCTTACTATCTGCATTCCTCTTCAACATCTACATTCAACCTATATGCAAAATATTTAATAAATACAAGATACAATATGCCATATATGCTGACGATATCATGGCATATACTCCTATCAACCTGGATGCCCCAGACCATACCGCTCTATCAACCTGCTTTCATGAAATAACGACCTGGCTTACTAACAACTTAAAAATCAACATAAAAAACTCTGAAGCAATCATCATTACAAGGGAATCCACATTCACTCCTCCTACTACTATCAACATCTCAAATATACCAATCACTATAAAAGAAGAAGTTTGGTATCTTGGAGTGATATTAGACAAATAACTTACCCTCCAAGTGCACATCAACAAGACATCCAAAACAGCCTTCTTCAAACCAGCAATGCTCCGAAGATTAAAACGTCTCCTCAATAAAGAACACTTCTGTACAGTATGCCAGGCCATCATCACACCTGTGCTGGACTACTGTAATCTCCTATTCCAAGGTCTACCTAAACAATCCACTTGACCCCTTCAAATAGTCCAGAACACTGATGCCCGTATTATTGCTGGCGCTTCACTACAAGACCATATAACTCCCATACTACATGATTTGCACTGGCTGCCAATCTTTTCTTGGGCAAAATATAAATCAGCACTCACCATCTTCAAGATAAAAATAACATCAGCAGGAATACTACAAGAGCTCATCGAAACCAAAGCAAACAAAAGACCAGACAGAAACAGCACTAAAAGCACATACCATCTCCTAGTCTATTCACAAGAACCAATAAATTGACATCCATGAGGGAGTTCTCTCTTGCTGCCCCTGCTATTTGGAATGCACTCCCAGAAAAGCTAAGCTCCACAACTGATATAAAAGATTTCCGGAAGTTACTCAAAACCACCCTATTCATTGAACAATTTAATGAAGACCCCCAATCTCATTAATCTTTACATGGAACCTTATCTAGTCCACCCCACAAGCCGATTTACAGAAGCTAAGCTATCTGCTAGGCTAAGCTATCTCCCATTACTCATACTACGATGTATATAGTTTATATTCAAAATTCCCACCTAACCCTCCCCTTCATTTACATAAAACTCTTTTGAGATCATTTAAATCTTGTAATATGAAGTCACAAGAGACTGTTTAAGTTTTTTTTTGAAGTGTGATGTTATTGTTTACAATGGAAAATTGTTACAAGAGACTGTTTAAGTTTTTGAAGCGTGATGTTATTGTTTACAATTGAAAGTTCTTTGTAAATGTTACTGTTTATAATTGAATGTTCTTTGTAAAAGTTGAAGTTAATGTAAACCACCTTGATTAAATGAAAAGGCGGTATAGAAAAATTGTTAAATAAATAAATAAACATCAGAGGCCACACAGAATAACAAAGGCTGGGACTTACAGCACAGCAGAGCATACAAACAGATAGCAGAGAGCAATACAAGCAACACAGAGCACTTGGGCATAGAGATCAGAGATTCAGCAAGATACAGGGTAGGATGCACAGGGTCAGTGGTGTAAATTTCGCCCAAGTAGCCCCCACAATGCAGGACGGGGGGACCAGGCAGAAAGGGGGTCCATACAGCAGCGGCGAACTTGCCATTATCATCGTTACTGCTCTGCCTCTGCTCATCACAAGTTTTCCTCATGCACAGCGAACGTTTTCCGCAAGGCTGAAGTCTCATGATAACAGCCGCACCGTGAGATTTCGGCCCAATGGGGAACAGCCGCCAGGCTTGAGGAAAACCTACAAAGAGTGGAGGCAGCACGGCAATGACGATAACAGTAAGTATGCGTATGCTGCTGCTGCATGGTGGGCCGCCACATTGGGGGAGGGGGGGGCGGGTGCCGCCACCACGACAAGGAAGAGTCCTCAGCAAAATTTTGCTTGAGGGCCTCTGATTGGAACTTATGCCACTGTATAGGGCGTGTGGGATTGGGAAGGCCAGGAAGGGATGTTGGAGGAGTTGAGCTGGAGAAAGGCACAGGCTAGAATAGAGGCACAGAGAGGGTTGCTCAAAGGACACCTAGGTGTACACAGATGAGTCAAGCCAATGATTCACAAGCCAATCTTCTCCAATCACCAAACACACAGCCAGTCCAAAAAGACAGCAAAGTGCCATGCTTATTCCTGCTTTATAGCAGTACAGCTTGGCACGTTTAGGGCCACTACCCTGCACATATCTAGGCATTTGTGAAATACATCCTGGATGTGTAGGCACAGATACTGCCCATGACCCAGCCCAACAATACCCCCGGAATGCCACAATCTGAGACATGTGCATGAAGATGTGCCAGCAATGAAATCATGCAGTGTGCAGCCTTACTAAAATAATGATTTAAATATATCTGTGCCTTGCACAGTTTTCTGATGCCACTGACACATTTAAATAATGACTAGCCCTTCTAAAGAGACCCCCGTTAGTGGGGGCTTTTCACCACACGGGCTGTTTTAGCACATGGCAACAGTTACTGTGACCCACCTAGTGCATGATTTACCCCACACTAACCATTAGCACAGTTAAATAAACATTTCCCTTAAAGTTTCTAATGACTCAAAAAAGATTTTTTACTTGTTTTTCTCTCGCAATAAACTACAACACAAATTTTTTAATTGTTCTAAATTATCTACATTTAGGGGCCCTTTTACTAAAACCCTCTACGGTTTGGTATTTATCGTGCAATACGAATGTACTTTAAGTGCAAAGCCTCTGTTTCAGCTACTGGGGATGTGCCCAGCATGTGACCGTCAGCCAATTGTGATGGAGTACCATAGCATGTGATGCACTTAACATAAGGTGCAACTAATAACACCCACAGAGGTATCATCGCGTGCACTTGTCCTACAGTGAACACATGGCAATTGCACTCATACTAGTTCTCCATGCTCACGCTCCACCCATTCCTTGCCCCATTCCATGAATGCCAATTACCTGCACTTTACCACGCAGCCTCTGCCATGCCCACGTGTTAGCATTTACGGCTGCCAATCGGCACGTTAAACTGTTTGCTAACCAGTTACTGAGCTTTAGTAAAAAAAAAAAGGGCCCTTAGTATTATCTTGTATTTATCTTAAAACATGCTCTGGAGATGGTCCCTCTCCAATCTGTCCCCGAGGCTAATGTTTTGACAGAACCGCTGCTTGTTTCAAAGGAATTTTTTTCTTGTCTTGATGAAATTTACTTTGAAAATATTTCAATATCTGGGAACAAAATTATCTCAAATCACAGTTCTGCATATGCTAAAGTATCCATCTTCAATGTCAAAAATCAATCTGTATAATTACCATTGATAGTCCTACGCTTCAAATTACTACCATATTTTCTCAGTACCCGCTGGCTGACTTTGCTCGTTTGTTAATTTTATTTTATTACATTTAGAAGTATTTGAACATTCTAAACATGTTGACAGGAAATATATTTGAAATATATCAAAGTACAAGATAAAACATCAATTAATGAGTTATGAATAATTAAAAGGAAAAAGAAAAGATGCCTACAGAAATTAGAGTCCTCTAAAAACAGGAGGAGGAGGAAAATAGAAAAAGGAAATGAAAATTTAGGAAACATACTAGCAGATGTTGCCATGAATTATATATTATCTAGCCAGTATACAGTATTAATACTTAAAGCCTCAACCAGATTCATACTGTATTACATTAGAGTCTGGCTGCTCCCTTGTCTCAAGGAACTTCAATTGTTTTGGACTGTAAAAGTAAAAAATATTATCACTCAGATGAACAATACATTTAGCTGGAAATTTAAATTTAAAAAAGTTACAGTTAAATCAATAACATGCTATTGCATAGCAAGAAAAGCTTTGTTTACTTTGAGTCACCCTAGACAAATCCAGGTACATCCTAACTTTCTCATTATAGAAAAAGGTAAATGAAAGTTCTGAGAACCCAGTCCCTATCAGGTTCCAAGGTAAACAGCATCAAAAGTGCAGCATGGGTTATAGCGTCCATAGAGGATTTCAGGACTTCAGATATTCTAAGTTATCTGCTGTCAGTTCACCAGGTCCAACTCTCTTATAAGATAGAACATAATATAAACTTAAATTGGTGGGAAAGCTTCAGCTGGGTAGCAAAGTACTTCATAGAGATACTTCATTAAGATATCCTTAGTAAGCACATGCTGCAATTTAGGAATATTAACAAAAAAGAATTCCTCCTCCAATACTTCTATTTTATTCCTTAAGGCAATATTGTCCTTGACGAAAGCCCCAAGGAGTGCTGCCAGAGGACTGGAGAAAGGCACATATGGTCCCTTTACACAAAAATGGACGTAAGGCTACCAATACAAAGCAAGATAGTATACAAAACAATAATAACCTCATTCAAAGCCTTATACGATATGGCCCCAACCACACTATGTAATCTAATATGCAAAGAACCTTCTAAGCCTACACACAGAAAAGGACAATTAAACAAACTAAAGATTCCAAAAGATTTCACAAATTAACAAACAACAGAGCCTTTTCTCACATAGCTCCAACTATCTGGAATTCCCTCCCAGAGGAGCTACGAACACTAACTGAGATCATGGAATTCCGTAAAAAATTGAAAACTTACTTATTTACCAAACACTACAACAACATAGATAATACTTCACTTAATTTAGATAAAGGCTAAACAGGTACCAGTCTGTATCTAATAAAAATAAACATAGTTGAAACCATATGATGACCCAATCCCTTATGACCTAATACTTCTACATGTATATAGTTTACTCTATTCTGTATTGTCTTACACTATTTAGATAATACATTCTGTTTAGTTAATTACTTTGTTCTATAACACATATGTTGCTTTGGTATTCATTGTTTTTATAATATGACGTTCCATGTAAAACAAACCTGATTTGTTGATTGTTGTTTATTGTAAACCGCAACTGAACTCTGGAAGATGCGGTATATAAATGTGTGTTAAATAAATAAATAAAATAAATAAGGATGACATTGAAAAGCTATAGGTCAGTCAGTCTAACCTCTCTGGTTAGTAAATTATTGGAAAGGCTACTAAAAAAAGAGAATAGTGAGGTTTCTGGAGTCCAGTGGATTTCAGGATGGATTCACCAGAGGCAGGTCTTGTCAGACAATTCTGAGTGATTTCTTTGACTGGGTGAATCGGGGGTTGATTAAGGGAGAACCCTAGATGTGGTGTACTTAGATTTCAGAAAAGCCTTTGACACCATTCCGCACAGACGACATATAAACAAAGAACCTAGGATGGACCCTAAAGTTACTGATTGGATTAGAAATTGGTTGTGCGAGAGGAAACAAAGGGTACAGGTAAATGGAGCTCACTCTGAGGGGAAGGAAGTTACCAATGGTGTGCCGCTGGGATCTGTCCTTGGTCCGATTCTTTTTAACATCTTTGTTAGTGATATTGTAGAAGAGCTGTCGGATAAGGTTTCTTGTTTTCCAGATGATACCAAAATCTGCAATAGACACTTAGGAAGGAGTAGATAACATGAGACCAGATCTAGCTAAGCTTGAAGAATGGTCTGGAATTTGGCAGCTGAAATTTAATGCTAAAAAATGCAGGGTCATGCAATTGGGCTGCAAAACTCCAAAGGAGCTGTACAATGTAGTGGGTGAGGAATTTCTGTTCACGAAAGAAGAGCAGGACCTGGGTGTAATTGTGTCTGACAATCATAAAATAGCTAAACAGGTAGAAAAAGGTGACTGTGAAAGCTAGAAAGATGCTTGGGTGTATAGGGAGAGCAGAAAAAAGGAGGTGATTAATGCCTCTGTATAAGTCTCTGGAGTGACCTCATTTGGAGTATTGTGTTCAATTCTGGAGACCGCACCTTCAAAAGGATATAAGCAGGTTTGAGTCGGTACAGGGGGTGGCTATTAAAATGGTTAGTGATCATCATTATGAAGCATATGAGGACAGACTTAAAGATCTTAATATGTATACTTTAGAGGAAAGGTGGGGTAGGGGAAATATGAAAGAGATGTTTAAATACCTCCATGGCAAAAATGCACAGGAGGAAAGTCTCTTCCTATTGAAAGCAAGCTCTACTACAAGAGAACATACAGTATGATGAGGGTGAAAGAGGATAGACTCAGGAGTAATATGTAGAAATATTTCTTTACTGAAAGAGTGGTAGATGAGTAGAATAGTCTCCCAGTGGAGGTGGTAGAGACAAGGACAGTATCTGAATTTAAAAAAAAGCATGAGACAAACACAGAGGATCTCTAAAGGAAAAAAGGGCACTATTGCAGTTGATGGAAGGGCAGACTAGATAGGCCATGTGGTCTTTTTCTGCTGTCATGTTTCTAATAGAGACATGGGACTCCACACGAGACTCACCACCATATAATCTCTGCCCCTGTTGCTGTAATAGAACATTTTGAGATGTTAATTTTGTAGAGGTCTCTTTAGAAAATTCATACAGCCGCTGCAATGACCCAATTAACACTGACTCCATTTGGGAGACCAAAGGCCATGCCTGCCATAAGGTAATTCCCGGGAGTGGGTCTGGCAAGGTGGGCCTCATAAATGTTACAGCTGCAGATACAAGGGGTAAGACACCTCACTGAAAGTGGTTTGTTCTTGTACATATCTTCCTCCATTTTATTATCAGTATCACTCATTAATTGATTTTCCTAGTTCTCAGTCGAGCTACAGTCACTACTGGCCCCTCAATCTCTTTTGACTCTCCAGCAATTAAAACTCCTCCTGAATCTTGGGCCTGGTTCTAATCCCTCCAGTGATGGATCCAAACTGGCCAAGCTCTTCTAATGTGGCCCGGTAACATTGGCCACAACTTCTGCTTGCACAAAGTATGACTCTGGCAGCCATATCTCTTGGCTCTGCAGGGGTGGCAGAAGAATGCATCCCCAGAAAATGCCAATAAAGCTTGAGAAACCTCAGACTGCCAATGTTCTAGGTGCTTCATCCTGGGCCATATGCTGCAAATGCGTCAATAGTGGGGTCCTCTGAAGAAGTACACCCAATGAAGCCTTGTCTTCTTTCTCCTCATCTTCAGGATGAAGATGGAAGGTTGACATGTGGGACAATCAATAATAATTGTGCTGATTGATTTTTGATTATATATGTGTATGTGTGTATGCTTATATATATAACTGGAAAATGGTAAGTAAAATATTTTCATGTACTGTAATACTATATAAAGGGTGATGTGTATACAGTATGAGTATCATTTGCATAGTAAATGATCTTTGGCAAGACTTGAGCAAAGAATAGATTAAAACATATTCAGCAATTCTTGTGTCCCTGAATGTCACTCATATGTATTCAGCAGTAGCTATCTAATCCATATAAAATTATATGAATAGTACCACATTGAATATTTGCCTCATAGTATTCCATGTTCCATTCATCTCTATGGGCTGTTGCAGCACCTAAAGTGCACTAACGTTACTTAACATGTGTTAACCTTTAGTAAACATACCCCTTAAGCATCAATGTACTAAATCATGCTAACATTTTGTTAACATGCACACTAATGGCCAATTTTAATGGCATGCAAATAAGTCAAAGTGCATAAAGTACCTTGCATACACAACTTATGTAACACACATTATTTACTTGTGATAATGTAATGCACTTGAGTGCAGTTAGCCACATAATGAAGTGAATTTCCAAAGGTATTTACCAGAGTATGTAGGTACTAGGGATGTGCAGGCCAAATACTTTTGTTTCATTTCATTTTGGTTTTCTTTTTTTTTATCTCGTATCATTTTTCCTCAGTGGTATGCACTCTTTCATGAAAATGTGCACTAATGAGTGCTCTTTCGTGAGAGTATGCACTGTTATGCAGTATGCAAGAATAGCGTATGCTGTTGCTTAGTAGTGTGCAGTCTTGCAAAAGAGTGACCATTATTGACGGGATCCAGGAATGGTGAGGCCGCGGAGCCATGTGCCCGAGGCCGGCGTTAACCGGGGGGGGCGGCCATGCGTTGCCCCCCATCGGAGCATGCCGTCTCGGGAGAGGGGGGGCGATTAGGAGCGCTCCCATTGGCTCCGCGAGTTGTTTGGGCGCGGGAGCCAATGGGAGTCCGAGCGGGCAGTCGCTGGGGGTGATGGGTGGGGGTGCAGCGAGGCTCCGGCCTCTTTCGCCGGACGCCGGGTCGCTGGACGGACGCGTGTGCTGAGTGGCGCTGCATGTGGTAGGCCTCGACGGCGAAGGCAGCGGGTGACGGTTTCCTGATCGCGGCGAGAGCAAGGAGCTGGGCTGACCTGCTTCGGTCGGAGGACGAGGCGCCCCGGCGAACCTGGCAGCTTCCAGACGGCTGGGGTGTTGTTTGGAGCAAAGGCCTAGGCGGGTGAGTCCGGAACCGAGGTGAGGCTGCCTCTCGTGCTCTGCCGGTACTTCCTCTGTTGGTTCTGAGCCGGAGAGGGCTATCGCTGCGTTCTTTGGAGGGGAGGTCTTACTTTGTTCTTTTCTGGCAGGGTTAATTGTACAATTAAATCCCCCGCAGTGCCCAATGAACTAGGCTGGGCAGGAGTGCTTTAAGGGGCATTTTCTTTGGCAGCTTCGTGTCTTATAAAAAAAAAAAAAGAAAAGAAAAGTCAGAGGGCAGCTTCATTTTTAAGCAGTGCCTTTAACTATGGGAGGTTCCAGGCGGGGGACGGCCAAAAAAGGGGGTTCTCTTACTAAAAAAGGGACTGGAAAGGGGAGGGGGGCTGACAGGCCCTTCGGGAATCAGGGGTTGCTGGGGCAGGATAATGGGTTAGCGGGGGGCAATGGGGTGGCCTGGGCGTCAAGGTCTAGGTCACGCGGAACTGCTCCGCGTGGGAGGAGGGGACAAGGTGGGACCGGGGCCTCTGCAAGGGGTGTTGGGAGTCGGGGGCGGAAGGGCGGTGGGATCTCTGCAGGCAACGGGGAGAGCGGTGGCAGTGGGGCGGGTGCCGGTCCGAGCCGGGAGCCCCTGGCAGATGCTAGGGCCGGGGCGGACATGGACTTAGCGGACGGCGGTCGGTCCACCCGGGGTGCGCTGGCGGGTTGGGGAGGGGGCAGGGCAGAACCCCAGGATGGAGGACGGGAGTTCCCGGATGGTTCGGGCCCCTTGTCGGCTCCCGGGGAAGGGAGAGGTGGTGCGTTTAATATGGGCAATATTGGGTGGTTCCCAGGCCCATATGGCTGGCAAGGGGCAGTTGGTAGGGGTTCCCCGGCATTGTGGGAGCATTGGCAAGGCGGAGGGCAAGGTTCTTCCCGGGCGGAATGGTTCGGTGCTTGGCAGGCCCCGGGGGCTGTTGCAGGTGTCTCTCCGCCTTTTTCTGTCTTCTCTCCGCAGGTTCACCAGCCTTGGCAGTATGCGGGGGGCCCTGGGATGTGTCCAGCTCCGCCAGGTGATGGCTCGGATGGTCGTCTGGATATGCGGCGCCCGGCCGGTGCAGGCGCTCCGGCGGAGCAGACTGTAGCTGAGCAGCTGGTCGATTCTGGAGCTGTGGAGGTCGCGTCAGGTGAGTTGGTGTCTGTCCCGAATGTGGGGATGGGGGAAGGGGCGGGCACTGGGGGCGCAGGTCGAAAAAAACACAGCCGGAAGCGTAAGCATTCGTGTCATCGGCGGAGGCGGTCGGACTCCTCGTCGTCGTCGTCCACCTTGTCGTCCTCCGGTTCGGACTCGGAGAAGGGCGGTGCTGCGGCAACCTCAGGATTGACGGTAGTGGGGCCTCCGACACATGCCGTGCAGCCCACTTTAGCGGCGTTCTCGGAGTTATGGGAGGGGGTGCCGAGGAGGTTGTGGCGAAAAATACAAAAGCGGCGATACATTGACATTTTTAGATTATTGGAAGGTCGGAAGAGGTCAGGCGACAGCAGGAGGAAGCGGAAGGCAGACGAGAAGGCCGGGCGAGTGAGGAGAGTTGGGCGGAATGTGGTGAATTGGACGCGGTCCTTTTTGAGGTTGGCTAGTGTGTGGGGTCAGGTGCACCCGGAACAGTACGGGATGCTGTTGGCCTATGCTGACTCCATCTTAGAGGCGTCACAAACGCACAACGGTTGGGCTTGGCTCAACTACGATGAGCGATTCCGCGATAAGATGGAGGAGAATCAAGGGTTGTCCTGGGGGACTCAGGATATAAGTTTGTGGTTGACGCAGATGGCCGTGCGGCAGAATGTCGGGGGGGGTTGGCGGGCAAAAAGGTGGCGCAGTCACGGCTGTAGGGTCGGGGAAGCCCTTTCGTGGGAGCGTGCCTGTGGCAGGACAGAGGGCCATGGGAGGGGGAGGCCCTGGGGACGTCTGTTGGCGGTTCAATAAGTCCTCATGCCCCTTTCCGGATTGTAAATTCCGGCACGCGTGCTCTGTCTGTGGAGGGGGACACTCGGCCCTTAAATGTGTGCGAAAAAGTGTTGCCGGATCCCTTCCCCCCCCCCGGCTAAGCAATAGGTGGTTGGAGAGTCTAGCCACCACCCCTATCAGGCTGCAAGCCTTGGTGCCATGGTTGCGACGTTATCCCAGACAGCAAGACAGTGTGATATTGGCAGAGGGGTTCCGATGCGGGTTTCGCATCCCGGTGGTGGGTAAGGTTGCGGAGGGTGGGGCTAGGAATTCGCCATCGTTGAGACGTTTAGCGGATATTGTACGAGCTAAGTTAGCAGGGGAAATGCGGCTCGGGCGAGTCGCGGGCCCCTTTGGTGAGCCGCCGTTTGAGAGCTTCGTGGTCTCCCCTTTGGGTATAATTCCGAAGAAGGAGCCGGGTAAGTATCGTCTGATACATAATCTGTCTTCCCCCGTTGGTGCATCGGTTAACGACCGCATCCCGCGGGAATTGTGTGCAGTGCGATATGCATCGTTTGATGAGGCTGTGGCATTAGTCAAGAAATGCGGCTCGGGGTGTCTTATGGCAAAGGCTGATATTGAATCCGCTTTTCGGTTATTGCCGGTGCATCCGTCGGCATTTCCGTTGTTGGGATTTCAATTTGAAGGGTGTTTTTACTTTGACAAGTGTATGCCCATGGGTTGCGCGATATCCTGTGCTTACTTTGAGAGGTTTAGCTCCTTCTTGCACTGGGCTATGGGGGAACGGATGGGTTGTAGTCAGTTGGTCCACTATTTGGACGATTTCTTTTTTGTGGGGACGGCTCAGTCTGCGCAGTGTCGGGTCTTGTTGGATGGTTTCAGTTCGATGGCTCGAGAGTGGGGGGTGCCATTAGCGGCCGGGAAGATGGAGGGGCCCTCTACTCGTATTACCTTTCTAGGGGTGGAGCTGGATTCTGAGTTAATGGTAGCACGTTTGCCGGCCGATAAGGTGATTCGCCTGCGCGTATTGGTGTCCAACGTGCTTGGTTCCTCGACTTTGACTTTGCGGGAAATGCAGTCCCTCATTGGTTCCCTGAATTTTGCATGTAGGGTGATTCCCATGGGCAGAGTCTTCTTGAGGCGTCTCGCTTCGGCGATTGCAGGTGTTCGTAAGCCGCATCATCGTGTCAGGGTGTCTCGCAGCATGCGGGAGGACTTGGGAGTATGGGACGAGTTTTTGAGCGGTTTCAATGGCGTCACGGTGTTGCGCGGAGCTTCTGTATCTAGTGAGGCCTTAGAACTGTATACGGATGCGGCGGGCGGGTTAGGATTGGGGGTGTACTTCGGGGGTGCTTGGTGTGCGGCGGCTTGGCCGCGGCCCTGGAGGGAGGCAGGTCTCACTAAGAACATCACCTTTTTGGAGTTGTTCCCAATCGTGGTAGTGCTGTCCTTGTGGCCTGAGCGGATAAGGAATCGCCAGGTCCTATGGTGGTGTGATAATGCGGCGGTGGTCAGCGTGCTTAATAATTATGCCCCTCGGTGTCGGCCAGTAGCTGAATTGTTGCGGCAGGTGGTTCTAGCTTGTTTGCGCCTGAATGTTGTGCTCAGAGCGCGTCACATACCAGGGCATGCTAATTTAATTGCTGATGCTCTTTCCCGTTTTAAGTGGGAGCGCTTTCGGGCATTGGCGCCGGCGGCGGAGGAGGAAGGTACTGTGATCCCCGAGCGCTTATGGCAGATTGGCCTCGGGACCTTACCGAATTGCTGAGGACGTCAGTTTCGGCGGCGACCTGGGAGGCGTATCAGCGGGGCTGCAGCAGCGTGACGGCCTTCTTGCAGGGCCAAGGTTGGAGGCCGGGACCTGTTTCGGATTTCCTGCTTGGTCAGTATGTACGGGCTGCGAAAGCGGCGGGTCTCGCGCGGTCCACGGTGAGGAGGAATTTGGCGGGATTTTCATTTTTTATGCAGGCGGTCGGTTTAGGGGCGGCGGGGGGGGGGGCTTTTTGACTCGCAGGCTGTTGCAAGGATGGGAGCGGTCCTATCCATCTGCGGGGGATACCCGTCTGCCTATAACTCATGACCTTTTGGGCCGGTTGTGCGGTGCTTTGACTCAGGTGGTCTCGTCCGGGTACGAAGGTCTGCTGTTCCGAGCGGTGTTTTCCGTGGCCTTTTTTGGTGCTTTCCGAGTAGGGGAGTTGGTAGCAGACTCGGGTCGCCGCGGTGTGGGGGGGGGGATTGCAGGTGCAGCACGTGTCCTTTGGGGAGGGATGGGTTCGCATACGATTGGCCCGTTCCAAAACGGATCAGAAAGGGAAGGGTACTTGCATAGTACTACGGGCGGTGGCGGGTGCGCCTGCGTGTCCGGTCACTTTGTTGTCAGAGTACTTGAGAGTGAGGCCGGTCGGGGCGGGTTCTCTTTTTGTGCATGCGGACACGCGGGTACTTACCCGGTTTCAGTTTACAGCGGTATTGCGGTTGTCCCTCCGGCGTGTAGGCGAGGACCCGAGTCGTTATGCACCTCATTCCTTCCGAATCGGTGCGGCCACCAGTGCGGCGGCTGCAGGGTTATCGGAAGGAGATATCCAGCGGATAGGTCGATGGAGGTCCCAGGCCTTCCGTGGTTATGTGCGGCTGTAACTGGGGGGGGGGGGGACTAACTCTCTTTATTTATTTTGCAGATATAGCACAAGAACAGTGTCGCTGCTGGGTGATTGGCCACTCGTTTGTGTATTGGGCTGGTCGACGAGCAGCAACACGACCGGTGGGCGTGAATCTTGGAGTGGATGCTTCTCGAGTGACTGTATCATGGCTGGGGGAGCGCGGACTGCGGTGGTTTCAGCTCTTACCCTTGCTGCGGCACCATGAAGGCCTGCTTCGGATGTCACCGGATATATTGTTGATCCACCTGGGAGGCAACGACTTGAGTTCCTGGACTTGTCGGCAGCTGATCCGGGCGGTGCTCAAGGACTTGAGGGTGGTGATGGCACTGTTCCCGGGAATAGTCGTGCTTTGGTCGGACATTATTCCAAGGCCCGCGTGCCGGGCGCAGCGGCGTTGGTCTAGGGGACTAGCTAAGATTAATCGCCAAATTGGCAGGTGGGTTGGGGAGCACGGGGGGTGTCACATTCTGCATCCGTGGGTAGATGTGGACTGTGCTGGCCTGTTCCGTTCGGATGGAGTACATCTGTCTCCGGTGGGGATGGATTTGCTCCTGAACGATTGGCAGGAGGCCTTGGAATGTCTTATGGATGGGATGCGGACTGGTCGCAGCTTTCTCCTTGGGGGTGCGGCTCAGATCCAAGGGGTCTGAGCCGGTGGCGGGATCCCGGAGGTTTCCGGGGTCCGGAGCCGGATGGCAAGCATTAGGGCGGGGGTGGGGTACCCCCGACCCGGACAATCCCTCAGGTTTTTGCTAATAACATGGCGAAGCCGGAGGCGGGAGGGGAAGCGAATTATTCGGGACTTGTACCCGAGGGAGGCAGAAGCGATGTCACCTTGCTAATAATATGGCGGGTGATGGAGCGGCCTGCCGGGGGGGGGGGGGGTAAGTTCTGTTGTGAGTTTGTAAAGAGTTAATGGTTCAAAGTAATAAAGCTGCGACCAGTTTTTGATCCAAAAATGTGTGATGTTTGTTTTGTGAATGAGGTGGTAAATAAAAGGGGTTGGGAAAAAGGGTATGGGATTGGGGGCGGGAAGCTATGGTGCGCCTTACCCGGTTATGGTGAGGCCGCGGAGCCATGTGCCCGAGGCCGGCGTTAACCGGGGGGGCGGCCATGCGTTGCCCCCCATCGGAGCATGCCGTCTCGGGAGAGGGGGGGCGATTAGGAGCGCTCCCATTGGCTCCGCGAGTTGTTTGGGCGCGGGAGCCAATGGGAGTCAGAGCGGGCAGTCGCTGGGGGTGATGGGTGGGGGTGCAGCGAGGCTCCGGCCTCTTTCGCCGGACGCCGGGTCGCTGGACGCCCGCCCACCCTCCCTCGTGGACTGGGGGTTTGCCTTGTGGTAAAAGGGGGTGTTGCAGCTGGAGGGGGTTGGCGGGATCCCGGAGGTTTCCGGGGTCCGGAGCCGGATGGCAAGCATTAGGGCGGGGGTGGGGTACCCCCGACCCGGACAATCCCTCAGGTTTTTGCTAATAACATGGCGAAGCCGGATGAGGGAGGGGGAAGCGAATTATTCGGGACTTGTACCCGAGGGAGGCAGAAGCGATGTCACCTTGCTAATAATATGGCGGGTGATGGAGCGGCCTGCCGGGGGGGGGGGGGTAAGTTCTGTTGTGAGTTTGTAAAGAGTTAATGGTTCAAAGTAATAAAGCTGCGACCAGTTTTTGATCCAAAAATGTGTGATGTTTGTTTTGTGAATGAGGTGGTAAATAAAAGGGGTTGGGAAAAAGGGTATGGGATTGGGGGCGGGAAGCTATGGTGCGCCTTACCCGGTTAATGATGACATTGTCGTCATTTCTTGTTTCACTGAGATCCTAGCTTTCATTTCAACCAAAAGGACTTCTCTAGTAGGCACTTACCTGGATAGATTGCCCTACTAGAAAAATGTTCTCAGAGTAAGGTAAACTGTGTATGGGCTTTTACAGTATGTCTAAGTCTAGCTTGATAAAAGAGAGACTTTTCCTAGGGGTATATTAGGTTGAGGAAGTAAACACTACTTCATTTGCCTTTTTACCCTGATCATCCATCCATAGAAAGAAAAGGTAAAAATGTCCATAAGCATTTTGTCACAACCACCTTCCAGGCAATACTTAATGAAAGAACTGCTTGGTTAGTTTCCCTTTCGAAACTAGTGACCAAGCATATAGAAAAGTACCCATATACTTTACAGTTAAATGGGTTCTTGAAAATTGCCCCCGTTTGCTCAGGAGATATTATAATTGACAAGAATGAAATAACAGGCACAGCATATTAGCTGCTAAACAAATTACATAGAGAAAAAAAGGCAAATACTTGCATTCTAGCTATTGTATCATGCCCCAGAAAATGAACATGTCAGTATCTGGCCTAAAATAGGTCATGGATAAGTGAAATGCTGAACATTTTACTCTTCTTGGCTACTTTTCTGTTTGGCAAATTCCTGCTATGATAATTCTCAAATAGAAGACTTTCCTGATTTTTAAATATTTCCCTTCATAAAGCACCAAATTATTAATTGAGAAAGATTACTGGCAACCCCAAATCTCTTTTCCATGCCCTTTGCTTCTTTTTTAAAAATCAATCATCAGCAGTAGAAATCAGGATTATATAAATACATTTCAATCCAAGCAAACAGTATACCCGTAATTCTTGTTAAAATTCTGCTGCTTAAATATAAGGATAATTTGATGTTTCTTTCTATTTGAACATATAATTGGGCCTGTCATATCAAAATAATTGGTTTTTGGTTAGATAGCAATGTGGTCATGAGTTTTAAACATATAGGATTACTGCCTTTCTTTTTTTTTCTGTTATGAATCTCTGATAATTTACAACTATTGCAGCACATTTAACAGACTATTCATTAATGGATGTAGGGCTGTGAATTAATAGAGCCTTACCAGTGTGTAGTACTCACCGTATACCTGTATTGTGTGTGTGCATTACTAAAGGTAACTAAGTGTCTGTGTTACTTCTGTGATTCACCCTTCTACCTACTCCTGCATTTATAAACCATGTAGCTGCTGACAGGGCTAGGCCATCCACTAGGCAGGCCTCTGTGAATGGCACGGTACTCATGGCAGGCCATGGGCTTCGGCACAGATGACCTACCACGCCATGCTCCCCCTCTGTGCTGCACTGCTGCCATCACCCGCTGCCACTGATTCTGGTGGTGGAGGGGGGGTTGTGTGGATGGGTTCAACGGCAATGACCCGCAGCAAGCCATATACTTCGACACACATAGCCTGCCACTTCTGATCTCCCCAAGTTGTATTGGAAGAGGGATCAGAAACAGCAGGCCATGCGTGTTGAAGCACATGGACTGCCGCTGAGCTGAGCCAACCCCCAGCCGCCGGAATCAGCGGCAGTGGGGAGGAAGGGTGGTGGCAGCACGGCAGGGTTTCTGCCTGGAGCAGCAAAAATCCTTGGGCCGGCCTTGGCTGCTGAGTTCATATTTCCACCCCCACCTTCTGAGAACAGAAGCCATGTGGCTACCAAAAGTCCACTCACAGCCCCCTTGAGTACTACAAGCAAGAAGTTTTAGGCTTCTTCCCCCCAGACTTCCTCTCCCACCTGTACCTTTTAAGTTGGGGGGGGGGGGGAGGAGGGAATACTCTTTCCTCCTGCTCTGTCAGCACCAAGTTAAAAGATGGCCCCAGAGGATCTAATTCCCCCCTTTGCATAATAATGAGGTGATTGCATATATTTGCATGCTTTATATCTCATTACTATACAGGGTCATTCCGAGGCATGAATAGCTATTCATCCTCTCTGCCAACCCCAACTAACTTCCACGCATGTTGTATGGGGAGGTTAGACATGGGCAGGAAAGGGGCGTTGTAAGGGAGGAGTTAGGATGGGCAGTGGGCTATCGGAGGCTCTGGAAGTACAGGGATGATTCCAATGTCGGCCCTGTACATCTGGGGTGGCGGCCTGAATGGGGAACTTATTCTACATCTTAGGATCGGCAGGCCCGAGGTACAGAAAAGGTGGGAGGAGGCAGAGGAAATTCCCCGCAGCCCGACCCTGGCCTTGGGAGGCCAGATTGGGGGTTAGGCTGCAGGGAATGAACATTTTGGTCCTGTGGCCGAGGATCATAGCTCTTGAATGGAGCTGCAGTGCCACGGCAACCAGACTCCATGGTGCCATGGCTCCATTCAAAGGCCCTGACTGAGTTAGCCGGGGAAGGCCTGCATGTACAGGCCTGGACGCGATTCTGATCCCGCAGAGCTAGACGTGGCACACAGAGGGCCCACACGTCCAAGTCGGAATTAGGCCCATATTGTTCATTTTTAGAGACCGACGATGGTGCTTTTGGGTATGTATTAGTGCTGTTTGCACTGTTGAATGCTCCTATTCTGAGGGTCTCTTATTATTGACAGGGATATATCTTCCTCCTTAACTTCAGAGAACCTTTAATGATTATTTTTTCTGCCCGAATACACAGGCATCAGGTGACACTGCGGTCATCCCTATGTGCCAGGTACTGGCCAGGCATTCATGTCCCCCCAAAATCGTGGATGAGCACACCAGATCCTCCCGTACAACATTCAAATCACCCACACACCCATACAACATTCAAACCACACATACACACTCTCACCTGCAGTCAACAAAAACATACTTCTGCCAAAAAGATGCCTTGCGCCTATCAAGAACAGCTGATCTGAATTTCTCACCCAAAGAAGAATCTCTTCCGTACTCACACACAAACTATCCCTACATCAACAGTCCCATTTTGCAGAATATAAGAATTGTTAGGAGACTCTAGATTAGCTCTTTTAGCACAAACAACAAATGTCAGCATAGCCAGAATAAACACTATTGCTTTACTTAAAATTTCTGTAGGGGTGTTACAAGTTTCTATAGCTTACAACATTCTCTCACCTCTGCTTTATGTTCTTTACAACTGCTGCTTGTGTTTTTCCAGACTGCAGCCACAGCAGTTCAAAACGTAATTGTCACAACCGTTCTTCAATATGGTATGCTTTGAAGAGAATATAAAAAATAAGAAATACCATACTGGATCAGACCAAGGTCCATCAAGCCAGTATCCTGTTTTCAACAGTGGCCAATCCAGGACACAAGAACCTGGCAGGTTCCCAAAAAGGCACACAGATTCCACAATGCTCATTCCTTGACAAGCAGTGGATTTCTAGTGTCCTCTTTAATAATGGTTTATGGGTATTTCCTCCAGGAACTTGTCCAAACCTTTTTTTAAACCTAGCTACACTAATAGCTTTTACTACATCCTTCGGTAACGAATTCCAGAGTTTCATTATGCGTTGAGTCAAAAAATATTTTCTCTTTATTAGTCTTAAATAGGTTACATTGTAGCTTTATTGCGGACCCCTAGCCTTTCTACTTTTTGATGGTGTAAACAACTGATCTATATTTACCCTTTCCATTCCATTCATTAATTTATAGACCTCTATCATATCTCCCCTCAGCCTTCTTTTTTTCAGGTTGAAGAGTCCCAACATTTAAGTCTTTCTTCATAAGGGTATCCTTCCACCCCTTTTACCATTTTGGTGGCTCTTCACTGTACCTTTTCTAATTCTGCTATATCCTTTTTAAGATATGGCTACCAGAACTGCACAAAATATTCAAAATGTTGTCACCCAATGGAATGATACAGAGGCATTATAATATCCTTGGATTATTCTCCATTCCTTTCCTTATGATTCTAAGCATTATATTTGCTTTCTTGGCTGCTGTTACTCACTGGGTGGAGAGTTTCAACATATTATCCACAATGACACCTAAACCTTTTTCATGGGTGATGGTTCCATAATGTGGAACTTTGCATCGTGTAACCATACTTTGGGTTGTACTTTCCTAGGTGCATAACTTTGCACTTGTCCACATTAAATTTCATCTGCCACTTGAATGTCCAGTCTTCCATTTTATCAAGGTCCTCTTGCAATTTTTCACAATCCTTCTGCATCTTAACAACTTTGAATAATTTTGTGTCATCTGCAAATTTGATCACCTCACTCGTACCCATTTCCAGATCATTTATGAATGCTAAAAAGCAGCGGGCCGAGCACAGATCCCTGGGGCACTCCATTATTTACATTTTGCCATTGAGAAAATTGGCCATTTAGCCCTACCCTCTGCTTTCTATCTTTTTTATTATTAAGAATTTCTACTTAATACAACAAAAACATGTACAAAGAAATATGTGAAATGCATCAAAGAAGGAAAAAACAAGGGGAACCATGTCCCCAAAGAATCACAAAAAAAAAAAAATATATATGTACTGCAATTAGACCACATCCAGGAGTGCAAAAGGCAACAATGACCTAGGGCAAATTACTTTATCAAGCTCTAAATTCCCAAATCCCAATAACAAAACAAAATCACATATAATATACATAAAAAACTACCCATTAGGTACCACTACGTACCCCACTTTCATAGAAACATAGAAACATGACGACAGAAAAAGACCACATGGCCTATCTAGTCTGTCCTTCCATAACAACTACAACAGTCCCCTTTTTACCTTTAGAGATCCTCTGTGTTTGTCCCATGCTTTTTTGAATTCAGTTACTGTCCTCATCTCTACCACCTCCACTGGGAGACTATTCCACGGATCCACTACTCTTTCCGTAAAGAAATATTTCCGCATATCACTCATGAATCTATCTCCCTTCACCCTCATCCCATGTCCCCTCGTAGCAGAACTTGCTTTCAATTGAAAGAGGCTCTCTCCCTGAACATTTATGCCATGGAGGTATTTAAACATCTCAATCATATCACCTCTATCCCGCCTTTCCTCTAAGGTGTACATATTAAGATCCTTCAGTCTGTCCTCATATGCTTTATAATGAAGACCACTAATCATTTTAGTAGCCACCCTCTGCACCGACTCCATCCTGTTCACATCCTTTTGAAGGTGCGGTCTCCAGAATTGCACACCATACTCCAAATGAGGTCGCACCAAAGACTTATACAGAGGCATTATCACCTCCTTTTTTCTGCTAGCCATTCCTCTCCGTATGCACCCAAGCATCCTTCTAGCTTTTGCCTTTGCCTTTTCTACCTGTTTAGCTACTTTAAGATCATCAGACACTACCACGCCTAGGTCCCGCTCTTCTTTAGTGGACAAAAGTACTTCACCCCCTATACTATATTGCTCCCTTGGATTGCTGCAGCCCAAATGCTTGACCTTACATTTTTTACATTAAATCCCAGCTGCCAAATTCTAGACCATTCTTCAAGCTTAGCTACATCCCTCCTCATTTATTTTTTATTTATTTATATTCTTTTATATACCGTGCTATTCTGCATCAGTGCAGTTTACATTGAACAAACTGAAATTACATTGAACAGGGCATTATAACTTGGAGATAACTATTTTATATGGAACATGGGCTATGGAGGGTTAAGTGGCTTGCCAAAGACCACAAGGAGCACCTGGGGGACTAGAAATCCCAGTCCTTCCAGCCCAAGGTTGCTGTCCTCTAGTGGGATTGAACCCCTGACCTTCCCACCTGAGGTACCTTGCCCCAACCACTAGGCCACTCCATTCCTCCACTCATGTTATCTACCCCTTCCTGGGTGTCTACTCTATTGCAGATTTTGGTATCATCCGCAAAGAGGCAAACCTTACCTGAAAGCCCTTCCGCTATATCACTAACAAAGATGTTAAAAAGAATCGGACCAAGGACAGATCCCTGGGGCACACCACTGATAACATCCTTCTCCTCAGAGTGAGCTCCATTTACTTGTACTCTTTGTCGCCTCCCACCCAACCAATTTCTAACCCAAGCAGTAACTTTAGGGTCCATCCCTAGGGTGCTCAGTTTGTTTATAAGTCGCCTGTGAGGAACAGTGTCAAAGGCTTTACTGAAATCTAAATACACCACATCTATGGCTCTCCCTTAGTCCAACTCCCTGGTCACCCAGTCAAAGAAATCAATCAGATTTGTCTGACAAGACCTGCGTCTGGTGAATCCATGCTGCCTCAGATCCTGTAATCCGCTGGACTCGGGAAACCTCACTATTTTCTCTTTCAGCAGCGTTTCCAATAATTTACTCACCACTGAAGTTAAACTAACCGTCCTGTAGTTTTCAACCACATCCTTACTTCCGCTTTTGTGTAAAGGCACCACATGAGCCTCTCTCCAGTCCTTTGGCACCACTCCCGACTCCAACGAGGCTTTGAAAAGGTCAGTCAGTGGAGCTGCTAGAATGTCCCCAAGTTCCCTCAGTATTCTCGGGTCTATCCCATCCGGTCCCATTGCTTTGTCTACTTTAAGTTGAGATAGCTTCTCACGAACAGTCTTTTGAAAATTGTTCAAGATGCTCCTCGCTTCTGTTCCTGTTTGTGGGTGTTTTCTGAGGTCCTGCTCCTGGTTCTTCATCTGTGAACACAGAACAAAAATATTTGTTAAGCAATTCTGCTTTATCCTTATCAGCTTCTACATATTCCTCCTCTGCACCCTTGAGTCTGACAATACCACTCTTGCCCTTCCTCTTCTCACTAATATATCTGAAAAATGTCTTATCCCCCCATTTTATTGCATTGGCTATTTCCTCCACCTTTTGAATCTTTGCCTTCTTGACTAATTTGCTAGCTTCTCTAAGTTTTTCCAAATACAGATGCCTGTCTTCCTCTCTCTGTGATCTCTTGTATTTCATGAAGGCCTCCCTCTTTTTCTTCACTTTTTCAGCTACTTCTTTCGAAAACCATAGCGGTCTCCTTTTCCTTTTACCTTTATTTACCATTTTAACAAAAAGGTTGGTTGCCCTTAAAATATCCCCTTTCAGTTTTTCCCACTGTTTTTCTACATCCCTCAGTTGTTCCCAACCATCTAACGACTCCCTGAGGTATTGGCCCATCTTCGTAAAGTTAGTCTTCCTAAAGTCTTAGATACTCACCTTGGAATGGATTCTAACAGCCCTAGTCCTAATACTGAACCACACCATCTGGTGATCACTGGATGCAAAATGATCTCCCACTACAACATCAGAAACACTTTCACCATTGGTAAGCACCAAGTCCAGTATGGCCCCTTCACGTGTGGGGTCTGTTACCAATTGCCTGAATAGTTCTCCCTGTAGAGAATCCAGGATCTCCTTACTTCTAGATGATACTGCAGCAGGAATGTGCCAATCAACATCTGGCATATTGAAATCTCCTATCAGTAGCACTTCCCCTTTCCTAGCAATGCTGCGCATGTCTTCAATTAACTCTCTGTCCACCTCTTCCTCTTGTGAGGGAGGTCTGTATATCACACCAATGTAAATAGATTTCTCTTTCCCTCTTTCTAGTTTAACCCACCATGCCTCCCCTCTCCCTTTTAAGCTCTGTAATTCCAAAGCTTTAATAGTAGTTTTTACATATAGTGCCACTCCTCCTCCCCTACTTCCTACACTGTCCTTTCTGAATAAAGTATAGCTAGGTATAGTTACATCCCAATCGTGGTTTTCTGTGAGCCATGTTTCTGTAACTGCCACTAAATCCAAGTCAGCTACTCCCATCAAAGCTTCAACATCAGGGATCTTATTTCCCATGCTAGGGGCATTTATGCACACTGCTTTCCATATATTACCCCTGTTACCCATTTCCATAACGTTATTTAATGTATCACCTACCTGGGGGCTTTCACTTACCTGGAGGCTTTCTTCACCCATCCCCAAAAAATCTAGTTTAAAGCCCTCTTCAGTAGATTAGCCAGTCTACCACTGAAGACGCGTTGACCTTTCTTGGACAGATGGATGCCATCTCTGCTCTGCAACCCTTGGAACAGCATCCCATGGTCTAGGATACCAAAACGCTCTCCATGAGACCATCCACGCAGCCATGCATTCATCTCCAGGATGCGAGCCTCTCTGCCTTGGCCTTTACCATCAACAAGGAGGATTGAAGAGAACACCACCTGTGCACCTAACTGCTTCACCCTCTGTCCCAGAGCCATGAAGTCACTTTTGATACGTTCCGAGGTATACCTGGCAGTATCATTTGTTCCAACATGGATTAGCAACATTGGGTAATAGTCAGTGGGCTTGATGAGTCTTGGCAAACTCTCCGTAACATCTTGGATTTTGGCACCAGGCAGACAGCATAGCTCTCTGGACATCAAGCCTGGTCGGCAAATGGACGCCTCAGTACCCCTCAGAAGAGAGTCTCCAACCACCACTACCCTTTGTTTCCTTGTGGTCAGATTCTGCAACTTTGGGGTACTTGAGCTCTGGTTCTTCCCTTTCCAGGGCTGCTTTCACCTCCTCCACTTCCAGGGCTGCATAGTGGTTCTACAATTCAAGGGCTGGAGAAGTTGGATTGGTGATTTTGCAGGCCCTGGTGACTTGTGTCCAACCATCGACATTCTGTTGGCACCCATCTTCTCCTCTGCTGGAGAGCTTGGTTGCTGCAAGAAGCATCTCATCAATGTACTTCTCACTGTCTTGAATGCTCCTCAGCCTCACCACCTCCTCTCTGAGTTCCTCCACTTGTTTCCTTAGAGCTTCAGCATGCAGGCACCCTGCACATGGAACCGGTCCTTCAACTGACATTAGGACCTCTGTCTGGACCGAGGCAGAAGCTGTAACGGGGGAAACAGCTTTAGCGATACGATTTTTCCCAGCCATTGTTCTGTTCGTGGAGCTTAGGTATCTGTAAAAGCAAAAGAGAGAGATCTACCAAGTACCAGCCGGTTTCCCAGCTGTCCTTTCAGAGAAAAAGCAGTTAAATCTCCTTAAATATATTCAAAATGTGCTGGTCCAATTCTCTGTGCTTTGTCAAATGGGGATGTGCCCTATAAAGCAAGACTACTCGCAAGGGGTGGGTGGGAGTCGGGGTGGGTAGGGAGGGAACTAACACCTGATTAGGTGTTAGCAGTTCCCAAAGCTCAGGAGGTTACTAGAGTTTAACCACCTACTGTGCTCAAGGAAAGTCCCACTAAAGCACCAAAAGAAAGTAACCTTGCTTTAAAAAATGTACAAAAAACCCTTTTAAGAGCTCCCAGTCAGAGAGCTAACAATTTAATATAATAAAACAAACCCTTAAATCCTTACTGTTGGTTGATCTGGAGAGCTCCTGTAGGAAAGCCTGAACAGGGCAGGGCACTGGAGCATTTTATGCAGGTCCTCAGTTGCTCTCAGGTAATCAGGCCCAATAACTCCTGATTAGGTGTTAGCAGTTCCCAAAGCTGAAGAGGTTACTGGAGTTCAACCACCTACTGTGCTCAAGGAAAGTCCCACTAAAGCACCAAAAGAAAGTACCCTTGCTTTAAAATATGTACAAAAAACCCTTTTAAGATCTCCCAGTCAGAGAGCTAACAATTTAATATAATAAAACAAACCCTTAAATCCTTACTGTTGGTTGATCTGGAGAGCTCCTGTAGGAAAGCCTGAACAGGGCAGGGCACTGGAGCCTTTTATGCAGGCCCTCAGCTGCTCTCAGGTAATCAGGCCTACTAACTCCTGATTAGGTGTTAGCAGTTTCCAAAGCTGAAGAGATTACTGGAGTTCAACCACCTACTGTGCTCAAGGAATGTCCCACTAAAGCACCAAAAGAAAGTAACCTTGCTTTAAAAAATGTACAAAAACCCTTTTAGGAGCTCCCAGTCAGAGAGCTAACAATTTAATATAATATATATATAATATAATTACTGTTGGTTGATCTGGAGAGCTCCTGTAGGAAAGCCTGAACAGGGCAGGGCACTGGAGCCTTTTATGCAGGCCCTCAGCTGCTCTCAGGTAATCAGGCCCAATAACTCCTGATTAGGTGTTAGCAGTTCCCAAAGCTGAAGAGGTTACTGGAGTTCAACCACCTACTGTGCTCAAGGAAAGTCCCACTAAAGCACCAAAAGAAAGTAACCTTGCTTTAAAATATGTACAAAAACCCCTTTTAAGAGCTCCCAGTCAGAGAGCTAACAATTTAATATAATAAAACAAACCCTTAAATCCTTACTGTTGGTTGATCTGGAGAGCTCCTGTAGGAAAGCCTGAACAGGGAAGGGCACTGGAGCCTTTTATGCAGGCCCTCAGCTGCTCTCAGGTAATCAGGCCCACTAACTGCTGATAAGGTGTTAGCAGTTCCCAAAGCTGAAGAGGTTACTGGAGTTCAACCACCTACTGTGCTCAAGGAAAGTCCCACTAAAGCACCAAAAGAAAGTAACCTTTCCTGCTCTTCAAAAAAACCCCTCTAACTGTTGAGGGTCCATATAAACATAACGGATACCCAACAGAGATACTACACATTTGCAAGGAAATCTCAAATAAAATGTAGCTCCCAGTGCTATCACCTGGGGTTTTAAATAAAGGAAACTCTTACGTCAAATTTGAGTTGCCCTAGCCACATCTGGGAAAACCTGAACCAAATGACCACAAAATAAAACAGTCTGATACTTAAAATACAACTTCATAACCTGAGATTTCTCAATATCAGCAGCAAAAGAAACTACCAAAGTGGCCCTCCCAGGAATATCATCCACTGACTGTTCCAAAACTTGGGACAAATCAATGGAAACTGGATACCATCTTCCATTTTTAAACATTCCTTAAAGTATTTCTGCAGCAAAATTAACGGTGAAAGATAAGGAGTTTTAGGAAAATTATGAAATCTTTAATTTTTACTACATATCACATTCTCCAACAGTTCAAGCCGCCCATGTAAAAGCAGGGCATCTCTCATCCCTGCCAGACTGGCTCTCTGAACATTGGAGAACTGATAATCCAATCTAGATAATCCATTGCTAAGTTGAGCAAGGACCGCATCCTGTTGCTCAAACTTAGCAACAACCTCTTTAGAGAAACTGGCTGTCTGATCAAAAACAGTTTTAAGATACTGATTTGTCTGAGCAACTACAGTCCAAATATCCATTACAGTAACAGAGGCAGGAACAGATCTCAGTGAAGACTGAGGAGCTAAAGAAACATCAAACTGCAAACATGATGGCATAGGCACCGAAGATACATCAGAAGGGAGAGACACAGAGGGATTAAACCCTGGGACAACCAGTCCCGAAGTGTGTTCCCTCTCACCCAGTGGCTCCTGGACAGCTAAAGGCTGTGGAGGTGGAGTTCGAGCAATGGGGCTTAAACTAGCCCCCAACAAAGAGGGTGAAGATAGCTGCGTGGGAGAACTTGCCTGGATTGTTACAACAGAAGAAGAAACATGTCTATCCATAGGGCCCACAATTTTACTCACAGTTGCTGAGCTTCCAGAAGACAACTGCCCCTTTTTCTTCCTTTTATGCGGCATCTCTCCAAGTCAGCTTCCTAACACTGAACTAACAACGAAGGGACAACAAAGGGACAAGTCCCTTTGTTTTGTGTCCTTTCGTTGAAGTGTCCGTGGCCAAGCATCCATGGCCACACAAAAAAAGCCCTGGATTTTAAAGAGGAGGCACAGGCAGATGACACCAGCAAATGGGTGGAGCCACAACTCTCACACCGATCTCCAGGCCTCAGGCAGGCTAGGCCAACACCCACTGCTTAGCTGCAACATCCTCAGGCTCCAGGCAGGCACCCTCTACTCCCAACAGCATCGGGAGAAGCCCTGGTTTTAAAGAGGAGGCACAGGCAGATGACACCAGAAAATGGATGGAGCCGCAACTCTCACACCAATTTCCAGGCCTCAGGCAGGCTAGGCCAACACCCACTGCTCAGCTGCAATGTCCTCAGGCTCCAGGCAGGCACCCTCTACTCCCAACAGCACTGGGAGAAGCCCTGGTTTTAAAGAGGAGGTGCAGGCAGATGACACCAGCAAATGGGCGGAGCCACAACTCTCACACCGATCTCCAGGCCTCAGGCAGGCTAGGCCAACACCCACTGCTCAGCTGCAATGCCCTCAGGCTCCAGGCAGGCGCCCTCTACTCCCCTGCTTTCTCATCCACAATGGTACTCTGCCTCTTATCCCATGACTTTTTAATTTGCCAAGCATCATGAGGGACCTTGTCAAAGGCTTTCTGAAAATCAAGATACACTATATGAACTGGCTGACCTCTGTCTACCTGTTTATTCACACCTTCAAAAAAATATTATAGATTAGTAAAACAAGACTTTCTTTGGCTAAATTCATGTTGGTGGTCTCCCATTAAACCATGACTATCAACTTTATTCTTTATAATGGTTTGTACCATTTTGCCTGGTACTGACGTCAGGCTCAGCAGTCTGTAGTTTCCTGGATCACCCCTGGAACCCTTTTTAAATATTGGAGTTACACTGGCCATTCTCCAGTCTTCAGATACTGCAGATGATTTTAATGAAAGCTCACAGATTACTAATAGTAGGTCTACAATTTCATCTTTCAGTTCTTTCAACACCCTTGGATGTATACTATCTGGTCCAGGTGATTTACTGCTCTTCTGTTTATCAGATAGTTGTAATACGTCTTCCCGGTTTGTCGATATCTTTCAATTCTTCTGGTATATCCCCTTTAAATACCATTTTAGGAATGGATAACTTCCCTACATCTTCTTCAGTAAAGACTTAAGCTAAAAATTCATTCAATCTATCCACTATGGCCTTGTCCTCCCTTAGCGCCCCGTTTACCCCCTGTCATCCAATGGTCCAACTGACTCTCACAGGAGTTTTGCTATGAATGTACTTGAAAAAGTTTTTATTATGAATTTTTGCTTCCACGGCAATACTTCTTTTCAAATTCTCTCTTTGCCTGCCTTATTAATGCCTCCCATCTAATTTGCAAGTGCTTATGTTGTTTCCCATTTTTGTCTTTTGGCTTCTTTTTCCATTTCCCAAAAGATACTTTTTTGGCTACAACAGCCTCTCTGACCTCACCTTAAACCATGCTGGCAGTTTTTTGGCCTTCCATCCACTTTTCTTAAGGTGTGGAATACATTTTGTCTGGGCTTCTAAGATAGTATTTTTAAACAACACCCATGCTTGATGTAAATCTTTAACCTTTGCAGCTGCTCCTCTTAGTTTTTTCTTAATTATTTTCCTCATTTTATCATAGTCTCCTTTTTTGAAAGTTAAAAGGTAGTACTGTTGATTTCCTTGCTGTCCTTCTTCCATTTATTAAATCAAATACAGTCATGCTAGATCACTATTGCCAAGTGGCTCCAAGGCCCTTAACTCTTGCACCAGATACAGTGTTCCACTAAGGACTAGGTCCACAATAGCTTCTCCTCTTGTCAGTTCATGAACGAGTTACTCCAAGAAGCAGTCATTTATTTCATCTGGAAACTTTACCTCCCTAGCATGTCCTGCAGTGACATTGACCCAGTCGACACCAGGGTAGTTGAAATCACCCATTATTACTGTGTTGTAACTTTTGTTAGCTTCCCTGATTTTTCTTAGCATTTCCTCATCTATCTGTTTATTCTGGTCAAGTGGTCAGTAGTACACTCCCACTTACATTGCCTTCGCCCTTCCGGGTGATGACACCAACATCAAAACTCACAAGGTTCTCGCAACACCAATTAGTGTTTCAATTGGTGTTGCAAGAACCTTGCGAGTTTTGATGTTTAGCCTTTCCACAGCCTATCCACAGTAGATGGAGACCGATTTCGGCTAAAGTCCTAGCCCAGGAGGGTGAGAATAAGTCCTCATAGCTGTTGGTTTATGAATAACCACAGCGGAGTAACATCAAATGGGACTGGGTTTATCACCTGGAAGGCGGATCGAGATCAACTATGGCTGAAGCTGGAAACCCAAGAGGGTTAGAAGAGTCATCATCACAGTTGGATTGAGAGTAAACACAGTGGACTAACATTGAATGCAGTTGGTGTCATCACCCGGAAGGGCGAGAATTATCAACATAGCTTTTGGATCAAAGCCAACATCTGAATCAGCTAAGTGTTCTAACAATGATTAATTCATGTTATTTAAAGCAACCTTACAAGATTCAGAATTTGGGAAGATATAACTTTTGAAGGATATAGTTCTAATATTTTAAATCAGAACGGAAGCTATATATGCAGCCGAATCTGGTATTAGGACCTTTGGATCTTTTACAATTGAATAAAAAGGAAGACTCACTGCAAGAGAGGAATTTCCCCTCATGGTGAGTGATCTAACAAAAATAACATACACTTACACATTCATGGTTGGGCCGTTTAGCCGGTTCTTATAAATTAATAAGTTTGAAGAAATCAATGGTGTGGGTAGAAAAATATCTACGGCACACGTCCAAATGGCTTATTCATGTTATGGAATGAACTCTATAGCGAATGACGACAGATAAAGACCAATATGATTCATCTAGTCTGCCCAGTAATTTAAAAGTTATTTATATCTGCTTTGATTCCACCTCTTATGATATAGTGATCCTTTTTGTCTGTCCCATGCCTTTTTGAATTCTGTCACTGCTTTTGCTCCCACCACTTCCTTCAGGAAGGTATTCCACGCATCCGCCAACTTTTCTATGGAAAGAATATTTCCTGATGTTGCTTTTAAGTTTATCTCCTTGCAGTTTCATGACGTATCCTCTGGTTTTACAGTATCCCTGTCTTTCAATCACATTATGAAAAGAATCTTCCCATGGAAGAAAAAGCGCATAATAAAAACATTTTCACCTACATTCATAGCAAACTACCTGTGAGAGAGTGAGTTGGACCATAAGATGATAGAGGGGTGAAAGGGGCCCTAAGAGAGGACAAGGCCATAGCAGAGAGACTGAATGAATTCTTTGCATCAGTCTTTACTAAAGAAGATGTAGGAAATTTACCCATGCCAGAAATGATATTTAAAGGTGATGTTTCAGAGGAACTGAAACAAAATGTCCATAAATTGGGAAGATAAAATACAGTTACAGTATTTGATAAACTAAAGAGCAGTAAATCACCTGGATCAAATGACATACATCCCAGGGTGCTGAAAGAACTGAAATATGAGATAGTTGACAGATTACTAATGGAAGGTCTGCAATTATTAAAATCATCTATAGTACCTGAGGATTGGAGAGTGGCCAGTGTAACGTCAATTTTTAAAAAGGGTTCCAGGGATTTTCCATGAAACTACAGACCAGTGAGCATGAAATCTGTATTAGACAAAGTGGTACAGATCATTATAAAGAACAAAATTACTAAACATGTACAATCATGGTCAACATTATTGGCACCCTTGCAGCTTAACCCCTCAATGTCCAATATCTCCTACAAAACAGTGGCCAGTGGAATGGCTTTGGACTATATATGCACACACATTTGAAACATAAAAAATCAAATGAACGAGACCAATTAAAAAAAGAAATAGTATAAACATTGGGATAATGCCAGGACATGATTTTTGACACCCTTATAAACCATTGCAGTAAAATTAGACACACCTGTGATCAATTGTCAGTACTCACATGACTTGAATCAACCAATGAATAATGGCTCTAATGTTTAAAATTGCCACATTCACTCCCTGTTCCATTTTCTCAATGGTGAAGAAAAGACAGCTGCCTGAGACTGTCAGAAAAACCATTATCACCAAACAAGAAACTTCAAAGGGTTACAAGGCCATCACTAAAGTCCTTGGGATTCCTGTGTCTACAATTCATAATGTTAAGAGATTTTTTACTCATGGAACTGTCAAGAACCTCCAGGATGTGGTGGGAAGAGAAAACTTAATCCAAGAAGTCTTTGAAAGTTAGTGTGAACTGTTAGAAAAATACCACGTACAAAATCCAAAGAGCTTAAGGCTGACCTGGAACAATCTGGAGTGGTGGTTTTAGCCCACACCATTTGCCATGCACTAAAAAAAGAAGGCCTTCATGGGTGAAGGCCAAGGAGGACCCACTGCTCAAAGACAGACATAAAAAGGCATGCCTGATTTTTGCCCAAACCCACCTTGAGAAACCACAACCCTTCTGGGAAAATGTTCTGTGAACCGATGAAACCAAACTTGAGCTCTTCGGCAATGCAGACCAGCAATACATTTGCAGGTGAAGAAATGAAGCTTATAAGGAAAAAAACACGGTTTCTACAACTGAATATGGTGGAGGTTCCATAATATTGTGGGGCTGTTTTGCTGCCTCAGGAACTGGAGGCCTGTAACATATTAAAGGAATCATGAAATCAGAGGACTACCAAGGTATTTTGGAGCCAAATGTGCTACCTAGTGTTAGAAAGCTAGGTCTGAGTCAAAGGTCATGGGTCCTGCAGCATGACAATGACCCAAAATATACATTCAAAAGTACAAAAGAATGGTTAAAAAAGGAACAAATGGATTGTTTTAAATTAGACAGAAATGAGTCCTGATCTCAATCCAATCGAGAACCTTTGGAAAGAATTGAAATCTGCCATTGGTAAAATGAATCCTGGAAAACATTCATAAGCTAGAACAAATCACAGTTGAAAAGTTGGAGAAACAACCAGCAGACAGATCTATGAAACTTATAGATGGCTACAAGAAGCGTTTGGAGGCTGTCATCACTGCCAAGGGTTGTGCAACCAAGTATTAGTGAAAGATGCCATCAATTTTGTCCAGGTCATGTTTTGGTTTTTTTCTCATAAATTACTACATCTAAGTTGCACAGACATCTTTTTTTTTTGCAGTATACCTTTGAAAATACTATTAAAATATTATGATGACATACAGTTGGAATATTTCCTTCCATACCTAAAATGCAAGGATGCCAATAATGTTGGCTACAACTGTTGATAAACTTGGTTTAATGTCATGGTTTAATTGCATGGATTTAGTCAAGGAAAGTCTTGTCTTACTAATCTCTTACATTTTTTTGAAAGTGTAAATAAACTGGTAGATTAAGGCGAGCCAGTTTATATAGGGCCCAATTCTGGGATGTGCGTTGTGGGACTGCACATCCAAGTGGGACATGCAGCCCTGCAAGCCGTCTGGGCCTGATTCCCCCTCTGGCTTTCCCGATATGTCCTGAGCATCAGGATGGGGAGAGCTGGCAGGAGGCAGGAGCTGGATGGAGCAGGGGGCGGGCCAACCCGGCAGGATGTACAGTGCTGATTTAGATCATGACTCTGTACGTCCTGCTGGCGGGTGCGGAGCAGGCCAGCTGTGGGTCAAGCAGCGGGGAAGAGGGGGGGCAGAAGCCATGGGAGTTGGGGGTTCTTTTGGGAACCTGATAGGTACTTGTGACCTGGATCGGCTACTATTGGAAACAGGATACTGGGGTTGATGGAGCCTTCATCTGACCCAGAATAGCATATCTTATGTTCTTATGAAAAAGGTTTGTTTGCTCATTAATACACTAAGTACTTAGACATCTGTATGATATCTCCTCTGTGTTCACTCTCCTCTAGGGTATAGATATTTAGGTTGTCATGTTTTCTCTCATATGTCTTCTGGTGCAGGCCCTATATCAACTTGGTCACCTCCTCTGGACCATTTCAAGTCTTTTTATAGCCTTTGTAAGGTACGTCTCCAGTACTGAACACAAAACTCCAAATGATGCCTCACCATCAACCAGTACAAGGGCACCAAAACCTCCTTTTTCCTGCTGTTTATTCCTCTCTGTATGCAGCCTAACATCCTTCTGGCTTTGGCCAACATCTTGTCACACTACTTTGCCACCTTGAGATTCTCAAATACTATTACCCTGAGATCCCTCTCTTGTTATGTTCTCTGTGTTGACTGTTGTGTCGTCTGTCTTGATTGAATTATACAATACCTTGCAAAAGTATTCATCCCCTTGGTTTTTGTCCTATTTTGTCGCATTACGTACAACCTGGAATAAAAATGGATGTTCATTTGGATGTTAGGTAATGGATCTAGCAATATAGTCCAAACTGGTGAAGTGAGATGACAATAAAATACCTTGAATATATAAAGAAACAACTAAAAACTGAAAAGTTGTGCGTGCATATGTGTTTATCCCTTTTGCTATGAAACCTCTAAATAAGATCTGGTCCAACCAGTTAACCTCATAAGTCACATAATTAGTTGATTAGGGTCCACCTGGGTGCAATCAGTGTCACATGATCTATCACATGATGGCTGTATAAATATACCTTTTCTAAAAGGACCCAGACTCGGCAACACCAGTAAGCAAGCAACATGAAGCCCAAGGAGCACTCCAAACAGGTCAGAGACAAAGTTCTGGAGAAGAAGAGGTCAGGGTTTGGTTTTAAAAACATATCCTTAATTTTGAATATCCCAGGAAGCAACATTAAATCCACAATAACAAAATAACAAACTGGAAAGAATATGGCACTACTACAAAGCAGACCAGAGAAGACCCATACCCAAACTCACAGACCGGGCAAGGAGGGCATTAATCAGAGATGCTACAAAGACAAAAAAGATAACACCGAAGGAGCTGCATAGATCTACAGCGGAGATGGGAGTATCTGTTCATAACACCACTTTAGGCCATACACTCCACAGAACGAAACTTTATGGACATGTGTCCCAAAAAACAGCCATTGGTTAAAGAAAAAAAAAAGGAACACACGTTTGGGGTATACACATTAGCATGTGGCAGAACCCCCAAACACATGGAAGAAGGTTCTCTGATCAGATGTGAAATTTTTTTTTTGATGTTTTGGACCATCATGAGACTTGCCCATGTGTGATTAAACCCAACACTTCCCATCACCCCACAAACAACATTCTGACAGTGAAACATGGTGGTGGCAGCATCATACTGTGTGGATGGTTCTCATCGGCAGAGACAGGCAAACAGATCAGGATTGACAGAACAAAGGCTGTCACTAAATACAGGGCAATTCTTGAGAAAAAACGGTTTTAGTCTGCCAGCCATTTGAGACTGGGACGGAGGCTCACTTTCCCGCAGAACAATGACCGTAAACATACCGCTAAAGCTAGTTTAAAGGGAAACATTTAAATATCTTGGAATGGCCTAGTCAAAGCCAAGAAACAAAAAAGAGCAGGAGAAACTGCCACTGGAAGGTTAGAGCTTTATTGGATGTCACCAAGTCAGCCCTACATGTGTTTCGGTCTTCGGCCTTGTTCAGGGGACTTCAACTTTATAAAACATGCACATACAAAAACTATAAATTATACATAACTAAACAACAATAAAAACACATTTGTCAGCATGCTTATAATATAAATAATTTAAAAATGCACATGCTAAAAAGGAGCCTAAAAATGTAGACATATATAGGTAAACATAAAAAATAAATAATTATATATGAAACTATAAAAATATGTATACTAATAAGTGAATAAATGTAATTAATACTGTAAGCAGCACATCATATATAAAAACAATACATTAATCAAGAAACATAACATTTGGCTAAATGAATACAAGAAATAATACATCCTATGTTTAATAGTATAAAAATAAAAATAATATGTGGACAGTGGACTTACCACTTACAGGAGCACTATGTTGTGTAATTGATTGCAAATGAATTCAATAAATCTAAAAGAAGCACTAAGGAAAGGAAGAGAAGAATAAAGAAGAAATCATCCACACCAGCCAAGACAATTACTATACAAATTTACAGGATCAGGAGACATTCCCCATGAAGAAAGGGGAACCCACAATAAGATCTCTAAAGTTATGGGGGGCGGAGCCAGCGGCGATACAGGATGGCTGTGTAGGAGAGTTTCTCCGGTGACTTCGGAAGAATCCTGAGATATTCCTTCTTCCCGAGACCTGTGACGCTACCTGTAAGGGTGTCCTGTGTGTTTGGGATCGTCGAGAATATGTCCTGCAGTAAGCCAACAAAGCTGGACTTTACGCCGAGTCTGAATGCTGGCTCTAAGAGGAGCAAGTCGGATCCCCTCTCCCCGCACAAGATGGCTGCTGCGCGGGATGCAGATGGAACAATGAAGGAGGTGCTAGGGGAGATTCGAGCGGTAAGGGAAATGGTTGCGGCGAGTGGTGATGTGTTCTCTCAAGTGCAATCTGAATTACATGATTTGAAGGCTCAGATGGAGAGGCTCACCAGCCCTCCTTCTCTAGCACTCCTGTACCGTTGGTCTCTACTTTCCGCTATCTTGGTGTGCACTTTGACTCCGACCTATCCTTCCACACTCACATTTCTCATATCACTAAAACATCTTTCTTTTTTCTTCACCAAATTCGTTCGGTTCGCCCCTTCCTTTCCCCCTCAGCCCTCACCACTCTGGTGTTATCTTTAGTTATGTCCCGTGTAGATTTTTCCAATTCACTATTCATCGGTCTTCCCAAATATCAGCTAACTCGCCTTCAACGAATCCAAAACACGGCAGCACGTCTTATCACACACACCTCCCTCCGAGATCATATAACCCCCCAACTATTCCATCTTCACTGATTGCCTGTACCCTTCCGTGCCACTTTCAAGTTATTAATTCTGGTCCATAAAGCTTTCCACACCAGCACCCCCCAATATCTAACAGACCTCCTCTACTTTCACTCCCCCAGACACACCCCTCGCTCCTTCCACCTTAACCGCCTCACCCTACCCTCCCCTTCCCGTGCTCATCTACAGTCCACACGCTCCTCTGCTTTTTTTTTTCGCTGGTCCTGCACTTTGGAATGCCCTCCCTTCTTCCCTCCGCCTAGAACCTCAGTACACCACATTTAAACATAACCTAAAGACCCACCTGTTCTCCCTAGCGTTCAATGTTCCCTCTCCTTTTGTGTGACCTTACCTCTTCCATCCATCTCCCTTCCTGATGTCTGTCCTACCTATGTCTTGTCCTGTCTTTCTCCTTTTCCTTACTGTCCTTTTAAGAGATTGTACATTTCCTTTCCTTTCATAGGCCATTGGCCTTCTTTTATTGAATTGTTTTTAAATTGTACACCGCCTTGGTTATTTTAGAAAGGCGGTTTTTATCAAATAAAATAAACATAAACATAAGCATAGATAAGGTGGACGCCACTCTGAAAGCCCATGAGGACCAGATAGGGCTGCTCAGGAAGGCCCAGAAGAAAATTGATCGCATGGAAGGGTCCATAGAAGACCTAAGCAATAGAAATAGAAGAAATAACATTCGGGTCATAGGAGTGCCGGAGGGGGCCGAAGGAACTGATATGATATGATAACATTTCTGGGGGAGGAGCAAGATGGCGGTAGTTTGATTCTCCCGGCCGGAGCTCTCATTTTCTGGGGTCTGTTTGTTGCTACGCCGTATTTCGAGGCCATTATGGGCCGAAGAAAGAGGAAGAAGGCTTACCCTCCCTCGGGGGAGATGGCTTCCAGTGCAGCGGCACAAAGGACTCTTCAGATGTGTGGCTTCTCTGGTCCTGTGGAGCGAGCGGCGTCTTCAGCGGGTCCGGAGGGTTCTCCGGACCTGAGCACGGTATCTGGGGTGATCCTTTCTCCGGAGCAGCGGGCCCCCCTCCATGCCCCGGAAGTGTTCTTGCCGTCAGAGGTGATTCCCCTGCTGGCGTGGTGACGAGTACGCCATGGCAGGAGAGTGTCGAGGGCTCCTCTCTCGAGGTGAATGCTCCGAGTGGGGTTCCTGGTGTTCGAGTTCGATCTGGGGCTGGCCCGGAGATCCCGGGTAGCCCTCTCCGGGAGAATGAGTCCCTGCTGCTACAATCAGGTGCTGGAGTGTTGGTGAAGCCTGCAGTGATTACTATGGAGGTGCTATGGGAGGCTCTAGCCACAATCAATGCTTCCTTGGAGAAACTTGTGGTTTCGGTGAGTTCTGAGTCTATTACTGTGAAGGGTCAAATTCAACAGGTCTTGTCGTTACAGAAGGAACAGGAGGGGAAACTGGTCCAGTTGACTACTGAAATGGAACATTTCCGTGACTTACAGCAGGCCCATGTGAAAGATCGGATGGTGAATATGAGGAAGTTGGAATACCTGGAGAACCAAGTCCGGAAGAACAATTTAAGACTGGTTAATTTTCCCAGGTCTCCTTTATGCTCTCCTCTGGAAATGGTTCGCAGATACTTCTGGGAGGTTTTGAAAATCCCCGAGGAGGCTCTTCCGCCATTAACCAGAGTTCAATATTTACTGGTGGGCACAGGTAGTCAGGGAAATCAAAGTCTTCCCCTGGTGGCTCCTGGGGACCTCACGGGATTCCTAGAGAGCTCCTTGGAGTTAGTTACGGCCTGTACTACCCTCCTTATTACGCTTGCCCTTGAGTCTGATAAAGCATTAATCTTTCGTTTGTATTTTAGAAATTTCCAGGAGCAGTTTATGGGAGCAAATGTACGGATTTTTCCTGATTTAGCACGGAGTACCCAGCTTAAGAGGAAGGAATTTCTGGGGTATAAACTCAGGGTACTTTCCCTTGGCGGGTCATTTTTGTTAAAGTTTCCTTCAAGATGTTGTGTTTCATATGATGGGAAGTTATATGCCTTTTTTGAGCCCTCTCAGCTCTTGGAATTTCTGGTAGCTAGGGAAGAGATTGTTGTGAAAGTTTCCTCCCGTTTGGCTGACGCATAAGTCTCACACTGCTTTAAGTTCTTTTTAATAATTTCTTTTCCTGATTCCTCCCCTTATTTGTGGTCTGATTTTGGTATTGTTAAGAATTTGTTTTTTTGTTAAATTGGCTGTAATATTGTATTACCATATTTCCTGTCATTCAGATATTTGAATGTTAAATAAGAAACTCAATAAATAATAAATTAAAAAAAAAAATGATAACATTTCTGACTCAGGCTATCCCAAAAATGCTGCAGTTAAATCTAACAGGCCCTTTCGAAATTGAGAGAGCGCACAGAGTGCCGGCGCAAGCGGAGCCTCGTAAACAACAGACAAGACCCATAATTGCATGTGTATTGCGGTTCCAGCATGTCTCGCAGATCATGTCTGCTGCACGATCGGCCTCTGCGATAACCTATGAGGGGCACAACATCTCATTTTTCCCGGATTTCTGCAAGGCCACGGCAGATAAAAGGAAGCAGTTTCTGGCGTTGCGGCCTCGTCTACAGCGTTTACAAGCAAAGTGCGGGCTGTTCTATCCGGCAAGATTCAAGATAACTCTGGATAACCGTACTCGAGTCTTTCAGGACCCTGTAGGCGCAGCCCAGTTTGTAGAAGAACAAGAAGCTCTGGTGATGCAATGAACTGGCTGTCTGCAGATTTCTCTTAAGGACAGAAGGGTGCAGTTCCCTTTCCTATTTGGGATGGAAGGGGTCAGGTATTGGGATACCTCTAGGGGCGATATGACTGTGGGGGCAGGGATGGTTGGTCAGAGCTTGACATATGTTTGTTTTGCTTTGTGATATTTTATACTGTGTGTAAGGTAAAATGGCGGCTGGGGGAAAGGGCGCTGTTGGGAAGTACTGATGGGGCAGTTAAGCGCACATAATATGTCATAATAAGCAGTAGGATGTACGGGAGGGGGAGGGTGGCAATAGTATGTGTGTATTTTCAGATTGGGGAGGGGGAATGTCTAATATCGTAGTTTTCATTTGTTTTTTATTGCTGGGAGTCACTGCGGCCTGACTGACTGCATGTTGACTCACCCAAGTTCTGTAACTAGCTGTATAGTGGTGGAGTACCAGACGCCTTGCAAGCCCTTCTTAGTTTGCCACGTCTATAAGCTAATTTATGTTATGGGTATCCAGAGCAGGTCAGGGCTAACATCCTTTTCCAGTATTGTAATGTGAATCCCCTCAAGTTGTTGTCCTTGAATGTAAAAGGTATTACTCATCCAGCCAAGCGCAAGAAGATCTTGGTATATGCCCAGAAACAGGGAGCTGACATCGTGATGTTGCAGGAGACGCACTTGGCCACAAAGGAGGTAATTGAAATTGGAGCAGGAGAAGTACACTCTAGCGGTGCATGCCCCTGCTCTGGGGAAGAAGAATGGGGTGGCAATTCTGGTTCGGAAGTCATTAAGGGCCAGCTTTCAAGCTACCAGAATGGACCAAGAAGGAAGATGGGCGGGTGTCCAGATTGAGGTGGGAAGTAAGGTGTTGGCGTTAGTTAACATCTACGCTCCCAACTGTGATAGCCCCAAATTTTTCCAAAATCAGGCGGATGTAATCCACGAGTATTCAGGGTTGCCTATTATTGTTGGAGGTGACATCAATATGGTTATGGACCAACTAATTGACTGTAAGCCTGGCAGAGGGAACAGGAAATGTAGAGCTCGGGAGGTACTGACCTCAGTTATGAGCGAAATTGGATTGGTTGATATCTGGAGACTTCTTCATCCAACTGAAAAAGATTTTACCTTTTTTTCTCATCCACATGGATCCTACTCTCGGATAGATTTTTTTCTGGTGTCCAGGCTGATAGTTAAGGAAATCAGAGGTGCCAGTATACTAAGTACTCATATTTCCGATCATGCTGCAATTACCTTGGATTTGGAGCTGGTGCAGGCGGAAGAAAAGAGCAGTGGCTGGTTTTTCCCTAGAGCTCTGTTGGTGGAGGACACCTTCAAAGTGTACGTGCAACAAGCAATTAAAGATTTTTTTGAGCTTAATGATCCAGGTGAAACGTCTATATGGGCGTGGTGGGAAGCATTTAAGGCTTCTATGAGGGCTAAGATTACACAGGTACACTACCAAAAAACTGCCTCCAGTTTTGCAACTGATTCCTATAGATTTTGGGGTGCTGAATCCAGGAAAAATAGCCAAAATGTTCCATCACGTCACGTTTTCTTGCAAAATTAGATTTCTTACCCATATAAGGAATGTTCACATAATTTCTTTTTAGCCGACTGCAGTTTATTTTCTTGGCCCAAAATAGAGGTTGTAATGGTTAACTAACTAGAAACACTCCCTCATGATATTTTAGAGTGTTTTGTATTCATTTTATACATTAACAGGACAATTAGGAGGCGGGGGGCTAAATCCAGTACTCGCGCTGGCACATGTTCTTTCCTGTTTGCCTCGCCTCGTTCGCTCGCTCAAACACGGTGGTTGCGACATGAACGTTCCTGTCAAATTTCAGTTTCTTGCAAGTTCATTATTACCTTTTGTTTGCTCAGTTGTAGTCTAGCTTTATTCCGAAGTGGTTCACTACAGTTGTAGTTTGCAGTGCTGTGTATTTGTGATGGCTCACAGAGCCAGAGGTTGCGTCAACTCTCCGGACAGTTTTTGTTTTATTTGTGGGGAATATACCGTGAAAAAGCGGCAGAGGAACATTTCTGCATTTATTAAAAAAGTATATTTCGCCTATTTCGGTTTGAAGTTAGGCGATCAAGACAAACCGTGGGCTCCTCACAAAGTGTGCAAGACATGTGAGGAAGATCTACGCTTATGGATGAAAGGTAAAAAACAAGCATTTCGTTTCGGAATACCTATGATGTGGCGTGAACAAAGAGACCACAGCAGTGACTGCTATTTTTGCTCTTGCATTGTGAAGGGATACAACTTAAAAAATAAGAACGTAATAAGTTACCCCAACCTTCCCTCAGCAATTAGGCCTATGCCTCATAGCAACGAAGTACCTGTGCCTGAACCACCAAAATCTTTGGATCATATTTGTGTGGACGGTTCTGATCATGATGAGACTCATCAGATGGCTTTTCCCGATGAGTCCAGTACTTCCGAGTTTGAAACTGAACCAGATCCGAAACCTGAACTTTTCTCTCAAGCTGAATTGAATGATTTAGTCCAGGATTTAGGACTCCCAAAAGATGCTGCCCAACTGCTAGGTTCTCGGCTTAAACAGAAAAATCTATTGTCACCAGGAACAACTTTTTATTGGTACCGCAACCGCGAGACACAATTTTTGAAGTATTTCAGCAAAGAGGAAGATTTGGTATTTTGCAACGATATATACGGAGTGATGGAAAAGTTTAAACTCAAGTATGATCCTGCTGAATGGCGGCTGTTCATTGATTCGTCAAAAGACAGCATAAAAGGTGTTCTTCTTCATAATGGCAACACATTCGCTTCAGTTCCTATTGCTCACTCTGTTATTCTCCAAGAAAAATACGAGAATTTGGCCCTGATTCTTCAGAAGATTCGTTATGATGAGCATAAGAGGATGATTTGTGGAGACTTTAAAATTCTATCCATGCTATTAGGGCAGCAATCCGGTTTCACCAAATATCCCTGCTTCCTTTGCTTGTGGGATAGCCGGACCCACGACCTACACTGGGGGAATAAAGACTGGCCAATTCGGGAGTATTTGAGACCCGGTGAGAAAAATGTTCTTCATGAGAGCTTGGTACCTCGTTCTAAAATTCTATTACCACCTCTCCACATTAAGTTGGGTCTCATTAAGCAATTCATCAAGTCCCTTCCAAAAGATGGTGAGTGCTTTCGGTACCTTTGCTCAAAGTTCCCCCGACTTTCTGAAGCAAAGCTAAAGGAAGGAGTGTTTGTTGGCCCTGATATAAGGAAACTCATTTCAGATGGAGCATTCGCTGAAACGATGTCTGAGAAGGAAAAAGAAGCCTGGGATTCCTTCAAGGATGTTGTTCTCAAATTCTTGGGGAACAGGCGGGATGAGAACTATAAGGATATTGTTGCCAGGATGCTCAATGCCTTCAAAGAACAAGGCTGTAACATGAGCCTGAAAGTCCATTTCTTGCACTCCCATGTGAACTACTTTCCCGAAAACTTGGGGGCGTACAGTGAAGAACAAGGTGAAAGGTTTCACCAGGACATCAAGGACGCACAGAGACGGTACCAAGGAAGATGGAACACCACTGTGATGGCTGATTTCTGCTGGTTGCTGCTGCGGGAAACCCCAGATGAAAAATACGCCAAGCAGCGCACCAAGAGAAGCATTCGGGGGAAGAAGAAACGGGCCCACCAGGAGATTGATTGACCCAAGAATGACTTTAAAATCTAAACTGTGTTGACAAATATCGTGTTTTTACTAAACTTTGAAATATAAATTTGCTAGTTATTACCACAGTGTCGGATCTCATTTATTAGAATTTTATTTTCACACCATCGGGTGTTTGTCTTCATGTATTGCAATGGTGCGGTTTGCGTTTTCTATTCTTACATACATACCTGTACAACATTTTTTGCACATTTCTTTGCTTTGCTTTGTGTCTAACCTCGCTCTTATATGCTCAATGTTTGTGCACATGTATGTGGCTGTTTTAAGTGCAGACAATTTTGCTACCATCACAGTGTGTTTTGTTGACATTACTCTATTCTTATGTGCTGCCTTGTTACAATTTTCTTTATTCTTATTTGAATAACTACTAATCAATTAGTATAAAGAATTCATCCAAGAAACTTTTATCTCGATCGCACTCAATCTGAAACGTTCACCTCAAACTGCTAACCCAATGTAGCAAAAAATCTGTACGTGATGGAGCAAATTGGTTACCAGATTTGGATTCAGCGCACCAAAAAACGTAAAAATCAATCGAAACATTAGAGGCAGTTTAAAAAAAATTTTTTTTAGTGTACCTGTGTTACCAGTTTCACCATTGCTGCCAGAAGAAAGGAAAGGGCCAAGCTCCTAGAACTGGACCAGCAGATAAGGGCGGGTGAAAGGATTTTACAGAAACATGCGAGTGCACAGGTAACTCTTCATCTACAGAAGCTACGTTTCCAATATAATTTGATACTTAGTAGGGAGGTGGAGCAGTCTACTTTCGAGCTACAAGCGAGTTATTATGCAGAGATGAACAGAGCTGGGAAGTTGCTGGCTACAAAATTGAAACCTAGGTATGGTAAATCCCACACTGCAGTTATAGAGGATGCCAGTGAAGGTCCGTTGAAGGATAATAAGGGCATTGTTGATTCCTTTAGGAAATTTTATGAACAATTGTACTCGTCGGAAGTCAAGTGGAACGAGGGTGATGTGGGGAGCTTCTTGGAGCAGATTGAACATCCCAGCCTGGGTCCGGAGGAGAAGGCGGCTTTAAATAGAGACTTGGGGAAAGAAGAGCTGCTGGAAGTCCTAGCAAGAATGAAGACGGGTAAAGCCGCAGGGCTGGACGGAATCCCGGTGGAATTTTATCAGACCTTTGTGAAAGATCTACTGCCACATATGTTGAGGTACTATCAGCAACTGCGAGAGGTGGATAATTGCACAGGGGCCTTCGCAGAGGCCACTATTGTCATACATGTGACACTCAATGCAAAAGACTGGAAAGCCCCCATCTCGCTGCTGGACTGCTGTCTGCATCTTAGTTTTAAGTTTGTGTTTAGATCTTTAAGTTCTTTGCTTACTAAGGGTTGCTATGTATATTTATACTAATAAAACTGTACCTAATATGTTTAATATACCTTGTTCACTTGAAGCTTAATTAATCTCAGGTCCTTAGTGTATGACTGATTTGGATAATGAGCTTCACCTGAGAGCACCTCCTTTCCTTTAAGATGTGTAAGTACCTATAAAGCTACGATTATCCCAGGGGTGAGTGGGTGTTGGGGATGGAGGCCCTGAGTGACTAACATCAAAATGGGAGTCCTCCTGATATTCATAGACGTCTCCGCAACATTTGACACCGTGAGCCACACAACCTTGCTAGTGAGACTACAATAAATTGGACTACACGGCACCACCTTGAACTGGTGCCGTTTACACTACCTTGAACATCACCTAACCGACAGACAGCTACAAGTCATATGTGGCTCAGACCACCTTGAACATCATACCTAACCGACAGACAGCTACAAGTCAAATGCGACTCAGACACCTCCCAGCCGCTGAAAGCCACCCAGGGCATCCCACAAGGCTCACCCCTCTCTGCCCTGATATTCAATATATATCTACAACCAATCTGCACCATCATCAAGAACCACAAGATTCAATACACCATCTACACCGACGACATCATGATATTCACCCCAATCAACTTGGACACCGCAGCCTACTCCAACCTAGCCAGTTGTCTCCAGCAAATGACAATCTGGCTCTTAGAAAACAATCTATCCATAAACCACAACAAAACAGAAGTACTATTCATCTCAAGAAACCCCACTTTCTCAATGACTCCTACCATCAAACTAAACGTCATCACAATATCAGTAAAGCCCGAAGTGAGATACCTCGGAGTGACTCTCGACAAGGACCTAAACCTACAAGCTCACATTGCCAGAACCACAAGAAACACCTACCTCAAAATGAGAACCATCAGGCGCCTCAAACCCATCCTCGCACAGGACCACTTCCGTACAGTCTGTCAAACACTAATCACTCTCACACTAGACTACTGCAACCCCATCTACCTCGGGCTATCAAAATAGGCCCTCCGACCACTGCAGCTGGCTCAGAACACTGCCCCCACATAATAACAGGCTGTTCAGGACACGACCACATTACACCCATCCTGTACCACCTCCACTGGCTCCCAATCAGTTCCCGTATACAATACAAAGTTATCCTAAACATATTCAAAATAAGACAGAACATCTCAGTTGACAGCCTGCTACCTCTCATCAAAGCTGACCTATGTACCAGACCCAGAAGAAGGAGAACCACTGACACTATCTCCACCCAAAGAGAATTCACCAAATCCAGACAGGACATCTCAAGAAGAGCTCTGTCCCTGGTGGCACCCACCCTGTGGAACTCTCTCCCCGACGAGCTGAGATCTGCCACGGACCGCAATGATTTCAGAAAGATGCTCAAAACAAAGCTCTTCATGGATCACTATAAGGACGTCACCTGAACTAGACTCTGCCCTAGCCAAACCTGAAGCCCATACGAACTGTATATAGACCTGTACATAGCTCACTTGCATATAGCTCACTTGTTTTAAATACCTGTACATAGTTCATTTGCATATAACTCATGTGAATCACTCACACCCCTCGCACACACTCATTCAGATGCTTCCACTGCATGTTTTCACACCATAACTCCCCTCCCGATTGTTTGATGTGCTAACTGTTGTAATTTAATGATAAAGCGGTATATTAAATCCGACTAAATAAATAAATAAATAAGAATGCAAGGGTACCTTCTACATCCTGGTTCCAGAGGTTCTGGGATGTTTTTAACTCTGTTATCTATATAGATGCTCAATTTTCCCTTAGAGGTTTATAAAAGGGGAGCAACAGTGATGTTTCTTACCAAATCAAACTTTTTATTGCTAAACTTATGAATGTATGCTACCATACTGTTCTTGTTAAGTGCTGTCAAATTGATGCTGACTCATTGAAATCCTCTGGATAGTTTCCTAAACTGTGCTTGGACTTTACTCAGGCAGCTAATTGTTGATCAAATGGCATCCATAGCTGCTGTTAGTGTATCTATAAATCTCATTGCTGGCCTTCAACCTTGCCAAGCAAGATGTCTTTCTCTAATAATCTCTCTCTTCACATGTGGTGCCCAAAGTATGAAAGTTGAAGTTTTGTCATCCGAGCTTCTAAAGAAAGCTTAGGTTTGATTTCCTCTAGTGCTGAGTGCTTTGTTCATCAGGCAGTCCATGACATGCACAGTATTCTTTGCCAGCACCATAATTTAAAAGAATTGATTTTCTTCCTATCTTTTTCATTGTCTAACTTTCACATCTCTATGACATTATTGAAAATATCATGGCTTGGACAAGACGGAGAGATGCATCTCTGCTCTTGAGAATCTTGTCTAGGTCCTTCTTAGCCATTCTACGAAGAGCAATGAATTGCCTGATTTCTGGACTGCCTGTCATTTCTTTATTGATTATTGTCCCATGCAGATTAAAGTTGCCTACTATTTCTATTTCTTCTCCATCAACGATGAACTTATCGATTTTGCAAGTTGTCAGAAACGTTGTCTTCTTCATGTTAAAGTGTTGGAACATTTTAAGATGGTGTTCCTTGATCATGAGAAGCCATTTCAGATTGTCTTCACTTTCAGCCAGTGGTGTGGTACCATCAGCAGAGCGAACGTTATTGTGAGGTCTTCCACCAATCTTCATACCTCAGTTGTGTCTCTGATGAATTGTTCTGCATATATTAATGGGCACTAGCTGGCAGTGCATGTTCGGGCATGTGCTGAAGGTGCACTGGGACATGTGTTGCCAACTAGCATGGGGTCATACCAATTAACATGGGATGATTCCCGTGCTAACTTTGCAACCCTTGTTAGTGTTGCAAGTGGGTGGGTTAGGGGCAGGCAGCATGCGTGATAATCTCAGTGCAGTTAGTGCTGTGTTCACTCCACACGCTAACCGCATTACTGCGGGTTCATCTAATGCCCCCCTGACATTCTAGGCTGTGGGTAGCCAAACTCAGGTCCTAGGAATATCTTACGATTTGTGCTAGGCTACCAGTGCCAGGCATAGGAAAGTATGTTCCATTCTAATTGAGCTTTAAATTTTTCCAAATTGGATTATTTAATTTTTGTTGGACACAGAATTGATAACTTTAAAGCACTATTAACTGCTGAGAAGTTTGTTTTCAGCCTTTTATTGTGTAGTCAATGTCATACAACTGACTTTAAAAATAATGACCTTAAAAGTATTGTATCTTATGTCACCAACTATTGCTTTAAATTTGCCATTGACATGGTGCCATATTTCAAACTGTATGATTCTTTTAACCTGTCTTGCTGCAGGGAAACATGTTTTGGTCAGTTTGTACTTATCTGTTCCCTCCTGGTCTGCAAATTTATCTTACGTCATCTCTGTGCTTCTCCATTGACATGTTCCACTCAAATGTCAGCCTTCTGAATGACAGCATTTCCTTTGTCTGATGTATTTACAGTCTTTTTATTCATGCTGAAAACCATCATCTCCCAATCACTCTCTTACAGTTTTTTTTTTTTAATAGTAGTTTTTATTCAGTTTTAACATATAAAATAACAATACAAACGATCGTGATATAGCAGGATACAAGCAGATGTTATTGATCAAAATAGCAAAAGAATATAATAACTTGAACAAGACAGTACAATAACGTTAACAAGAACTAGTATCAGTCCATGCCAGCACGCCACCCTCCCTCTCTCCGTTCAATGTGGTTACAGCAGAGACCATTCCACAAGGCAGCCTCCAGCAATCATTTTCATCAAACATAATTTTGTAAAGCTGACCATTTCTTACTTAGTTTACCAGACCATGGGTTCTTGGCTATATAGATCTCTTCGTAGGTCTTATGTAGGATTAAGAGACTCCACCAATGCTCGAAACAAGCTTTGTCGAGATTCTTCCAGTGTATTAGAACTATTTTAAGCGCTATCCCGAGCATTAAGTCCAGCAGTTTACCATCCCATTTCATCAGAGTAGGTTCCAGAGCTATGGATTTATATATCACTATCCGATAAGTGATAGGAGTTTGTAAGTTGAGGATCTGTGATATGCGTTCCCAAACTCTGTTCCAATATATTTCCAGGGATTTACAATGGAACAACATATGTGCCAGTGTCCCAATTTCCATGTTACAGGACCAACATCGATTTCCCTCCTGTAGTGTCCATTTCATTTTCTTAGCCGGTGTAATATGCGCTCGATGTGCTATAAAGTACATCGATTGTGTGAGAGACGCTGCTCTCGTGGCACGTATTTGAGTTCCCCAAAAAGTGTCCCAATTTTCCGGAGGTAGATCTTGACCGGTTTCAGTAGCCCACACCGACTGTATCTTAGAACATGTCTTGTCACTTTTGGATCGGAGAATCGCAACACATCTTGAAACAGCTTTAGCATCTGTTTGTAATTCTTGAAGTTTCTGTCGCAGTGGCCATCCTGTACGTATCAAGACAGGTGACACACCCGCTTTGCTCATGCAGGATCGGAGCTGACACCATTGGAAATAGCATGTATTAGGCAATCGGAATTCCATTCTTAATCTGTCAAAGGTTTTAAATGCACTTCCATTGATCAGTTGTCCAATGGTGATAAGATCATGTTCCACCCAGTTTTTCCATAAGACAGGCTTCCCTCCGATAATAAGGCGCGGGTTCAGCCATATGGGCATATCTGCGGCAAAGTCATCCCCTCCATCGATACATGATGCCAATAATCGACAGGCATGCTGTGTTTCTCGGATAATAGCATTATGTGGTGCAGTCTGGTCTACTACTGTGCCTACCAGTAGCCATGTGGGCAGGGGGGAATGTAGGGCCCGCTCCACACTCAGCCATCTAGGTCCTTTATCCGTGTCGTCAGAGTCGACCCATTGAGCACCCTGCTTTAAAAGAGAGGCAGTGTGTAGCCAGCCGAGATCTGGGAAATGGACACCTCCTTGTGTATTAGGTAACTTCAGTTTCCAGGCAGCTATTCGGGGTACTCGGTTGTTCCATAGAAAGGCTATCAGCTGACTATTCATTTTCTTATAGAAGGCTGTCGGGAAACGTAAGGGTATCATACTTAATATATAGCTGAGTTTTGGTGCCAACATCATTTTTATCGTTTCTAGCCTGCCCCACCAGCTCAAATGAAGGGGGGTCCACTTGCAGACGTTATCATGTACAATTTCTTGACACATCTTAATGTTGATTGCGACAGTCTCTTCCAAGGTGGTGCCATAGGTCACGCCCAGGTATCTAAAGGATGACTTCTCATATTGAAAGGGGTATCCACGCATCATTTCTTCGCTGACCTGTTCATTCAGAGGAATAATTGTTGTTTTATTCAAATTTACTTTATATCCGGATATCGCTGAGTATGCATCTATGAGTTGCAGTGTTTCAGGAAGGTCTGATGGTTGTAGAAAAATGAGCAGGTCATCGGCATATGCTGACAATTTACAGGGACCATCAGCTAACTCAATTCCTTTTATGTTTTCCTTCTGTCGGAGCGCTATTAATAAGGGTTCCAGGGCTAAATTAAAAAGCATCGGTGACAGGGGGCAACCCTGTCTGGTCCCTCTTTGCAACTGAAAAGGGGCTGAGAGGTGTGAGTTGACCGCTATTCGAGCTGTGGGTTTGGTATATAACAATTCAACGCGTTTTAGGAACTTTTCTCCTATCCCAAACCACCGTAGGGATCGAAATAGAAAGGACCATTCCAGTCGATCGAAGGCTTTTTCGGCATCCAATGCTAGCCCTATCAGGGGCTCGGCCTTGGTCTTGGCAGATGCCAGTACATGTGCCAATAATCTTCCATTATCTGTAGTGGATCTGTTTTGTATAAATCCACATTGATCCTCATGTATCAAATCTTTTAAGATCCGTCCTAATCGGTTAGCAAGCACTTTAGCATAGATTTTATAATCCGAGTTTAGGAGAGAGATGGGTCTGTAATTCTCTATCTTTTGTGTATCCCTGCCCGGTTTCGGGTGAATTACCACCACAGCCTCTGCCAGGGCTCCAATCTCTGGAGATTCATCTTGCAGGCCACTGTAGTAGATCTGTAGCATGGGAGCCAATTGAATGCAATATTTATTATAGAATTCCAACGGTATACCATCTGGACCGGCGGCTTTGCCACGAGCCATCTGTTTGATCGCATCTTGTATTTCAGTTACTGAGATCTCTTGTTCCAGCGTTCGACTTTGATGACTGGTTAATGTGGGTCCTACTATCTTGGAGACAAAATCTTCAAAGGCTCTGTCACTACATTGGGTATCTGAGCGATATAGTTCCTCATAGAATTCTTTGCAGCGGTCTAGTATTTTGTCAGATCTCAGGAGAAGGCCCCCGGAATTGTCCTGCAACGCCGCTATAGCGGTCTTGCTGGTTTTTGGTCTGAGCTGCCGAGCTAAGAGGGATCCTGAGCGGTTGCTGTCATAGTAGTATATACTACGTTGTAGCTGGATGCTACTCAGTGCTTCTTTGTTGAGGAGAGCATTATATTGGTATCGCAATTTTTGGAGTCTAATCAATATCATTGAGTCAGCTCTTTTGGCTAGTAACCTTTCCCCAGCTTTTATTTGGAGTTCCAATTCATCTTTTTCTTTTTTCCTGGCTTTACGCCGTCTAATGGTGTAGGTGGTAATATGAGCTCGTATGGTCGCTTTAAAACCTTCCCACCAGCTCCAGATGGAGGTATCAGTGTGTATTATATTTAAAATAGGTCTCAATTTCCCCTGACAGTAGCTGTATAAAGGAGTCATCTGCTAGTAGGGATTTATCAAATGTCCATCTTGGTGGAACATGCTGTGTAACGTTGGTATTCAACACTAGGGAGACAGCGGCGTGGTCCGATACCGTTGTAGCATATATATCTCTGCGGACAACACTTGGGGCATCAGCTCTGTGGACAGTAGGAAGAAATCGATCCTTGTTTGGGTATTATGTGGGATGGAATAAAATGTGTAGTCTCTTTCTTGGGGATGAAGTAGGCGCCAGGGGTCTACCAAGTGTAGCTCTGTTATGATGCCTTTAAGAATCGCCTGCGATTTGACTTTGTCTACAGCCCGATAGGGCGTGCGATCTAACAGTGGATCCAAGATGACATTGAAATCGCCCCCTAATATGATATTGGTGTGAGCCGCGGCTGTAACTTCTTTAGCTATCAGTTTGAAAAAGTTAGGGTCATCGAGGTTGGGCGCGTAAATATTGAAGAATGTGTAAAGCTGTTGATTTATTTTCATCGTCACTCTGGCCCATCGACCTAGCGGATCAATCCGTGTGTCGGTAATGGCGGATTGCAGGAATTTGCGCACTAATATTATTACCCCCCCTTTGCGTTGAGTGGCAGAGGCCGAGGCCGCCACCAGGAAGTATTTAGAGGTTACTTTCTGCGATTCAGTATCTGTTAAATGTGTCTCTTGTAAGAGGGCAATATCCGCTTTTTTTTGCTGGCAGTACGCTAAAATCTTCTTTCGCTTGACAGGGCCAGTAATACCTTTTACATTTAACGAAAGCATTAAAAGATCACTAGACATCAACGTTGGGATAAGCTGTCTTATAGGTGAAAGCTATCCTATGGATAGGCCTGCCGCGTACTTGCATTTGCATGTATGTGGAGGGTTTTGTACTGGACTGGACTGACACAAACAACTGCATAACTGGCAAACATTGTATCGCTAAGGTGAACACAATCCACTGAAACAGTAACCAACCCCGACCTCCCGTTGCCACCCCTACATTTCAAGCAGAAATATCTGTTTAATTAAAACTATTTAGAACAACAGAAATACAATCAATGAGGTGTTTAACAAGGCTTAAGGCGTTCTAAAATTTGTGAGAACGCACGGCCGCACCCCCTGAGTATATGCTGAGTTCTCTACACTGCGTGAGAGATCAGAATATTGACCTCAGGTTTCCATACCGCATTTTTCTTGTAGGAAAGTTTTCAGTTTTTCAGCATCAACAAAATTCCTCGTTTCATTATGCAGCGTGACCCGCATGGTTCCTGGGTAGTATAGCCCGTATCTTGCCTGTGCACTTTGTAGCATGGGTCTACAGGCCAGCAACGCGTTTCTCCGATCTACCGTTTGCTTGCTCAAATCCGGATAAAGTGTTACTTTGTGTCCCTGGATTTGCAGTGATCCGGCCTTCCGTGCAGCTTGAAAGATCTGTAGGACCTGTGGGTATCTCAGTACCTTCATTATGAGTGGGCGCGGGTATCGTGTGTTTTCAGCTTTGTGCGCTGGGATTCGATGGGCCCGTTCTAGTTCAAAAGGCCTTGCAAAGACAAGCTGCAGCATCTCCGGTATGGTTTTTTCCAGAAATCCAATCGGATCGGTACCTTCAGCGCCTTCAGGGACTCCAACAAGGCGGATATTATTTCTACGGGAATGGTTATTTTGATCTTCAATCAGATTTTCTATGTGCCGGACTCGTTTGGCCAAAGGGCCCAGCTGTTCTAATGCAACGCCATGCTTCTGGGTTTGTAATTCAACTGCATTAAGTCGAGTGGTGATGGTGAGGAGTTTCTCTTTTACCTCCAGCAAGTCTTCTTGAATCATGTTCAGTGAACTAGAATTGGCTGCAATCATTTCTTTAACGCATTTCAATTCCTGTAGCACTTCACGTAGGCCACCGGCAGTCACTCCCTCCTTCTCTCCCGCGGCCATTTTCTGCGGGGAACCCACTTCGGGTTTGGATCGTTTCGCTGCTGAGCCGGATCCCTGTGGAAATTCCAGCCGGGCAGGCTTCAGGGATGCCATCCAGCTCTATTGCGGTGTTGTTGATGTAGGTAGGGGGTACAAACTTCAATGGAATACCGGGAGATGTTCAGGATTCTTGGGCAGCAACGGGAGCAAAAATTCAGGCGTCCATTCTGTTCAGTGGCTAGCTCCGCCCCCTACTCTCTTACAGTTTACATATTCTCAAATTAAACAGCTCCATTCTACTTCTGCATTTATAACCTGGGGAATAACAGTGTTTCATTTATATATCCAGTGTTGGTCACAGAAATTAAGGATTTTAAAACAATACACAAATTAAGATTATTTTAAAACTAGCGATTCTAGTCTGACAAAAATGAAATCAAATTTAGGGCTCAATTACAGTAGAGCATACAGTAAGCAAGTTGACTTTTTATATTTTGAATCACATTTGTAGTATGTAGGCATAGGAAGGTGGCAGAAGTAGGCTGGAGACATGCCCAAACCAATGGATGACATTCAGCTTCCAGTGGTGAAGGTTTGAGGAAGTTGTGGATCATGCAAATTGGGGCCTGTATAACCTACAGACCCTTCAAATATTTCCTCTTTGGAATCTCCTTTCTCAGAGATATCTCATACGTCTTACAGAAACCAGTCAGGGTACCCATGAACTGGGATCTGTAAAATGAAGCAGTGGAAAATGTTACTTTTTCGTGAGGTCCTTTGGCCTACCTTCCACAGGTGACACAGCCTTCATCGAAGTCATCCAAACCCTCCATCTAGCACACTTAAGCTGCCCATGTGAGTGTGCTGGAGAGTACACAATATTTATCTGCTTCCTCCTCATTCATATACAGATCAATCCCAATCCCAATCATACAAAGTCTTAATCGACATCACATACCATCAGCACATGCTCCAACTTGGCCCAATCCAAAGGTAAATCATAACCGCCTTATACATATAAAACCTACTACACTACACCAAGCAAATACCCTACCAAATAAAAAAAGATCCAGTCATACTATCATGTATCCTAACAAACGCTAGATCCATGAAAAATAAACTCCCCATCTTCACCGATCGGCTAAACGACAATAAACCTGACATCCTCTGTGTTACGGAAACATGGCTGTCTGACACAGATGTGGTGTACTTAAACCAATTAAATAAGAACGACTATGACATTTATCATATGCACAGAAACAATAAAAAAGGAGGAGGAGTACTTATAATGACTAAAAAGGCCCTAAATGCTAAACAACAATCCTCAGAAATCATTAACAACACTGACACCCTCATCATAAAGATCGACTATTTCAGAATCTGCTTGATATACAGACCACCTGACCATAAAACAGAAAATATGGATGCCCTAATAGAACCTCTCAGCTCATTCACGGATCTAAGTCCAATAATAATGTTAGGAGATTTTAATCTCCCATCTCTACCCATCACATATTCAACCCTTTTTCTTGAATCTATATCTGACATAGGCTTCCACCAAATCATTAATACTAAAACTCATAACAAAGGAGAAACCTTAGACCTTATCTTTCTCCCAGAAGTATTCCACAAACTCTTTAATCAGGAATCACTGCAGTGCACACCGATCCCATGGTCAGATCACTACCTGATTAAATTCAACCTTATACACACTGACTCAAATAACAAAAGCAGCCTGCAAAAATCCACACCCCCCAGATTTAAAAATTTTAATGCAGAAGATTTCCTTGATTTAACAATCCCTCAACTCTCCTCATCACCTTCAAACCTTGATGAGGCCATTACAACTTGGCATGAAACAATTTCAAAAGCAGCTGCATATAATCAAACAAACAAGAAGAATACCCGTCCCAGAAATGGCGATGCCCCTTGGTTCAACAATACCTTTATTTATTTATTTACATTCTCTTATATACTGTGCTATTCTGCATCAGTGCAGTTTACATTGAACAAACTGAAATTACATTGAACAGGGCATTATAACTTGGAGATAACTATTTTACAGGGAACATGGGCTATGGAGGGTTAAGTGGCTTGCCCAAGACCACAAGGAGCACCTGTGGGACTGGAAACCCCAGTCCTTCCGGCCCAAGCTTGCTGTCCTCTAGTAGGATTTGAACCCCTGACCTTCCGGCCTGCAGTACCTTGCCCCAACCACTAGGCCACTCCTCCACTCCTTAAAAACGATGAAAGGAACACTCAGGAAAATTGAGTTAAAATGGCGCAAAACTAAATCCACATCATACAATGAACTATATCATACCTATCTTAAAAATTATAAAGACGCTACAGACAGCGCTAAAAAACCCTTCCACTCAACTATTCTAACCAAATCTATCAACAGACCAAGGGAATTATTCTCCATTGTCCAAAACCTAACCAAGAACACATACAACTCCAGTTATGAAGCCAATGATATATCTGCTCAAACCTTAGCAAATCACTATATAAATAAATCAAAAATAAATAATGGCCCACCAATTGCACAAGCCATATCTTACCAACCTCTACCAGACTCTTGGAACAAATTCTACCCCATAACTAAAGAAACACTTAAGAACATTATGTCAAACCTAAATACCACAACATCTTACCTAGATCCATGCCCCATAACTTGGATAAAGGATACCCTCCCAACATTATCCCCTTTCATTCTACCACTAATTAATCTCTCATTAAATCAAGGCTACCTCCCACCCTTACTAAAACATGCACAAATCCGACCTATATTAAAAAATAACACTCTTGACAAAACATCACCTAATTCATATAGACCCATCTCTAGTATACCTTTTATGGCCAAACTCATAGAAAAAGTTGTTCAAACCCAGACACAGGAACACATTGACACATCAGCTCCCCTCGATGACCAACAATATGGCTTTCGCCCTGGTCATGGAGTAGACACACTCTTAACAGTACTCCTAGACACCCTAGTAAGAGGAATAGACTGCTCTAGAAATCGGAGGCCGCGGGCCCACGTGCCCGACGGCCGTGTGTAACCGGGGGGGCGGAGTGGCGCGGGTCCCCGCCGGCGGGGTGAGGCTCGTGCCCGAGGGAAGTTTTGGTTTGAACTCATTGGCTCCCGCGAGCCCTGGCGGCTGCGGGAGCCAATGAGGTGGAGGGGCGCGACGGAGAGCGAAAGGGAGCGAGTGGTCAGACGCCAATCCTCCGGAGCCGAGGTGAAGGACGGGCGTCTGGCTGCAGCTCTTTGGGCCGGTTTGCCTCTGGCGGTGTGGGTCCGGGAGCAGGCGCGGGTGCGGAAGGGCAAGTTTGGAGGACGAGGACTGCAGCGCTGGCGGCGGCGGTCGGTGGTGGAAAATCCGACGGTGCAGGGCGGAGGGACGAGTAGAAGGGCGTCGGATCGGAGAGCAGGCCCGCGAGCATCCTCCTTTTCTCCTACAGCTGCGGCTGCATTATCAGGTGCTGGGGTGGGGAACCGGGGGGGCTCTTGTTTCTATTATTCAGCTTGCAGAGGTTCACAGCTTGCAGAGGTTCACAGCTCCAATTTCCAGCTGAGGCTTACTGCCAACATACAGTCTGTGCAGCTTGATTCGGGGTGATGCCAAGGCAAGGGGGCAGGGGAAAAGGGGGCAGGGGAATGAGGGGCGGTAGGCGGCCCTCGGGCTGCGCTGCTCGGGGCTCGGGAGGACAGGCTAAGGGGAAGAAAGGGGTGCCATGGCAGGCTGGGCACAGGGACCCAGGCAGGGGTGGTGCTTCAGTGCCCCCTGTCGGTTCTGGGAGGCCCCGGGGGTGTAGGGCAGGCCATGGCCAGGAGGCGGCACAGGGGGCCCTAGGGGGGCCGGCACAGGGGGCCCTAGGGGGGCCGGCACAGGGTGAGGGCATGGGGGCAAGGTCATTAGGGAGAGCGGCAGGTATTGCTGCTCCACCACAACCGGTAGCGGACCCCTCGGGGGTGTTGGGGGCACTGCAGTTGCCGGCAGGGTGGCAGGGACCAGCTGGGGGTCATAATGGGTGGGTTGGGGGGCCCTGGGGTTGGCCTATGGTTCCGGGGGGTGGGGGTTTTTCGAGTTGGGACCATTGGCAGGGAGGGGGTCAGGGCTCATCCAGGGTAGATTGGATGGGGCCTTGGCAGCTTCCTTGGGGTTTGTCGGGTTCCCCTTCCTTTTTTCTGGTGTCTCCACAGGTGCAGACCGGTGACGGGAGGAGGACGGCACAGATCGGCGAGGTAGCGGTGCAGAGTGCAGGACTGGCTACTGCTGAGGTACCCAGTGCGCAGCGTGAGGACCTGCAGGAGGTGCTCCCGGCGTCTTCGTCTACCCTATCAGATCTCGTTCAACCCCGGAGTTCGGCTGATGGTGAGTTACAAGAGAATCTGGCTGAACAGAGCATTGCGGTTAGCCAGGCAGGGGGAGTTAGAGGCAAGGCAAAGAAGAAGAGCCGTCACTCGTGTAAGCGACGTCGGAGGGGGGACCATCTTCGTCTTCGTCTTCGTCGTCTTTGTCGGGCGGTGGAGTGGGCGATCAACCCCTCGGGGTGGGGGGGTGGTAGTCGGGGGGGGGGGGTTGGGGTGCTACGCTGGCTTCGTTTTCGGAGCTTTGGGAGGGGGTTCCACGTAAGCTTAGGCGTAAGATATGGAAGCGGAAATACATAGATATATTCCGCCTGCTGGAGGGTAGGAAGCGTTCGGGGGACAGCAGGCGTATACGGAAGGTGGACGAGAAAGCGGGCAGGGTCAAGAAGGCTTCTCGAAACGTCATCTACTGGACGAGGGCTTTCCTGTGGTTAGCTAGCGTGTGGGGGCAGCGTTACCCGGGGCAATACGGGATCTTACTTGCCTATGCCGACTCGATTCTTGAGGCGGCTCAGACTCATGATGGTTGGGCATGGCTCAACTATGATGAGAAGTTTCGGGACAAGATGGAGGAGAATCGAGCCTTGTCATGGGGGACCCAGGACATCAGTCTCTGGTTGACGCAGATGTCGGCGAAAGGGGGGGCTGGTGCGGGGGGGCAAAAAGGGGTCTCCGGTATGTTGGCAAGTGCAGGGCGGCCCTTTCGGAGCGGCCCGGCTCCCGGGTTGCAAAAAGGCGCTAGTGAGGGGGTCGGGGACGTCTGTTGGCGCTTTAATAAGTCGTCTTGCCCCTTTCCGGACTGTAAGTTCTGGCATAGTTGCTCTGTCTGTCGGGGAGGGCACTCCGCACTCCGGTGCGGCAAGAAAGTGCCCACCCCCCCTGCCACGAAGCAATGACAGATGGATGGAGTTGGCCCCTAACCCTATTCGTTTATCAGCACTCAGGCCTTGGTTGTGGCGGTATCGGAGGGTTAGGGCTCGGCGGGTGTTGGAGGGGGGTTTCCAGTACGGTTTCCCCATACCAGTGGTGGGGGATGGGGGCCCAGAGACGGCGCGCAACGCGCCATCGGTGAAGCGTCTAGCTCAGGTGGTTAGGGGTAAACTGGCCGCTGAGCTGCCCCTGGGGAGGATAGCTGGGCCCTTTGTGGACTGGCTGTGCCGGAATTTCATGGTTTCTCCTTTGGGCATTGTCCCGAAGAAGGAGCCTGGGAAATTCAGGCTCATTCATAACTTGTCTTTCCCAGAGGGGGCATCGGTGAATGATCTTATCCCGAGGGAATTGTGCGCGGTGCGGTACGCGTCGTTTGATGAGGCAGTGGGGTTGGTGCGCGAGTGTGGGCACCGGTGTTTGCTAGCGAAGGTGGATATTGAGTCCGCTTTTCGCCTGCTGCCGGTGCATCCCGATTCTTCCATTTATTGGGTTTTGTGTTTGAGGGCCAGTATTACTTTGACAAGTGCCTGCCGATGGGCTGCTCGGTCTCTTGCTGTTACTTCGAGATGTTCAGTTCCTTCATGCACTGGGCTCTGGAGGTGTCCGTCGGCTCTCGGAACGTGGTCCACTATTTGGACGACTTTCTATTCGTTGGTTCGGCGCAGTCTGGGCTCTGTCGGGAGCTGCTGGACGGTTTCGCGAGGCTCGCACGGGAGTGGGGGGTGCCTCTGGTGGCGGGCAAGACTAAGGGCCCTTCCACGCGCCTCACGTTTCTGGGAGTGGAATTAGATTCGGTTGACATGGTAGCGCGCCTGCCTCCTGGCAAGGTAGTGCGATTGCGGGTGTTAGTGGCGAACGTTTTGGGGTCGGCGAAAGTTACGTTGCGGGAGATGCAGGCCTTGTTAGGCTCCCTTAACTTTGCCTGCAGGGTTATCCCTATGGGCCGGGTGTTCCTGCGGCGGCTGGCGGCGGCTACCTCGGGAGTGCGGCGTCCGCATCATCGCATCCGGGTTTCCCGGAGCATGAGGTCGGATCTGGGGGTTTGGGACCTGTTCTTGAGAGACTTTAATGGGGTTACGGTCCTCCTCGTGAAGGAGGTGTCTAAGTTCGATTTGCAGATTTTCACGGACGTGGCGGGCGGTTTCGGACTTGGCGTCTATTTCAGGGGAGCATGGTGCGCTGAACCGTGGCCGTCTACCTGGCGAGCAGCGGGATTAACCGACAGTATAACGTTCCTGGAGCTGTTCCTCATTTTGGTGGTTTTGGAGCTCTGGCCGGATAGGCTTCGTAATCGGCAACTGTTGTGGTGGTGCGACAATGAGGAGGTGGTCCATGTCATCAATCGCTATGCTCCACATTGCACACGAGTGGCGGCTTTGATGAGGGAGGTGATCTTTGCCTGTTTGCAGTTGAATGTCGTGGTGAGGGCTCGGCATGTGCCAGGATATGCTAACCAGGTTGCTGATGCTCTTTCTCGTTTCAAGTGGGATTTGTTTCGGCGCTTGGCACCTGAGGCGGACCCCGTGGGGCGGTCAGTCCCCGAGCGGTTATGGTGTCTTGGCCTCCAGGTATCCTGAGCTTGCTGAGGTGCTCGGTGTCGTCGGCGACCTGGCGCTCTTACTGCAAGGGCTGTGACAGCGTGGTGGACGTCTTGGTGGCTCGCGGATGGCGGCAGGGCCCGGTGCCTGATCACCTCATTGGTGCATACATCGTGGCAGAAAAGGCTGCGGGGGTTGCTAAATCAACTGTGCGGTCTCACCTTGCCGGTTTTGCCTTTTTCTCTAAGGCGGTTGGGTGGGCTGTACACAGTTGGGGTTTCTTTCTTGCCGACTCTTGTTAGGGTGGGAGCGCGCTACCCCTCCCCAGGTGGACAAGCGGCGCCCAATTACCCCCGATCTGTTGGTGCGGATGAGCGCTGCTTTGCCGGTGGTAGTGGAGTCCGAATACGAGACCATGCTGTTCCGGGCTGTGTTTTGTGTGGCTTTCTTTGCGGCCTTCCGGTCGGGGGAATTGGTGGCGTCCAGTCGAGTAGCTGGGGGTGTGGCTCTGCAACTCCGGCATGTGCGGTTGGCGCAGGGGCAGCTGAGCATATGGTTGTCTAGGTCTAAGACCGATCAGAGAGGGCGGGGTGTGTGGGTGCATTTAAGACCGCTTGCGGCTTCCGCTATCTGTCCAGTAGCGGCGATGGCGGCATAATTGCGGGTACGTCCTCCGGGGGGTGAACTGCTCTTTGTGCATGCGGATGCGCGGTGCTTGACGCGTTTCCAGTTCTCGGCGGTGCTGCGGATGGTAGTGCAACAGATCGGCTTATCACCTGGTGACTTCGCCCCGCATTCCTTCAGGATTGGGGCCGCTACTAGTGCGGCGGTGGCAGGTTTGCCGGGGACAGAGATTCAGCAGATCGGCCACTGGCGTTCAAATGCATTTATGGGTTATGTACGTTTGTGAGCCTGGCTGTCTGTGTATTGGGTGCTAACTGTGTTTTTTCTTTTAGATGGGATTCGGACGCCGTATGCCTGCTAGATGATCGGCCATTCTTTTGTGTATTGGGCCGGGCAGCAGGCAGCTTTACGGCCACTTGGGGCAAACCTTGGACTGAAGGCTGAAGAGGTGGCATTATCATGGCTGGGCGAGCGCGGCCTTCGCTGGCTGCAGCTCTTGCCTTTGCTCCGGCACCATCAGCGCGTCAGAGGATCCCCGGAGTGCTTGTTACTGCATCTCGGCAGCAATGATTTGGGGTCTTGGACAGTGAAGCAGCTGATTAGAGCGGCTCAGCGGGATTTGGGGGAGGTGTTGTTAATGTTCCACGGTGTTGTATTGCTCTGGTCTGACCTAATTCCCAGGCCTGCTTGCTGGGGCCACCGGCGGTGGTCTCGTGGTTTGGTAAAAGTTAATCGGCAAATTGGCCGTTGGGTATTGGCACACGGGGGCTACCAGATTCTGCATTCCTGGGTTGAGGTCGAATGCGCAGGCCTGTATTGTTCGGATGGAGTACATCTTTCCCCGGTTGGGATAGATTTACTCCTGAATGATTGGCAGGAGGCCTTGGAGTTGGCCGTGTCGGGAGGGATGGCTGGTCGCAGCTTTGATCCTTGCGGGGGGGGTTCTTGGACAGGTGTCACTGAGCCTGTGGCGGGATCCCGGAGGTGTCCGGGGTCCGGAGGCATGGCAGTATGCAGGGCAGGGGTGGGGGTACCCCCGACCCGGAGAAGCCCTCGGCTTTTGCTAGTAATATGGCGAAGCCGGAAGAGGGGGATGGAATTGCCGGGGAACAGTTCTCGGCGGAGGCGGGAAGGAACTCACTTTGCTACCCATATGGCTGGTGAGGGATTGTCCCGCTGCCGGAACCGTAAGTTAAACAGTTATGGTTGTAATGTTATGTTGTGCTTGTTTAATAAAGCTGCGACCAGTTAATTTGCCAATAAGCGATTCTGTGGTGGTTATTTGAAGGGAAAAAGGGGGGGGAATGTCGGGGTTGAAGGGGCGAGAGCCACGTCCGCCTTACCTGGTTAATCGGAGGCCGCGGGCCCACGTGCCCGACGGCCGTGTGTAACCAGGGGGGCGGAGTGGCGCGGGTCCCCACCGGCGGGGTGAGGCGCGTGCCCGAGGGGAGTTTTGGTTTGAACTCATTGGCTCCCGCAGGCCCTGGCGGCTGCAGGAGCCAATGAGGTGGAGGGACGCGACGGAGAGCGAAAGGGAGTGAGCGGTCAGATGCCAGTCCTCCGGAGCCGAGGTGAAGGACAGGCGTACCCACCCTCCCTCCCTTTGGTGGAGTTCAGGGCTTGGAAGACGGGGGGTTGCAGCTGGGGGGGGCGGGATCCCGGAGGTGTCCGGGGTCCGGAGGCATGGCAATATGCAGGGCGGGGGTGGGGGTACCCCCGACCCGGAGAAGCCCTCGGCTTTTGCTAGTGATATGGCGAAGCCGGAAGAGGGGGATGGAATTGCCGGGGAACGGTTCTTGGCGGAGGCGGGAAGGAACTCACTTTGCTACCCATATGGCTGGTGAGGGATTGTCCCGCTGCCGGAACCGTAAGTTAAACAGTTATGGTTGTAATGTTATGTTGTGCTTGTTTAATAAAGCTGCGACCAGTTAATTTGCCAATAAGCGATTCTGTGGTGGTTATTTGAAGGGCAAAAGGGGGGGGGAATGTCGGGGTTGAAGGGGCGAGAGCCACGTCCGCCTTACCTGATTAACGCCTTCTTACTACTTTTTCTGGACATATCTGCAGCATTTGATAGTGTTCACCATACACTAATGCTCAATAAGCTCAGACAAATAGGTGCCAACTCAATAGTTCATAAATGGTTCACATCGTATCTAACAGAACCCAAACTGTCAGGATCAACACCCAAACTTCTAACACATACAAACAGGAAATAGGCCTCCCCCAAGGATCTGCCCTCTCTGCACTCCTTTTTAATATTTATATACAACCAATTTGCAACATCTTTAAAAAATTCAAAATCCATTATCACATATATGCGGATGATATCATGTTGTACATCCCTTTCACAATCCCTACGCTTCCACTTCAATTATTAACAGATTGTTTCAATGAACTAACAACTTGGCTAGAAAGCCCACAACCTTTATATTAACCATTCCAAAACTGACATATTGATTGTAACTAAAAACAAATCTTACACTCCCCCTGCCCACATTACACTTCAGAAACATGACATTCACATAAAAAATGAGATAAAATACCTAGGGGTTATCTTAGATACACACCTTAATATGAACACCCACATAAGAAATACTACGAAGAAAATATACTTTAAACTCAAAGTATTAAAACAATTACGCCCACTGGTACACCTGCAAGACTTCCTGAGCATCATTCAAGCTATTATCACACCACATTTTGACTTTGCCAACCTCTCTCTACTAGGCACAACTAACCAAAACATCAAAAGGCTCCAACTGGCCCAAAATGCTGCAGCCAGAACCATAATGAAGGTACACCCATTTGAGCACATTTTACCCTATCTAGCCAAACTACACTGGCTCCCTATTCAATGCAGAATAAACTATAAATTAATAATAACCACCTTTAAAGCCTTAAATAACACCGCCCCAGCTACACTAAATAAACTTCTCACTAAGGACACACCCCAATCTACTCAGAGAAGAGGCAACGTCAATAAATTAAAGATTCCAAAAGAGTTCACAAAGACTAAAAAAACAACCAATAAAAAAGTGTTTTCCCATGCAGCCCCTATACTCTGGAACTCACTACCTGATGAAATCAGAGCCTTAACCGAGCTCAAAGATCTACGCAAAACATTAAAAACTCACCTCTTTATCTCCTACTACGGTCCACTGGCGAATTCCCAACACCAAAATGAAAAGGGATAACTACATAACACATTGAGCCTAATACCACAATGTCCCATGATATCATGACCTTTAACACCGCCTATGATGTTTATATATAACTACCCCTCTCGTTGAAATCACTTTTGCTTACTGTACATAGTTGATTGTACATAGTTCACCTAAGTTAATTGTCAGAGTTAAAATGTACATAATTCCTGCAATGTTTAATGTAAAAACAGATATGTTATCCTGTTTCCTTGACTGTTTTATGTAAACCGCACCTGATCACTGGAAGGTAGCGGTATATAAAAGATGTTTAAATAAATAAATAAAATAAATAAATAAAATCATTGTACAGATTCTCAAAGACCTCAGGGCCCAAGACACATATGAAACATGAATATGGCATACTAGTAAAACAAGAATGAACTAGTTCATTTTTTTATCAAATAATTCCTTAGTTTGATCATAGTTATGAAGCACATATACATTCTTATCCAAAAGAATTCTAAATTTTGCTGAATAGAAGATAGCAGCTATGTTACTTGTAGAAAAATCATGCTTTAAAAAAGCAAAATTTTTGATTGGTGAAATGTTCTTTTTCAATATGTTCTTTTTCTTAGCCAGACTTATTAACTAGACACTATCTGCTTCTAAAGAAGGCAGTTAAAATGCTGGATCAATCTTCTGTGCAACTATAAAGGGTGACCCTAACAAGGAGCCATTAGTTATCCTTTCATTTTGTTGAAATTTTTCAGATGTTCAATATAAAAATCAATATAATTTGCCTACCCTCAGTGAAAGATCAGATTGGACAAGAAAAAAAAATCTATGCAAAATATTAAGCAATTCTCTCATCTAGTTGATCAGAAAACTATCCTCACTCCTTTGTACCTAATATATATGTATAAAATAACTATTGTGCCTGAATGTAAGCCACTTTGAATTTCTGAGGAAAGACATAAGCTAAATTAATTTCCCTTTCTCTATCCTGTGACTATGTTTTGCTTTAGTATATATTGTATTTGAAAAGGCCCAAGTTTGTTTTTAAAGCAAAGCCTTCTCTTTAATTACCCTATAAATTGCCTTAGTATGGTATTTTCCAGTTGATTCAATAATTTAGTGATGTCTAGCAAAATGCATTGATTCTGAATTCATTTCAGGTTTGCATACTTGTCATATAAAAATGTCTACCAATGCTTTTGCTTCCAATCTTAAAATAAGTTTCCCAAATTATTTGATGTCTAACTAATCCTCTATCTTCAGACTTATAATTTAAGAGCTGTCAGACTTTTCTGTTCCTGAGAAAGCTATAATTAGCTTTCTGCGTTACTCCTAGTTTTGATAAATACTAAGGAACTATTACATGCAAATGGTAATGTCCTTCTTTTGTGATGGAGAATAATGAAAGATGTGGCAGATAATTATTTTCAGTGTAAGTGGAAGAAAAAGCATTATCTCTAAGCATATAAAGAATTGCAATTATGTTACTATGGGGCATATTTACTAAGCTACGCTAGCTGTTAACATGCATTAATGGGCCACGTTAATAGTGCTCATGCTAAACAGACAGAGAGATATTAATTCCACGCTATCTGATTAGCACATGATGGGCGATGTAGGGGTGGAGCAAGGGCATGCCTGCACATCGCAATTAGCATGGTTCTTGACAGCGCACATTCACTATCAATGTTGCAGTTAGCATGGGTACACTTATTGCTGCCTCAATGAGTGTCGTTAAGTGCATCCATGTTGCCACCGGCATGTTTTAGAATCCAAAACAGTGTGGTTTTTTACATTCTCTTATATACTGCACTATTCTGCATCAGTGCAGTTTACATTGAACAAACTGAAATTACATTGAACAGGGCATTATAACTTGGAGATAACTATTTTACAGGGAACATGGGCTATGGAGGGTTAAGTGGCTTGCCCAAGACCACAGGGAGCACCTGTGGGACTAGAATCCCCAGTCCTTCCGGCCCAAGGTTGCTGTCCTCTAGTGGGATTTGAACCCTCAACCTTCTGGCCTGAAGTATCTTGCCCCAACCACTAGGCCACTCCTCCACTCCATGCCCCCAACTGATAGTGCATGACTTTTGCATGTACCGTACATTGATTTCCACCCTCAGCATGTGATGGCAGTACAATTTCCTTAGTCCTCTTCATTAGTATGGTGCCTTCTCAGTATTGGGATAAATTTTCTAAAGTCATTTACACTGTTACAGATTTTGTAGACTTTTTAGCACTTAAAAATATGGGTGGGGTGTCAGACAAAAGGCACTTTTATAAGGGGCCTATGTGTGTACTTTATGTGCATAGTTTAGCAGGTCACTATTCTGTAAGTAGTAAGTACGCACATCAGGCTGATGGTGTGTACTTTCAATGTAGGCACGCATATAAGTGAAGCTTGGGTAGAGCATGGATAGAGTACACATTTATGCATGCAAATTATGAAATACTTTATAATAATTTATGTGTATTCTTTAAACATCTAGATGCAGGTATTTATCACAGCCCTATGTTTGATGTAAGTGATTGCACTGAGTTTTGTCCCTATTTTATAAAGCTAAGTATGCGCATATTTGACTTTGTAAAATAGGTGTGATTGGTGTGCATTAAAGTGCACATTAGCTACGCAAAACAATTACCCACAAAGGGGGTGAATGCCGAACTCCAGGCTCCCCAAACATACATTGGCATTGTATGGGGAGCTCTGAATGGGGGCAGGAGGTGGAAGGCTGGAGGAGGAGTGAGAGTGGGGTGGAGGCAGGACCCTGACCCCAGACATACAGGGTTGGTTGCCTTTTATGACGGGGGACTTATTTCACCTCGGAGGTGGAATAAGTCCCCCCGACATTGAAGGACAGCACAGTGGGGCTGGCATTGACCGAGTGAGCAGTGCAGGCAAGCCCCGTTACCTAATCCCAGCCTTGACAGGCTCAATCTGGGGTTGGGTGATGGGGAAATGGTATCTGACCTTGCTTGTGTCCGATTGGGGCTCCTGCATGGCATCCCGGTGCCATGGCGATGAAATGTCATGGCATCGAGGCTCCATGCAGGGGCCTTGGGTGGGCTTTATGTGAAACAGACGTGCAGTGGCACAGAATGGGGGCACGTTTATGGGTGTAGCCACCGCTCTGTGTAAGTCACCCCTATTTGTTGAGATATAAGAGAGTTTTATGTTTATTTTGATTTTATCCTGTTGCTATAAAGGGATCCACTGTGTCTGTCCCATGACATTTTGAATTCTGTCATTGTATTTGCCCCCATCACTTCCATTGGGAGAGCATTCCAAGCATCCACCACCCTTTCAGAGAAAAAGTATTTCCTGACGTTGCCTTTCACTTTACCCCCTTGCAGCTTCATGTTATGCCCTCTAGTTTTGCAGCTTCCCTGTCTTTGGAAGAGGTTTGTTTGATCATTAATACTCTTTAGGTACTTAGAGATCTGAATCATATCTCCCCTGTCCCTCCTCTCCTCCAGAATGTACATATTTAGGTCTTCAAGTCTCCTCTAATAAGTCTTCTGACACAGGCTCCAAATCATTTTGGTCACGTTTCCAGTCTTTTTATATCCTTTGCGATACATGGTCTCCAAAACTGAACACAATATTCCGTGTGAGGCCTCACCAGTGACTTGTACAGTGGCATTAGTACCTCTTCCTTGCAGCTGGTAATTCCTCTCTGTATGCAACCCAGAATTCTTCTGGCTTTTGCCACCACCGTGGCACACTGTTTTGCCACCTTGGGATCCTCAGAAACAATCACTCCAAGGTCCTTCTCCTGATCCGTTCACACCAATCTCTCATCCCCTATTGCATACAATTCCCTTGGATTTCTGCTTCCCCAAGTGCATGATACTGCACTTCTTCAAATTAAATCTTAACTGCCAAGCATTAGAGTAGTTTTCCAGCTTTTGTAGATCTTTCCTTATGTTATCCACTCCCTCTGGGGAGTCCACTCTGCTGCAAACTGACCCGTCTTTATGGGTTGGCACTATGGCACTGTGCCAGGGGCCCCGCGCATCTAAGGGGCTCCACGTGCTCCAGCAGTTGCTTGTTGCAATGTTTTAGTTTTATAAGTCCTTTTTATGTTTAAGACATTTAAAGTTTAATTTTTTTTATTATGTTATTTCTTTACTTATTCTTGTTTCAATTTATTTTTTTACATTTTTATTTTACACTCGTAAAGTTTTTTTAAAGTTATTTTTAAATGTTTTGGTCCTTTGTTCAGCTTGTTCAGTGTTCCTGAACAGTAGACTGTAGACTGGGAAAAAGGCTATCATAATCTACTTCCAATTTAACTTGTAAACACTGAAAGATGCTGACACCTCATCTGACAGCGTAACATTTAATTTAAATAATATTAAATAGTATTAAACTACAAAGAAGTCTGAAGATCTGATATGTTATATATTATAATATATATGTTTACTATTCTTTGTAATGTAAATGTAATGTAAACACAAGTTTTGTCATGGTCGTCCGCTATTACTAAGTTTTGCTGGTTTAATTTAACCGTCTGTGTGGTTAGTTTTACTGGTTACCGTAATATTAACTTGCTTATATATTTTATATTACAGATTATATAACAAAACAAAAGTTAATGTAACGGCATGACTTCAAGGGAGCGCGACATAAACTGCAAGTATAAGTCTGTTTGGCAAAAACGCCATGAACAGGCACAGCAGGATGCTGCCGCTATAACCGGAACACGGTAGATTATGACGTACTATGGGCAGACAACTCAGCTCTGCATGACCGCTCCAGCTCAGGAAGCTGAGGTAGGAGTAAATGTCAAAGCTTTAATGACTGTGACTGCTAACGTAAATGAGACAGCAGTTAAAACTGAAGAGAAAATGGAAGTGGAATGTCCGCCATTCCAGCAGGCAGAAGACGCTGCAACGGACGTTACCGAGTTTCTAGAACGTGATGATGTTCCAGTTCGGTGTCTATCTGCTGTCTGCTACTCTACAGACCTCGGCGAATGGCCCATCAAGATTGTCGATGACATGTGATACCCACTGGGACTCGGATTTCACTCCAACCAGAACTGTCTATGCAGCCGATGGAAAACCAAGGAAATGCTCTCGTGACCTGTTCAAAACAACTCATCTGCTATCGAAGAAACCTATCGATCATGACTGGCTTTGCTATTCACTATCTAAGCCTCATCTATTTTGCTTTCCATGCAAGCTAATGTCACCAGAAGTTGTAGCCTTCGGCACAAAAGGTTTTTGTGACTGGAAGCATAAGAAGCAACAAATCATGGAGCACGAGGTCAGTTCTACTCATCGAGCATCCGTGATTAAACTGCTAACGTGACGTGACACAGCAAAACGTGTTGATCAGGCACTAGTAAAGCAATGTGACAAACAACGTGAGTATTGGTATGCTGTTCTCGAGCGGTTATTTGAAACTATTTCCTTTTTATCTGAACATGGCCTGGCCTTTAGAGGTGACAACCAGATCGTTGTCTCTGCCCATAATGGCAATTATTTGGGAATCCTTGATCTTATATCAAAATTTGATCCCTTCATGGCGCAACACCTGCAGATGCATGCTAACAAGGGAAAAGGACACACTTCATGCCTGTCTGCCAACATCTGCAATCAACTAATTCAGCTGATTGGCCAGTTAGTTGTCGATCAGATTAAGGCCGAAGTTCAGTCCGCCAAGTACTTCTCAATCTCAGTTGATTCGATGCCTGATATAACACACCAGGTTCAGCTGACAGTGATTATTCATTACATGTTGCCATCTGGCCCTGTTGAGCGGTTCCTTACATTTCTACCTCAGCAAGGTCACAAAGGTGAACAGCTTGCAGATAGCTTGCTTCAGTTTCTGCACAGCTGGGGGATCAACATTGACGATTGTTGAGGACAGTCATCTGATAACGCCAGCAACATGAGCAGCAAATACAGAGGTATGCAGGCCCTTATACGGCAGGTAAATCCTCATGCCACCTACATACCCTGTGCAGGCCATTCCTTGAACCTCGTTGGTCAGTGCGCAGCAGCCTGTTGTGCCGATGCCGTATCGTTCTTTGACTTTGTCCAACGGCTGTACATGTTTTTTGCTGGTCCGACAGCATGCTGGGCCATCCTCAAGGACAAGCTGGAACAGACTGGAGGCCAGCTAATACTAAAGAGACTGTCCGACACACGGTGGTCAGCACGATTCGATGTGGCAAATGCTCTGGTGAGGGACTATGATGAGATTGTCGAAGCTCTGGAGGACATTATAGATGACAAAGTGGGCAAACACAAGGCAGAGACGTGTCAAGAAGCCAGAGGATTGCACGATCGAATGCAGTGCCTTGAGACGGGTATAATGGCTGCTTTCTGGCAGAAGGTTCTCGCAAGATTCCAAGCGAACAGCGTGTTGTTGCAGTCAGCTGATCAAAACTTGAATTCTGTTGCTGCGATTTATGACTCACTGCAGATGTATATACAAAGCCTTCGTGAACAGTTCAACCACTTTGAAGCACACGGCAAAGACCTGTCACGCTGTGAAAACTATCGGGCTGATCTCAGCAAGCGAGTACACAGACGAAATCGCAGATACGACGAATCTGGCGCAGACACTGAGATTCAGTTGCAACCAGTGATAAATTCTGTACTGACACATTCATCGTTATCATCAACAGCCTTGCTGCTGTACTGTCGAAGCGCAAGGAAGCATATGCTGAACTGGCCGACCGATTTGCTTTCTTGAGTAAAATTTCATCACTTTCTGATGCAGAAATTCGAGAAGGTGCAAGCAAATTAGTTAATCGCTATGCTGCCGATCTGCAGCCTGAACTGGCGGAAGAGTTAGTACAATTTAAGGCAGCTCTGCAAACAAAGTTGGGCAAGGATGCATTGCAGGCTTCACTGAAACAGCCGCCAGAGTGAAGGAAAAGGCTCTTCACGCTGGCGGCTGTGCAGAGGGAGCCGGGGCCTCATGCAGGTTTCTCCGGCTCCCTCTGAATCCGGCCACTGTGCTATAATGGAGTTTGCATGGGGCTCCCTGAAGTGCGGGGCCCTGTGCGAAAACATCGCTCAATGGACGGGCCGGCCCTTCATAGCAGATAACTTGAGACATATATGGCAAGCTCTTAGGCTCCAAATGATTCTTCTTAGAATGAAGGCACCAGAACTATTACATTGAATACACGACAAGCTGATTAAAATGATTATAAAGCAGTTCTAGGACAAGGAGAAAAGGTGGATGTTACATCTAATCGGAGGACAATGTCAATCTATATGACTATATAGGCAATGCAACCCTGGGGTGCGGTGAGTGGTAAGGTGGACAGGAACTGTCCCTGGCCAATAGACTTTCTATGAACTGAGGGCACACTCAAATCTAAGAGAATATAAACAGATAATAAATAAGCAAGGAAAATGTATATCAAAACCAGCCAAAATAGTAAATTTAAAAACTTAGCTTTGCAGGTGCTGGATCAGAACTCCTGCTTAGATAGCAGAGGCTGATTGATTGAATTAACTCTCAGGCAGCAGAAGCTGAATGAATTAACTACACCTTGTGAGGTGGGCTTCTAACAGAGCAATGAAACTTTAAACTTTGAAATGAAATTTTACTTCTATGCATCAGTCTACTGTGCAAAGGACATTGGAACTAATGTATACCTTTTCTGCAAAATGTAGTAGGAAACCAGGTCTTTGCAAATCTAAAAGCAAATGTGTACTGCAAGTCCTAGTAGACAGATATCAAAGTTGTAGTGTCCCTGGCCAGTAGACCTTCTATGAACAGAGGGCACACTCAGATCTAAGGTAATAAATAGGTAATAAATAGGCAAGGAAAATTAATATCAAAACCAGCCAAAATAATAAATTTAGAAGCTTAGCTTTGCAGGTGCTGGATCAGAACTCCTACTCAGGTAGCAGAGACTCTCTTCAAGCTCTTTTTAATTGTTTCTACTTTTCTCATTTTATGATAGACATCTTTTTTAAAAATTAAATGCTACTGCAGTATTTTTTCTTAATGTCCTCCCTCCAATGATTATGTCAAAAAGCCCCACCACTGTTACCCCTCACACTAGTTTCTCTGTCTCCCTAGAATGTACCACGGTATCAGAGTGTCTCACAGGTTATCATCTTTCTACCAGGTCTCTGAGCTTCCTGTTAAGTCTGTATCTTCTTTTATTACAATACATTCTTTATTTTATTTTTATTCATATATCAAACTTACCTACATTCATGACCTCTTTATCCAGGGGCGGCTCAAGGCAGTCTGCTGCCTGAGGCGAAGAATGAGATGGCACTCCTCCCCCACCACCACCACCTTAGAGGGGGCGGGGCTTTTTCAGAAATCCAATCAGAGATTGAACCAAATCAAAAAGCCGATTAGATTATATGGAGGAAATGCAAGATGTTTGCACACAGGGCCGTATCGAACTGCAATCGCGCCTTGTGCGACTTGCAACTCGGGCGCACACCCCCCTTTCCCCCCTCTGTTTTTTTCACAGCGGCACCAGCAGCAGGGAAAGGGCAGGCAGCGCTGGACAGAGGTATGGGGAGGAGGAGGGGGGGGCATGCACCCAATCTGAAAGGCGCCGGCACTCTAAGCAGATCTGTCCCTCCCTGCTCTGACATCGTGAAGGAGGAGGGAGGGACCAGACCTGCTTAAAGTGCTGCGAAAAGGCTTTGGGCACATTTTAACTGCCTGCTATTGTCCTGCCAACGGCAGCAGGGCAACAGCAGAGAGTCAAAATGTGCCCCCCAAGCCTCTGCGCCCTGTGTGGCTGCATTGCTTGCACAGGGCTAGGTACAGTCCTGTTTGCACACCAAGGAACTAAAAGCAAGAATCAATAGCACAGTTTATAAAACTAAATTATAACCCATTTTTATTTTGTTATAAACTGCGTTATGGTTCTCTCTTTTTCTTTTTCAACATATATTTTACATCCACACTAGGTGCAGAGCAGAACCAGGACATTCACCCACAGAACTCAATATTTAAAAAAAAAATTTGATTCTGATCATCTCACTAACAAGAACAACAGCCACTATTCTCCAATACCAGGCATATTGTGAACTAATAAAAAAACCTACAACAAAAGGCAAAACTACCATACCATACCATACCAGCACAAACTTCCAAAAGTCACATAAGGAGCCCATCCAAAAACAGCATCACTGTAAATACTACAGTGGGCCCTGGAATATCCATACACCTATTTGAAAAGCTGAACAAGTCAAATTACTACAGTATAGTATAGATCTTTATATACAAACTGCATGTTAACAGAACACTTGACCTCAATCACACATGCACAACATCGACCCTCACCAAGTACAGAATAAGTAACCACAATCTAAAGTAAAAATAAAAATATGTAGACAAATTTTAAACTGAAACTCCAAGAAGCCAGAGTCCATGTGCAGTGCAGCATCAGATAAATAAGAGATGCAGTTCCCCAATACTGTGTAAAATATAAAAATAGCACAAAGTCCAATCACCAAAATTAAATTAAATTATTTTTTCTACCTTTGTTGTCTGACCATTTTATTCTCTGATCATGCTGGTCCCGATCTGAGGCTTCTGCTTTCCTGTCTTCTCTTAGCTCTCTTTCTGTGGTCTACGGTCCATGGTCCATCTGCCATTTCCTATCTCTTCTTTTGTTTTCTTCACTTCCTTCCATCAGCCCATTTCCAGTTCCAGTATTTTCTTATCTCTTCTTTTGTTTTCTTCACTTCCTTCCATCAGCCCATTTCCAGTTTCAGTAACCCTCCCCAATATCAGTCCCCTTTCCAGTCCTCCCCTCCCAGTACCTTCCAATGTCAACCACCTTGCATTCCCATGACTGCCACTTGTGTCCATTCCCTTCCAGTCCCCCTCCTTTCCCACTGTCCAGCCCCTTCTAGTCCAAATACCATCCCAGGTATCAGCTCAGGTTCACTCTCAGTGCCACCCCCCAGTCAGCTCCCTTCCAGCCACCCTACCCCCTGTCCATCTCTCTTCCAGTGCCATTCACATGTCAGCTCCCTTCCAGCCTCCTCCCTATTACCCAGCTACCTACCACTCACATCCCCAAGTGTCAGCTCCCTTCCAGTCCCCCTTCGGTACACTCCAGGTGTCAGCTCCTTTCCAGCCCCCTCCTTCCCTTCCTTCCCCATCCTTCCCCTGGAAGACCCTCTCAGTATCCGCTCCCTTCCAGTCCTATTCTTCCATCCCCCCACATCAGCCCATTTGTAGCCCTAGCCCCTAGTTTTCTTCCAGGGCCAGCAGCACTCTCCTCCCCTCCCCTATTAGCCCATTTCCTGTCCCAGCCCATTTCTAGTCCTATCCCCTTTATCAGCCCACCCCAGTCCTAGCCCCCAATCAGCCCATTACCAGTCGTAACCCTCCATTTTCAGTCCTAGCACCCCAATCAGCCCATTTCCTGTCCTAGTCTCCCCCCATAGCCCATTACCAGTCCTAACCCCCCATCAGCCCATTTCCAGTTCTACCCCCCCCCCCCCGATAGCCCATTACCAGTCCTAGTCCCCTCCTGATCAGTCCATTTCCAGTTCTAAACCCCCATCAGTCGATTTCCAGTCCTAACCCCCCACCAGCCCATTTGCAATTCTAACCCCCCCAATAGACCATTACCAGTCCTAGCCCCCTCCCGATCATCCCATTTCCAGTACTAACCCCATCAGCTCATTTCCAGTTCTAACCCCCCCATAGCCCATTACCAGTCCTAACCCCCCCAACAGCCCATTTCCATTTCTAAACCCACCAATCAGCCCAGTTCCTGTCCTACCCCCCATCAGCCTAGTTCCAGTCCTAGACCCCTCCCCCCCTAACCCAGGGAAATTGAAAAATTAATAAACCTCCGGCCTAAAAAGCAACTGCTGCTCCAGCAGCAGCAGCGGCAGAATGAGGAGCCCTGCGGCCGCCCGCCTGTCCCCCCCCCCCCCCCGGAGAGCCTGCTGGTTTCCCCTGGTTTCGCCGGCTCCGCTTTGCAGAAGGGACAGTGTTTCCCTTTCACGTGGCTCTGTTAAAGCTGAGCCCAAGGTGCTGATGGGAAACAGGATGGTCGGGGATGGGAGGCCCAGCTAGGATCAAAATGGTAAGTGCAGGAGATTCCCCGCAGCCTGACCCTGGCCATGGGAGGCCAGATCGGAGGTCGTGCTGTAAGGAAAGGGGAAAGTGATTGGCAGCTGGGGATTGTGGCTCCAAAATGGAGTCACAGTTCCATGACAACTGGACACCATGGCACTGCAACTCCATTCAGGAGCCTGACTGAGTTAGCCGGACAGGGGCCTGTATGTGCAGGCCGATGGGAATCGGGTCTCAGCCTGCATGTACAGGCTTAGATGCAATTCTGATCCCACAGGAGCTAGACATGCCCCACGGGATCAGAATCGCGTCTACCTCTGTGCATCCGGTGCGCACAGTACAGAATGTGCCTCCACGTCATCTGAGTCTGTCGATGAGGCAGTCTCTTCTTGTAACACTATGCTCTCTTCTGTTTTGGATACTCTCGCTCCTTTCATTCCATGTCCTGTATCTCAACCTTGGCTAGCCTGCAAATGTTTGCTTCCTACATTTCTTTTCCCACTTTTCTTAGTGCCTTTGGCTAAAATCCCATGCCCATGCTGACTTTATACAATTCAAATTCTTCCTAACCTTCTTCTAGTCTGCTATAGTCCTCGCCAAGCAAGAGTCCTATGTCCATCTGACAAACTCTTGCCTCTGACCCTCACCATCTCTTTGCCATGCTCAACTGTCTTCTGGATATGTCTCTGCCTCTAATACTTTCTGCACTTTCTGCTCAGACTTTGACTAACAACTTCCATGACAGGGTTCGCAAAATTCATTTTGAGTTTTTTACTGGGTCATCCCTATCTCCACCTCCCTCACTTCATTGTAAAATCCTTTCCTCAGCCCATCAGCTCATTTCTAAAATCACTGAGGAGGAAACTGCACTTCTTCTTTCCTTCTCCAAACTTACTATCTCTTCCTCTGATTCAATTCTCACATGTCTACTAAGCTCTGTCACTCCTACTGTCATATCCTCAACCTATCACTTTCCACTGTAACTGTTCCTGCTGCCTTCGAATACACTGTGGTAACACTGCTTAAAAATATTTACTGGACCCTACTTCTCCCTCCAATTATCAGCTCATCTCCCTCCTTCTTTTGCATCCAAACTACTTGAGCATGCAGTTCACTGCCATTGTTTGACTTTCTTTCCTTTCAAGCCATTCTGCATCCACTGCAATCTGGCTTTTGTCTTCTACATTATACAGAAGCGGTCCTTGCCAAAGTCTCCAGTGACCTGTTCCTAGACAAATCCAAGGGCCTTTTCTTGATCCTCATTCTTCTTGACCTATTTGCTGCTTTTGACACTGTTGATCGTTATCTTCTTCTTGACATCCTGTTCTTGCTTGGATTTCATGACTCTGTTCTGTGTTGGTTTTCTTCTTATCTCTCCCATCACACTTTTAGTGTATGCTCTGGTGGATTCTCTTCTACTGCTATCCCACTGTCTTGGGATCTCTTCTTTTTTTCTCTCTATATTCATTCCCTTGGTGCCCTGATCACCTCCCATAGTTTTCAGTACAACAATATGCTGATAAATCTCAGATTTATCTCTCTGTCCAAGAACTATCTCCACAAATCCAGGCCCAAATATCAGCTTGCTTGTCTGATGTTGCTGCCTGGATGTCCCACCATCATTTGAAACTGATCATGGTCAAGACAGACTTATCTTTCTCCATAAACCTACCTCCCCTCTTCCTGCCTTCTCTATTTATGTGGATACTGCTGTCATTTTCCCTTTCTCCTTGGGTATTCCAGAAAAGATACACTTGCATGCACATCTAAACCCACCAGTGGTAATGTCCATGTCTATTCCTACTCCACAAAAGCTCCTGTTCTGCCCCCCCAAAACACTTGGAGAGAGCAGAGAGGACGGTATTCTGTTATCCATAATACTTTTCACGACCATAACGGAAACTGAAGGGAAACTGGACACTTGTTTTCTGGTCAGCACACCAATGCACATCTCCATTTGCATATGAGCAGGCAGGGACATGTCTGTAGCATGGGATAGACATGCCCATCCTAAAATTTTGTCATGAGATCTATGTGGCTATGGCCACTGGTATCCAGTATGTACACATTTCTGAAATTACAGCAGGTTCTCCTTTTTTCATTTTTATTTGCACATCCCAGATTGCACCTATATGTCATTTCTTAAATGTGCCTTAATGCAAATAGCACTGGGGACACAGGGCACCCTGTCTGCTTCTCCCAATAACCTAAACTCGTTAGACTCAATGACATTAATTATGATATGCTCACTAAAGGCCCGATTCTGTCCCGGACGTATAAGCCCTCTGTATGCCTGGTCTGAACTGGGCATACAGAGGGTGTTGCGATTCTGATCCCATGGGGCACGTCTAGCACCATGGGATCAGAATCTCAATCAGACCTGTACGTACAGGCTAGGATTGCAATTCAGCCTGGCCTGCACATACAGGCCATGCCTGAATAACTAAGTCTGGGCTTTACAATGGAGCCGCAGTGCCATGGTGTCCGGTTGCCATTTATTTATTTAACATTTCTTATATACCACCTTTCATGATATCAAGGCGGTTTACATTTGAACAAACTGAAATTACATTGAACAGGGCATTATAACTTGGAGATAGCTATTTTACAGGGAACATGGGCTATGGAGGGTTAAGTGGCTTGCCCAAGACCACAAGGAGCACCTGTGGGACTAGAAACCCCAGTCCTTCCGGCCCAAGGTTGCTGTCCTCTAGTGGGATTTGAACCCCTGACCCTCCGGCCTGAAGTACCTTGCCCCAACCACTAGGCCACTCCTCCACTGGCACCGTTGCTCCATTGTAAAGATGTGATCCCGGCTGCCGGCTCCTGCACTGCATTCCCGCATCCCAACCCCTGATCCGGCCTCCTAAGGCCAGGGTTGGGCTGCGGGGAATGCTCACTACCTCCTCCTGCCGATTTCTGGCCCCAGGCCCACTGACGCCTGGCGACTAGGGAAGTTATTCCACCTCGGAGGTGGAATAACTTCCCCGTGCTGGTCACTGGCCCCAAATGTACAGAGCTGACATTAGAATCGGCCCTGTACGTCCAGGGCCAATGACTGCTCACCGCCTGCCCTAACTCTGTCCCCGATCTTCCCCTTCCCCACCCCCATCTAACTTCCCTGTACAACCAGTGGAGAAGTTATCCGCCAGCGGGAAGGGGCATGAATAGCGGGGATGGACATCCTGTTGGGCTGTCCATCCCTGCTATTCGTGGGTCAGAATGACCCTATAAGCTTCTGATATAAAGCTTGCACCCATTTTAAGAAATTCTTCCCCATAACAGTGAATAAAAAAACCCTCCACACTGCCCTATCAAATGCTTTTTCAGAGTCCAATGCCACACACATGACTTTCTCCACTTTGGTCACACAACATAGATAATGTTGATAGCTCTTTGAGCATTAACACCAATTTGCCTCTATTTAATAAAACCTGTTTGATCAGAGTGTACTGTTAAGAGCATAAACACTTTTAATCTATTTGCCAAAATATTTGTAAAAATTTTCATATCATAGTTCAGCAATGCTATTGGGCAAAATATGAAAACAAATCATTTTTTTCCATTGTAAATGTGCATCTTCTATGTTTTCTTCAGCTTTTCTGCATATACAGATCAATTGTGTGTGCATTCATTTGCAGATATACCCATGCACAAACACTTTGCATGTGTTATTAATTTTTAGACACTCGAATTCCCAAATGATAGCCATTACCACAATCTCAGACTAACAGCTACCAAGTGCTAGAGGCATGAACCATTAATACAGCTTAGTGAGCATACCCCATGTGTAAATAGACCACAATTGCTGGCAAACTTAAAGGTGAATATGTCACTAAATGGAAAGATATAAAATGATTTCAAAGCTGTCATTCGTTCATTCAAGAGAATGTCTTTTGCATTTTTCTCACACATTAATTAAGTATTGCCAAAAACACTGGGGAACGTGAGAAATAACTTTATTTCTTTATGCTGCTCTCTTTGCAGCATTTTTCACGCTGCAGAGATCAAACCACCAATTTTTAAGAGATATTATTCCGGTCTCATGTTCAACCTTTTGTAGTAGTATCTTTCAGGCTCTCTAATTTTTCAGGTCATGCAGTTGTATGAATTTCATTTTGGAGATTTCTCATATAAGCCCTGTCTTGAAACTTACCGTATTTTTCGCACCATAAGACGCACCCGACCATAAGACGCACCTGGTTTTTAGAGGAGAAAAATCGGAAAAAAAATATTCTGAACCAAATAGTGTAATAAAATATTTAATAAAGTATAACAGAATAATATTTGAATCATATAAACTGAACAGCAGTCAACAGTGGCATTAAGAACCATTATCACTGTCATTAACACATAAAGACAAAGGTTTGAGTACTCTAGTCTTCGGAAAACCCCAAGAACTCTTCTTCGCTAGAGTCAGAATTCATGAAGCTCATTTGGTCACAATCACTGACATCACTTTCTTCGCTGTCTTCGTATAAAATACAGTCTTCACTTCCATCTAAGGCAATTAAACTGGGAATCCCAAAAGCCAAACTTAGAATGTACAACACTGTAGAAATAAAACTATAAATTGATTTCCTCTTGTATTAAATCAAGTGCAGACGTTAAAGATGCACATTTCCAAGAGCTGACATATTTCAGTTAATAAATAAAGAGATATTTTTCTACTTTTGTGCATTTTTTTTTCAGTTGCAATTGTTCCAGCCACTTTCTTCTGGTTTCTTCGTGTCTTCTGCTAACGCTCCATTGTCTGCTGTCCATTTGTCCTTTCTTCTTTCCTAGTTTTTTTCCATTCTCTCTACATCTGCTTTAACATACTAATCATTCTCCTTTTGCTCTTTCCTCATTCCTATTTCATCCACTCAAATTTTACCCCTCCATCCTCAATCCCCACTTACTCTCCCAATACCCGGCCAATTGTAGATTTTTCTTCCCTCCCACACAAAATATACCGTATTTCCCCTCTCCATTTCACTCTCCCAGCCCCATCCCATTCTAATCGTCCCCCAACATCAACTCCCTTCTAGCTCCTGCCCCACCCAGCATCCACTCCCTTCTAGTCCCCGCATCATCAGCCCATTTCCAGTCCTAGCTCCCTCCCCTCACAGCCCATTTCCTTTCCAAGCCCCCTCCCCATCAGCCCATTTCCATTCCAAGCCCCCTTCCACTCAGCCCATTTCCATTCCAAGTACCTGTCCCCATCAGCTATTTGCAGTTCAAGCTCCCCCTTCTACTCGGCCCATTTCCAGTCGTAGCCCCCCCCCCCTCATCAGCCCATTTCCATTCCAAGCCCCCTTCCACTCAGCCCATTTCCATTCCAAAACCCTGTCCCCATCAGCTATTTGCAGTTCAAGCTCCCCCTTCTACTTGGCCCATTTCCAGTCCTAGCATCCCCCCCCAGTCCATTACCAGTTCTAGCCCCCCCCATAGCCCATTATCAGTCCTAAGCCCCCCAACAGCCCACTTCCAGTCCTAACCCTTCCATCGCCCCATCTTCATTCTTAGCCCCCCATAACCCCATTTTCAGTCTTAGCCCCCCAATCAGACCACCTGCAGTCCTAACCCCCATCACCCCATTTTCAGTACTATCCCCCCATCACCCCATTTTCAGTCCTAACCCCCCCCCATTACTAGTCCTAACACCCTCCCCCCCATCAGCCCAAGTAAATTTAAAAATGAAAAACAAACCCTGGGCTTCTGCTGCTGCCGCTGCCGTGGCAGCGGCAGAATCAACTGTCCCGTGGCCCCTTCCCATCTGCCCGGCAAAGCATCTTCTGAGCTCCATCAGCGGCAGCTTTCAGGGCCGCGAAGAGAAGAGTGATTTCCCTCTCGCGGCTCTGTTAGCCTGCCGGGGCTGATGGGAATTCCCATCAGCCCCGGCAGGCTTAACAGAGCCGCGAGAGGGAAATACTACTCTCTTTGCGGCCCTGAAAGCTGCCGCTGATGGAGCTCAGAAGATGCTTTGCCGGGCAGATGGGAAGGGGCCGCGGGACAGTTGATTCTGCCGCTGCCACGCAGCGGCAGCAGCAGCAGAAGCCGGGGGGGGGGGGAGGGATGATGCAGTCCCCAGGGACACGGAAGGTCCCGGGGGACCCGCTGCCGCTCTGCAACTTCTTCTATTCGCACCATAAGACGCAGGCACTTTTCCTCCCACTTTTTGGTGAAGAAAAAGTGCGTCTTATGGTCCGAAAAATACGGTATTTTGGTTATTTGACAGTCAAGCCAGTGATTCAGAAACCACTGCTGAAAGAAGGGAGCTCATGTACTGCACATGCACATAAGGCAAGCATAGGGAAAAGAATACAATACCATGTTTCACCAACTAAAAAGAGGGGAAAAGGGAATTACAAGGGACAAGGGAAGGGCATGGCAAAAGTGAAAGTATGGCATTTATGGTACAAATAGAGGCATTTGAGAAGCTATACAGGTATTTTGCTTTGGAAATTATCCCATAAAAACTACCCCCGCACAATTGCATGTGTTAATGTATGCAAAGAGCTTTTGGGGAAAATTTACACACATAAAATTGAGAATCTAAAAGAATATGGTGAAGTGCAAACCCCTTCCCAGCTCTTCCTCAAGGAAAGTTTCTGCTCATTGTAAGTACCTTAGCTTTTATTTATATGCTTTTTTGTCATTTTAGTCAAAGCAACTTACATTAAACAGGGACATTGATAACTTGAATTTTCCTGAGACAATATAGGGTTAAGTGACTTGCCCAAGGCCACAAGGAATGCTAGTGGGAATTTAACTATGGCCCAAGCCAGTGTTCTAACCATTAGGCTACTTATATTTTGAGGCTGGCAGTTTTGTAAAATGTCAGATCTATTGGGAAAAGCACTATTCATGAAAAATCCTCCTAGACCTAGGAGGTCATTTTGTGAAGTTATTTTAATGTGTATGTGGCAATATACATGCGTAAAATGACTCCTCTAAAATCACTTGGTGCATAAAAGTATGCATGCTGTCATGAATGCATTCATATTTACAGGCAAAGTATACATGTTGATTATAAAATATGATAATCTATAGATTTACTCATGTATTCTTCATGCCGACGCTTACGCCTGCTGATGAGCAAGTATACATTTACGTGGCCTCAATGTACCTGCAATTGCTGCCGGATGTACACTAATATTTTATAAAGACACATAGACGCCTATGTGTCTTCATATAATTGTGCCAAAACAGGTACTTTTTACTATCTAAGACTAGATGCCCTGTTACAAAATTATTGTTCAGATGTGCAGTTTAGGCTAGAACTGGAACTCTTTTAAGAACATTTACTGAATCTACTGAGCTAAAAGGCTGTTGGTTCACTGCGTTTGCTTTTATAGCACTGTAGAGCTATGTTAAACTTCTTAGCTACTATGTTTTGACTTTTTATAAATAGAGTCTGATTAAGCCTTTTCTGCTTTCACAATACCTCATTTAGATTAGTGTAATGTAATGTGAATATGCTCATGCAGACCATGCATTGAATATCTCTGATGAATAGCTTAAAGTAAACCAATACTGTTTTTGACAAGTAGAGCCTATTTCAAACACAAAACTACATGATTAATGCAAATTTTACCACTTAAGAGTTTTGTGAGATTTGTATTTAAACAAAATGCATACTTTTTTACTTTCTTAATTTTGACTTCCTAATTATGATCATGAGATAATGACAATGGAAATATTTCTGATTTCCTCTTAGGTGCTTATATTAATCATAACTGAAATATTAAAGTTTGCATCTCAGCATATGAAGGAAAAGAGAAAAAAGAACCCAAGGGTATTCTGTTGTGACAATCCAATTCTATTCAAGTCTATATTCCGTATCTATTTTGTTGAATGTAAAGACAAATTCCAAAGATCAAATCTTTTTTTTTTTTTATTGTTGCAAAAAATGAACAAGCTCTTCATCATACATACTAATTTAATTACACATTTTCTGGTTCCAAAATTTTGATTTCTACATTCAGGAGTTATACTGGATTATCATAAGAACATAAGAACATAAGATATGCCAAACTGGGTCAGACCAAGGTTCGTCAAGCCCAGTATCCTTTTTCCAACAGTGGCCAATCCAGGTCACAAGTACCTAGCAGATTCCCAAAAAGACACACAGGTTTGACAATGCCTCTCCCAGGGCAAGCAGTACATTTCCCAGATCCTCTTTAATAATAGTTTCTAGACTTTTCCTCCAGGAACTTGTCCAAACCTTTTTTAAACCCAGCTACACTAACAGCTTTTATTAAATCCTCCGGTAACAAATTCCAGAGTTTGATTACACATTGAGTGAAAAATAATTTTCTCTTATCAGTCTTAAATGGGTTACATGGTAGCTTTATTGTGTGCCCCCCTAGTCTATCTAATTTTTGATGGCATAAACAACCGATCTATGTTTACCCATTCCACTCCATTAATTAATTTATAAACTTCTATCATAGGCGTGAACTAAGTGGAAAGACAGAGTCCTTTATTACCAAACGGCTGCCCGACACAGGCCGTGTTTCGAACCCTTCATCAGGGGCAAGCCAGGCGAGAAATTCTGTTGCAGTTCGTGAGGAAAAATTAACTTCACACTGTTGTACTAATGTATAAGTGGTATGCTAATATTCCATGAGTTATATGCTGAACTTATCATGTCGATAAAAATGGCAGTAAAGCCAGTCTCTGAAAAACTGCTGTCTTCGCGCAGTCAATGGATATTCATATTGCCATGTCACCGCGGCTCCACTGAAGAGCCGTGATGCTGGCCGCTGGAAATTAAAGCTAATTCCCTGTAGCCCGACTCCCGATCTGGCCTCCTACGGTCAGGGCCGAGCTGCAGGGAATGTCCTCCCCCATCCTACCCCATTCACACCCCGGCGCTTAAAAAGTGACACATCAACACATATACCCGGCTCTGGATATACAGGGCTGACATTAGAATCGGCCCTGTATGTCCAGGCCCCTGTATGTCCAGGGCCAGCGACCGCCCAGACTCCACCCAGACTCCGCCCCTTCCTCACCCCTGTCTTACTTCCCCGCACAACCGGCAGGGAAGTTAGTTGCGACCAGGGGAAGGCACGAGTAGCGGGGATGTATTGCCCGTTGGGCCATCCATCCACGCTATTTGTGGCACAGAATAACTCCCTGTATGTCTATAAATGTAACCCTTCTTCTCCAGTCACTTCACTGGCTCCCTATCAGTTTCTGCATCCACTTCAAACTTCTCCTATTGACCTATAAGTGCATTCATTCTACATCTCCTCACTATCTTTTCTCTCTTATCTCACTCTACACCCCTCCTTGGGAACTCCGCTCTTCTGACAGATCTTTTTATCTGTGCTGTTCTCTGCCACTGCCAACTTCAAACTTCATTCATTCCATCTTTCTGCTCCATATGCCTGGAACAATCTACCTGAGTCTGTGCTTCGGGGTCCTTTTCTAGTCCTATTCAAATCCAGGCTAAAAACCTGCTTCTTTGAAGCAGCTTATGGATCCTAATGTTCCTCACTCTCTTGTCCACTACTTATGTGTATCTTAAGAACATAAGAACATAAGATATGCCATACTGGGTCAGACCAAGGTCCATCAAGCCCAGTATCCTGTTTCCAACAGTGGCCAATCTAGGTCATAAGTACCTAGCAGTTTCCCCAAAAGACACAGGTTCCACAATGCTTGTATTGGGTCAAGCAGTGATATCCTGGGTCCCTTCTTAATAATGGTTTATGGACATTTCCTCCAGGAACTTGTCCAAACCTTTTTTAAACCCAGCTACACTAACAGCTTTTACTACATCCTTCGGTAACAAATTTCAGAGTTTGATTACACGTTGAGTGAAAAAATATCTTACCATACTCAAGTTCCCAGTTTCACTATGGGGGTCATTAGGGCGATGGGATTTCTCCCCAAAATGTATATGGCCATATTCCAAAACCCATCTCCCATGCACGTCCATGGCACAAACACGGGGATCTCAGAACATGCCCAGGAGGGGCAAAACAGGGGTTTGGTTTGCTGTCGAAAAGTATAAAGCATATTCAGGAAAGGCCCGTATACGTTTTCAGTGTTCCCCACGCGGTGCTCATTATTCCAGTGGAAATGTGGAAGAAGGCCAGTACTTAGAAATATTTCTACTCTGCTTGTATAGAGGTGACAAGAATGCTTCAAACTGCAATCTGTACAGCACAGCTAGATGCATGTATAATGGACAGAAATCAGGGGTGAGAAAATCTTGTAAGACAAGATTTGAAAATCAACAATAGTGAATATGGTGGCTATGCTGACAGTTGCTGTTTGTGCTAAGTGAGCTAATCTGGGGGACCCTGACGAATCCTGTGTTTTGTAAAATGGGACTGTTGATGTTAGAAGAGTGACTGAGTCTGCCACAGGAGTTTATTTGAGCGAGAGAGAGGGATCAGATATGTAGTCTTGGCACTCCATGCTTTTATGCCAACTTTTATCAAAAGGTGCTGAGCATCTGTTTTCCAGAATTGTCTTTTCTGACAGCAAGTGAGAGTATGTGCGTGTGGTTTGAGGGCTGTACGGGAGGATTTGGTGTGCTGCTCTGCATACCAGTGAAAAGGGCCAGGCACTGGGAGACATGACTGATGTAGTGCCAACAGTCCTCAGGTTGTGCCATGCAGCCTCCCATACACAGGGCATACATTTGTGGCTCAGCAATCGTATCCATCCCTTGGGGAATTTTTATGTTACTGTTAGTTTTTGGGCACATGAGGGGCCATCCTGAGCATTTTTTTTTTGTAATTTAGGTTTTATTGATTGCAACCAAAAACATACATTTACCAAGTATATCACTTAACCTCAACATTTCCTTTCCTTTAGACAACACGGAATGAGTATATAAATGATTTCCATCCCCATTCTTCCTTCCTTTTCCTTGCCCCAAATACATAGGCCAGTATAAATGTAACCTTTAACACTTTTCGACCAGCTCATCCCCTTGCCTTTCGCTATTGTATTAAATATGGTTTTAATATGCATTTCCCCCTTCTAATAATCTTCTGAATACCTGCCCTTAACCCCACTTTTTTTTTATACCCCACCCCCCTCTCCCTTCTCCCTCCTACCCCCCACCTGCCCCTTTAAACTTTTAATCCCAACAATTGTTAAAACATTTAAGCCCATTGTTACCTTCCTCTCCCCTTCATACAGTAGCTTCACCCCCGCCCTCTCCTCCCCCAGCCTTCCACTCCCTCCCCCTTAACCACTTCCACCCCCCCCCCCACTGTCTTTCCACCTTTTCCACATTACCTTTTTTTAACCCTGTTATCCTGTGCATTTGATAAAGTTCCGCCAGCCGCCTGGCATAATTTTCTATAGGCGGCATCCCGCAATTCTTCCAGTGTAAGGCAATTTCACATCTTGCTGCCATGAGACATTGCCACACTATACTCTATTGGCCTTCCCCCCCCCTCCTCCCCCTTCTTAAGCAATAGACATATCTCTGGGGTCAGTACTAGACTCGTTCCTGTGATTTCCCTCACACTATCCCCTATTAACTCCCAGTACTGATGTATTGCTGGACATGTCCATCACATATGCAACCAGGTTCCTTTCTCTCCACACAACTTCCAGCAATCATCTGATTTACAGACCCCCGCCTTGAACAATCTTTCCGGAGTCAGATACCATCTGGTCAACACTTTCCACCCATTCTCTCTAAGGGAAGTAGCTATTAAAGCTTTTGCTATGTCTAAAGCTACCCGCTCCCACTCCTCCATCTCCCAGGTTGTCCCCAGCTCCTTCTCCCATGCCTGCATATAGCTGAGTTTCTCCTCTCCCCTCGTAATTAATCCTTTATAAATTCTGGAGATAACCCCCTTCCTCCCCATCAAATCTAAGCAGCTACCTTCAAACCACCCCGGTTCCTTCCCAATATCCTGCCAACGCTTTCTCTGTCTAACATATGATCCAATCTGGAGATACGGGAATCTGCCACTTTCCCGCAGTTGATATAAATCCCTAACCCCTTCAAATGCCCTTACTCCTTCTCCGGTAATTATCTGTGACACTTGGCTTAACCCCTGCCGTGCCCACCTTTGCAGCACTGCGACCTCTGGACCCCCTCTCTCTTCACAGCACACCACCAATGACATTGTTCGTGTACAGCTCTTATCCCCTAGCATCCGCTTCCGGTGTTGTTGCCACACATTCAAAGTATGTCCTACCATTACCGCCCCACACCATTCTCTCCAACTCTCCTGGTCTCAGACCCGATTCCTCCATCATTACCCAATGTTTCTTCTGTTCCCACAGCCAAGAGTAAACCGCTTTCAGCTGTGCCGCTTGGTAGTACTTCATGAAATTAGGTACCCCCAAACCTCCCTCCCCCCCTTGGCGCCTGTAATGTCTGTGCCGCCACTCTGGGGCGCTTATTCCCCCATATAAACCCCTCTACTAGCCTTTGCACCCTTTTTAGCACCTTTACCGGTATCTCAATTGGCAATACTTGAAAATAGAAGAGGTACTGGGGGAGCAACATCATTTTAATCACCGCCATCCTCCCCAACCAAGATATATACCCCCTCTTCCATGACTGTAACTGTCTTTCTGCTTGCCCAAAAAGCTTCCTGTAATTCAGATCATATAGCTCCTCCAAGTCCCTTCCCAACTGCACTGCCAAGTATCTGATTGAGCGCTATGCCCACCGGAATTGGAATTGATTTTGCATACTCCTTTGCAACTCTATCCCGCCTGTCAAATTTAATATTTCGGATTTACTCCAATTTATCCTAAAGCCTGCCAAGTCCCCATACTCCTGCAACTCCCTCATAATAGCGGGCAACGCTACACTAGGCCTAGTAATCATAAGTAAAATGTCATATGCAAACATCGCCATTTTGTATTCCCTCTGCCCCACCCACACCCCCTTTATATCTTGGCCCCTCCGTATTTTCCCTGCTAACGGTTCCAAGGACAATGCAACAGCGGTGATAAGGGGCATCCCTGTCTGGTTCCCCTCCCCAAGGGAAAAAATTTTGAATAACCCCCATTAACTCTTACGCATGCTTTAGGGCCCACATACAGTGCCTTCACCCATTCCACAAAACCCTTTCCAAAGCCCATGTATTCCATCACTGCAAACAGAAATTTCCATGACACCTGATCGAATGCTTTTTCTGCGTCTAGTGAGAGAAGTATCGTCTGTTTTGTCTCTCTTTTTGCTGTCCATATTACATTCATTATTTTCCGAATATTATCAGACACCTGCCTTCTTGGTATAAAACCTGCCTGATCTTCATGAACTAATTTACCCAAAACTCTGTTACGTCTCCCCGCCAATACTTTGGCTAACAACTTCGCATCAACATTTAGCACTGAGATAGGCCTGTAAGACACACACTCCAAAGGATCCTTTCCCTTTTTATGGATCAGCATAACCCCTGCCCACCCCATCGTCTCAGCTAACCGTTCCCCCTCCTTTGGCAAATTGAACACTCGCGTCAGGGGTTTCAACAGCACTCCTTTGAATTTTTTAAAAAAGCCAGCCGTCAAGCCATCAAGCCATCATTCATAAATGACCTGGAAAGTGGAATAACGAGTGAGGTTATCAAATTTGCAGATGACACAAAACTATTTAAAGTTGTTAAAACCCAAGAGGATTGTGAAAAATTGCAAGAGGATCTTGATAAATTGGAAGACTGGGCATCAAAATGGCAGATGAAATTTAATGTGGACAAATGCAAGGTTATGCACCTAGGGAAGAACAACCCAAACTATGGTTACACGATGCAAGGTTCCACATTAGGAACCACCACCCAGGAAAAAGATTTAGGCGTCATTGTGGAAACCATGTTAAAACCCTCGGCCCAGTGTGCAGCGGCAGCCAAGAGAGCAAATAGAATGCTAGGTATGATAAGGAAAGGAATGGAAAATAAAACAAAAGATATTATAATGCCTCTATATCGTTCCATGGTGAGACCGCACCTTGAATATTGTGTGCAATTCTGGTCGCCGTATCTTAAAAAGGATATAGCGATTTTAGAAAAGGTACAGAGAAGAGCCACCAAAATGGTAAAGGGGATGGAAGGATACTCCTATGAAGAAAGGCTAAAAAGGTTAGGGCTCTTTAACCTGGAAAAGAGACGGCTGAGGGGAGATATGAAAGAAGTCTATAAATTAATGAACGGAATGGAACGGGTAAACGTAGATCGATTGTTTACCTTATCAGAATATAGAAAGACTAGGGGACATGCAATGAAGCTACAGGGTAAACTATTTAAGACTAATAAAAGAAAATATTTTTTCACTCAACGTGTAATCAAACTCTGGAATTTGTTACCGGAGGATGTTTAAAAAAGGTTTGGACAAGTTCCTGGAGGAAAGGTCCATAAACCATTATTAAGAAGTGACCGAAGATATCAATGCTTGACCCAGTACAAGCATTGTGGAACTTGTGTCTCTTGGGGAAACCGCTAGGTACATATGACTTAGATTGGCCACTGTTGGAAACAGAATACTGTGCTTCATGGACCTTGGTCTGACCCAGTATGGCATATCTTATGTTCTTATGTTCTTAAGCCCTGGGGCCTTCCCTGTCTTCAAGTCTTTGATTGCCTGCTCCACTTCCACTGCCTGTATTTCTCTATCCAGTTCACTCCTCTCCCTTTCCTCTGAATGCTTGAGACCTGCTGCCTCCAAGTATTCCTCCATCTCCCCCTCCGACCTATCTGGTTTTGCCTCATATAACCTCTGGTAATATTCCACAAACTCATCCCTTATCTTCTGCTCATCCCTCTCCACCACTCCTCTGCACTTGAGCTGTGTTATTTGTGTTAGATTCCTCTTCTGCTTTAATCTCTGTGCCATGTACTTTCCTGCCCTATTTCCCCCTTCGAAAAATGCCTGCCTCAATAATTGTAACCGATGCTGAATCTTTTCTGCCTCCAACCCATTAAGCTTAGCCCTAGTTTCCATAACCTCTCCCCTATATTTCCCACTGACATCCCTAGCATCCGCCTCTTCCAGCCCGACCAGCCGCTGCTGCAACTGTAGGTCATTTCCCTCTCTTTCCCTCTTTATTCTCGCCCCCCATTTTATCAAGGTACCCCACACCACAGCCTTAAATGCGTCCCAGACTATCCCCACACTCACCTCTCCATTCCCGTTCCTTGCAAAGTATTCTGGAATCACCTCCTCTAGCTCCTTCACCACCCTATTATCTTCCAATAGGGCCTCATTTAATTTCCAGAATTGTGTCCCCTTGTTTTCTCTTCTACAGCTCAAAGGCACAATCACTGGCGCACGATCAGACCACGTGATCGGCTCCATTTCCCTCCCTTAATCCTCCCCGCTAACTCTTTTCCTATCCAGATGGTATCCAGCCTGGAGCAGGTGCCATGAACCGCTGAATAGAATGAATACTGGTGCCTTCCAGGGTTAAGCAACCGCCACGCATCCATCAAATCATGGTCCCTGACGAACTGCTGATATCGCCTCCTATCCACTCTCTGCCCTTCCCCCTTTCCTGTAGAATCCCTCCCAACCTCCCAGGGCATATTAAAATCCCCTCCACAAATCCTCGCTCCCTCTCCCAATAGACTCGCCTTCTTATCCACTTCCTTCCCAAATTATTTTTGTGTCCCAGTGGGTGCATATACATTGATCACACAGAACCATTCATCTCCAATTCTCATATGCACCATTAAGTACCTTCCCCCCTTTATCCCAAACTATTGTATGGAGTTCTACCTTAAGTCGCCCACTTACTAATATTGCTACCCCACCTTTCTTCTGCTCCTTCATATTTGAAGCAAATAATAGTTCAGTATACCCCTTAGGGTTCACCAATGACTCATGCCTTCGTAACAAATGTGTCTCTTGCAGTAAAACAAGTGAGGCTTTCTGTCGTGCTAGCTCCTTATACAGCTTCTGTCTCTTAAAGGGTGAATTTAAACCTTTCACATTCAGCGTCACAATTTTCAATTCACCTGTTCAGTCCCCCCCACGATCCTCCCTCCCCTTATTCTTCATTCCCTTACTCCTCACCCCCTCCTCCCTCCCACCCCCTTGTCTCTCTCCTCGTCCTTCCTTTCCCCCCTTCATTTGCCCCGTCCCCCTCCCCTCTCCCTTCCCCTTCCACCCCACCCCCCTCTTCCTTCCCCCCCTCCCTCAAGGGAGATTCGTCTTCCGTTACAGTGACAAACTATCAGGCCACGCCTGTCTCGTATTCCTCCATACCCCTTCAGTCCCCAACAGCCCCATCACCTTACCCCCTCTATCCACCCCTCCTACCTCTACCCTTCAACATCCCTACCTCCCTTCTACTCCCCCCCCACTACCCCCCGCCCTCCTTACCCCCTCAAACCCAGTACTGGCATCAAGTCCAGATTACTCCCAGACCTCCCCCTGCCCCCTCACATTTCAGTAAACCTTCTATGCTTCCCCCCCCTCCATGTATCTGAGCAACAAAGTATTTTCAAAGTCCTTCACTTCAGCCATCTCCATTATCCGCCACATGTGCTACTCCTGGGCTCTCTCTGTTCAGCCTTGCCAGCCGTCTCCCCATCACTGGGGCTCTGTGCCACATCTGACTGTCCCTCTTCGCGCTGGGCATGGTTGAAGGTGCGGCTCCCTCCATCCTTTTCTCCCCTTCTGGCAAGTTTGTTACTCCCAGCTCTCTGAGTGCTTTCCAGGCTTCCTCGATAGTCTGCACTCTTCGCAATCTTCCCTTTACTGTCATCAGCAAGCCAAATGGGAACAGCCACTTATATCTCATGTCCTCCCTTCGCAAGAATGCCATCACCTCTTTAAGGTTTCTTCTGCGCTGTAGTGTTCCCAACGACAAGTCTTGAAACAACTCAAGCTTATGCTCCTCCTAGGTGAAATGCCTCTCTGCTCACGCCACTCTCAGCAGCTTTTCTTTACTTTTAAATGAGCTTAGACATACTACTATGTCTCGTGGCCTATTGTCTCTGGCCGGTCTCATCCCTCTGTGTGCTCTCTCAATTTTTATGTTCTCTGTCTCTCCCCCTTCACCCTGTTCTCCATGTGGCAACAGAGAATCAAAGATTTTTGCCATTACTTCTTCACAGTTCTTATATTGGGAAATCTCTGGAAGGCCCCGTACCCTGATATTGCATCTTCTGGAGCGGTCTTCCAGATCCTCCAATGTCATCTGTTGCTCTATTTGCATGCACTTCACTTCCTCCCAGTCTTTATGTAATTCATCTAGCGCTTCTCCTTGCTGCTCCACCTGGTTCTCTATTTCTTCTACACGATTTCCCATGTCCACAATATCTTGCCGCAGAGCCTGTATAGACTCCTTCAATTCATTTTTCACCCCACTAATCTCCTTCTTGATCTCCTCTTTCAACTCCGTTAGCCATGATTTTATCGAGGCCGCCATACCTGGGCTGCAGGCTCTTTCCATCTCCTCCTCCTGCTCCACGGGGTCTTCGTGCTGTATTTCGCCATCCTTCTGTCCCTCCTTCCCTCCTTTAGTTGCCACATATGAAGATCTGTACTCCACCAATTTTTTCCTCACACCTTGACTGCTCTTTGCCTTTTCCATGGGTGCTCGTGCCCCCCGGATGACTTGTCTGCGCTTCTACCTCACTGGTAATCACAGTACCGCAGATAGCTGCTCTGACACTCTTATCACTCCTGCTGAGGGCAAGTTCGTTAGCTTTAGTGCTCCACTGCTACTCTCTCAAATTTCTACGTGGCTCTTCTGCAACCACTCTTCTTCCCTCATCTGGACTCCAATGCAGCAGTGTCTCTCCTGCCCCCCTGGGCTCTGATTCCCCTGCCAACTCTGCCCACAAACTCCTTCGTCTGCTCACCAGCCTCTCTTCACTTCGGGCCTACGATCCTCTTACCGGCTCTCCGCACCTCTCTCTGGTCCTCCGCTCCTATCTCCAGCCCTCCGCTCCAAACCCCAGGCCTCTGAACCACTCCCCGGGCTGCCACTCTTCTCTCCGGGCTTCCACTCCTCTCTCTGGGCCTCCGCTCCTCTCACCAGGCCTTCCCTTTCACCTTCGGGTCCCTGATACGCTCTCCGGTCCTCCAAGCCTTTTCTCCGGGTCTCCTCTCTGTACCCCGGTCCTTCGACTTGCTCTCCGGGCTTCCGATCTTCCCTCCAGGCCTCTGCTCCGCTCTCCGACTGCCCTGCACTCCTCCGATCGGGCCCACCATGCGGTCCTCCGCTTTGGCTTGCCACGCGGTCCCCCTCTTCAATCTATTCCTGCCTTCAGCTGGGGGCCACGTTCCTCGCACTGCTTATAGCTTTTTGATCCTGGGCTTCTCCTCTCCTGCCTCTCCCCTCTCACTCCTCTTTAAACGCTCATTTAGGGGTTCTTTTCCCCTTTAGCGCAGGCTTAGACGGTGGAGCTAGTCTGCTACACTGCCATTCACCCTGAAGACGTCACCGGAGCTGATCAATGCATGCCTCACTGAAGCCGTTTTTTGATGCCATGTACCATTTGCTGCAAGGTATGTTCTGTCATACCTGTTCATATTAACCTTCTCTTATACTGTCTCAGAATGTGCTTAGATTACCTAGCAGTGTTCTGGGCATGTAGGGGACTAGGGTATGGCCTAGTTTGCATCAGCATGCATTTATCTTCAGTTTCTATGTCTTGTATGCATGAGCAAACTTCTGTCAGTGAGCACAGCAGCTTAGGAGATGCACGTTTTTACAGTGGAAGTGTGGCCAGCTCAGAGACGGGCACGATCGGAGATGACTAACTTAACAGAACACAGAGAGAATTGGCATGTATATCCAAAACCTGATCACCATTTACCCGTATCTCCCACTATTGCAAGAGATGTGTTTCTCTCCTTTACTCTATGGCCCATGCTTGTATCTGTGCACGGACCTCACGCTGGATACATGCATGGGCCTGCTGAACAGCATGCTGGATGTGCCATGCCAGACACATCTATGATCCCGATGCCAGAAACGTGGGCACATCTAAATCCATATTTTTGGAATCTGGTGAGAATCACGCCCCTGTCCAAGTTAAACATTTCCGCATTTGCTAGCCGGCCTATATGGAATTGGCTTCTAAATGTTTTATCTTGATTAGATTGTAAGCTTTGATGAGCAGGGATTGTGTCTTACATCTACCGTATATGTACAGTGCTGCCTATGTCTTGTAGCGCTATACATATGATTAGTAGTAATAGTAAAAAAAAAATAGCAAATATTTTTTTTCTTTTAGATGTCACAATTTACTGAAGTAATGCAATTCATGAGCTTTGTTTGTCAAAATCAATCAGGAGTTCAGCTTCTGTAATCTTACCAAACTGAAGAATTATAATATGTAAGCATCATCTCAGTTGACTGCATCACTTATTTATTAATTTATGGAGAACTTAATGCAGAACAAATTGAAGCTTCTTAAAGGAGCATAAAACAGTTCAGATTGACCATGAAGTGTGTTTTAATGAAGGCAAGCTCATGACTTAATCTGAAAAGTTTACTTTATTTTCTAGATAGTTTTCAAGTTCAGTTGAATAAATTATTTGTAGTTATGGGCTCTGTGAGTTTCTTATCTTGAGATTGCTTTCACACTGTAGACACAGAACAAACAATGACATCTAATTTTGGAAGAATCAGGATTTTCCTAAACAAACAATTGACAATGCAATCCCGACAAACTTTAGAAAAGCACTTTATGTAACATTTCAGATAAACTGTACATTTCAATAAACAGCTGACAGTACTTATACTATACACATTCTCAGAACTCATCACGAGCTCCTGTCCATATTCATGGAGTTATCGCTAATTTATACTGCCTAGACTGACAATTCTTTCAGCGTCTTTTTTCTCAGTTGTACTTTCTGTCTAGCATCTGGAATTCGTTCATATATATTCTGATGCATGCAGCATTTTGGCTTTGGGAAACACAGTTCTTCACAGCCAGTATAGCTAAACTGGGAGAATGGAGACCGATCCCTTTCCAAACACATTATAAGAGAAGAATAGGGATAGACCAATAAATAAATAAAATAAATAAATACCTGGGTGTCAGGTTCTTCCTATTGCCTTGAATTAGTTCCTTTTCTTTCCTCTTATCCCACAGCTAGGCATATAGTTACCTCTCATCTGGTATGCTCCTCTGCTTTTAGACTCCTCCTCTCTATGACAGACCAGCCTATTCTGAGGACTTCTTACTTTCTGTTATTTGCAGTGTGCTGCTAGATCAAGCCTAGCAGGTTTGGCTGATTTAGTCACAAGAAGCAGCTTCTTGGTTAAGCTATTCCCAATTAGTGGGTTTAGACAACCTCTCTTCACTCCCCAGATGTCTGTAAAGGAAGACCCCAAGTGCGGGATTTTCAGGCCCTTTGTATTTTCCATGGCATTTGAATATTGGCCTTTTTAAAAATTGTGCCCCATGCTTTTAAATATTAGTTTGTTTTGTATGTAAGTGTGTGCCTACTCTCCCTGTAGGTAAGAGAATGTACTGGCTCTTTGAGTTTGTGTGGCTGTCTGGATCTATTGTTTTGCTTGGTCTGCTGCTGCTCTTTGCTGACCCTAAAAAGCTGCTGCCCTATGCAGTTGCCTAGGCTTACCTAATGATTGGGTCACCCGTGTTGTCCATGTTTCCTGCCTACCCACTGGGTGATGGTCTGCAGCTAGGTGGTTTCCTATGAGATGTATATATAGGTGTGAAACAGGTTTCTTATGTGGCCAGGGTCGTGCGAATCCTCACTCAGATCCTTCGTACTGCAGCAGGGAGTTCTCTACATCCTCCATGGTGACACAGCACATCCTCGTTTGCGAGGACCGCGTGAACCAAGAGCTGGAAGTGGTGGTAAATGAAACATAATCAGATAAAAGAAATATGAGTGTGGCGTGCCTCAGGGATCAGTATTGGAATGATTCTGTTCCATGTCATTTGAGTCATTGGTGAGGCCTCACTTAGCATGCTGGGTTGAGTTTTACCTCATAAAAGATATAAAAAGATTTAAAATGGTTCCAGAATAAGGCAACCAAAATGATATGGGGCCTTCACCTGAGACATATGAGAAGACACTTGAAGACCTGAATATGTATACCCACAAAGAGATGAGGAACAAGAGAGATATGATACAGATGTTTAAATACTTAAAAGGTATTTACAGTGACTGAATTTAAAAAAGCATAGGCAAACACAGAGGATCCCTATACAGCAAGAGTATGGAATCAAAGCAAACTAAATACCTTTTACACTTCAAAAATAAAAGTGAGTAACCTGCAGAGAGAGGCAGGCGCAACCCCAAACAAAGGCACAGAGAGAGGTAACCTTTTAATGAGCAGAAGGTACAGCCCTAAACAAAGGAATAGAGAAGGGTAAGCTGCACAGAGCAGCAGGTACAACTCTATTCATCTTATTGGGGAGATTAGATAAACCATGCTGGTCTTTATCTGCCACCAATTCATACATTGCTATGATATATAGCTCTCACTTGGTTTACCTCTTGCCGTGCTGTGAGGGCTTGTGTGCATCAGTGATGCTGAGAATTAATCTATCGGTAGCTTACAGTAAGTACTGGCAGGATCTGTCAAAATGGACAGGTTTCAGCTAAAGTGCCAGACTAAGACAAATCACCCATCTGGACAGCAGAAGAAAGGGGCAGTGTTGGCGGTGGAGGATCCCGTTTCTGTGACAATGACAACACTAGAATTACCTGTGTGGAAGAAAGGTCTGGCGACCTACTTCCATATCTTGTCATGAAAATCCAGTGGATAGTCACAATAAAACAAATTGCACTATAATGCTGGAAGATGAGACCCCCAAGTCGGAAGGCACTCAACTGGCTACTAGTGATGAGATGAAGACTTTTCAGAGCAAAGCCAACATTTGTGATGTAGTTGGATCAAAACCCTCAGGACATCTGACGACTGATATAGCTGCACATGAAATGAGAGTCCTCTTTCTCTTGCTATGCCTACTCCCTAATCTTCCAGCTAACATTTTACATTATGGGCCTGATTGAGTTAGGAGGGTTATGTGCTCCTTCAGTGCATTGCCCTCCCTGCTGACCTCTAACCCCGGATATTCAATGTCGGGGTCATATGCGGCCCCGGCATTGAATATCCGGGATCACCACACTGCTTTTCAGCTGCAGTCGATAACCAGGCATCAAAGATACTGCATGCTGCCCAGTTAGCCCCTATGATTAAAGACAGGCAAGTTTTTGCCTCACCTATCTTTTACTTTCTTCCAAAATAAACCTAAAAGAGTATCCCACATCTATATCCTACCTAACAAAAGAGATCACTCGAACAGAAAAAAACTTTTGTCGGAGCTACTGCCATGAAAACTTACGCTCTCTCGAGGCAGAATGCTCCTTTTTAATCAGAAATTTTTTAAAAGGGATAGCAACACCCCAAAATACCCAAAAGGATATAAACAACCCATAGGGTACAAAACCGAATGTGAAAATGAGTCCTGTGATAGTAAAAGGCCGTAGCCTGCACTCCACAATATAGCTGCCTAATGTTAAACACGGGTACTTAGCTCAAGTCCAGACTCCCGTGGGTCCATCAGAAAAAATTCAAAAGCAGCAGGAGTATCGTCTTCGACGAGGGGAACCTTCCCACCACCGTCAATGATCTGTAATCCAAACAAATGCGTTGGTGAACAGTATGTTGACACAACGTTGCGTTTCGGGCGTGTACATTTCTCAGCCCTTCTTCAAAAGACACAACGTTGCGTTTCGGGCGTGTACATTTCTCAGCCCTTCTTCAAAACCATAGCTTTTGAAGAAGGGCTGAGAAATGTACACGCCCGAAACGCAACGTTGTGTCTTTTGAAGAAGGGCTGAGAAATGTACACGCCCGAAACGCAACGTTGTGTCAACATACTGTTCACCAACGCATTTGTTTGGATTACAGATCATTGACGGTGGTGGGAAGGTTCCCCTCGTCGAAGACGATACTCCTGCTGCTTTTGAATTTTTTCTGATGGACCCACGGGAGTCTGGACTTGAGCTAAGTACCCGTGTTTAACATTAGGCAGCTATATTGTGGAGTGCAGGCTACGGCCTTTTACTATCACAGGACTCATTTTCACATTCGGTTTTGTACCCTATGGGTTGTTTATATCCTTTTGGGTATTTTAGGGTGTTGCTATCCCTTTTAAAAAATTTCTGATTAAAAAGGAGCATTCTGCCTCGAGAGAGCGTAAGTTTTCATGGCAGTAGCTCCGACAAAAATTTTTTTCTGTTCGAGTGATCTCACCTATCTTTTAGGCATAGGTCTCTAACCAGGCAGCATGCAATATCGCTGCTACCCGGTTATCGATTGTTGCCGCCTCCGCTCCTCCCCAGAATGCCCCCGACACGCCTTGATGCTAAGCAGTTAGCATCAAGGTGCATAAGGGAGAAGAGAGGGGATATTCAGCAGCACTGTTAGTGCCATTGAATATCCCGGATAGCAGCATTTATACAATTTGCATGGCTGTAAACCATGTAAATGCCTTTCGAATATTGGGCCCTATGTTTACAATTAATGTCATCAGGGTGAATTTTAAGTAGTAGCTTATCTGAATAAAGATATATGGATACGTTTTCTGTATATCTTTAGGTACATTTTTAAAAAAATATCTATATATCATATTGTTGTTGTTAAGTGCCATCGATTTGCTGTTGACTCATGGCGACCCTCTGGATAGCTGTCCTGAACTGTGTTTGGTCTTCAGTCAAGTGGCTCATTGTTGATAGCGTGGCATCCATAGCTTCTGTTATTGCATCGATCCATCTCATTGCTAGTCTTTTGTGTCGACCTTCACCTTGCTAAGCATGATGTCTTTCTCTAATGATCTCTCTCTTCGTCTGAGGTGTCCAAAGTAGGGAAGTCAAAGTCTTGTCATTTGAGCTTCTAAGAGAAAGCTTAGGTTTGATCTCCTCTGGTACTGACTGGTTTGTTCTTCGGGCAGTCCATGGGATACACAGTATTCTTTGCCAGCACCATAATTCAAAGGCATCAAATTTTTTCTTATCTATCTTTTTCATTCCAAATTTCAAATTCATATGGCTTTACTGAAATACCATGGCTTGGACAAGTTGAATTTTTCTATGGAGAGGATCTTGAGAATCGTGTCTAAGTCCTTTATAGCCATTCTGCCAAGAGAAATGTGTTATTGGATTTCTTGACCACTTGTCTTTTCTTTATTGATTATTGATCCAAGCAAGTTAAAGTTGTCTATTCTTTCAATTTCTTCTCCAAGAGCAATGAACTTATTGATTCTGCCAGTTGTCCTGTCTTCTTTTCGATATGGTGCAGGCCCATTGTAAGACTATGTTCCTTGATCTTGAGAAGCAAATGTTTCAAATCGTCTTCACTTTCAGCCAGTAATGTGGTATCATCAGTATAGCGAAGGTTGTTGATGAGTCTTCCACCAATCTTCACACCTCTGCTGTCTTCATACAATCCTGCTTCTCTGATGATTTGTTCTGCATATAAATTAAAGAGGTAGGGGGAAAGTATGCAGGTTTGTCATACACTTTTGCTGATTTTAAACCACTCTGTTTCTCCTAGTTCCGTTCAAAATATTGCTTTTTGATCAGCGTAAAGGTTGTGCAAGAGAATGATCTGGTGATCTGGTATACCTATGCTTCTTAATGTGGCCCAGAGTTTCTCATGGTTTACACAGTCAAAAGCCTTGCTGTAGTCAATAAAACACATGTAGATATCCTTTTGGTATTCTTTTGTCTTTTCAAGGATCCATCTCACATCTGCGATAATGTTTCTCGTTCCTCTCCCTTTCCTGAACCCTGCTTGCACTTCAGGCAGTTCTCGCTCCAGGTATGGTTGCAGTCTCTGCTGAATGATGTTGAGTAGAATCTTGCTGGCATGTGGGATCAGAGCGATTGTGTTATAATTTCCACAGTCAGTCATGTCACCTTTCTTCAGTATTGGCATAAACACAGATCTTTTCCAGTCAGTTGGCCATGAATTTGTCTTCCAAATTTCTTGGCAGAGCCTTATAAGTATGGTAAAAGCTTAATCTGATTGCTGTAATAATTAAATGAGAGTGCCATCAATGCCTGGTGCTTTGTTCTTTGATAAGGCTTTCAATGCTGCTTCGACTTCTTTCATCACCAATGGTTCCTGATCATAAGGTGAAATGGCTGTTGGTCCACTATAATGACTCTGTATATTCTTTCCACCTTTTCTTGATATTCTCAGCATCATTCAACATGGATCCTTGAGCATCTTGTAGCATTCTTGTAGATGTAAATCCAAAAAGATAAAAGATGAAGTGAGTAGCTGTATGTAAAAATGTAAATAGATGAAGGACAATCTCTTTTGTAAATGTATGTTGGTACATTAAGGTCTATATTTAGACCCTATTATGTGTGCTGTGTATTACCCCTATTCTCTCTATCTATGCCCCAAATTTTCTGTCTTGATTTGTGACAAATCCCAAAATTATAATCAAACCACTTCTGATCGCTGGAAGTAGCGGTATATAAATGTTTACTAAATAAATAAATAAAATCCAATTCGAGCCTGGAATTTTTTCTTTAACTCTCGTAGTTTAGAAAGGCCAATCTTGTTCTTCCTCTAACAGCTTCTGCTTCTATTTTCTTGCATGTGTCATTGTAGTACTTTTCCTTGTCCTGTCTTGCTGCACATGGGAAATCTCTGTTGAGTTCTGTGATTCCTTCTCTTTCTCTTCTGGCTTTAGCATCTCTGCATTTCTGGACAATTTTCAGAGTTTCTTCAGTCATCCATTTTGGCCTTTTTGCTTTTTCACCTTATGTAGATAAATAATAAATAATAATAAATAAGATAAATAAGGCAGGCATAGTTGTTTAACTAGGATTAATGTAGGGAATGATCAAAAGCAGTTTGGAACAGAGAACAATCATTGCTTCTTATTGCTGTTAATTGCCGTAGAGTCAATGTTGACTTATGGAGACTCTCTGGAGAATTATCATAAACTATGTTCAGTCCATAGTCATACAGCTAATTGTTGATAGAATGGCATACATAGCTGTTGTTTTTTTTATCGATCCATTGCATTGCTGGTCTTCTTCATTTGCGCTGACCTTCAATCTGTGAGAGCAGACACAGTAACAAGCATGTCATACACCCCAAAATGGCTCACTCTCTTCTGCCTCACCACCCTAGTTATAAGTGGTTTAACTGCCCTCTCGACACTCACCTGCCCAGTCCCTATTATACAATGGAGTTCCCCAGGGATCCACACTCTCCTCCCTACCCTTTAACATCTACATCAGTCCCCTCTGCTCAACAATAAAAAAGTTCAATGTTGGGTACCAACTACACGCAGATGATATAATAGTATTTACTCCATTCCATACCACTGCTCCTGACTGCCTGCTTCAAAGAAATAGTGCCACAAGAAATGCCTGCTTCAAAGAAATGCCACAACCTTGCAGTTAACTTCAATAAGACTCAGATCCTCCATGTTACCAAAGACTTCAATTTCACACACCCCTCCTCCATCAAAATTGAAGACACCGAACTACGGGTCAAGTCAAAAGTCAAATACCTCAGTGGCATTCTGGACCAGCAACTGAGTTTCCAAGCACTCATAAAAAACACCACTAATAATATCTACTTCGGACTCAGAACCCTTCATAACCTACGCCCCCTCCTCTCCCCAGAGAATTTATGCGCAGTCTGTCAGGCTTCTATCACCCCCTCTTTGATTACTGCAACTCCATTTTTCAAGCACTCCCCAAAACTACAATTGCTCCACTACAGCTAGCCCAGAATGCCACAGCATGCACCATTGTCAGAGCTTATAGACACACCCATATCACTCCCATACTGAAATCCCTCCATTGGCTTCCTATTGCTTCAAGAATCAAGCATAACCTCACACTATTATCCACAAAGCCACAACAACTCTACATCCAAGTACCTCCAGTCATTGATCAGATAGCACAATACCGGTAGGCCACACAGACAAAGCACACTCAACCTGCTTCACCTGCCTCCTCAAGTACCCAGGAGCATACAATGGGCATGCGCAAGAGCCTTCGAACTTTATGTCCCCACCCTCTGGAATACTCGACCCCCTATACTACGGAGCATCCAGTCATACAAGTCTTCAAAAGGCACCTCAAGACATACCTCTTTGAAGAGCACTATGGCACAACTCCTCCAACTGACCCTCAGCAGGAACACCCACCTCTTTCACAGATCATTCCCCTATCCCCTCCTGCATAATCAGCCTTCAGACATAATGCACCACCATTTACTAAGTGTCATTCTTGTTAACGTTTTGTTCATTGTTTAAAAATTTCAAAAGCTATAATGAACCTACATGCTCCCATGTTCCTCCACTTTTATTCTGCTCTATTCTTAATGAGTTTTGATGTAACCAGCATGTTCCCATTGTTCAATGTAAACCATTTTGACTGGTAGAAAAATGGTATATTAAAATGAGTTTAATTCATTAATTAATTAATTAACCTTGACAAACATGATGTCTTTCTCTAATGATCTTTCTCTTCATATGATGTGTCCAAAGTCTTCTCATTTGAGCTTTGACTAATCCATAATTCAAAATCCTTCTTGCCATCCAAGTATCTCATGACAGTAATTCATTTCCTGATTCTGTGGTGATTGGTTTATTATGTTTCCTTTTATGTAAATTTATATAAAAATAATTGTAGAGATTGCATATATACCAATAACCGGGGTATCCCGGATGCTCCTCTCTGCACGCCCAATAACGACCCCTCCACCACCCGCACTATTTAACTCCTTTCCTCCCCCAGCCCCACACCCTCACAAAACATGCTCACACAGAACTTTGGAACAAACTTTGGTCGCAGCTTTATTAACCAAATTATAACACCGGCCCACAACCCGGGCCAACATAACATTCATAATACCAACATATGACCCCCCCATACCACCCCATTCCAGATAATGCCCCCCACCAGCCATATTATTAGCATCATCCTCCCCCCGCTGCCACCGCCCACCTTACTATGTTAGTAGCAAAGGCTGGCTCCACTTGCCTTGCACTGGGAAGAGACTCCAACCGAGCTCTTTGCCCCACTCTAGGGAGCACTTAGCTCCAATCAATGCGGCCTCGGCCGTATAGACCCTGCTGTCTAGGCGAGCGGTAGCTCAATACCCCACCACCAGCACAAGGTAGCCCACCTATCCTTGTACCGCCCCCCCCCCAAAAAAAAATGAAAGCTGCGACCAACACAGAACTTCCAACACCTCCTGCCAATCATTCAACAACAAATCTTGTCCCACCGGAGAAAGGTGCACACCATTAGTGCGATATAAGCCTACACACTTCACCTCTGCCCAAGGATGCTGCACCTGAAGCCCACTGGACCCAGCACCCGATCTGTCTATTGACCTTAACAAGGCCTCGGGACCAATGATGCTGTAGCCAATAGGAAGGGCACGGAATGATGTCTGACCAGACAATCACAACCCCAGGCAACAGTGCCCGTAACAATCCAATGTCTCACTGCACCGTCCATATGAGCTGCCTGCAGGACCAGTTGGAGAGGTCGTTGCCACCCAGATGAATCAAAAGTCCCACTGGCCGCTGCCGCTGGCTGGCCCTCAGCTGCACAAATGATACCAACTGCCACCAGCACATGCCGCGCTCGCCCATCCATAACAACCGAATGCCTGATGTTGCCAGTCCCAAATGCAGTCCAAGAGGGTGCGACATGGCCCAGCGCTCGGCCCAGTACACAAACGAGTGACCAATGATCCACCAGTCTCCGGAGTATGAACCATCTGCAACGAGATAAAGTCGACTGCCAACTGCTGGAAACTCTGCAAAATGAACAAAATTGTTAGTGCCCCCCTTCCCCCCTCCTCCCTTTCAACAGACCACCCGCCACCTCATAAAAGCTGAGGTCAAGTATCCCGTGTGCGAACATATCCTGCATAGGCGCCCGATCGCTATCTCCCAATCTGCTAAATCATTTCCCCATCAAGCCCTGCCTCCGCAGCACTAGTAGCCACCCCGATCCTAAAAGAATGTGACGCAAACATCTTCTCATCACATCCCAGATGCCACAAAGCCAGGCGAAGCACAGCAGTAAACTGGAACTGCGTTACAGGCCTACCATGCTCATTCAAAAATAGGTAGCCCGATGCCCCCGGCCGCCGGAGCAAATTGAGATGCAAATTATGCACCGGACTCTGATCGGATTTTGATTGCGGAAGAAAAATGTGCACTTGCGCCGCATCCACAACCACATGCTTGACATCCAAACCCTCAAATGCAGCCCACTTCCCAGACCGAGGCACGAGCTCACAAACACGGAATGCTCCAAAGAATGCAGTAACAAACAATGCCCGAAACAGCACGGACTCAAACTCGGAAACCGCAACAACAGGCATCACCTCCCAAATTCTAAGAAACAAGTCATGTGACACTGGTAGTTACCAATCTTGCAACTTGGGACACACCTTACCCCAATCTTCCAACAAGCGCTGCACCAAGAATGTAACTCGAGGATTGACCCATCTTGCAGCCTTACTAAAAAAGGAAAACCCCACTAACGCCAAAATGACTGCAGCTCTGGACCAGGCCACCACCTTTGCCCACACAACAAACATGGCCAGCAACTTCTCCGAAACTCTCCCGCTGTGCCAACCCTTCCCCATCAAAAAGGCACCCACCTTAGAATATCCACGCAGGTAAGCCGACCATGTCCTTTGTGCCACCGAAGCTCGCAACAAAGCCATCACACCATGGTCCTAATCAGCCAGAGATGAGCCGGAACCATTGAGGCTTCCTCCTCTGCTCCCATAGCCAATAGACAAAACTGAGACCAATGAAAGCAGGACAAAGCATCAGCAATCGAATTCTGTATGCCCGGCACATGATGCGCCCTGGCCATAACATTGACATAAGCAAGCTAACACGAAGACTCTCATCAATGCCGCCACACGTGGACACTTGGGCGAGTGTCGGTTAATAATCTCCTCCACCGCCACATTGTCGCACCAAAACATGACTCTCCTATTCAGCAAATGCTCAGGCCAAACCCAAAACGTTACCACAATGGGAAACAGCTCCAAGAAAGCAATGTTACGAGGCCGCCACTCCGACGGCCAAGCCTCTGCGCACCAAGCCCCTTGACTACACATCAAATCCCGAACTGCCCGCGGCATCAGAAAACAACTGTAAATCAACATTAGACATCTTGGGCAACTGCAATACTGTGCAACCATTAAAATCTGATAAGAAAGAATCCCACACCTGCAAATCTTCCCGCATTCCAGACGATACACAAATATGATGATGAGGTTGCCGCACTCCTGCTATTGCCAAGGATAACCGCCGAGCAAAGGGGCGCCCTATCGGAATAACCCAACAAGCAAAATTAAGATGCCCCACCAGTGACTGCAAGACCCTAAGAGTAGTCTTGGAGGACGACCCCACAGCCGCAACCAAACCACAGGTGCTCCTTGAGGTCTTGGGCAAGCCTCTTAACCCTCCATAGCCCATGTTCCCTGTAAAATAGTTATCTCCAAGTTATAATGCCCTGTTCAATGTAATTTCAGTTTGTTCAATGTAAACCGCACTGATGCAGAATAGCACGGTATATAAGAGAATGTAAATAAATAAATAAAATAAATAAACCTTTTAGCTGCTCCACTTTCTGTGCCGGTAAGAGCACTAACAGCTCAACTGACTCTATCTCTATTCCCAGAAAGGTGAGGCACGTCACTGGCCCCACAGTCTTTTCTACTGCCAAGGGAATACCAAATTCACTGGCCATCCCCTTAAGTGATGCCAATAGGGTAGTACAAGTCGCAGCCTGGCTGGGACCCACAAACAAAAAATCATCCAAGTAATGCACAGTGGTGGAGAACCCTGTCTGATGCTCCAAGATCCAGTGCAAGAAAGTACTAAAGGCCTCAAAATAAGCACAAGAGATGGCACAGCCCATTGGCATACACTTATCAAAATAAAACTGAGAACCAAACTGGAAACCTAATAGCGGGAATGCCGACGGGTGGACGGGCAACAATCGAAAAGCGGATTCAATATCGACCTTCGCCATCAGCGCCCCGCCCCACACTGATGCACCAAGGAGATGCAGCGTCGAAAGAAGCATAACGGACCATGCACAACTTATGAGGGATATGATCATTAACTGATTTCCCCGGCGGGAATGACAAATTGTGTATCAACCTAAATCATCCTGGCTCCTTTTTTGGGACCACCCCCAACGGAGAAACAATAAAAGGAGAAAATGGGGGTTTGTCAAAAGGACCAGCAATTCTTCCCAAAGCACATTCACCCTCAATTTTCTTGCGGACAGTGTCTCCCCGAAGTATTGCCGAACCGGAATTTTTGGCCACAGAATCAGCCACCACACCTTGAAACGGGATACAAAAACCCTGTCTGAACTCCAGCAAAATCTCCCTCCAAGCCTTACCCCGCCTGCTCCCCCCAAAACGAAGCAACCAAGGACGCAATGCTTCAAGCCTTATCGGCGTGCGAGCTAATACCCATTTCAAATCCTCACTTACCATTCACCGGAGCTCCTGCCACCCCTTTCTGATTGCACTTAGTGGCTGCATGCCCGCCCCCACAGAGGGAACAGGCATGTCTAAACTTACAGTCAGGGAACGGACAGGAAGACTTATTGAAAAGCTAACACAGGTCTCCCCCTCCTGGCCCTCCCTTCGATGGCACGGTGTTTTCCTCTGGCACGCGAAAGGACAGAGGACCTGCTGTAACTATTTGCGATCCTACCTGGGACCCGCCTCCCCCCATACCCCCATACCCCTTCTTGGAGAACATTTGCGTAAGCCACAAATTGATGTCCTTCGTCCCACCATGATAACTGAGCATTTTCCTCCATCTTGTCCCAAAATTCCTCATCGTAATTCAGCCACGCCCATCCTTATGAGCCTGAGACGCCGCTAATATGCTAACAATGCACCGTATTGGCTTGGGACAATGCCCCCACATACTCGCTAACCATAAAAAGGTCCATGTCCAATTAAGGGTATTATGGGAAACCTTACGCACCCTGCCTGCTTTCTCATCATTCTTTCGCTTCTTTCTGCTCTCCCCAGAACATTTCCTCCCCTCCAAAAGGTGAAAGATATCAATATACCAACACCTTCTAATCCTGTCTCAACTTCCATGAAACCCCTTCCGAAAGCTTGGAACACTGAACCAGAAAAGGAGCAGTCCCCTCCCCCTGTTCGACGGCTGTAGCTGCAGAGGCTACAGAAGATGCCCCGGATGAAGTAGACGACGATGATGACAAAGACGAGTCCCGCCGACAACGGCATCCGTGCGGACGCTTAACCTTGGCCTTACGCCTACCATGACCCCAGCACCAGAAAGAACCCCCCCTCCCACCCACACCAGCATCTCCCCCTGTACACTCACCAGTGGCAAGATAGGTCATCACACGATCACTCGCGTTCTGAGAGCTGTCAACCTGAATTGGCTGGACCGGCATCTGCACTGTCGATGCCACCATTCTAGCCCGAATGGGGTCGGGCGTACCAATCCCAACAGCAGCATTCCCTGAAACCTGTTTAGAAAGAGAAGGACCAACACCAGCAGCAGCAGCACCAGACGCACTCGCCACACCACCCTCCTTTCCTCCCCAGCTCAATGCTGAGGAACCCATACCCCCAGCCTCCCAACCCAACACACCCCCCACAGGCAAAGTCCCCAAACCCCCAAACTCTACCCCGGGCCAGTCACCCCACCCATAACCCCATGACCCCACCCCTCCATATTGCCCTGCTCCAGGAGACCAATGCCAAGTGACCCCAGAAAAGAATGGATGCTGAAAACCCCTGCCGGAAGGACATGGGGTATAATCCCCCTGAAAGGCTGTAGAAAATAAAACCCCAGGTGCCTCAAACCCCTCCATATCACTACTATGCCCAGCCGCTACATCACACGAACCCCCAAACATCCCCATACCCGATCTAAGCTCGCCAAGAGGGATCCGGCCATTCCGCTCACTCTCCCCCTCGTATCCATGTCCTCCCGCTCCAAACGGATGCACAGAACCACCCACACATCATACCCAGGCACTTCTGATCCCCCCACCCCCGCTGGGCTGTACTCCCAACATTTGGTCCTACTACCGGACTAGACGAGAACAACAGGGACGGACCACCCTCGTCCAACCAAGACATCCCTGCAGAGGAACCCCCCGACTCACCAGGTATCCTCATACCCCACCCAGGCGTCCTACTTTGGGACCTCCTTCCTCCCCTTCCTCGGCACCCCACCTCTACTGGACCACAGACTTGCAACACCTCAGGAAACGGTGCCTCCACACAGCCACGAAGTGCCACACCCCGCACATGACTCCTTTTCTGGCCAGACCGCATCCCCGAACCCCCATGCTGCTTACCAGCCCCCCCCCCCCTGCTTGAAGGCCGCCCCATGGCCCATACACAATCCTGCTCTCCCCTCCTACTAATCCACTTGTAACCAACTTAAGCCTGCAATGAACCCTGTCCCAAATCACGCACAACTCAAACCTCCCACCCCAAAATACTCTCACCACAGCAAACTAAAGAGCTCCATTCCTCCCAAACTAATCCTTCCCCCGCCCAGCCATCCAATAAACTACTGTCGGCTTAAGAAAAAAACCCTCCCTTATCACACCACACAAACCCCCCTCTGATTAGTTCCTACCCCCCTCCAAACCCATCATTAAGGCAACTGCCAGCTTAGAACTCTCCCCTTACCTCCAAAACACACACCCTCCCTTAGAAACCCCCCTACCTAAAAAAAAAAAGCCGACGCCGACAAGTCTCGCTGCCACCCGAGCAGACAGGGAGGAGGAACGTGCTACAATGGTCTCCATCCCGCCCTGCAAGTCCCGCCTCCTGCACCCATCCGCCAATGAAATCGCCCCACGTGGCTGATGTGGGGCGATTTCAAACGTCGCACACCCCGACGCGACGCCCGCCCCCCCCCCCCCTCACCAGCACTGCACACTCTGAAAAGGCAGCAGTCTGGGCCTCGGGAACCCATTTACTACTGGCCTCGGGACCCAGCCCTGTGGACTGGGACAATTACTGCAGCAACTATTTCCTTAAAACCGAAACTATATGACCATACTTTACATAGGTTACACTGGTTACCTACTGAGGCTAAGAATGTTTTTAAAATTCTGACCTTATTTCTTTAAGGCCACAATTTACTTTGGCTCCAAAATATTTGTTTGACTGATTTATCTGATACGTTCCTAATAGAACATTATGCTCATCTCAGGATGTTTTATGTGTTCTAGGCACTTATGATATAAATTATGTTGGGGCTATTTTCATGTTATGCTCCCAAATTATGGAATTCAATCCCTAGAGAGTTATGTTTATTTAGAGGGTATATTCGGGAAGCTTTAAAAAGCTTGGGTTTTTTTTTTCATTTAATATCCCCGTTTAGGATATATAGGGGTTAATATTCAAAAGGGCTTATCCAGTTAGATGAGCTTGTTAACCAGATAAGTCCCAGTGAGAGGGATATTCTGTGCATTATTCAAATAGTACTACTGAATATTTCCTCTGACTGTTCAGCACTGTCTGGTACATGGACAAAGGTTGAGAGGAGTCAGCCCTTATCCAGATCATGGCGATTTTTGGAACCTCTATCAGGATAACAATCTGCATCACTTACGACAGCAATGTGGAATGCTATGTGGATTGCCTATCCAGGTAGTGCCATTGCTGATCGCCAAAACCAGATATTCAGCATTTGCCAGTATCTGGATACCGGTACTGAACTTTTGGATTGTCTTACCTGTAGCAGTTGACATTTAAAAAAGAATGTTGGCCATCGAGGGGCTGAATATTAACCCCTTAGATTTTTGCTTTACATCAGTTTTGTGCTTTAATTCATTTGACTTATGTTCTTACACTATTTTTTTTCAGATTCCTAGTAATTGGCAGGATCGTTGTGTATTATTTTAATTTGTCTTATTGATCTTATTTGCTTGTATTTTGTTTTTATTCCTTAACTATAGTATGCTTACACAGTTGTCTGATTATATTTTCATTTTTAATACTGTGCACCATTTACACCATTTTTGGACATAGATGACATAATGTCATCATAAAGTTGCATAATTAGAAGAGGTTAAATTAAGAGAGAATGTGAAAGGTGTAAATAGAAGTACTGATGGCCATGTACCCTGAATGAGCCTTATCTTATCCAATCTCAGAAACTAAGCAAGTTTGGGCCTGGTTAGTACTTGGATGAGAGACCACCTTAAAATACCAAGTGCTGTAGGCTTACTGTGAGAAAGAAAGGACTAACAATCAACGTCTGGACACACCTTGAGATGGGTTGCCAGGAGACAGCACACACAACATCAGAAATAGTGAAAGGCAAACAGACAGAAATTTAGGTAACCTTTACTTTTATGATAGTAAGTAAAAGTGGGTGTAAGAAGCAGCTATTGTGGTTTCATAGTCAAACCATACTTGCAAGGGTCCAAGAGTATGTTTCATTATTCCATTTTACACTTCAGCTCTCCCTCAGCTGCTTTAATTGGTGATAAGAGTAAACCATCCATTTACTGATATTTAGGAAAAAGATGAGTCGCTATTAGAAGATAAAGAAGCATGTTTACTAAAGATTAATGTGTGGTTAATGGCCCATAGAAATTACAGGGCTGTAAGTATTTAACACGCCAGTGCAAGGACTGAATGTGCCCTAGACAGACCTTTTATGTTGCTGCCCTCCTTCCCCTGTTCCCATTACCATTGCTGCTGCCTCTCTCCCTAGCCGACAGCAGCAGTAATTGTCCCTGAAACCATGACATGGTACCTACCTTCTATCTTTGGGGCTGTGTCACAGTTTCATTCCGCCCAATTTGCTGCTTCAGGACCCCCTCCGCCATAGACTTCCAGTTTTGTATAAACTGGAAATCCGGGGTGGAAGCGGCAGATTGGACAGAATAAAACTATAATGCTGCATCTCGGTTTCAGGGGCATTTGCCACTGCTGTCAGCCCCGGAGATGGATGCCAGCAGCAGCAATTGGCAGCAGCGAGCGCTCCCAGAGGGCCATTGCTCTAGGTGTCTGCCTAGTTCTCCTGGTGGCAGCACTGGCCCCGGGTAAATCCTTTGGTAAACATGCCCCAAAGTTTTGAGAAAAAGAATAGAAGAAGACCATCTCTAAAAATAATTTAAAAAATGTTTCTAAATATGGAAAAAAGTTCAATTTCCAGCAAATATTATTCATGGTTTGTTCATGTGAAAACAAAGAGGTTAGACGTTTTAACCTCACTAATGAGGACCCAAGGGAAAAAAGTAAGTGGTAATTATAATGATTTTCATTGTGCACTATCCTTTAGGGATTTCCCTGCACCACATTTCATCTTCCTTTTTTTCAAGCAAATGAGAAATATTGAACATTGTGAAAGCTGAGATGAGAACTGTATAGTTACGTGTTTCATTTTTGTTTTGTAAAATGCAGCTATTTCCGTATCACTGTGACATGATTAAAATATTATTACTGAGAAGAATGTTCTCATTACAAGGAATTGTTCTTTCAGCTGTGGGAAATTACTTTCAGCTTTTGCAAGAAGTGATTTCATTGTTCATACAAAATTATGAAATTAAGCTCTGCTGCACATTCTTAAGAAATTTAAAAATTGGCATAATTAAGTAAAATAAACGTGAATGTAAAATTAAAATCATAAGTCAACTACATGAGAAATCATTGGATTTTGAATTTCATTAAATTTGAAAGTTAACTAGCATCTCTTGCATATTCATGTCATTATAATGCATGTTTATTTGTATTAAAAATCAGTTAACCCTCTGGAACCTAAGCACTTTTGAAATTTCCAGAGGTTTCCATGTAAATAGATGACAGAGTTCTCAAGCTTCTAAAGGATCATGTCAGCAAAGCTATTAGTTTAACTATTATTCCTATTAAGCAGTTGAAGAAAGATAAATGATTTTGCCCATTTCAAACACCAAATGTTTTAGATATTTTCTATTTAATGTTCAATATACCTTGCTGTCAGTACACCGAAAAAATATGCTAAGGGTCTCTAAGTTGTTAATGTTGAAATCATGGTGTGTTACATGCCCTGCCCCTGCTTTAACTGTTGGAGGCATGGAAAGCATTTTCCTGGCAGTTACGCAAAGCCATGCGCCATAGTGCAGGTACACCTAATGCCACTTTTTGAGGTAGCGATAGGTGAATCCGCACTAGTGCAGTTAGCTCGCAGTGTGAACACAGCATTAATTGTGCTGAGCTGACCACACCCACTCTCCGCCCCCTACCCCACCCACTCATGCCTCTAATGTGGGTATGCAGTTAGTGCAAGAATTATCCAACAATAATTGTTATGGCTCTGTACTACCTGGCAACCTGCGCCTTGGACATACACCAGAACATATGCTACCAGGTAGTTCCCATTAGTAAAAGACCTTCAATATTCTGATCAGCTCAGTGTATTAAGAGACATGTTTTTTCAAGGTTAACACATGTTAAACGTTAACATGCAGTAAGTGCCATTGTGCCCACAGAAATAAATGCATCTGGGGCACTTAGAAGCGTTAATGTTTAGTAAACATACCCCTAAAACGTAATGCATGTATTAGCTAATTAGCAAGTATTGTAAATTTATTTATTTACATTCTCTTATATACTGCGCTATTCTGCATCAGTGCGGTTTACATTGAACAAACTGAAATTACATTGAACAGGGCATTATAACTTGGAGATAACTATTTTACAGGGAACATGGGCTATGGAGGGAGGAAGGAGGAGTGGCCTAGTGGTTGGGGCAAGGTACTACAGGCCAGAAGGTCAGTGGTTCAAATCCCACTAGAGGACAGCCACTTAACCCTCCATTGCCCATGTTCCCTGTAAGTATTAGTGTATGTGTCTCATATCCCCTCATGTTAAATGTATCCCCCAACCACCTTGACCCAGTGAAAAGCAGGATATAAATGCAGATAAATAAATAAAATAAAATAAATAAATAAGTGGCTTGCCCAAGACCACAAGAAGCACCTGTGGGACTAGAAACCCCAGTCCTTCCAGCCCAAGGTTGCTGTCCTCTAGTGGGATTTGAACCCCTGACCTTCCAACCTGAAGTACCTTGCCCCAACCACTAGGCCACTCCTCCACTCTAAATTGGGATTAACATCATTATTACAGCTATACCACTTATGTGTTCCATCACTTTAAAATACCTGCTATCTGACTTTTTTTTTAACATTCTGATTTCTACTTAACTTTTGGTAGTGAAGCAAAACATACAGCACAATGCTGGTAGTGGCAAACTATGGCAGAAGAGTAACACAGATGTGCCAGGTGAAATCAACCAATTTCAGCATGTTGTGAAGGTAAGGAAGGAAGGAGGGAGGGGAAGTTCTTCTCATTCCAACTTCTGTGCTTTGCCCATGGGAAGTGAGTTTATATGATGATGTCAGATTACCCCAATTTCAAGTATAGTCATGTTTTGCATTTTGTCAAAGCACTTTTTATATTTTATAAGGGCACTTTTGTGTTTAGTTTATTTTATCTATTTTTTTTACCCCTTATTTATTCTCTGCCCTCTTTCAAAGAAAGGGGAGGAGCTTACTGCTGATGCTCGTATATTTAAACTTTGTACACGTTGTGACCCACTAGCTGGCCCAGCTTGATGGGGCAATGTTTTACTGGCAGTTACGTCCCCGGGAAGGCAGTAGCAAAGCCTTCTGGTTCCCGTAGTTTGTACCTTGTACCAATAATTGTAGTTGAGGCAGAGGGTAAGGTTTAACTTGGGTTTTATTCCCCGTCCGGGGCGGATTCAAAACCATGGAACAAAAGAAATATAGACCATACATCTGGTAACAATCAAAGGAAAATACTGGAACAAAAATAAGCTTTCTTCAGCATAAATTAAACAGCACAAAAGTAACAGAAACAGTTCTTTCCACTCACGTGTAAACTTGCAGCTGTTTCTTCAATCAGCACTTCTTGCTGCTTTAGCATAGAGAATTTATACAATCTGACAAAGTATAAGTACAGTCCATTTCTATACCTTCTGAAATATCCTCATGAAATTCCACTTGCATTTCTCCCTCGTCAGACAGCACTTCTGGCTCCAAAATGCCTTTTAAGTTAAACTGTCTTTGCCGAGGAGTGAACAGATTCTCTTCTTCCACTACCCTAGTGGCTTGTGGGAAATCACCGTAACGTTTGTATTTAGAGTCCTGAGCTCTACATAGCTCTTCGTATGTGCAGAGGAAGTCTGGGTGTTCTAAATCCCTTCTACTAGGGAGAATACGTCTCTCTCTAGATCCTAATGCTTCCTGCTTTCTATGACGTGTATAGCTCTGTTCTGTTCCCCTTCTCTCACGGCGTTTTTCTAACTCCAGCCAATGTGCCTCAGGGTAAGAACTTTTCCCTTCTGCTTGCCTGGAGTTGAATTGTTTGTAGCTTGTAAGCTTAGTTGTAGGACTGCCCTTCCTTATTGCCTCACTGCAAAACTCCAGAGGATACTGGGAGGATATGCATTGCTGTTCCCCACAGCTTCTTTGCAAGTCACCAACCTCTGACTCCTTGGAGCTTTTCCTTGGCTCTGTCCTCACAGCTCTCTCACGAGTTCCTTCCTGAGCTCTCTCTCGTGTTCTCAGTCCCTCTCGTGTGTTCCTTCCCTCTTGGGTTCTCTCACGTGTTCTCCCACTTGTTCTATCTCTTGGTGAGTGAGTCCTCAATATATTGTACTTGGTGTTAGCCTGGGCTCCGCCTCCCTGCAGGTGCTCTCTATTCTCTAATGAGCTCTGAGCTCCGTCTCTGCTCGGGCGTTCCCTAACACCTTGTGACTGTGTTTTCCACCGTTGCTCTTGGCAACCCTTTCCCATTTGTGAAGCTGAGCTGTCATTTTCCCTGCTGTTTTGCTCACTTTCCCTTACCTCCATGGGCTCTGCTGGCGTTACCTCGTGACAACGTGCGGTATTTTTCTCTTACCCATGCTTTGTTCAAGGATACAGTACATTGTGCACTGTGATCTATTTTACTTAGATTAGCTCCATTTTAATTTTTTTTTTACCAGTTCCCTTTTGTTCTGGATGGACAATTTGTGCCTTTTTATATCTAGATGTATTTTTGATGGCTTCTATGTACCCCTGCTTTCTGTGAAACCTGGCTTTGTCATAAACCTCCAGGTCTATTGGCTAATACAATGCCGTATCAATACTTACTTTTACTTTTGGGAACCCTGCAAAAATGTGTTTGATTGTCTCCTTTTGTGCTGTGCTATCCCTCTGGCAGAGTATAACATAGCTTTCTAACTTGTATATAAAGTGCATGCGCAGTGCTCCCATTATACCCGCGCTTCTGCTATGAGGCTTAGCCACACTATCCCTTTTTCTGCTGACGATGAATTCAGTAAGAATTCCCACATAACACTGTATGTGCAATGCCAATATGAATTGCTGAACCTCGCCTGTATTTTAGCGTTTACCATACTTTACACCCAAAGCACTGTCGTATACTTTCTTTTTCCCTGTGCAGTCTTGTTTTCTGCTTCCCTGTGCAGAGTTACTTTGCATACATTTTCTATCCATTTTTTGTTTAATTTCTTTCTACATTTTACAACTGCAGTGCCATTTAATATCCTTATCCATATGAACTTCAGTCTGTAATAGTTTGTACAGCTCCTTCTCACCCCCTTAACGATTTTCCCTTTTATAAGACTCTTTTTTCCTTTTTTTCCCCTCTTCCTCCCTTCCCTCGCTTCCTTTCCCCTCCCCCTCTTCCCCTCACCCTTTCCCCTTTCTTTCCTGCTTTCCCTCCCGTTTTCTCCCCGCCCTTTCCCAGGAATGTCATTTCATTTTTTTTTTTTTTTTGCTCTGCTCAGTTTCATGACTTTTAATTGATATACCTTCCATTCTATTGCAATGGTCTACACAACTTGTACCCTTATAATTCCATACATTTTAAGAAATCTCTTCTTTAATGGTTCTAATGTTTCATAATTTTATGCTTGTTATGTGCACCCCGCCCCCCCCCCTCTGCTTTTTATCTCTTTATTGAAAAAAAGGGTTTCTTGTGATTTTTATAGCCATTTAGAAGATGTACAGATTTTGATGTCCAATTTTTTGTATGTACCGCCAATTATTTTCTTCTTAACCTATCTGATTCTTTTTTCATTGCTTGAGTTACTGGTATTTTTATCTCCCCCTGTAGTCAATACAGTTCTTTGACCAGCGCTTGTTCTGGTAGGGTATTTGGTTTTATTTGTTTCCCTGTCTTATCACTTGTTTTTTTATCTCTGGTTTTCATTCATGCTTTTAGTGCCATGTTTGATTTGGGGGTTATTCTGCTATGGGGATTATTCTGAGATATGAATAGTGAGGATGGACATCCCAATGGGACATCCATCCCTCCTATTTGTGTGGGCGGCAGCCCCCAACTAGCTGCCGGTTGTGCGGGGAAGTTAGTCGGGGGTGGGGAAAAGGCGGCCCGGGGGCAGAGAATAGGCAGGCAGTGGGTGATCGCCGGCCCTGGACATATAGGACATTCTAATGTCGGCCCTGTATGTCAAGGGCCGGCAAAATGGCCAGGGAAGTTATTCCACCTCCGAATAACTTCCCTGGACATTGTTTTTTTTTAAAGTTGGGGCACCGAAGGGGCTGAGGGAGATAGGGTTCTTCCCAGGTTGGGCTGCAGTGAAAAAATCTTAATTGCTGGCAGCTGACATCGCGGCATTTAAATGGAACCATGGTGCCATGGCAACAGGACGCCATGGCACTACGGCTCTATTTAAATGTCACACTGAGTTATCCGGGCAGTGCCTGTACATGCAGGCCAGGATTGAATCACAGTTCCGGTCTGCACGTACAGGCCTGATCGCGATTCTGATTCCATGGGACTAGATGTACCCCGCAGGATCAGAATTGCGATCCACTTTGTACATCCAGCTCAGACCAACATACAAAGGTGATAGCCACGCGGAACAGAATCAGGCCCTATGACTTTTCCCATGCGCATTTTATATCATGATATACATGTTTTGGATGTTTCTAATTGTTTCCATATTATATTCTAAATGATATTTACTGTTGCTTTTTAGGTCATTGCACACGTCTTAGCTTGCATTGTCATCAGAAATGACTTACATTGCAACTAGTAATCCCCACCCCCCCTTTCTTTATATGATTGTTTCTCTATATGATTGTTCTTTTATGACTGTGTATTTTTTAGGGCATTATTGTTTTTGCTATCTGTCCTATCCCCTTTTTTACATATTTATTTGTATTGTTTCCTATGTTTTGCTTTATGATGTTTTTATTCATTATCTTTTTTATATTATAGATATGTTTATATTTGGGATGTTGTCACTTTTACTTAGTATTTTTTTTTTACTTTTTTATCTGTGTTTGTATGTTTATTTATTTATATATTGAACTGCTCTTTTATACCGCTCCTTCCAGCGATCAGGGGCGGTTTACATTGAACAATAACATGAAGTTACATAGAACATTTAACAGCTTAATAACATCATTGGAACTAGAGAACTAGTTAAACTATATACAAGATAGATGGATCCATAACTATGTACATGTTCTTATGCTGCAGACCTCTGACACAGGCTTCAATGTCAAAACTTGCTCAGTCAGATCTTTTCAATAAAGATTGAGTTTGTGAAGAATTTACTTGATGTAGCTGTGGTCATTCTCTGCTCTTCTCCTGGACTGTTGTGTTTTGCGGAAGATTTCCCCTCCCCTGTTCTCCTCAACATGCAGTAAGTGCCATTGTGCCCTTAAAAATAAATACATATGGGAAACTTGGATGTGTTAACTTTTAGTAAACACACCCCTAAAACTTAATGCATGTATTTGCTAATTAGCGAGTAAATTGGGATGAACATCTTTATTGCAGCTTTACCACTTATGTGTTCCACCACTTTAAAATATCTATTTGGCATTTTTTTAAATGTTCTAATTTCTATTTAATTTTTAGTAGTGAAATAAAATGTACAGCACAATGCTGGTAGTGGCAGACTATGGGCCTGATTCTGGGGTGTGGGTTGTGGGGCTGCACATCCCGGCGGGACATGCATTCCTGCAAGCCGTCCAGGTCTGATTCTCCCTCCGGCTCTTCCCTTACATTCTGAGCATCAGGATGGGGTTAGCCGACGGGGGGCAGGATCAGGGCGGAGCAGGGGCAGGACATACAGGACCGATTCAGGTCACAGCCCTGTATGTCCAACTGGGCCTGTGGGGACGTGCTGCTTATTCCACCTCAAAAGTGGAATAAGCAGCAAAACACCAGCAATTGGGCCTGGGCGCGGGGGAGGGGTCTCCACCGCCTGATCCAGGCCACAGCAGGCCAGCCATGGATCGAGAGGTGGGAAAAAGAGGGGTTGAGGCCGTGGGAGTCAGGGGCGCCTGCGGGGAGGATGTCCCTGCAGGCGGCAGTGGCACATCGGGCCGTTCTCAGGCCTGATTCTGGTTACCGTGGGAACATTTTATTCCTGCGGTCCAGAATGAGGTCCAAATGGGCCCGTCTTGGTAGGATGGCCTGGACGTGTCCCTACATGAATCGGGCTCCATGGCAGAAGAGTAACACAAATGTGCTAGGTATAATCAACCAATTTCAGCATAATGTACAGTAAAGGAGCGAAAGGAAGGAGAAGAAGCTCAGGAGCTCCTCGAGGCTAAGCTAGCACATAGCTGACTCTTGAACCTTCTAGCCCTCCCCACCTCCCAGAGATAAATTTTACAACTTATACAGCCAAAATTTGTCTATTCATCAGTGGCTGATTTCCAGGCCAAAGCACTTATGCAGCTAGCACCCAATGCTGCCACATAAATACATATTGGAGACAACAAGTAATACAAGAATAATAATAATAATGATATTATGCAAAAGCATTCTTAGCAATTTGTAAAATACATAAAAATATGCATTAGAAATAAAAAACAAGATAGCACCAGTGCTTTGTTTGTTTGTAACAAAAGAAAAAAAAAGTGCTTTAGGGGATAGGTGATTGTCCATGGCTCTGCCTCTATATATCAAATAAAAACTGCCCTAAAAGTAAACAACACAATCCAAACAGACCAATTCTTAGCTACTTTGTCTAATTCAAAGCTATCCTATAAAATACCACACCTTCAAAAACTTAGAACCAATAGTGACCAAACATATAAAGATTAACTATAGGGGTAGAGACCTCAGGATGGCTAAAACCCCTTCATATGGTGAAATCACTCCCATAGGGAATAGCAAGATACTCATATCACCGGTCTCCAACCTCCACTAAAGTAATATTCAAAATAAAAATTTCAAAAAAGTGCTTTTCTGAATCACATTCTGAAAAACCATTTATATGTATACCAAATTGTACCAATCAAAACTACCAATTCATTCTCAATATAATGCAATTAAAAGTATCTCTATAGCTTTATTAGCAGTCCACAAGGGACAATGTCTTCAATTGAGAACTCAAGTAAAGCTCATACCAGAGCAACAGATCTTCTTTTGCAAGCCCTGTAAACAAACAAGAGCTATGCGTTTGCATCTATAATGATACTTCACCGGTAAATCCGACAAAGATCTGTTTCCCCTTAAAAAAGACTTCTTCAGGGGCTTACAACAACTACTCAAAGTAACTACAGCGTCTGACGTTGTATTATATAAATAGACAGCCATCAATCAGAGCGTTCCAAATTTAATGATGTTTACATCCACTCACTCCCTACATTTGCTTCACATAAGTGATAGAACTCCAAGCCTGACCCCTCAGAAAACCGCCCAACAATGATGATTCGAATGATCCAGCGTCGGACCCATCAATATAAGGCTCTGTATACCCAAAGAACATTCCTCTCACCATTCATTCTTTATGTTACACATAATTTAAAAAGATGACAACATTAAAAACATAATGTCCACTCAATTTTATCATTCAAACCTTCAGGATCCAAAGCATTCAGTCTATAAATCCATTGTTGTTCCCTCTGTAGAAGCAAACGGCCTCGATCTCCTCCACGTATGTTCCAAGGCACATGCTCTAGCACAGTGCAACGTAATTCTTCAAAGACATGACCTAATGTCATACAGTGTTTCACAAAAATTGTTTCACTTTTCATTTTAGACAAGCTATATTTATATTCTGCTAGTCTTACTTTCAGTGGGCGAGTTGTCTTCCCAATATATAATTTCTGACATGGACATCTCAAGCTGTATACCACAAAAGTTGTAATACATGTAGTATTCTCTCTTAATACATAAGATTTATTACTATGAATAAAGCAACCCCCTTTCTCCATTATATTGCAGAAGGAGCAACGGCCACACTTCATGTGGCCCTTCACAGTTTCTACCGCATAGGGCAATTTCAGAACAGCGGAGCATAACAAATCTCTGATATTGCTACTTCTGCTGTATGCCATACGAGGCTGACAGTCAGAAAGTTTGGGGTGAGTGTTCAATAGCTTTCAAATATCTTCTATCCCTACATCCCTTCCTGTGGGCTTCACTCTTCCTCTGCCTACCCACTCTCTATGCCCTGTTCTTCTACTAGCATCCTCTGACTTCCCTCCTTTTACCTTGCTGCTCCTTATGCCCGGTGCAAGCGTCCTCTATCCTTACATCATGTCTCATTGCTCTCCCTCTTCATATCCATGCAGAAGGCATACTTCTTTGGGGCTGCTGTTGGATTCTTTTCTCTTGTTTACCTGGTGTCTCCCCCACCTATTCTACCCTTCTTTCTCTTGTATTGTACTATCTGTCATCACTTGATAGTAAGCTCTTCAGGCAGGAACTGTCTTCCTATGTGTTTGTCCTGCACTGCGTATGCCTTTATGAATGATGTATAATAGTAGTAGGAGTAGTGGTATCACCTTAGAGGTAAGGTTGCTGGGTGGGCATTTTGCCTCTAACATGCCCTGTTCTCCTATTGTGTGGTATCTCTTCCACAGTGCCCATATTTCCCCACACATGCACATATCCACTCGCTATGTGCGGGTGGGAGGCATCCTGATCCACGGCACAATCGCTCTGCTCCATTAACAGGACTGGTACCATGGGCCAATGGTCATTGTGGGCAGCCTGCTGGCCGCTCCATCCTTCTCTGCCATCATGGCAGAGCCACCGGTTCAGTGCTGCAGGCGGCATCCCTGCTGTTGCATCCATGCAACTGTGTCCATCCTGGCACTCCTGCCTCCCTCTACTGGGGTTTGGGCATGTGTCTTGCTACGCCCAACCTCGGTGGTGTGGGATCATCAAGTGCTTCACTGTTCCTGTGGCTGGACTGTTCGTCCTCAGGGTGGCTTAGGCTAATGTGGCATCACACAAGACACACAGGGCCTGGTCAGAGCCTTTGTCTGCTGCTGGCGGGGGGTGCAGTACCCACCACCACGGCACCTGCAGCATGTTGACATAACAACATGGTGTCAGTGGGGGTGGAGTGCAGTGCTGGACTTTCCACTAGACAGTTAAGTGGGCGCCTGGGAAGGCAGGTCCAGTTGAGGCAGCAGCGACACACATGCCCAGTCATGCTGCTCCCCTACCTACTTGCCACCGCTGTCCTCCCTCCCTGCCTACCTCCAATTCCATTTCTTCTGGGGGAGGCGGACACATGCAACCACACTACTTTCAAGGGCAGCTGCTTTTTGCAATCCCCTTTAGGGGTACTGCCACTGCCAGCCTGTCCCTCCAGAGACATCTTCAGCAATAGCGGAGATAGGAGCTGGCTGGGGTTTCTGCCTAGGGTGCTAGGGCCCCTTGGTCCACCCCACGGTTACGCATCACCTTTTCAATAGAAGCAGAATGTCTATGTGCTGCCACTGTCACTGTTGGGTCATGACTGCCATCACAGCTGTGCCCTCTGGGCAGTTTCCTGGTCATCCTTGCACACCAGCAACCCCCACTGCATCACCCACACGGCACCTCCTTTGACCCATTTTTAATATCAACATAGTGGCCTTTCATAATTGGCCAATATGCTGTTGCTTCTAATAAAGTACTACTACCACTGCCTTGGGTTCCCCTGTGTGTAGATCACATTGCAGATGTAGGAATAGGCTCTTTCCCCTCAAAATACCCCCTTTCTGCGAGGTTTTACTTGGCATTAAGGTTCCCAGCGTTAAAGGACTCTAACGTGTGATTGTGCAACCAGCGTTAAGGGAGTACCCACTGTCAACACCCACTCTTCGCCCTGTTAACGTCCACTCTCTGCCTCCTGTTCCCTTAAGATTGTTGGGGCCTTTAACGCTTGTTAATGCAGTGTTATTGCAGCGTTAAGGGCACAAGGTTGTCAATAACAGGTGTTAAGGACACACTTGCTTCCTTAACTCTCTTTAGTAAACATACCCCTTAGATTATTTTAGTTATTGTACACCACTTGGACCCCTCAGTCTTGAGTGGTATAGAAAGTTTTAATAATAACAAAAATACTAATAATACATATATAAAAACTGGACCAATGAAGAATCGTGGTGAGTGAGTCAAATCAAAATTGCTTTGTGGTGAGTGAACTAAACTAAAATTGCTCAGAGACGCTCACATTCTGATGGTCCTAAAGTTTTTTTTTCTAATATGCTGATTTGGATGTGCTATTGCGGGAGAGCTCCATAATTTATAGAAATCGAGAACACTTTCAGGATTCAAAGATGAGCCAGAGTTAAGAGAATCCAACTTTAAATGGATAGGGGATTCTGATATCTGGGCTGAAGGATGTATCAGACGCCAGAAGAGAATCAGTTGCCTGTGTCTGCTGCAATTTTAGTTCTGCTGGCTGAAGTGCTTGAACATGTTTATCCATAGGCCTTTGGGTACAATAGATGTATTCTTGTTCTTAATACTTATCGTTTTCATAGCACTATTGGATATATGCACTGCTGTATGGTTGTGATAAGCATTCAAGTATAATATGTCCCTTTCCCAAAAAACTTACATTCAAATGTGTACCTGAGGCAACAGGGGATAAAGTGGTTTGCCCAACTTAACAAAGAGTTCAAGTGACAGAAACAGGATTTGAACCCTGACTTCCCTCATTTTCAGCCCATTGCTTTAACCACAAGACCACTTTTTCCCTATTTTATAATGTTACTTTGACCAATGGAGGAAAATAAATAGCAGCGTACCCCAAGGATTTGCATTGGGATCAGTTTTTTAAAATTATATAAAATTGTCCTGGTAAAGGGATCCCTCATGTTATCTATACCTTCCAGGTGTTTACTTTATTGCAGATTTTGCTATGAACCACAAAGATCTATAATCCCAAAGAATCACCAAACTAAATAAACCCTTTCTATTGCAATTATTGTTGGAAAAAGCCGAAGGAGGAAGGAATAAAATATCCACCCACACCAGACGGCTTATTCCCTTTTAATCATTTTTTGTAATATTTTAAATAAATCCTTATCTGTGTCAGCATATTCTGTTGGTAACGTTATTTCATCAAACTTCCACGGTATTATCTTCAAGCATACACGACGTGCACGTTTCGGGACCTCTGCCCTGTTTCAAGTGCTACCTTCCTTCAGCCAGCAAACCCGTGATATGTATCCGGCTGAACACGGGTTTGCTGGCTGAAGGAAGGTAGCACTTGAAACAGGGCAGAGGTCCCGAAACGTGCACGTCGTGTATGCTTGAAGATAATACCGTGGAAGTTTGATGAAATAATGTTACCAACAGAATATGCTGACACAGATAAGGATTTATTTAAAATATTACAAAAAATGATAAAAAGGAAATAAGCCATCTGGTGTGGGTGGATATTTTATTCCTTCCTCCTTTGGCTTTTTCCGACAATAATTGCAATAGAAAGGGTTTACTTAGTTTGGTGATTCTTTGGGATTGTAGATTTTAGTATATTTATCACCAAACAGTGAGGGTTCATTTTATGAATCACAAAGAAGCAAGTTTTACCCAACAGCCCTTCTGTACAAATTGGTAACCTGACATCTGAGACATACAATCAGGAACTAGGTCTCCCTCAGGGATCAGCATTATCAGCACTCCTTTTTAATATCTACATAAAGCATGTCTGCAATATATTTAAAAAATTCAATGTTTATTATCACTTATATGCAGACGACATAATGATGTACATCCCATTTACAATCCCCAACATACCACTTCAATTGCTCACAGAGTGCTTTAATGAACTTACTACCTGGCTAAATGAAAATAACCTCTACATCAATCATGCAAAAACAGAAGCCCTAATTGTAACAAAAAACCTCTCATACTCACCTCCTACACACATTACCCTACAAAACCAAGAAATCAAATTAAAAAATGAGGTACGATACTTAGGTGTAATACTCGACACACACCTTAACATGGAAACACATATAAGAAACACAACGAAGAAAGTATACTTCAAACTTAAAGTCCTAAAACAACTTTGCCCACTAATGCACTTACAAGACTTCCAGCGCATAATACAAGCCATAATTACACCCCATTTTGACTTTGCAAATCTAACACTACTAGGCACAACAAAACAAAACTTGAAAAGACTTCAAATTGCACAAAATGCTGTGGCCAGAACCATTATGAAGGTCCCCCCATTTCAACACATCACGCCGATTCTGGCGTACTTACACTGGCTACAGATACAAAGCCGAATAATATATAAATCCCTAATAACTACCTTCAAAACTCTAAACAACATGGCTCCACCTACCCTATTCAACCTAATCACTAAAGAACCTGCCAAATCCCAACACAGGAGAGATCACACAAACAAACTAAAGACTCCGAAGGAATTTATAAAAGCCAGAAAGATAACAAACAAAAAGCATTCTCACATGCAGCCCCCATTCTATGGAATACCCTTCCAGGCGAAATTAGATCTCTCTCAGAGATCATCGAATTCCGCAAAAAACTCAAAACGCACCTGTTCACCTCACACTACGGATCTCTGTCAAACACACCTACCCAACTAGAAAACGGATAATATAATGCCAGTCCTCATAAGTCAAATCGGTCTTGACATAGGATTTGAAACCCAAATGTTTATATATTACGACTCAACCATGTCTCATTCACAGCTGTATATAGTTTTCTCTCTGTTCCCTGTAAACAGTTCATTATGTTCCAAGTAATGTAATTTAAGTTGTTATGGTTTAAAGCTGTTCCATGTAATGTAATATAAGTTGTTTTAAGTTGTTCTCTGTATTAACAGATGTTGACCTGTTATAATGTTGTTCCATGTAAACTGCACCTGATCTCTGGAAGGTGCGGTATATAAGAAACTGTTAATTAAATTAAATTAAATTCTGCAATATCACTAACAAAAATGTTAAAAAGAATTGGACCAGGGCTTCCGGTGCAGATCTGATCGGAGTGTGCCATAGAAACATAGAAACATGATGACAGAAAAAGACCACATGGCCTATCTAGTCTGTCCTTCCATAACAACAACTACAACAGTCCACTTTTTACCTTTAGAGATCCTCTGTGTTGGCCCCAAGCCACCGAGTTATTAAACCTTTCTTTAATACCCTGATACCCACAGATTTGGGGTAGAAATTATTGGTGACATGCCAAAGGTTCAAAAACTATGGATGGAGAAATCCATTAAGGACTTATATGCTGAATAGTTGAAGAAGACCTTACCACCGGAATCGTGATCAGACCATGTGGCTGATGCATGAGAGGGCCCTCCGGAAAGCGACAGAGCTGATTCAGCAGAGGCTGCCAACATGACCTTACTCTTCCAAGAAATTCAGACTTCTAAAGCAGAGATATTTTCCACTGTGACAGCTAGCTTTGCTGAATATTTTGACTCTCTGCTTTTGCGACTCACGGAAATGGAGGAATGCATGGGCTATGGAGGATTGTGAGGCAAAAACATCTGATGAGCTGACCTGATAGTGGATGACTATAAGGTGGCTGGAAGACAAGCTGAGGATCATGAGAATCGTGATTACTGGCAAAATCTCCGCATCTTTGGAGTACCGGAGGGTGATGTGCTGCCGGATATGCAGGGATTTGTGAAGCAGCTCCTAGACTCTTGTTTTCCCACCTAGATTGTTTCCCCCTCTTACAACATTGACAGGGTCCATCGGGAGACTCGGCCTAAATCAGGCCCTGGGAAACCACTGCGGGCTATCATAGACCGCCTTCTATGGTATCAAGAGAAGGAACACATTATAATTGAAGCCCGTAAATCTAAATCTGTTCCTTTCAACAACTGGAAGATTGCCATATTCCCAGGTCTGAACGTGGAGACTGTGAGAAGGCAGAAATCTCTCCTTCAGTACTGGGATGCTCTGCTTAAGGCAGGGCTCTGCACTAGCATCTGGTTTCCTGCTCACTTGACTGTGGTGGTGAAGAGGGGGTGTCATTTCCTGCATTCGCCTGAGGACATACAGAAAATATTGAAACTGGTATGGGGAAGCCCGGTTTCAGTTACCAACTTGTCTTTGGCAGTGGATAGAGCCCATTCTGTGGAGACCATGAAGATTTCACAGACAGCTGTTGTTTGTGTGGGGCCGGAGGAGTTAGCACTGGCAGGGAGGCCAGATGCTGCCCCAAAGTTGACAAGCGCGGGAGACAATGCTTAACCAGATAATGAAGCGGGATAAATGGAGCCCTCCATCATCAGTCCAATGGAGGAGTGAGCCCTCGATTATGGGTCGGAGACTGAGCTGGTGTATTTTGTATTTGTGGGCTGAACCATCTTAGGTGCACTAGCTCTTTTTCACTTCTCCATTTTCCGAAACACATTCTGGGCCCCGCTTTGACCTTTGGGTGTGGCCTGGCATCCTGAATTTTTCTGTGGGGAGCTTTGTTTGGAGGGGGGAGCTATGAGCCCCATAGCTGTTTCAGGTTAATTTTGGCGCATGTATTTCAGCTATTGTATGTTTTGTTGGCTGGGTCTTCATTCTATGCCCCTCTTTGTTTGTATGAATGGCTGGCAAGTATACAACTGCCTCAGGTGTGAATGTGTGTTAAGGTCTGTTTGAGAAGGTGGGAAGTGTGTTGGGGTGGTGTTATGTGAATTGGGGTTGCAGGACTTTGTTGGTTATGTTGAGATGGGATGCCTCAGAGTCTATATGGGACAAGCATGGGGTGTGTATATTTTACCAAAAAAGAGGACTTATGCTTTGTAGCTCATAGGTTGATTGTTTTGTTTGGGGGGGATGTGTCTTATTTGTTTTTGATGCAGGTGTGTTCGCTGGGGTGTTTGCAAGGACATGATGGAGGGCCTGATTGGGTGGGAGGGGCAGGCAGGGGGGGAGTGAGTGGACGAGGGCCTCTCATAGATTTCTGTTCTGTATATTTGTACTTTGGGAATGGATTTCTAGTATCTTTCTTTGCACTATGGTGCTTAAGATCGCAACATTAAATGTAGGGGGCTTAACAATCCCGTCAAGCACAAGAGGTGCTGTCTTACCTGCAGAGGGGACAAGTGGACATTGCTTTGTTACAGGAAATAAAGCTTATTCCCTCTGAGATGGCTAAGCTAATGTTAAATGTAACCCTCCAATTGTGATGTGACGTGACCACCTTGATTGAAGGAAAAGGTGGCATAAAAATCTGTCTAAATAAATAAATAAATAAACTCCAGGCAGGGCACTGGGAACAAGTGTTCTATTCTGCCTATAACTCAAAGAAGAAGGGAATGGCTATTTTGGTCAGTGCCTGAGTCCCTTTTACCTTGTATGAATCTGGAGGTGACACTTAGGGGCAGGTAGTTTGGGTAGTAGGCCGTATTGAACATCAGGAAATCTTTTTGCTCAATGTATATGCCCCTAATGGGCCCAAAGGCAATTTCTTTCAGCAAATCTTTGAAACGTTTGCGAATAAAGCCTGGAGCTCACTGTGGGTGGCGGCATATCTGAATCGTGCCCTTAGTTCTGTAGCCTTTTCCAGCCCGGTGGTAGTTGTGTGTCCCCTGCCAGAGGGTGTGGCTCTTAGTAAGCACTGGTGAGGCAGGGCTGGGTTGATATGTGGTCGGCCCTACATCTTGGGGAATGTGATTATACACACTGTTCAGTTAGAACTCAAGGTTACTCCAGCCTGGATTTAATCTATGGTTTGGAGATGGATGTTCCAAAGATGGAAAACATCTCTGTTTGCTCCCCGTGGTAAGTGATCATGGTATGGTATATATGCTATTCAATTTGAGCAGGGGGAAGTCAGACATAGCGAGAGATGGTGGTGGGCAAATATGCATTTACTTCAGGAGGATGCGGTGTAACAACAGATGTATGGTTGGTAGTCTGATTTTCTGGGGTTTAATGATGATGGAAAGACACTTGTGGGATTTTTGTGGGAGGCGGGCAAGGCCTATATGTGGGGCCGGCTCTTGCAGCTGGCCTCATGTCGGAAGAAGCAGTGAGAAGCCAAGCTTGTCCCGCTTCACAGTTTGCTAGAACAGCTGCAGGGGGAACATCAAAGAACTGGGTGGAGGAAAGTGTATCTCTGCTTATTGGAGGTGAGACGGCAAATAGAGGCTATCAAGGTTGACTGGATAGAGTTCTTGCTGCAATTATCTAAGCGGAATTCTATGGAACATTGCAGGAGAGCGGGCAAGCTGCTCGCCTGGTAGTTGCAAAAACGGCGGAGAAGTCACCTTATTAGTGCAGTATATGGTCTGGATAGGGTCCTTCGTAAAGTTAGGGTATTTCTCAAGCTTTTCATGCTTTCAACTCTCAGTTGTACTCTTCCAAAGGTTCTGCAACCCCAACCAATATTTCAGCATTTATGGACCGGGTTCATTTTCCAGGACTTTTGGACTCGCAATGGGAGCTGCTTGATCATGATAGCTCCCAGAAATTCAATTTGCTATCCATTCATTGGCCTCCAGCAATGCCATGGGAATGGATAGATTTCCAACAGAGTGGTGTAAAGCCATGCAGGATTCTCTTACCCCTCTTTTACAGTGTGTTTTCAATGAAGCCCTATAGCTGGGACAGCTCCCTCCGGTTATGTTTGAAGTGGAAATTTCCTTAATTTCCAAGGGGAGTAGGTCTCCAGAGGAATTTATTTATATCTTTATTTGTTTGTTTTTATATACTGCTTTGTCTTAGAGCAGTTTACAAGGAACATTTGAACTACTGAGCAAGGCAGTTTACAAGAAACAATTACAGATAACAGTTTCAGTTAACAATAACAATAAAGTGCAGTAACTATTTACATATTTACTTATTCTTATTACTTTACAAGAGAGTGTGTAGCAATAGTGAGAAAATGGTGAGAATCATTGTGATGTTGACCTGAGGTATATATGAGATTTATGGCTGCTGATCACATTGATAGTAGTCCGTGAAGATGAATGTTTTGAGATGTTTTCTAAATTGAGTGAGGTCTTTGATTTCTCTTAGAGTATTAGGTAGGTTATTCCAAAGGGCAGGGGCATAGAGTGAGAAGGCTCTATTGGTGGTTGATTGATTTGCTTTTCTTACATTTTTTGGGGTGGATAGAGTGTTTATCAGGTTGTCTCTTGTTCTTGTGTGTTGCTGCATGTTTATCAGTGTGCTGAGGTATGTTGATGCTATGTTCTTTATTATTTTGAAAATGTTCATAAGGGCTTTGAATTTGATTCTTTGAAGTATCGGGAGCCAGTGGAGTTGAAACAGAATGGGTGTTATGTGGTCGGATCATTTGGCTCACATTATTGTATGTGCATCCATGTTTTGAGCAAGTTGTAACAGCTTTAGTGTTTTCTTGGAAAGTCTATGGAGTATGCTGTTGCTGTAGTCGAAATGTAGATAAATCAGTGCTTGAGCTACAAAGCAGAAGTCAGTGTGGGAGAGCAGTGGTCTCAGAAGTTGTATCATTTTGGTTTTATGGTAAATTGCACAAGTGGTCATGTGAATGTGTTTAGTCAAGTCAAGCTGTTGATCAAGGTAGATTCCAAGGTATTTTATTTCATTTTTTTATTTCAAGTAACTACAGCCCTATTTCGCTCCTGAATAGTGATGTGAAAAAATTTCCCCGCATACTTGCTAATCAGCTAGATAGTGTTCTGACAACCTTAGTATACCTGGATCAGACCGGATTTATCCATGGTTGACAGATAACTGATAACATGCGTCGGTTTCTCAGTATTATTCTGAGTGTATCCCAAGAGGATAAGACTGCAGGTTGCATTTTTTTAGATGCTTAGAAGGCCTTCATGTGGAGTGGAAATCATGTGGAGTGGGAATACCTTTTTGCAGAGATGGGTTTTTTTTAGCTTAGGCGATTGATTTGTTTGTTGGGTGTGGACGTTGTACGCAGCCCCCACTGCTCAATCGGTGGTGAATGGGTACCAGTAAGAACGGTTCCTGTTCCATCAGGGGAGCTATCAGGGATGCCCTCTTTCTCCACTCTTGCTTACCTGGCTGTAGAGCCGTTGGCCTGTCTCTTCAGAGAGGCTTCAGATATCAAGCCTATTATGGTAGGTGATACCCCATACTAGGTGTCTCTGTACTCTGACAACATCTTGATTCTCTCAGAAGATCCCACATACTCCTTGCTGGATCTAGCATGTATATTGGGAGAGTTTGCTCAGGTCTCGGGATTCAAGGTGAATGTTGACAAATCTGAGGTGCTGATGTTCGGGTATACTCTGGGGACTTTGCCGGTGGGCTGCTAGTTCCGTTTGGCTGGTTCCCACATCAAATATCTGGGGGTGAAATTATCTGCTAGGGTTGAAAACCTATTTTTCCTCAAATATACCCCTCTTGCTACAGTTGTTCATGACAAATTTGCATGTTGGGCAGAGCTCACGCTGGGCTTGATAGGCCGGGCAGAAGCCTTAAAGATGGTAGCCCGAAGTTATTGTATCTTTTTTCACAACTGCCTATTAAGATCCCCCCTGCCTTCTTCAAAATGTTGGAACTTAATTTTAGCAGGTTTGTGTGGGGCAGAAAAAAAGCTTGGGTAGGTTGGAACTGATTAATCTGGTGTGTGGAAGAGGATAGATTGAGTTGCCTCAAGTTGGAGCTGTATTACAAGGCAGCAGTTCTCCATGGCCTCAGGTATCATTATGTTTGCCCCCCCCCCCCCCATGTGCATTGGGTGGACATGGAGAGAGGTTGACTCTTGCCCTTGTCAGTCTTTGAGGTGGGTGTGGGGGGAGGTCAGGGGGGCTGCATACGGAGTATATACTTCTTGCCCCTTTGGTTCGGATCCGGATGCAGGTGAGTCCCAGGGGAAGGGGGAGGGGCATCTATTCCCAGAGGCTAAGATTTTTGACTGAGAGATGACTGAGAGTGGATATGATAGAGATCTAACCATGAGTGGAGCTGAAAAGATAAATAAGGCATGGGTGCTTTCCTTTTCAAATAGTACTAAAACTAATGGATAGTAGATTTAAAACAAATTGGAGGACGCATTTCCACTGAATGCACCATTAAGTTGTGAAATTATTTGATGCAGAATGTGGTCAAAACAATGAACATAGCTGGATTTAGAAAGTGGAGCATGTTATAGAAGTGTTAATGATGAATCTTCTTCCTCTCTGATTTACATATTTATTATGATTTGAATAAAAGCTGTTTTCCAGTTTTTTAATTATTATCTTCCAAAATATTTCACACATTGCTATTTGTATTATGTTCACTATACCCCCTCTAGAGGCCTAAAAGATTTTATGAAAAGTTTTTATTTTATTTTTCCAGCCCCCAAAATCATTAGACCTTTCAGTTAATTAATTGGAATCTTCTGACATGTTATTAAGTATAATAGATTAGGTTGGCATATGCTTTTAGGAACAAGCGGTAATTTGTGCTTTTAGATGGGATTCTCTAATGGTAAGCGTTTTCTTCTAGTGACGGCAGAACAAAGTAAAATTAGTAACTTGGCTCTGCTGAAATACAATCTCATCTAACTTTGTCATTGTAAATGTCATTCATAAGTACAAGGATATTTGCTTCTTACCTTCAGTAGGCATGAAAGACAACATTATGATATTGTATTAGCTTTTTTAATTGAAAAGTGTAGTTAGCAACTTGATTTATAATAAAGATGTCATTATAAATTAAATTGGTAATCAGTCTCCTGCCCGTACTCTAGCTGACTGCATGTTAAGGTGTAGTATAAATCAGATTCATTTTCAAACAAATAACAGAATTACATTAAGCAGAGCATGATGCCAATAAATACATTATTTCAGATAGGCTTTTATCTTTCACTATAGTGCTAATTATTTCATAATACATTTTATTGTGTAAAAGAAAGAAATTGTATTTGAAATTGGTTTCACTTTTCTTCAGAAACTGAACTGTGCCATTGCCATTAGCAGCTCTTTTGAACAAGTACAAATATGTAAGTAATACATGCTGGTATGCAGCTTAAGTCGACAGCTTTAAAACAGAAGGGCATCTCTTGTGGCTTGAAACATTTAAGTAGTGTTGCACAACAGTAGATGATTTTGCAGCAATGCATATAACCTCCACCACTTACAAGTGCAAGTGCCTCATTTTATAAAACTGGACATCTAGGAGGAGTCAATCAAGGAGCTGAGCTCTGAAACTAAATTTTGCGTTCTGAGGTGGTTCTAAACACTTGCCCCCTCAATCACGCCTCTGAAACCTAAGTCCAAACGAGGAGTTAGCTGACACATATGAATGACTTGGAACAGATATAAACACAGTCAATTTTTTAAAAGTATGCATGCATTGTTATTTTATGTGTACCTTCATGCCTCTCCAAATCATGCTGAATGCACTCTCTTCAAAATTGTGTGCCATAGATATACATATGTCAATGATGTCTTTTCTAAAATTCCTACTGACATACATAGGAGCACTTCCAAGTAAACCTACTATTTACACAATGCAAATGTCATGTAATGCTTCTAAAATAACCTCTTTTCTGTGTCTGATAGCTCATGCCATGATTTTATGCCAAATACCGTACAAGAAATAATTTTACTCTGTTGGATCAGCTTAAAAGTGCCCCTATATTATAACATGGTGACACTAAAGGTGGAATTTTAGAATCTGTATTTGTACATAGAGATGCCCAAACCCACAGAAATGTCTCCAGAGCCATTTTAGAAGCTGGCTCTGGGGAAACCCCCAGCGTAAGGTCCTCCATGGGTAAACAGGGGCACAGTGGAGAGATGCCTGGGGCATTTCCAGGAACCTGGATGTCACTGCCTAATCTCAAAAATGTCCTGCATGTCTAGAGTCGTGTTTAAGGTTATACCCGCTCCAGGCACAAATAAGCATCCTATAAGTGTTCGTTTTGGCTGAAAAACATCCAGAGGAGGTTGAGGAAATAGCACTCAATCATCTCCAATAGCACAATTTGTGATAGCAGCAGTAGAATTTGAACCCTCACTCTCCTGTTCCTAGCCAACTACTGAAATACAGTTCTGGGGATGTCTTTGGAGATGCCCCTGCAGACGTTCATATCAGGCACGGCCATATTTGTGAAATCATTTCTTTTTTTTCTTTTGATTTTTAGTCATATACAACCAAAATAAGTACAGGTCAATCCCATAAAAATGAAGGCAAAAATATCATACAACAATAGGAAATATACACAATGATAAAGTCCACATTCCGAAATCCCACTGTTAACAGCAAGGAAAAACAAAAAGGAAAACAAGAATACATACTATCCACAAAATGGAGGCCATGACCCCACCCACTTAAGCCCCTTTTCCAGAAAGAAAATTTTCTAAATGAGATACATCAACAAAGGTATATGAAGCACCCTCATAACTGAGGATACATTTACATGGAAACTTCAAGAAGAACGTAGCACCCAGTGCCAAAACCCGGGACTGAAGATCTAAAAACTGTCTCCGGCGCATCTGGGTGCTACGAGCAACATCTGGAAATATATTAACCGACTGGCCACAAAACTTAACCATTTTAACCTTAAAAAAGGCCCTAAGTATACGTTGCTTAATATCTACAGAGGAAAAAGTTACCAGCAAAGTAGCCCGTGCATTAATAGTATCCTGAGAATCTTCCAAAAAGGCAGTCAAATTTGTCAAAGGAGAAGCGATCTCGTCTAATTCCCCATCAACCGGATTAAGTTTCTTAAATGTTGAGGGAATATAATAAATCTGTAGAAATTCAATGGTTTCAGAAATACCCAGCACTTCTTTAAGAAATTTAGCCAATAAAATTTTATGTGATAATAACGGGGACTGGGGAAAATTCAGAAAACGTAAGTTAGAAGCGCGCATGGAATTTTCCAGGCGCTCCAACTTAGAGTGAAGCAGCCAGCCACACCAGAAGTGTATAATGGAAGAACCTGGGATTCAAGTTTACTAACAGCCGTGTCTATAACAGTAACTTTTGCATCCAATTGTTGCAAAGAGGTAACAGTTTCCAGAGAAAATGTAGAAAAAGAGTTGAAAGAGGAAGACATTTTAGAATCAATACTTTTTAACACAGCCCAAACATCTTTTAAAGTAATTTCGGTATCTGGGGAGGAGGTAGGGAGCTCCGAAGAGCCACCATCCCCAACCCACGGGATTGGCTTCGGAATATCAATCGCCTGCAATTTTCTCACCGATATGGAAGACTCAACAGGACCCTCAAAAGAAACACCAGGAATAGGGGGCAAAGGGGGGGGATCTACCATCGGAGCTCAAAGACACCAACTCTGGAGAGGAATGTGCAGCCGGAAGGGGAGCAAAGTGCTTATCCAAAGGCCCGACTGGTTTCACATCTCCAGCCGTAGCCTCCAGCGCTTTGCCCCCGACTTTGGCTTTCTGTTTCCCCATAACCTACCGCACAAGGTAAGCTACTGAAAACAGCCAAACTTAACCAACAAACATAAAACACACCTTAGGCAGGTTAGGAGGAGCAAAATGGCAGCACAATCCACTGCACCACAGAGACGCCGCAGTGACGCCGAAGGGGTGCCAAAGGGGTGGAGCTAGCCCCTTTGGACACGCCCCTTCGGAAACACGCTCCGCGTAAAGGAGGAACAAATTTATAACCAGAAAACAGATGGAAAAGGGACCTAAGATTTTAAACTGTCCCGGCTGTGCCTGCCCGATGGAATAGGGAGGGGAACAGCGATCTTCAACACCTCCGCAGCAACGGCAGCCCCCAGGCTGATGAGCAGCTCCACACACCTCCTTCAGGAACAGTGGATCCACTGTAAGGCTCCTGGCACAGCGTTTTTATCCCCCAAGGGAAGACCTCGGTCAAGCTGTCCCGGCTGTGCCTGCCCGATGGAATAGGGAGGGGAACAGCGATCTCCAACACCTCCGTGGCAACGGCAGCCCCCAGGCTGATGAGCAGCTCCACACATCTCCTTCAGGAACAGCGGATCCCTGTGAAATCATTTCTGCACCTGGACATGGCTTAGTCGTCCCAGATGGCATTTTGATGTTCCTTTGAAAATTCCAGTTTAATGCTATTTATTTATTTGTTTATTGAATGGTTTCAGTATAATCAAAGTGGTTTACATATAACAAGTTAGGAACAGTTGCATCATAACATGCTCTAACAGATAACCTCAGGAAATTGTAGAGTGCAAGTTAGTAGGTATGTAACGGTCTACTACAGTAATACAATGTAAAATATTTACAGGTGGATACGAAGGTATCTACTTGTACTGTATGTACACGTGGGTTTATTTTCAGAAGTGGAGGTATTTACAGAGCTTCACTATTATATCTTGAGGGTATAGCTATTGGAACTTTCAGGCTGATATCAACGGTGCTGTTGTACTAGGGTTCTGGTTTGGATGAAAGATGTTATGTGGGAAAAAGGTCTTTGATTGGTTTGGATGTACCAAAGTATTCCATAGAAAGTTGTATTTTTAAGTCTTTTCTGAAGGTTAATAGGTCAGTGGTGGCTCTCAGTTTGTTTGGTAGGGAATTCCATAATATAGGGGCAGAGAAACTAAAAGCCCTAGTGGTTGTCGCCCTAGTGAATTTTCAAAAGGAATTGGGTACAAGTAGAGTGTTTTGGCTCCACTCCCTTCTGGACCTGTCATTTAAGGGTCTGTTTATGAGTTCAAATAAATATGATGGAGTTATTTCCCTTATTAGCATGAATGTGGTCATGAGTATTTTATACTTGATCCTACTATGTATTGGCAACCAATGTAGCTTGAATAAGATTAGAGTAATGTGCTCTGATGTATTTGCTTTGACAACAATCCTGGAAGCAACATGCTGAGCTATCTTGAGGTAGTGTATAGCCTGTCTTGAGAGCCCTAGTAGGATGGTTTTGCAGAAGTCAATGTGGAGGAGCAGGAGAGCTTGGAGCACCAATCTGAAGTCCTGTTGTGGTAACAGGGGCCTTAGGTGTTTTAGAAGTCTTGCCCTAAACACTCTTTTGTTCATATATATATATATATATTGGTAGTTGTCATGATTATTTCATCATAACCATGCATAGATAGCTTTGCTTCTAAATAATCTGGGAATTATGTTGAAAAACGTATCTTTATTGAGTATTGCTTAGTATAATACTGCAAAATACAGGGAGATTTTGGTTTTGATAAAGGCTCGCTCCTGCTTTAAAACCTTGATTCAATTTATCTTGTAATGTAATGCTCTGAATTGTTTTCTATGAGCCCGATTCCCCCTCCAGCTCTCCCTGTACATCCTGTGTATCAGGACGGGAAGAGTGGGATGGGGCGGGATCAGGGCGGAGCAGGCCCGGGCCAGCCCAGCAAGATGTACAGAGCCGATTCAGATCACGGCCCTGTATGTACGGAGACCCCATCCATGCAAGACAGCCATGATATCCTCACTACCTTCTCTGCACCTTCTGAGAGAGGCATCCAAGACATCATCACAGCCATCAACACTACCATGGCTCCGAATGACCCTTGCCCAGCATTTTGGATAAAATCACTGCGTGTTGAACTCAGTCCATTCCTGGCCAAGCTAATAGATCTATCATTCTCACCTGGGTCATTCCCACAAAGCTTGAAGCAAACCTCCATCAGACTACTCCTGAAAAGCAACAAGTTGGACCCTAGGAAGATGGGCTCCTACAGACCAATCTGAAGCATCCCCCTCCTGGTCAAGATAATTGAGAAGGTCGTCCAATGCCAGCTTCAACACCACATTGAGACAAGGGCGCCTCTCGACCCATGCCAGCATGGATTCAGAGAATCACATGGTGTAGAGACCCTACTAATCACCCTCTTCAGCACCTTAACAATCGGAATGGACAACATCCGACAAGGGTTTGCCCTGATCTTCATGGATATTGCCGCAGCCTTCGATTCCGTCTGCCACGACATACTCCTGACATGCCTCAGGAAGAAGGGGATTCACAATACTGCGCTAAGCTGGTGCAAGTCATACTTATCAGACAGATGGTAGCATGTGCGAACCAGCTCCACCACCTCCAAACCCGTCCAACAAGAACAAGGCGCACCGCAGGGATCCTCACTCTCGCCTCTCCTGTTCAATGTATACATGCAGCACATTTGCGCTCTCATCCGCTTCTTCAACATCAACTGCCTGGTATATGCTGACGATGTACTGCTTTACATGCCTTTTTCAACCGACCACCCTGACTTCACACCTTTAACGGCCTGTTTCGATGCTGTCACCGACTGGCTCCACGCACAAAGGCTCAGAATAAACTTCAACAAAACAGATCTCCTCTTCGTATCCAGGAACCAAGCATTTACCTGTCCACCTCACTGAAAGTACGAAACACCGAGCTCCTCAGCAAGCCTACGGTACGGTACCTTGGGGTCACACTAGACCAGCGGCTGGATATGAAGGTCCATATAAGCAACATGGTCAAAGCAGTCTACTACAAGATAAGGACAACCCGACACCTACGACATCTGCTTGAGCCAGATGACTTCTGAACAATCTACCAGGCTCCAGTAATCCCTCACTTTGATTACGCCAACGCAATTCTGCAAGGGCTCCCTAAGAACCCACTGAACCCACTGCAGCTTGCAATGAATGCAGCAGCAAGGATACTGCACGGAGCCTCCAGGAGGGAACATGTAACCCCCAATACTAAAGCAGCTGCATTGGTTGCCGGTCCACTGCAGGCACTCCTTCAAAACACTATTGATGATATTCAAGGCCATCAACAAGTGCTCTTCCACCTCCCTCATGGACCTCATCCACCCCGCCCCCTCCAACAGATCATTTGCTGCCAAACACCCTGAGAATCCCAAAGGCAATAACAAAATGTTCACAAACATCCAGAAACAGAGCCTTTGCCCTCTATGCACCCACATGCTGGAACACGCTTCTGCCTGCCCTCCGGGCCATCACTGACCTCGCCCAATTTAGGAAGGCACTAAAGCACCACCTCTTCCTCCAGTACTAATCTCATACAAACGACATATCCCAACCAGACACACTCGCCAACCAGGCCCTCACCCCCAGTGCACCAATGCCACACAATCGCAGCCCCACCCCCTAGTTCAACAATACCCCCCAGTCTACTGAATGTGTACATAGTGACCTACTGCTGTAAATATTGATGTAATACTGTAAAGAGACCACCAGGTAATAGATGCTAAGTGTATATACCCTGTACATGGTTACCCCCGTTAATCCCAAGTTATCATCCCTTATTCATTGTAAGTCCAGTGTAGGCCCACCTGCACTGTTCGAATGTTGTTGACTGTAAACTGCACTGATTCCAAAGAGCGTGGTATAAAAAAGACATTAAATAAATAAATGTCCTGTCAGGCCCATGGGGACATGCTGCTTATTCCATCTCAAAGGGCTCGTCTTGCTTGGTGCCATCCGTATGGCCCGGGCCTGCCCCTATCTGAATCGGGCTCAACATGTTTTGCCTTTCTTTATTACTTCAATCTGTCCTGAATTCCCCCTAAACTTCTCTCCCCCTCCTCCCTTCTCTATTTCTGTGGAAAACACTATATTCCTCCTTGTTTCCTTGTCTTGCAACCTTGGGGTCAACTTTGACTCTGCTCTCTCTCTTTCTCTGTACACATCCAAGAGATAACTAAAACATGTTGCTTCTTCCTTCATAACATCAACAAAATGTGTCCCTTTCTTTGCGAACACTACTAAGACCCTTATTCACCCTAATCACCTCCCATCTTGGCTATTGCAACCTGCTCCTCGATGGACTCTTTCCGTATCATCTGTCTCCCCTTCAATCTGTTCAAAGCTCAGCTGCACGGCTTATCTTCTGCCAGCGTCATTATGCTCACGTAATTCTTTTTCTCAAATAATTTCACCGGCTCCCTATCCATTTCCGTATCCAGTTCAAACGTCTCCTACTGACCTATAAGTGCATTCACTCTGCATTCTTCTCTGTCCCTGCCATTACTACTACTACACTTACTTATCATTTGTATAGTGCTATAAGGCATACACAGCACTGTATATATAGATGCAAGAGTCAGTCCCTGCTCATCAGAGCTTACAGTCTATTCAAGACGAACAACCACACCAAAACTGGGGACTAGAGTATGGTAATATACACATAAGCAGTGAACAAGAGAGTGAGGGGCATCAGGATCCAAAAGCAGCCTCAAAGAGGTGAGATTTTAGCCTAGATTTGAATAGAGCTACAGAAGGAGCACACCATACTGACTCAAGTAGTTTGTTTCAGGCACATGGAGCTGCAAGGTGAAATGAACAAAGTCTGGAGTTGGTATGCACACACACACGCGCGCGCGCACACACACACACACACACACACACACACACTGTATGCATGCAGAGGGATTGGAAGGAAATCCATGAGCCATGCTCGCCATGCTTTCCCCTCTTGTTACTGTGACAATCATTGACCGGGACACTCAGCACCAAGGCTCCTTCGAGAGCTATGCAATTGTAGGCCTACGTCCATTCACTAGATGTTCTTATTTGATTCCTAGGAGTCCCTTCTAATAGGGCTTGTGAACACTACCTTTATAGATTTTCCAATTGCAAGTTGTCTAGAAAACAAAGTTCTTGACTTAGGAATCAAACTCAAATTCTCTGCATGGTAAAATTTTTCATTTAATTTTTGGTTTGTTTTGGAATTTTTTTCCCCAACTTGTGTTCATTTAGTTCACTTCACTTTTATGGGTTTTTTAAAAATATTTTTTTAACACACACAGGAACTTAACGTGTAGAAATAGACTGTATGCACATTAATTTATAGGTCAACAGAATATATACCCATTTTGAATACACTTCTTAACGTGCCTTAAGGAATCAAATGACCACTAATGAATGTGCATCCCTAATATTTTCATCAATAGTTACAACTCTCAGTGACGTCATTGGGCGGATAACCTGCACAGAGCAGACATTACAACCCTAGCCAACTTACTGAGCAGACTAGAACAACCTTTTTTTTGGCTGCTGTCATCAACTGTGCTGCTATGTTTCAAAACTACTCGTTGGCAGGATTGACAGACAGTCTAGAAAACTATTGGAGAAGTGGATAGTTTCTATTCACATTCCATGCGTCTCTTGATTTTATAAATCACTATCATATTCTCTCTTGGTCATCTCTTTTCTAGGATAACTTGTTTTCACCTGTTTAGCCTTTCTGCATAAGGGAAACACCACATGGCCTTTATAATTTATGTTGTCCTTTTCTGTTACTTTTTTAGATGTTACTTCCTTTTTGAGATGGGGTGGCCAAAACTGCATCTCAAAGCATTGTCACACCATGGATTTATATAAAGGCACTCCCACGGTACATTCACTTTTTTAAAATTGTTGTTGGTTTGTATTTCTCTCAGAATTATCATAATATTTGTTGACTAATGCTACACACAGGACTGAGAATATCGAGTTCCATTTCCTGAGCTGTATCTCCTAAAATGGAACCCAACATTGTGTACATGGAGGGGACAGTTCTCAAATGGTAGCTGGAAAGTACCTGCATAATCCATGTACATATATTTATTTATTTATTTGTTTCCAGCATACCCCCAGGGAGCACAAAGAGTCATCAATGTGGCTTACAATTCAATAAAATCCCTCAACTTAAACATACCCTTAGGAAACCCATGCATACTTTTAATGAGATAGACAGGTAAATTTTAAATTGGCCAATTAAACCAGGTAAATGATTTTCAAAATTGTCCATAGTCAGACGTTTATGATCCCATGTGCATCACTTTGCACCTGTTCACATTTACTTTCATCTGCCATTTTGATGTCCAGATCTCCAGTCTTAAAAGGTCATCCTGCATTCCTTTCAGTCTGATTGTATTTAACTGTTTTCAAATTATTCATGCGTTACTCCCTTTTCAGGATCAACAATGAATATGTCAAGCAACATCAGTCTCAGTACAAGTCCCGGGTATTCTTCACTGCTTATGTATCCCATTGGGGAAAATTGATCATTCAGCTGTACTCTTTGCTTCTTATTCTTTATCAAATACCATTTCTACACTAGGACGTTTTCTCCTGCCCCATGACTTTTGCAACTTTCTGCAGGAATTTTTCATAAGAGACTTTATCAATTGACTTCTACAAATCCAGGTTTACTTTATCAACTATCTTCAGGGATGACCCAAGGGTATCTGCTGCCCTAAGTGAACTCTCAGTCCTGTGCCACCCCCTGAGGCAGCCAAGGTTCCTCTGCCAGCCCCCCTGAGATAGACCAGGGTCCTATGCTCCACCAGGATGGCCCAAGTTTTATCTCCCAAACTCCAACACCTCCCCTTCCCTTTTTCATCTTACCCCCATAGTCAAATATCTCTTTCTTATGACCATTCAGGCTTCTCCTAGTATCTCTCTCTCATAACCCTCCCCCCCCCCCCAGGCTTCACCCAATCTCTCTCTCACCCCCCTCCCTCACCTGCCCCTACTTCATGCAGTTGCTTTCTCACTCACCAATTCTTGTGTCTGTGGCAGCTTCTGAAAAATAAAGAATTTCAGACTTCCATCACCGCAAAGGGCTCTCTACGTGATTGCAAGACTTCCCGTGGAATACCTGATGTCCTTCAGAATCAATGCTCAATACCAAGGGTTTGCAGCTGTCATTTGTTGACTCCCTGTTTCCTGCTCTTCACCTGACAAGTGTGCAGTTTCTAGAATTTGGTGGGGAATATGTATGGGGCAGCAGCTTGGAAAATATGTAAGATGTAGGGTGATGTGGAGGGGTTTGTGTGGCATGTAAGTGTTTTGGTTGTGTTATTTGGTATATGATAGATTCAGCAGTGTTTATGCTACTGCAAAGCATTTTATCATCAACACTTGAGACCATTGTAATAAGCTATGCATTAGAATGGTACACTAAGCTTCAGTGCATAATGTTCTAATGGATGCACTGAGAACATTTTTTAACTCCCAATTTGGCAAACCTAATTCCATGAAAATTAATGTAGCATTAAATAATGTGCATTGCGTACGGGGAATCCACCACTAGGTGGTCTGTCTGCATCTGTCTGGCAGCCATGGCTGCCACCCCCTGCATCTGCTGGGCTCCCCCACTGACCTTCCTTGGCTGCCAGCCGCTCCCTCATACACTGCAGCTGGTTCGGTTGCTTCCGGCACAGTGTCTGATAATGGCACTTCAGGGCCTCCCGGGTACATCACATGCCATATTCACTGTAGGAGAAAGGGGAAGGGGATACACATGGGCTCAGTTGTGAGCTTCCATATCACTTGTTGCACATACCTGCCTCAGCCTGGTGGCCTACCCATTCTTGGGGCAGGGGCATACCCATGGGTAGCAGGTGTGAGGTGCATGTGATGGTACACCTCTGGCGTCTGGCACTGGATTCCTACCCACTGTTCCCCTGGACCTTTGACACGTGCTCCATGCCACCACCAACAGTGCCATCTTGGCCACTGATTCACCTGTTTCACCCCTCTGGCCCTTTCAGCCACCTCTGCAGACCTCCCCCCTTCCCTTGCTCTCATCTGTTGCATGCAGACTTGCCTTGGCACCATGGTATATGGTTGTGGGCTGTGCACGGCTTTGACTGTGGGCACGTGTCATACCAGGGGGCATCCATTACCTCAGGGGCCACATCACTGCAGGTTTTTTTAGGTGCCTTGCAGGACAGGATGTCCTGGTTTGTGCATGCTCCCATCTATCAGGTTCTGTGGCATCACATCATTGACATGCTGCCACAGCCGGAAAAGGGCTGTGGTGGCAGATCCTCTTGCAGGGAAAAAAGAACAGCACATATGTGGATTCTGCCACTGGCACCCTCAGACCCCTGGGCTAGGATCACAAGGGCTGAGGGGTGAGGCACGTGTCCAGGACTCTGCACCTACCTGTCTATGCCATGCTGGGCACTTGCCGCTGTGCTCTATTTGTGCTGCATTTTGATGCTTGGCCATTTTGAAGGCACATGACTCATAATCCAAGCACTTTTCCTGAGCGGGTATGTTTCTGCAGGTATAGGATGCCTCAGTGCCTTGTTGAAAATCGGTCCCATCAGCACTAAAACTGAGATGGCTAGGATTGTTTGGAGTGTTATCGGGATAGGAGATGGACTTGAGAAGTTTTGGGGGTTGGAAGAATGGATTTGGAATGTCAGAGGATGCCAGGGGTATCGGAGGTGAGATGCATGGATACATTTATTCTACCAATGGCCCCTTTAAATTGATAGCAAGCTCATCTTGGGCATCCTATCTTTGGATAACTGCAACTAGGAATGCACAAAGTTCAAAACTGCAGCAACACAAGAAGATATTTACTTCAGTAGTTATTAACCTGTGCTACTGAGAAAAGGTGAAAAAGCAAGCACAAATCTTTGCAGACACTTTTTCAAGGGGATATAATCAAAGCAAAACTAGGAAAAGGTATTCACAAAATTTGCACTGAATGTGGGCAGTTTGATTATTGCTCCCAAAATGTATGTTCTTCTGCTGTTTTTATACAATGAAGTTTAAAAAGCTAGGGATTGATATAAAGGATTTAGCCAATTAATAGGCTCCTGCTGTGTTGTAGAAATATGCACTCAGTTTCTGGGAGGTCCTTGAGTGGAGCTGGAACAGTACCAGTGACTATCCAGTTAGCAGCAAAATTCAGCCACTAACCAGCTAGGCAAATAGCAGAAAGTTAGGATAAGTCAATGGCCGTTCTAATTTTATGAGGTGTTGCTAACCAGTCAGTGACTGACTATCACTGCTAAGTGGATAGCAACACGAATCACTGCCAGATATGCAGCGCCAGACATCGGTTAGGCTATAGCACTGAATATCCAGTTTTATTTCTGACTGGTATGGTTGGGCACTTTAGCAGTGCTGATCACCATGGGTTGAATATCAACTCCCTAGTATTTACTGATGTGTACAGTTTTAAGACAACAATTTTCAATTCTTGTTCTCTGATTTCCTCAGGAGGTCAGGAATATTCATAGAATGTCTTTGCATATATATTGAACATAAACCTTGAACATATTTTCAAGGTTTTGGTTAATCTGAAACTCAGTTGAGAGGCGTTAGGATAAGGAGAAGGAAATAAGTACCAGCATTGAAAACCACAGCTTTAACACTGTAGATAGGATCTAGACCATCGCACTGCAATTTTTCAAGATGGAAACCTGGTTTTGAAGGCTTCCATCCTAGATTATCATTCCTCTGAATGATTATCCAGCCTCATTAATGCATTCAGGAGACTGATTGCTGTACCAGTACTAGAAACTTTAGTGATGCTGTTATCTCTAGGAACAAGCAGGAATGTAGTCTTCACATATGGATGTCGTCGGTACCGACGGAGCCTGTGCGGGAACGCTCCCCAGCGTCCAATTAGAAAGCTTTTGGGAGCATCCCACAGTGCCTGCGTGCTGCCTTCCCGCCTTTCCCAACTGCCTGTCTCCAGTTCCTCGTTTTCCGCGGAGCCAGCAGGTCGTTGTTCCTGTCACCGCAGAAAAGTTTTCCTTATTGCCCTTCTTTTTTGTGGTCATGTCTGCCTTCCTCGACGCTTTACCAGTACCGCCGGTTCTTCTTTCTTTCTTTCTTTCTTTTCTTTTAAAAAAAAATATATATACTTAGTACTTTTTTGCAGGTGCACATGCCATTTTGGGCCTTAGGCCCAAAATTCCTCCACAATGGAAAAACCCGCTTCGAGTTTCAAAAAGTGCACCAAGTGTGGCGTTACCATCTCCGTCACCGACACCCATGAGTGGTGTCTTAAGTGTTTAGGTCCTGACCACTCCATCACGGAATGTATGGCCTGTGCCATGATATCCAAAAGAGGTCGGCAGAACCGAGCTGCTAAGCTCAGTACCCTGTTTCCCTCTGATGCAGCCTCGGTGGCATCGACGTCTTCCAGGGCTTCCTCTCCCTCCCATGGATCTTAGGTAACTAAACACAAGTCTAGCCGGTCCTCAAAAGGTAGATCTCCTTCCAAGCATCGAGATGCCTCTGGCATTGCCCTTGAGGAATCTGCACCGGCAGAATTGCCCCAGCGAGAGGCTTTGGCTTCCAAAGCATTATCGGGGCTCCAGGACGTTCTCGAGGCCTCAAATTCCTGTTCAAGGAGAAATTCAAGATGGTTTCCCTAGGAACTCTGCTGCCATACCTTCAGAGTCAGGATTGGCTATGTTCTCTAGATCTCAAGGATGCGTACACTCATGTTCTCATCCATCCATCTCACAGAAAGTTCCTTCGGTTCCTTTTTCAGGGAAAGCACTACCAATACAGGGTGCTTCCTTTTGGCCTGGCCTCTGCTCCAAGGGTGTTTACGAAATGCATGGCTGTGGTAGCAGCATTTCTTCACACTCTAGGAATATTCGTCTTCCCTTACTTAGACGATTGACTCATTTGAGCCCCATCAGAGTCAGAGGCCAGAATTTCTCTGTCTTGCACAATGCATATCCTTCAGTATTTGGGTCTAGTCATAAACATCCCAAAGTCCAGTCTAACTCCCACTCAGGCTTTAGAGTTCATAGGAGCTTGGCTGGATACAAGGAAAGCAAGGGCCTATCTTCCTCAGACCCGTTGCCTTCGCATAGTGCAGTTGGCTTCTCAAGCAGTGCTAAAACCTCATCTCACTGCCCGAGAAATGTTACAACTACTAGGCCACATGGCATCTACAGTGCATGTGGTTCCTTGTGCTCGCCTCCATATGAGAGCAGCCCAGTGGACTTTATCCACTCAATGGACCCAGGCATCAGGGTGCCTGTCAGACAAAATAGCAAACACAAATCATCTTATTTTGTCTCTCCAATGGTGGCAGTCCACTCAAAACCTGTTGCTGGGGTCCCCATTTCAACAGCCTTTACCCCAGGCAACTCTCACAACAGATGCTTCACCAGTGGGTTGGGGAGCTCATCTGCAAGACCTCTCCACTCAAGGCACTTGGACTCCACAGGAGACTCATCTACATATCAATCTCTTGGAGCTCAGAGCAATCTTCCTTGCTCTTTGAGTGTTCCACACCCTGCTCAGCTACAAGACAGTCCTCATTCAGGCGGACAATCAAGTAGCCATGTTCTACATGAACATGCAGGGGGGAACAGGCTCTCTGTCGCTTTGCAACAAAGCTTTGCGACTATGGGCCCTCGCCAGAGAGCATCAGATTCATCTCCTGGCAGTGTATGTTCCAGGCATACAAAACTCTTGGACAGACAGACTCAGTCGAGTTCTGCTTCCACACAAATGGTCTCTACATGCAGACCAGGTGGCCAAGATTTTTCAAAATTGGGGAACCCCAGACATAGACCCCTTTGCAAGTCCGTTGAATGCCAAACTTCACCGGTTCTGTTCCAGAATTCCGGCTCAGGGCTCTCAGGCCAGGGATGCTTTCCTCCTTCACTGGGGGCAAGACTTCCTTTATGCCTTTCTACCAATTCCCCTAATTTCCAAAACCCTGTTCAAGCTTCAGAGAGACAGAGGGAGTATCATTCTCATAGCTCCACATTGGCCACGGCAAGTGTGGTACCCTCTGCTTCTACATCTCTCTCAATCTCCCTCCTTGGAGTTAGGATCTGCTCCAGATCTCCTGTCACAGGAGGACGGAATCTTATGGCATCCCAATCCCCAGTCTCTGCATCTCAGAGCTTGGTTGCTGAAGGCCTAGATCTTCATGATCTTAACCTCTCTCAGCAAGTAAAGGATGTCCTTTATGCTTCCAGGAAACCTTCCACAAGACGCTCTTATGCTTTTAAGTGCAAGAGGTTTACCATATGGTGCTTGCAGAAGGGTCTTAACCCCCTTGCGATACTCCTGGAATCATTACTGCAGTATCTCCTTCATTTATCCAATGCAGGACTTAAGACTAACTCAGTAAGAGTCCATTTGAGTGCTATTGCAGCTTCTTTCAAGCCTCTAAATGGACAACCTATTTCCTCCCATCCTCTTATAGCAAGATTTATGAGAGGCCTTCTTTTACTAAGCCTCCCATTAGGCCACCACCAGTGGCATGGGACTTAAACCTGGTTCTTGGTCAGCTCATGAAGCCACCTTTCGAACCCTTAGCTACTACCTCATTGAAAGTCCTTTCTTGGAAAGTTATCTTTCTCATTGCAATCACATCAGCACGTCGCATCAGTGAGTTGCAGGCACTAGTAGCTGATCCACCTTATACAAGGTTCCATCATGACAAGGTAGTCCTTAGGACTCATCCACACTTTATGCCGAAGGTGGTCTCACCTTTTCATCTTAACCAAGCGGTCTACCTGTGTTCTTTCCAAGGCCTCATGCATCAAATGCAGAAAGGAATCTTCATACTTTGGACTGTAAAAGAGCTTTAGCCTTTTATTTGCAAAGAACACAGCAACATTGAAAGTCCTCTCAGCTTTTTGTTGCTTTTGATCCTTCTCATTTGGGACTTCCAGTCTCCAAGAGAACACTGTGCACCTAGATTGCACAGTGTATTTCCTTTGCCTATCAGAGTAAGAATCTTCCTCTGGAGGGCCATGTCACAGCTCACAATGTGAGAGCCATGGCAGCTTCAATGGCTCATCTGCACTCTGTGTCTATCGACGACATCTGTCGAGCAGCCACTTGGGCCTCGGTTCATACCTTCACAGCCCATTACTGCTTGGACAAGGACTCCCGCTGGGATGCCTTGTTTGGTCAGGCTGTTCTCCAACACCTGTTCCATAACTAATTAACTCCTACCCGCCATCCCTGGTGGGATGCCAGAGATCCATGGGGGGAAGTGGAGCCCTTTCTCAGGGACACACAACTTCTGGGGTGTCTCCCTGGTATCTAAAGCTAGGGAGTCCCCATATGTGAAGACTACATTCCTGCTTATTCCTGGAGATAGCATAGTTACTCACCTGTAACAGGTGATCTCTGGGAACAGCAGGAATTTAGTCTTCACAACCCACCCACCTCCCCTAGGAGTTGTATCTCTATATCTATTTCTTTCCCTTTCCCTCTCTCTCTCTTTGTCTCAGCTTTAAACTCAACTGGAGAGAGGCAGTTGGAAAAGGCGAGAAGGCAGCACACAGGCACTGTGGGATGCTCCTAAAAGCTTTCTAATTGGATGCTGGGGAGCGTTCCTGCGCAGGCTCCGTCGGTACCGACGATACCCATATGTGAAGACTAAATTCCTGCTGTTCCCAGAGATCACCTGTTACAGGTGAGTAACTCTGCTTTCTGTCTTTTCATCTTGATAATGCAGCTCCATGAAACCACTTCTCATTAGCATGAAAGAGGTTTTCTTTTCTCAGGAAACAAGCAGGAAGTCAATCCTCGCATATGGGTAACATCAGCACCGATGGAGCCTGAGTGTTAACCTTTCCCCAGCTTTCAAAGAAAGACTTTGGGAGATGCATCACGATTGCATGGATCCCTTCCATCTTGCCTCAGTCTCCTTTTTTCTGCAGAGCCCATCAGACATGTGTCTGTCCCCAGGGCAAAAGTTTATTTTTTTTCTTGCCTTTACCATCAGGTTGTGCATCGATTCCTTCTCTGGATGCATACCGGTGTCCCCCCCCCCCCCCACCTCCCGAGTCCGCTTGCATTCGGCGTCACATTTTTTGGTGGGTTACTTTTTTCCCCTTGGGTTTTTTTTTTATTGATGGATAGGTTTTCATGCTCTTTTTGACAGTGCCAAAGGAGTTTGACCTCATGGAGACCGTTTTCTCTGCTATGGCTTCGGTCAGTGGCTTCAAGCCTTGCGACAGCTGTGCATATAATATGTCACGCACGGGTCTGCATGATTGTTACCTTCAGTGCCTTGGGCTGGAGCATGATGCCTTGTCATGTGGTTTCTGCCAGCAGATGACCCCCATGACCCTCAGAGGCCGTAAAAAGCACCATAAGACTGACAGGCCTGGAGTCGTCCATGGGGCCAGTGCCCTCGAGGGCCGCCACAGTTAAATAGAGCTCACTCTGAGGAGAAGGATGTTACCAGTGTTGTGCCCCAGGGATATGTCCTTGGTCCGGTTCTTTTTAACATCCTTGTTAGTGATATAGCGGACAGGCTGTCGGGTAAGGTTTGCCTCTTTGCAGATGATACCAAAATCTGCAATAGAGTAGACACCCAGGAAGGTGTAGATAACATGAGGAGAGATCTAGCTAAGCTTGACGAATGGTCTAGAATTTGGCAGCTGGGATTTAATGTTAAAAAATGTAAGGTCATGCATCTGGGCTGCAGCAATCCACGGGAGCAATATAGTATATAGGGGGTGAAGTACTTTTGTCCACTAAAGAGCGGGACCTAGGCATGGTTGAGCCTGATGAACTTAAAGTAGCTAAACAGGTAGAAAAGATGACGGCAAAAATCTAGAAGGTTGCTTGGGTACATACGGAGAGGAATGGCTAGCAGAAAAAAGGAGGTGATAGTGCCTCTGTAAAAGTCTTTGGTGCGACTTCATTTGGAGTATAGTGTGCAATTCTGGAGACTGCACCTTCAAAAGGATGTGAACAGAATGGAGTCAATGCAGAGGGTGGCTACTAAAATGGTTAGCGGTCTTCATTATAAAGCATATGAGGACAGACTGAAGGATCTTAATATGTACACCTTAGAGGAAAGGCGGGATAGAGGTGATATGATTGAGATGTTTAAATACCTCCGTGGCATAAATGTTCAGGGGGAGAGCCTCTTTCAATTGAAAGCAAGTTCTGCTGCGAGGGGACATGGGATGAGGGTGATGGGGGATAGATTCAGGAGTGATATGCGGAAATATTTCTTTATGGAAAGAGTGGTAGATCCCTGGAATAGTCTCCCAGTGGAGGTAGTAGAGATGAGGACAGTAACCAAATTCAAAAAAGCATGGGGCAAACACAGAGGATCTCTAAAGGAAAAAAGGGGACTGTTGTAGTTGTTGATATGGAAGGACAGACTAGATAGGCCATGTGGTCTTTTTCTGTCGTCATATTTCTATGTTTCTATGGAGGCCTCTGCCTCACATGGCGACCATGCTGCTAGTCATCAATGTTGGTCTCCTCGGATGATGTCCAGGGCACTGGGGAAGTCCCAAGGCCCCCAGCCTCGGAGCCCTCAATGTGAGGTTGAGGGTGATGGTTAGGAATAGCTCTCAAAGCTGCCCCGGCAGGAGAAAATGGCATTGGCATCCAGGGATTGGTCTCAGTCCTCCAAGGCCATCGTCATCGAGGACACTCCCTCGCTGGCGCTGGGACAGAGGTCATCAGTGTCCAAGCCAGTGACTGCGGAACCTTCTGGCATCAAGGCCAGGATGGTGGCCTTGGAACACAGCTTGTCTGCCTTCATGGCCCAAAAGCAGGATCATCATTCCCGACCACCGGCCCCTCTACAGCGAGGGTATCCCCAGAGGTGAACTGAGTGCCACCAGCCTCAAGACACCCCTTGGCACCAGTCCTGCTCCCACACGGGGCCAAGGACTTCCCTGCACAGTATCCCAACTTGGAGCACAGGGGCATCAGGGCCCCTGGGCCATCAGAGCTGGGGCATGAGCCCAAGGCCTGGAGGACCCTCAAGATCTCCTCCACCTCTGGGTCAGATTGGAAGAGCAAGGACGAGAAGTCCCCGGACTTCTGACTCCTCAGGGATGTACCCTCAGACCTTTTCCCCTCCCAATGCCTGGCGCTGGTCCCCAAATGAGGATCTGGCCTTTCTGGACTTTGCTGGGGATATGGCAAAAGCTCTTGCCTTCACCACTGAGTCCAAGGAGGATCCGCAAGCAGAGGTCCTTGAGATCCTCCAGTACAAAGCTCCCACTAAGGAGGCCCTTACAGTACCCATTCCCCCCCATCCTAGAGCGGCTTCTCTTCTGTATGTGGGAAACCTTGGCCTTGGTTCCCATTATGAGCAGGCAGCTGGATTCAATATACCAGGTCCACTGGAGCCCTGACTTCCAAAAGCTCAACTTCCTCAGAACTCCATGGGGTGGAGTCAGCCATACTTAGGCTCAAGAGACAGAAAATGCACTTCTTGGTGCCCATGGACAGGGAAGCTTACACCATGGATGCCCTGGGCAGAAAGTGCTTCCAGTCATCGATGCTCATCAGCCAGATCCAGACCTATCAGCTTTATATGGGCATGTACTTGTGGGATATGGCGAGGGAACTCGGGTTCTTGGCTGGCCTCTCTGAGGAACCTCTTCAGCAGTTCCAGACCCTGGCCTCCATGATCAGGGAGTGCTCCATGTTTATGACTTGGGCAACCTATGACGGCTTCAAGTCGGCAGCTAGAATTGCAGCAGTGGGCATTACTGCCTGTCACCAGGCCTGGCTATAATCTTCTGACCTAGAGCAATGGATGCAAGACAAGTTGGTCAGTAACCATGATGGACAAGGCCACCAAGCTTGAGCCTCAGTTCTTTACCAGGACCAGGTTCTTCAAGATCGCTGATCCTTCCCAAAGAAGAAGAAGGCTTATGGAAACTACACTCAGCATTCGACCTTCTCATCTCCCCAACCTGGCCAGCAGGCCAAAGAGCAGAGGCATGGGCTCTATAAGCCGAAGACCCCCATACCACAGACCGTGCCTGCTGCACAACCTGGCAGGGGCTTTTGATTCCATGGGCATAATCTCTCTTCATCAGGAGGTCCTTCCATACAGCGTATGGGGGAGGGTGGTCTGGTATTTACACTGACCAGTGGCTCTCCATCACCACTGATGCATGGGCCCTACAGGTGGTAAAGGATTGTTACCTCCTCTACCTCAATCAGACGCCTCTGCCATTCTTTCTGAGAGAGACCCTATGACTCCACTTCACCAGTAACTCACAAGTCTTCTGGCAGAAAGAGCAATAGAACTTGTTCCCCTTCATCTCAGGGGCAAGGAGTTCTACCATCACTACTTTCTGGTACCCAAAAGGACTGGAGGATTCTGGGACCTTAACCAGTTTCTGGTGCGAGAGAAGTTCAAGATGCTCTCCCTTGAGGCATTGCTGTCATACCTCCGGCAAGGAGACTGACTATGCTCCTTGGATCTAAAGGATGCATATACTCACATCCTCATCCATCCCATTCACAGGCAATACCTCCACTTCTTGGTAGGAGGCTGCCACTACCAGTTAAAGGTTTCATCCTGAGGGTATTCACAAAGTGCCTGGCGGTGGTTGCCAACTTCCTGCATCTCCAGGGGGTGTTCATCTTCACCTATCTGGATGACTGGCTCATAAAGGGCAGCACCACCACCGAAGCTCATCAGGCGACAGCCCTCACCATTCTTATTCTGGAGCACTTGGGGTTCATCATAAACTATTCAAAGTCCCAATTCCATCTGGCTCAATGCCTTGAGTTCATAGGGGCACAGCTGGACACCGTTCAGGCCAGGGTCTCCTCCCTCTGGACAAGGCCAAGTGCCTCAAGGTGCTTGCTGGGCATTGATAGGGTTCCCCCTCAGCATCTGCCCGCCTCCTGCTTTGCCTGCTGGGTCACATGGCGTGCACAGTGCATGTCAATCCAGATGTCTGCCTACATATGCAGTTGGCTTAGTGGATCCTCTGCTCGCAGTGGTCTCAAGCAACAGGACGCCTGTGGGACAGGGTTGTCATGACCCACCCTCTGGCCTATTCCCTCAACTGGTGGCAACAGCTCCAGTGCCTACGGACCCGAATGCCCTTCCAGGCCCCCGCCCCATAGAGGATCCTTACCACAAATGCCTCCAAAATGGACTGGGGAGCCCATTGCGACTATCTCCGCACTCAGGGTAGTTCGTTGCAGGCAAAGAGCCTCTAGCAGATCAACCTCCAGAAGCTTTGAGCCATAGCTCTAGCTCTCTGGGCTTTTCAACACCACCTACAGCATTAAGTGATACTGATCCAGATTGACAACCAGGTGGTGATGTTCTATATCAACAAGCAGGGAGGTACGGGATCATCCCTCCTGTGCCAGGAGGTGATGAGCCTCTGCTCTTTCACCAGCAAGAATGGGATGCTCCTGCGGGCAGGCTATTTCCTGGACCAGGACAGCACCCTGGCAGACCGGCTCAGCAGGGTCCTCCAACTGCATGACTGGCAGATGGACCCTCGGGTGGCCCACTGGCTGTTCTGTCTCTGAGGACGCCCACAGATGAACTTCTTTGCCAGCCTGACCAATGCTTAGCTGTCCCATTTCTGTTACAGGCAGCCACATCCCTCATGGGGGGCGGCAGATGCGTTCTTCATTCAGTGGACAGGGGACCTCCTCTATGCCTTTCCATCTACACCACTGATCGCCAAGACCCTGTTCAAGGTCCAGCTTGACAGAGCCACCTTGATACTGGTAGCTCCTCGGTGGGCCTGGCAGCTGTGGTTTCCCCTGCTCCTCTGCCTGTCTCAGGCACCCCCGGTCCATCTGGGATGTACCCCAGGCCTGCTCTGGCAGGAGGACAGCTCTCTCCTGCACTCCAATCTGGAATCCATGGCTCTGATGACCTGGCTGCTGAAAGGGTAGCCTTGGTCCACTTTAATCTCTTGAGTGAGTTGGAGGAGATCTTCCTCGCCTCCCACAAATCTTCCACCTGCCATTCCTACAGCTTCAAGTGATGGAGATTCTATGTGTGGTGTACAGAAAATCAGATCAACCCCTTCTCCTGTTCTGTCCAGCTGATGCTGTAGTACCTGCTTCACCTGTCCCAGGCAGGGCTGAAGTCCAACTCTGTTAGAGTACACCTTATTGCATTTTTGACACACCACCATCTTGCCAAGAGAAAGCCCCTCTCTGCTCAGCCCCTTGTGACTCGTTTCCTGGGGTGCCTACTACTCTCTAGGTCACCCATCCACCCCCAGTGGCACAGTGGGATCTCAATGGGGCTCTCTCAAAACTTACCACACCATCTTTCAATCCTCTAAGCTCTTTCCACCTCAAGTATCTCTCCTGGAAGGTAGTCTTCCTTGTGGTGCTCATCTCTGCTCACAGGGTTAGCGAGCTCCAGGCTCTGGTGGCCCATCCAGCTTAAATGAGGTTCCACAAGAACAGGCATGCACACTGAGTTTCTGCCTAAGGTAGTGTCTCCATTTCACCTCAACCAGGAGGTGGTGCTCCCCACCTTCTTCCCGCAGCCTCATGTTAACAGGGCGGAGGCCGATCTCCCCACTCTGGACTGTAAGCAAACTCTGGCCTACTATCTGGAGTGAACCCAAGCTCACTGTTGCTCCTCACAGTTCTTCATCTCCTACATCCCAAATCGGCTGGGGAAAACGGTGGGGACAACTGGGTCTCTAGTCGTACCCTGTCCATTTGGATGGTGGACTGCATCGCCTTCGGTTACAAGCAGGCTGGTCTCTCACTGGAATGCCGTGCCACAATGCACAGTGTCCGGGTCATGGCAGCCTCTGTGGCAAACCTGTAATCTGTTCTATTGGTGGAGATCTGCCGGGCTGCCGCCTGGTCCTCAGTCCATACCTTCGCAGCTCATTACTGCTTGGAGAAAGGGTCCCACCAGGACAGAATCTTCAGCCAGGCAGTAGTCCGTCATTTGTTTGGGGTGTAAGGCAACTCCTGCCCTCTGGCCCTTTGGTGTGTTCAGGCTACTGGAGAACCAGTCCCTCGTTTGACATTCTGGGCCACTCGTGGATCGGCTGTTCTTTGATTCAGTTGCTGCTTCTCATGGTTCACTTTTTCTGGTCACCCTGGCTTTTACAGTTTTTTTTCAGTAGCCTATAGCTGGGGACTTCCTGCTTGTTCCCAGAGAAAGCATAGTTACTCACCTGTAACAGGTATTCACTATGGATAGCAGAAATCAGTACTCACTACCCCCCACCCTCCTCCCCATGGAGTTGCTTTTCTTTTTGCCATCTATGTCATCATACTGAGGCAAGATGACATCCTTAGGCGGGAAGGGGACCACGCATGTGTGGTGCATCTTCCATATGTGAGGACTGATTCTCTGAGGACACCTGTTACAGGTGAGTAACTACGCTTTCTCTCCAGTAGTTAACTCTGAAAGTTACTGTGTTGAGTGTTCTCCTATGAATATGTGTGGTCACTATACTGCTGTCCTCAGGTGTTTCATTTGTTCGATATTAAAGGGGTCATTAATGCTAGTGTCACATGATGATTTAGGATGTGCTGTCTATTAGGTATTCTAACAAAGGCCCTTCTCATGAGAATCATCAACTTCATCAGCTTAACGCTGATTGTGTTCTGAGTAGTGACAGTCTAGGGAGCCTTTAGAGTGTATCTCTTTAGCTCCTGCTGTTAGAAGATTTGGTCCTCAACTGGCAGCATAGAGTACTCAGAATAAATATCATACTCCTGTTTTCTTCACAAGTATTATCTAAGTATTATCAATAGTAAGGTTTTAAAGAGATGCCATGAATTGCAAAACAAGCTATTCAATTGGGTCTGAATCACCATAAGAACATAAGAAATGCCATCCTGGGTCAGACCAAGGTCCATCAAGCCCAGTATTCTGTTTTGAACAGTGGCCAATCTGGGTCCCAAGTACCTGGCAGATACCCAAAGTCCACAGCTTCCACAATGCTTGTCCTGGGGTAAGAAGTGGATTTTCTGGGTCCTCTTATAGGAACATAGGAAATGCCTTACTGGGTCTGACCAAGGTCCAAACACTTACATATTTTCTAATATCAGGGAATATTATTGATACATGTCTGGTTAAATATAATTTATACTTGTCCAGATGTGCACAATGATAATTGTGCATATCTGGACAAGTAAAGTATAATAGGCATTGGTGGGTAACAAAAGGCAGTAGAACAAAACTTGTCTCACACAGAGGTTCACTCGGGTCAAAAGGGGATGGAATATTTTCCTCCCCAAATCTTGCTGAGCACCTTCACATGATGACCCCATGGTATAAAATCTATACTAAACCTCAACAAGGCGACCCTATGATAAAAGTATGGTAGGAAGGAAAAAGAAGGATACATACTGACCTCATGTTGCCCAGGATAAGAAGGTGTCCACCCATAACTTACTACTACTATTGAACAGTTGTATAGCACTACAAAACATATGCAGTGCTGCACAAACATATGTAAAAGATAATCCCTACTCAGTCTAGTCAAGACAGACAACAAAGTTGCTGTAGACATGGAATACATCTAGGGAAAATGATAAGGAACCACAAAGGAGATCAGGTGAGTCAAGATCCAAAAGCAGCAGAACTAGAGCTAACGATGGTGGTAGTGATAGTGCAAAACCTTCAGGACAAAATAACATCCCTGATGCAGCCATAGGTCATGGTGAACGTATTCATGGACCCACTCCCATAGGAGATAAATCACAAAAACTAATACAAAAAACTAAGAGGACTGAAAACTCTTAGATGGAGTCCTGAAGAAAAAAGGAGATAATGTACTGCTACTATTATGCCACATTAGCAGTAAATTTGAGAGACTGAGGTCATATTCCAAATACCCTGGTTTAGGAATGAGGTTCATGACTGTCATGGGATGAGCAAAACTAACCAATTTGGAGAAATTGCTCCAAAAGAAAGGCTCACTTTGTCAAACATACTCATTGTCATGAAGGCACTCAAGCTATTGATCATAGTCACTTTAAGGCACGGGTTCTTAACCCAGTCCTTGGCACACATGTAGTCAAGCAGGTCTTTAGGATAACCACAATGAATATGCATGAGACAGATTTGCAAGTACCTGGTAGGTTCCCAAAAAGACACACAGATTCCACAGTGCTCATCCCAGGGTGAGCAGTGGATTTCCTGGTCACTCTTTAATCATGGTTTATGAACCTTTCCTCCAGGAACTTGTCCAAACCTTTTTTAAACCAAGCAGCACTAACAGCTTTTACTACATTCTCCGGTAATGAATTCCAGAGTTTGATTATGTATTAAATAAGAGAATATATTTTTTTTACTTGTCTTAGATGAGTTACATTGTCGCTTAATTGTGTGTCCTCTAATCTTTCTACTTTTCAAAGGTATAAACAAATGATCTACATTTACCCTTTCCATTCCATTCATTAATTTATAGACCTCTATCATATCCCCCCTCAGCGGTCTCTTTTCAAAGTTGAAGAACCCCAAGCTTTTAAGCCTCTCCTTTCATCCCCTTTACCATTTTTGTTGGTCTTCCCTATACCTTTTCTAATTCAGTTTTTTTTTTTACTTTTTTAGGATATGGTCACTAGAATTGCACACAATATTCTTATATACATTAATTTAGCTTTTACTTATTACAACTATTTGATAACTGAAGAGTAGCAAATCACCTGGACTGGAAGTATACATCCAACGGTGTTGAAAGAACTGAAATATGAGATTGCAGATCTCTTCATGGTATGTGCCAAGGCTATCGGCTTTGATTGTGATCATTGCTCCATAGAATTCACCATTCATTTCATTCAAAGTCCAAGTTTATAAACATATATAGCAGATCATGAAAAATATAAATATACATGGAAAGCAGCATTAGAGCCAATTGGTCTCCTGCATTACAACATACACTGACGCTGCTGAACTTGCTCATGCAATTACATCTATTTAATAAACTGAAGAGTAGCAAATCACCTGGACCAGATAGTATTCATCCAAGAGTGTTGAAAGAACTGAAATATGAGATTTCATACCTGCTATTAGTAATCTTAACTATCATTAAAATCATCTGTAATACCTGAAGTTTGGAGAATGGCCAATGTAACACCAATTTTTAAAAAGGGTTCCAGGAGTGATCCGGGAAACTACAGACTGGTGAGCCTGACATCAGTACTGGGAAAAATGGCAGAAACCATCATAAAGAACAAAATTACTGAACATGTAGATAGTCATGGCTTAATGGGAGACAGCCAACATGGCTTTAGACAAGGAAGATCTTGTCTTACTAATCTGTTATATTTTTTTGAAGGTGTGAACAAACAGGTAGACAAAGGTGAATCAGTTGATATAGTGTATCTGGACTTTAAGAAAGCCTTTGACAAGGTCCCTCATCAGAGACTTTTGGCAAAACTAAAAAGTCATGGTATAGGAGGCAGCATACTATTGTGGATTAGGAACTGGTTAAAAGATAGAAAGCAGAGGGTAGGGCTAAATGGCCAATTTTTCCAAAGGGGAAAGGTGAATAGTGGAGTACCCCAGGGATCTGTGCTGGATTCTCTGCTTTTTAATATATTCATAAATGACCTGTAAATGGGAATAACGAGTGAGGTTATCAAATTTGCAGATGGCACGAAAGTATTTAAAGTTTTTAAAACCCATGAGGATTGTGGAAAATTGCAAAAGGATCTTGATAAATTGGAAGACAGGGCATCCAAATGGCAGATGGAATTTAAAGTTATGCACCTAGGAAAGAACAACCCAAACTATGGTTACATGATGCAAGGTTCTATATTAGGAACCACCACCCAGGAAAAAGATTTAGGTGTCATCGTGGATAGCATGTTAAAACTCTCCATCCAGTGTGCAGCGGCGGCCAAGAGAGCAAATAGAATGCTAGGTATCATAAGGAAAGGACTGGAAAATAAAACAAAGGATATTATAATTCTTCTGTATTGTTCCATGGTGCGACCACACCTTGAATATTGTGTACAGTTCTGGTTGCCGTATCTTAAAAAGGGTATAATGTTATTAGAAAAGATACAGAGAAGAGCCACAAAATGGTAAAGGGGATAGAAGGATACCACTATGAAGAGGGGTTAAAAAGGTTAGGGCTCTTCAACCTGGAAAAGAGACAGCTGAGGGGAGATATGATAGAGGTCTATAAATTGATGAATGGAGTGGAATAGGTAAATGTAGATCGATTGTTTATGTCATCAGAATATAGAAAGACTAGGGGTCATGCAATGAAGCTACAGGGTAACCTACTTAAAACTAATAAGAGAAAATATTTTTTCACTCAATGTATAATCAAATTCTGGAATTTGTTACTGGAGGATGTAGTAAAAGCTGTTAGTGTAGTTTGGTTTAAAAAACGTTTGGACAAGTTCCTGGAGGAAAGGTCCATAAACCATCATTAACAGGGACCCGGGATATCACTGCTTGACCCAATACAAGCATTGTGGAACCTGTGTCTTTTGGGGAAACGTCTAGTTAATTATGACCTAGATTGGTCAATGTTGGAAACAGGATACTGGGCTTGATATATCTTGGTCTGACCCAGTATTGCATATCTTATGTAATACTTATTCATTACATGTTATTACTATGATATATATATATACCAGGTTTTTTTTCCCTTTACTTATATTATAGGATTAGCATAGAAACATTGCAGGTTACTTGGATGCCTAATGGTGAAAATTGTAAGATGTTTTCAAACATTGTTAACAGTAGTATCGATAGAAGAACAAAATAAACATCAGAACAGCAAAACGGGACCTCCATAATTTTGCTCAGTTGCCAACTTAATTACTTACAATTATTTTTGCTAGTGTTGTTTCATTCAGAGGGTTATTGCTAAGGGATTCAGACTGCTTACACTTTTATAGTTCTTTTCAAAATGTGTGATAACATTGTGCAGTTATATCCAAAAAAGAAAAATCAATGCAATGCACATGCAGAGAGTATTTATTGACAGTTATACAAAGCAAAAAAAAAAAAAAAAAATCAACAGGCCAATCTGAGGAGATGTAATAAAAATGACTTTTTATTGCAAATAATATTTGAGCAAGGTGCTCTGGAGACATGAATTACAATTAGAAACTGAGCTATGACAATGTTTTCTCAATAAATGTTGTGCGTGTATTTTTTTCCCAATGGAAGAAGCATCTTCATTCACTTATTTTTTACATATATACAACTCATCCAGTGATATATACCTTATGAGTTTGCTTCAGGCATTTCATTCTAATTATTTTCTACATTGAAAGTTTTTAGATATCTCAGTGTTTCTAAAGCTGCTCTCAGTATGTTTCTCTACACAACCTAGTGAACTTTGCTCAATATTATGAGTGAATGAACATCCCTTGCACCTGCAGAGCTAACTTATGTTGATATATTTTCATGTTTCTCAAGCCATTCCTGGTGTACCCCCTTAGCCAGTCTTGTTTTTAGGATATCCATAATGAATATGCATGGAACAGATTTATATGCAATAGAGGCACAGCATAAAATCTATCTCATGCATATTCATTGTGGATATCCTGAAAACCAGACTGGCCAGGGGGTACACCAGGAATGGCTTGAGAAACATGAAAATATATCAACATAAGTTAGATCTGCAGGTGCAAGGGATGTTCATTCACTCATAATATTGAGCAAAGTTCACTAGGTTGTGTAGAGAAACATACTGAGAAGTAATGCACTACCAAGTTACACTGCATCTACAATTCATCAATCTTTAAACATGTCGGGCATATGTGCCTACCAACAAGAAAATTAATACCAACAATTACAAAAATACCCTCTATTACACAACCAATAAGCTAAATTGGCCTGTTTTTTTATTTTTATTGGTATGTATTCTAAAAAGCACAACATCTGGAAAGCTATGTATACCAATGCCCATAGTATTAGAAAAAAAGTTATAGATCTAGAAGCCAGACCTTGACAAATTTTCAAAGGATTTAGGAGCAGCCCCAAAATATTGCAGATGGGCTGAGCTCTCCCTTTGTCTAAACTGAAGTTGTGTGGAGTTAAAATATATAGCACTTTATAGCACTAAATGAAAGGTTAGATAATATGATTGGCATCTCAGAGACCTAGTAAAAGGAGGACAACCATTGGGAAGCTGTGATACCTGGGTACAAACTACAATATATTGCAATGACAGAATAGATCAAATTGGTGGAGCGATTGCGTTCTGTTAGAGAGCACATCAAGTCACAGAGGTTTAAAGATTTGTAGGAAAGAGAAAGGGCGCGGGCAGGGTCCCGGCGCCCGCGCGTAACTGGGTGCCCGGCCCGGCGCGGGACCCTGCACGTGGCCTTGTGGTGCATGTGGGGGGGGGAGGGGTGATGGCGCGTCAGCAGGGGAGCTTGTGCGGGGTTTAAAATGATTGGCTCCGTGAGGCTATGGGAGCGAGCGGAGTCAATCAGAGGCTAAAGCGCCGAATGCTGTGGCCGGAGCAAAGGGGTACAGTGCACATGCGGTGTGGCTGGAGCTCGAGCAGGGTGCAGGATCCAGAGTGGGAGAAGTATCGTACGGCAGCTGAAGGGGCCTTCGGCGGCGAGTCTTTCGGCGGGATCGGAGAGAAGCGGCGGCTTTGTGAAACCGGAGAGAAGCAGCGGCTTGGTGGAAGGTCAGGCGGCGTCTCTGTCACCGGTAGCAGGCGAGTGCAGCGTTGTAGCAGGCGAGTGCAGCGTTGTGTATTTGCAGGCATGAGGAGAGGGGTGTGGGGAGCGGAGGCGGTCAAATTAAATCAATACAAAAAATAAAAAATAAAACTACAACGATCAGAGTGAGGCACTTCACTCTTGAGTTCTCCTATCACCTGCTTAATAATAAAAAAAAAAATTTAATCACCGGATTGCAGCAGGATAAATTTGGGCCTGCGTATAGGGGATGTGGCTGGGAAGCAGGTGGGTAAGGGGCGTGGAGGGGATAGGGCTGGTGCTGGGCAGTTGAGGAGGCAGGGAGGGCGAATATTGGCCGTGGGGGGTAGGGGGGGCAGCGGGGTGGAGCGAGAGGGAGAGCTGCTGTGCGGGGGTTGGGCGCAGTGTGCGGCTCAATTAGGGGAAGCGCGGGGGTCTATATCCTCGGGGCTTCGAGTGCGGAGGGGTAATAGGGCCGGAGGATGGGGTGTTGGAGGCCAATGTGTGTTGAGAGCCCCTAGCGGGGAGTCTGGTGAGCCCTCAGGGAGTGAGTTGGAGCAGGTGAGAAGTGCATCTGGGGAGGAGGTCGTAGGGGGTCTTGGGGGTCGGTTGGAGCAGGGGCATGGGTGTAGTGCGGGCCATGGTTGGCGTGCGGGGGAGGGTGGGAGTCCTGGGCTGGGAGCTTGGGGACGGGACCCTTGCGGCGTGTTTCCCCCAGGGGGTGTTGGGGCTGTCCCGGGGGGCTATGTTCAGTATGTACAGCAGGGATTGTGGGACCAGTGGTTGGGGGGCGGGCATGGCTTTTCTCGGGCAGATTGGGCAGGAGCATGGCAGCTGTATTTGTCTACGGGTTTCCCGCCTTTCGGTTTTCCTTTTTTGTCTTCGCAGGTTCCGAGGATGAGGGGGTGGTGCCAGCCACAGTGGATTCAGCGGAAGGACGGGGTTTGGCTGCGGCTGACACGGTTGCCCCGAGGAGCGTCGAATGGATCTGCACAGGACCAAGGGACACGAAGTCAGCGGTCTATGGTTGAGCCTTCTCCAGGAGTTCCGATTCCAGCAGCCGGTGGGGAGGCAAGTGAGCAGACGGGTGTGTTACAGGCGGTAGTTGGCACGGATGGAGGGATGAGTGGAGGGCGGGCCCACACGGGGGGAAAGGCGTGGCAGAAGCGTTCTCAGCCATTACCAAGGGACCAGCGGCGGCCTATTATGCATGAGCTGTTGTTGGGTTTGTGCCGAGAGCTGCCCGGAGTTGCGGCTTCGCCATATGAGGCGGTGCTTTTTCGGGCGGTTTTTTGTCTCGCCTTTTTCGGGGCCTTTCGTGTTGGTGAATTGGCTGTCAATTCCGGAAGAGCCGGCCTGGGTAATAGTTTGCGTTGGCAGCATGTGTGGATTGAGAAAGGGATGGTACGCGTGCTGTTGGCTAAATCCAAGACGGATCAGTCGGGTAAGGGGTTGTGGGTCGTTTTGAGAGAGATTGGCGGGTGTACGTGTCCGGTGGTGGCTCTCCGGGCTTATGTGGGGGTTCGTCCGAAGGGGGCGGAAGGGTTTTTTGTGCATAATAATGCTCGTGCGGTTACGCGTTTCCACTTCACGGCGGTTTTGCGTTTGGTGTTACGGCGGATGGGTGAGGATCCGTGGCTTTTTTCGGCGCACTCATTTCACATAGGGGCGGCAACCAGTGTGGCGGCGGTGGGTTTGACTGGGGAGCAGATTCAGGGTATAGGCAGATGGCAGTCGCGGGCATTTATGGGCTATGTGCGGTTGTGAGGCGCCTCATTTGGGGGACTGGGGGGGGATATTTCTAATAATGTGCTTCTTTTGCAGATAGCGGTCCTGGTCAGCGGGAATGCTGGATGTTGGGACACTCCTTTGTGTTCTGGGCCGGGAGGCGTGCGGCAGAAAGGCCTATGGGCTGAAATTTGGGATTGGATTCCTCGGTGGTGGCGATTTCATGGCTGGGCGAGCGTGGTCTGCGATGGAATCAGTTGCTGCCTTTGCTTCGTCACCACGGGCGCATCCGGAAGCCGCCTGTCATATTGTTGGTGCATTTGGGAGGCAATGACTTGGCTGCTTGGTCTTGTAAGCAGCTTATTAGAGCGGCCAAAAAGGACTTTACTGCAGTTATCCACATGTTTGTGAGTGTTGTATTGATCTGGTCGGATATTATCCCGCGGCCGGCGTGCTGGGGGCAGCGGAGATGGTCCCGAGGTTTGACTAAGATTAATAGGCAGATAGGGAGGTGGGTTTGTGAGCGCGGGTGTATCAAGTGCAGCATGATTGGGTCGAGGTGGATTGTGCCGGGTTGTATAGGGAGGATGGTGTCCATCTCTCTCCTGTGGGCACAGATCTGCTGCTGAACGATTGGCAGGAAGCAGTGGAGAGGGTGATGAGCAGTTAGATGCTGGTCGCAGCTTTTCACAGGGGGGCGGCACAGGTAAGGTGTGGTACCTGTGCCGGTGGCGGGATCCTGGAGGTTTCCGGGGTCCGGAGTCTTAGGTGACTTGGGGCGAGGGCAGGGTGCCCTCGACCCGGACAACCCCTGGAAGACTTTTGCTAGTAATATGGCGAAGTCGGATAGGGGTGGGAGGAACTTGGCCGGTCGGGTGACCATGGCTTGAGCGGAGGCTGCGGTTGCTTTGCTAATTGCATGGCTGGTGACATGTGGCTCCTCTGGGGGGGGGGGGATTTTGGGCTTGTTCATTATTATTATTGTTATGTTCAAGAGTTGTTTTAAATAAAGCTTGGACCAGTGTTTGTTCCAAAATTGGTGTCAGTGAATTTTTGGGGTTGGGATGAAAGGGATGAAAGGATGGTGGGGTGAACGGGGATGAAGGGTGAGCGCGGGTCCGGCTACCCGGTTAGTGAAAGGGCGCGGGCAGGGTCCCGGTGCCCGCGCATAACCGGGTGCCCAGCCTGGTGCGGGACCCTGCACGCGGCCTTGGGGTGTGCAGGAGGGGGGTGATGGCGCATCAGCAGGGGAGCTTGTGCGGGGTTTAAAATGATTGGCTCCGCGAGGCTAGGGGAGCGAGCGGAGCCAATCAGAGGCTAAGGTGCCGAATGCTGTGGCCGGAGCAAAGGGGTGCAGTGCACATGCGGTGTGGCTGGAGCTCGAGCAGCCCGCCCTCCCACCCTTGAATGATATGTGGGGGGGTGCGTAGTTGGGGTGTCGCAGCAGGGGGGCAAGGAGCGGGATCCCGGAGGTTTCCGGGGTCCAAAGTCTTAGGCGACTTGGGGCGAGGGCGGGGTGCCCTCGACCCGGACAACCCCTGGAAGACTTTTGCTAGTAATATGGCGAAGTCGGATAGGGGTGGGAGGAACTTGGCCGGTCGGGTGACCATGGCTTGAGTGGAGGCCGCGGTTGCTTTGCTAATTGCATGGCTGGTGACATGTGGCTCCGCTGGGGGGGGGGATTTTGGGCTTGTTCATTATTATTATTATTATGTTCAAGAGTTGTTTTAAATAAAGCTGCGACCAGTGTTTGTTCCAAAATTGGTGTCAGTGAATTTTTGGGGTTGGGATGAAAGGGATGAAAGGATGGTGGGGTGTACGGGGATGAAGGGTGAGCGCGGATCCGGCTACCCGGTTACAAAATACACTGCAGAATCTCTATGGATAAAAATTCCATGTAAAAAGAGGAAGGTGATGGGGATGTTTTACTGACCACCTGGCCAGAATGAACAGATGGATGTTGAAATGGTAAAAGAAATCAGGGAAGCTAACACAAATTACAAGACAGTAATAATGGGTGCTTTTAACTACCCCAGAATCGAATGGGTCAGTGTCAAAGCAGGAAATGCTAGGGTTATAAAGTTTCTAGATGAAATAAATGACTGCTTCATGGAGCAGCTGGTTCATGAACCAACAAGAGGGGAGCTATTTTGGACCTAGTCCTTAGTGGAACTCAGAATCTGGTATAAGTGTGTTGGAACCATTATTTATACCACTTTATCATTTCACTCAAAGCAGTTTATATTGTAACTTAAACTTCTGGAGATAATGAGTGTTAAGTAACCTACTCAAGGCCACAAGGAGTACTAGTGGGAATCAAACTCTGGCTGTTTGGTTTCCAACCCAATACTCTAACTATTAGGCTACTCCTCCACTTACACTTGGAAGCAGTAATCATAGAATGATTGAAGAAAAAACTAAAAGGAGCATCTGCAAAGGTTAAGGATTTGCATCAAACACGTGCATTGTTTAAAAATACTATCTTGGAAGCCCAGACCAGCTGTATTCCACGCTTTAAGAAAAGTAGAAGGAAGTCCAAAAAACAGCAATCATGATTTAAAGGTGAGGTCAGACAGGCTGTTGTAGCCAAAAAAAGCATCTTTCAGGAAATGGAAAAAGGAGCCAAATGACGAAAACAGGTACAGAGAAGAGCCACCAAAATGGTAAAGGAAATTGAAGAATACCTTTGTGAGGAAAGGCTTAAAAGGTTAGGACTCTACAACTTGGAGAAGAGACGGCTGATGAGAGATATGATAGAGGTCTATAAATTAATGAATGAAGTAGAATGGGTAAACATAGATCACTTGTTTGCATCATCAAAAGTAGAAAGACTAAGGGACAGAAAATTAAACTACAGTGTAACACATTTAAGAATAATAAGAGAAAATATTTTCACTCAATGTGTAATCAAACTGGAATTCATTACCGGAGGATGTAATAAAATCTGTTAGTGTAGGTCCATAAACCATTATTAAAGAGGACCTAGGAAATCTACTGCTTGCCCCAGGACAAGCATTGTGGAACCTGTTCGCCTTTTTGGTAACCTGCCAGATACTTGTGACATGGATTGGCCACTATTGGAAACAGGATACTAGGCTTGATGGACCTTGGTCTGACCCAGTATGGTATTTCTTATGCGCTTATGTTCTTATGAGGAGTGGGGAGTGGAGGAAATCTCTTCTGAGGTCCACTGCAGCTCCTTTAGGGCCTGATTTACTAAGGATGTTTTTCCCATTCTGTGTCTAAGAAAGCTTAGTAAATTAGACCCTTAATATAATGCAACACAGTTCCAGAAGAAGTCAATGACCTCTCACCATCCTCACCCTCCCATGCTGTAAGCAGCATGCTCATGACCCTTGCACCCTGCCCTCACCTAATTTCCTTCTCTCTCTATTTTCTCAATCTCCTGCATGCTGTCATCATCCACTATCTCTCTCCTTCACAACCATCTGAATCCCTTACCCCCTAACAAGTCAGTCACCTCTCACCCCATCAGCTAGTCACAACTCCTCTCCACCTCACAGGCACTTAGTCAGATAGTCACCCTGCACTCTACCACCTCAAAGTCACCTACTCAGCCACCCACTCTTCACCATGTCCCCAGCTCTCAGACACCCCCTCATTCAGTCATCCTGCACCCCTATAGCCAGTCACCCTTCTCCCTCTCCTCGTCCAATCTCAGGCACCCTCTTAGCTAGTCACCCTGTTCCCTTACCCCCCAGGCATTTACTCAGCCAGTCACCCTGCATTGCCCCATCTCTCAGGAGCCTCTCAATCAGTTTCTCATCATGCCCCTTCCTACTTCCCAGGCATCTTATATTTTCAAGCCACCCCTCAACCAGTCACCTTTCATCCTTTTCTTCTCTTCATCCATACATTCCCTCAGTCAGTCAGGAGGGTGTGTGTGTGTGTGTTCACATGCTATTGCATGGACGTTCTGTGTGTGTGTATGTGCACATGTTCATTGCTGCAAGGAAGAGGTGTGTGTGTGTGTGTTTGTGTGCGTGTGTGCATGCTCACACTGCTGCATAGTACCAAAGACCATGTAGGGTGTGGGTTGCTTCATGGGTGAGGAGTGCCAATTGGCTCAAGATTTGCCCAACAGGATTGATCTATTTTTTTGTTTACCACACTGCATGTAGTTCTCATTTCCCAATTGGGTTCTAGAAGAAAAACAACACTACATGTCCATGCTTGCAATAGAGTAAACCCAGGTCTAGATCAATCTTGCCCAGTAAATCTGGAGCCACTTGTCAACTAAGATCATTCCAGCAGCAGTCTCAGCATCCCTCAACCCCTCTGCCCCATCCCTAGCAACCATTTCAGCCTTCCTTAAACCCCTTCTCATATTAGCAGCAGTCTCTCTCAAATTTTCCTACTCAAGGAGCAATTTCTGCTTTCTTCCCAGCCACCAGTTGCTTATTGAAAAATTAATTATTCTTTTACTATTCTTCCCGCTTCCAGTCTGCTAACTATTGTTCCTCCTAGTCCCCTATACCTTTGTTTTTATCAAGTTGGAGCTGATGCCCTTTTTTCTGTTTCGAGCCATTCGCAAAGCCCAGTCACTCAAAGGAAAACTGCTGTAGCTGTTAACGAGAATCAGGAGGCTGTTTTCTAAAGCCCAACTATGGCCCCTTCTACAAGGTGTGACATAAAAGAAATGGGACTGTGGCAGCCATGCCCATGACTCAATGCCAATTTGCTAACCACTTTTGTCACTGTGTTGTGCAACATCTAGCCACTATTCTGCTTTAATATTTTTCATCTCTCTCACTCTGTTTTTCTTTTTCAGGTTTTTTTGTAGCACACTGCTCCATTGCTTTGTCATGCAACTGGAGGTGGCAGAAATATGGAGCAAAGAATCAAATTGAAATTTCTGGTTAAGTTGGAGAAGGGCCCAACTGAGTGTCTCCAACTTCTCCAAAAGACTTATGGAGAAGATGCAATGTCAAGGTCACGAGTCTTTGAGTGGCACAAATGCTTCAAGACTGGCCGCGAGGAGGTGGAGGATGACCCCGAGTCAGGACGGCCTTCCATGACAAAGACAGTTGGTGCGGAGTGATCGCAGATTGATGGTGCAGATGCTAGCTGAGGAGCTCAGCCTGAACAGCGAGTCAGTGCAGACCATCTTGGTGCAGGAGCTGGGGATGCGGAAGGTGTGTGCCAAGATGGTGTCCAAGCTTTTATCGGATGACCAGAAGGAGCACCAACTCAATGTTTGTCGAGGCTTGCTAGAGAAGTTCGAAGAAGATCCAGAGTTCGTCGGCCGAGTCATCACAGGAGACGAGACTTGAGTCTTCCAGTACGACCCTGAAAGCAAGAGACAGAGCCTGCAGTGGGACTGTCACCCAGACCCAAGAAGGTGCGCATGTCCAAATCAAGGATCAAGGTCATGCTGATCACATTCTTCGATTATAAGGGAGTGATCCATCATGAGTGTGTGCCTGAGGGTCAGACAGTCAACCAGCACTTCTACCAGCAGGTTGTCAATCGCCTCCATGATCGGGTTCGGTGCAGCAGGTGGGCTCTGTGGAAAGACAAGTCATGGCTGCTCCACTACGACAATGCTCCTGCACACACTGCATTCAGTGTGAGGCAGTTCTTGGCCAACAAACAGATCACAGCTCTCGAACACCCTCCTTATTTCCCAGATCTTGCACCGTGTGACTTCTGGCTCTTCCCCAGTCTAAAGACTGTGCTCAAAGGAACTAATTTTGCCTCTGTAGAAGAGATCAAGGCCACTGTGACGAGGGAGCTGAGGGACCTCAAGGAGGAGGACTTTACCGAGTGCTTCCGTACATGGCAGAAGTAAATGCATAAGTGCATTAACTCTGGGGGGGGGGGGATTACTTTGAAGGGGACAATGCATAATTTCTCTATAGATTTTCTAATAAAACATTTATGGGACAGTCTCATTTCTATTTTGTCACACCTCGTATTTTAGGAATGCCTATGGAAGAAGGAGCTGAGCATGCTGCTCCAGTCTGCAGCCAGCTCTACACTGAGCTGCGGCCATTTTGCTTTTGAGTGCTTGCAGGAGAGACAGAATGAAATCCCTGGTGCCAAGGTTCAATTTTTAGGTGCCATGGCATCCGGGATTTGTCGAGCCCTGCTAGAGGCTATAATGGAAGAAACTGATTTGGATTTAGTGACAATAACAAAGATGTGGTTCACAGAGGACCATGACTGTGATATCATTACACCATGCTATAATCTAATCAGGAAAGACAGGATAGGAAGAAAGGGAGGAGGAGTAACATTGTATGTAAAAGCTATTATAAGAGCAACGCAATTGGAGGGATTACTATATAAAGAGGAGGCACTGTAGGTTAATCCTGAAAGAGGGAAGGGAACATTTATTTTTATTGGTGTAGCCCTCCCAGGAAAAAGAAATTCATAAAGATTTATTCAAAGACATTCAAAAAGCATGCTATGAAAAAGGAAGTACTATTACTAGATAACTTCAATTAGCTAGATGCTGATTGGAACATCCTGGATACAGTATTATCCATAAATAGGTAGATCCTGGATTCTCTATAGGGATAACTGTTCCAGTAGCTAGTAATGGAACACACACAGGAAAGGGTAATACTGGGCCTTGTGCTGACAAATAGGGAAAGTAGCCTAGTGGTTGGGACACGTTTCTTTGGGCCGGAGGGCCAAGGATTTAATTCCTGCTCAGGGACAGTAACCTTGGGCCGGAGGGACTGGAGTCTCTACTCCTAAAGGCACTCTTTGTGGTCTTGGGCAAGCCACTTAACCCTCTATTGCCTCAGATATGCATGTAGATTGTGAGCCTTTGGGGGAAGAGGGAATATATACAGTACCTGATTGTAAACTGCCTAGGATTTGTTATTGCAGATGGGTGGTATATAAATGCCTTAAATAAAAATAAAATAACTAAATACAAATATTTTAGTGAGTGGATCACTGGCCTCTTGTGATCACTGGATGGTGGGTTCAGTATTGGGATATAGGTGGGGATGGTTCACTCAAAAAGTGAGGATCCTAGACTTCAGGAAATTTGTTTCAAGATGGGGAGATACTTCCAGAAGTCTTTCGAACAGGGGTTTTCCACCCATTTCTCGGGACACACCTAGCCAGTCAGGTTTTCAGGATAACCACAATGAATATGCATGATAGAGATCTTCATGCACTGCCTCCCTTTCATGCAAATCTCTCTCATGCATATTCACTGTAGCTATCCTGAAAACATGACTGATTAGGTATGTCCCAAGGACTAATTTGAGAATCCCTGCTTTAGATCACTAGGACCATCAAGGGGAAGTAGAAAAGCAATGGGGAACCTGAAAGAAGATATGTTAAGGGTAACATACTTTTTCATTAGAGAAGTAAATAAAAGTAAGAGAAAATAGCCACTGTGGTTTTTAAAATTAATAGTAAAAAAATAAGGAAAAAGAAGTTAACATCCATAAATTCATACAGATTGCAGAAAGAATAAGAGTAAGACAAATAACAGTATCTGGAAAAGCTAAGAGAAGCTGGAAGTATAATCAGAAATGCATATATACAAATCAGAAATATAGAGAACAAGATTTTTTTTCAGTTTGATAAAGACAGGAGACAGTGTGAAAGTGGCATTGTAAGATTCAGTACTAAAGGAGAGAAATATATAGAGAGGTTAATGAGGACTCATCAACAACCTTCGCTATGCTGATGATACTACATTACTGGCTGAAAGTGAAGATGATCTGAAACATTTGCTTCTCACAATCAAAGAACATAGTCTCAAAATGGGCCTGCACTTTAATGTAAAGAAGACAAAGATCATGACAACTGGCATAATCAACAGGTTCATCGTTGAAGGAGAAGAAATTGAAATCGTGAACAACTTTAACCTACTTGGATCAACTATCAATAAAGAAGCAACAAGCAGTCAAGAAATCAGACGACGCATTGCTCTTGGCAGAATGGCTATGAAAGACCTAGATAAGATTCTCAAGAGCAGAGATGTCTCTCTCCATACAAAGATTCGACTTGTTCAGGCCATGGTATTTTCAATAACATCATATGGATGTGAAAGCTGGACAGTGAAAAAGACAGACAGGAAGAAAATTGATGCCTTTGAATTATGGTGCTGACGGCGAATACTGTGTATACCATGGACTGCCCGAAGAACAAACCAGTCGGTACTAGAGGAGATCAAACCTAAGCTTTCTTTAGAAGCTCAGATGACAAGACTTCGACTTTCATACTTTGGACACATCATGCGAAGAGAAAGATCATTAGAGAAAGACATCATGCTTGGCAAGATAGAAGGTCAATGCAAAAGAGGAAGGCCAGCAATGAGATGGATCGATACAATAACAACAGCTACGGGTACCAGTCTGTTCACAATGAGCCGCCTGACTGAAGACCATAGTAACATAGTAACATAGTAAGTGACGGCAGATAAAGACCAGCATGGTCCATCTAGTCTGCCCAGCAAGATGGCAAGAGTAGGTGCACCTGTCGCTCTGTGCAGGCCACCCCTCCCCATGTTTTTGTTTCTGTTTAGGGGTGAACCCACCAATCCATGTAGGACACCCTTATTTGTTCAGACGCTAGATAGTTCAAAAGTTAGATTGTACCGTTTATTTTGCTTTTATCCTGTTGCTGTAAAGGGATCCACTGTGTTTGTCCCATGCTGTTTTGAATTCCATCATCGTGTTTGCCCCCACCACTTCCATCGGGAGGGCATTCCAAGCATCCACCACCCTTTCAGTGAAGAAATATTTCCTGACATTGCCTTTCAATTTACCACCTTGCAGCTTCATGTTATGCCCTCTAGTTTTACAGCTTCCCCATCTTTGGAAGAGGTTTGTTTGTTCATCATTTCTCTTTAAGTATTTAAAGGTCTGAATCATATCTCCCCTGTCCCTCCTCTCCTCCAAAGTGTACATATTTAGGTCTTCAAGTCTCTTCTCATAAGGCTTCTGGCGCAGGCTCCAAATCATTTTGGTCGCCTTTCTCTGAACAGTTTCCAGTCTTTTTACATCTTTTGCAAGATATGGTCTCCAAAACTGAACACAGTATTCCAAGTGAGGTCTCACCAGTGACTTGTACAGTGGCATAAGTACCTCTTCCTTTCTGCTGGTAATCCCTCTTTGTATGCAGCCCAACATCCTCCTGGCTTTTGCCACCGCCTTGTCGCACTGTTTTGCCACCTTGAGATCATCAGAGATAATCACACCAAGGTCTTTCTCCTGAACCGTGCATACCAACCTCTCACCCCCTATTGTGTACTTTTCCCTTGGATTTCTGCTACCCAGGGTGCATGACACTGCACTTTTTCACATTAAATCGTAGTTGCCAAGCATTAGACCAGTCTTCCAGCTTTTGTAGATCTTTCCTCATGTTATCCACTCCCTCAGGGGAGTCCACTCTGTTGCAAATTTTTGTGTCATCTGCAAAAAGACAGACTTTTCCATTCAGTCCTTCAGCAATATCACTCACAAATATATTGAACAGTGCCGGGCACAGGACCGAACCCTGAGGCACCCCGCTAATCACCTTCCTTTCATCCGAGTGAGCTCCATGTACCATCACCCTCTGTTGTCTGTCAGTCAACCAATTTCTAATCCAGTTTACTATCTTGGGACCCATCTCCAAGCTACTGAGTTTGTTGACAAGCCTCCTATGAGGAACAGTATCAAAGGCTTTGCTGAAATCCAGATAGATGACATCCATTGCATGCCCCAGATCTAGTTCCTTGGTCACCCAATCAAAGAACTCAATCAGATTTGTTTGGCAAGACCGTCCTTCGGTAAAACCATGTTGCCTTGGATCTTGCAACCTGTTGGTTTTGAGAAAGTTCACTATTCGCTCTTTCAGGAGCGCCTCCATTACTTTTCCTGCCACCGAGGTAAGGCTCACGGGCCTGTAATTTGACACTTCTTCCCTGTCACCACTTTTGTGTAGAGGTACAACATTAGCCATTCTCCAGTCCTGAGGAACCACTCCTGTTTCCAAGGATCTGTTGAAGACATCCTTTAATGGTCCTGCAAGAACTTCTCTGAGCTCTTTCAGTATCCTGGGATGTATCCCATCTGGTCCCATGGCTTTGTCCACTTTCAGTTTAGCAAGTTGTTCTAACACCTCATCTTCTGTGAATGGTGTGGTATCTGCTTCAGTCCTATTTTTATATTTGGGAGTCACAGCTGGTCCATCTCCAGGATCTTCTTTAGTAAAAACAGAGCAGAAGTATTTGTTTAGCAATTTCGCTTTTTCAGTGTCACTTTCCACGAGTCCTTTCCCAGCACTTCTGCGTCCTGCAATTCCAACTCTGATCTTCTTCCTTTCCTGAATATACCTGAAGAAAGTTTTGTTGCCACCCTTAACATCTTTAGCCATCTTTTCTTCTGCCTTTGATTTTGCTATCCTTATTACTCTTTTAGACTCTTTGAGTTGGATCCTGTATTCATTTCTGTGTTCTTCTGTTTGCAAGCTTTTGAATTTTGCGAAAGCTGTGTTTTTTGCCTTTATTTGAGCAGCCACCTCTTTGGAAAACCAAATAGGTTTCCTTCTCCTCTTGTTTTTATTTATTTTTCTTACATATTTATCTGTTGCCCCTTTTATTGCCACCTTTAGTTTAGTCCATTGCAATTCCACTTCCCTTATCTCCTTCCACCCCGTCATCTCCTCCTTTAAGTACTCGGCCATTTTATTGAAGTCAGTGTTTTTGAAGTTTAGGACTTTGAGCTTGCTATGATTGGCCTTTACCATGGCTTTTATCTCAAACCACACCGTGTGATGGTCGCTGTTGCTCACAGGGGCACTCACGCAGATATTCGACACGTTATCACTGTTGGTGAGCACTACATCCAGCGTTGAGCTTTCCCTGTTTGGTTCCATCACCATTTGTCTAAGTAATGCATCTTGGAGAGCATCCACAATTTTTTTGCTTCTTTCCATATGTGCAGAAGGAGTAATCCAATCCACATCAGGTAGATTAAAGTCACCCAATATGATCGCTTCCCCCTTTGTTGCTATCTTGGCAATATCTATAATCAATTCATTATCTCTCTCTTCAATTTGAGTCGGAGGTCTGTAGACTACAGCAATATGGATGACAGTGCCATCTCCTCTTTCCAACGCAATCCAGAGCGCTTCTTCTTTTCCCCATGTTCCCTGCATTTCAGTAGCTTTAATACTGCCTTTGACATACAAGGCTACTCCTCCTCCTTTTTCATTTTCTCTGTCTCTTCTGAATAGATTATAGCCAGCTATGGCTATATCCCAATCATGCGATTCATTAAACCATGTTTCCGTAATGGCCACGATATCCAAATCAGTTTCCACCATTAGGGCTTCCAGGTCTGGAATTTTTTTGGCTAAGCTTCGAGCATTTGTGCTCATTGCTTTCCAGCATTTACCTGGCTTGTGTGTGTTTTGCATTGATTTTATTCTGCCCACTTCTTCCCACAATGTTTTGATGTGTGTTTTAAGAGTGTGGCTGTTTCTGATGTTGTTCTGCTTTTGCAGGGGGTGGCATGCAGATGTTGACCTTCCACATCCGTCACCCCCTTTTCCTAGTTTAAATGCATATCCACATACTGCCTGAATTTTTCACTTAGGTTTATTTTCCCTGCGACAGAGAGATGTAGTCCATCAGCACAGTATAGTCTCTTGTTGGTCCATCTGTTGCCCCAGTTGCCAATAAATCTGAATCCTTCTTGTTTGCACCAGGTCTGGAGCCATGTATTAAAGTTGTTAATGCGATGCAGCCTTTTTGTCCCCTTACCAAGAACAGGTAGAACTTCTGAGAATGCAACAGTGTTAACAATGGGCTTGAGTTTCTCTCCCAGAGATTGGAAGTCCTTTTGGGCTGTAGAGGCACTGTTTCTAGCCAGGTCATTTGTGCCCAAGTGGATAATAACATCTGGTTTGGAGTGCTCACTTTTTGTGCTAAGTATTTCAACAACTTGGTTTGTATTCTTGCTGGCTGAAGAGCCTGGTAGGCACATGACTATCTTCTCTCCTTTGAACTGTGTTCCCAAGTTGGTGCCTCTGATGATGGAATCTCCAAGTAGTAATAGTTTTCTGTTTGGTGAGGTTTTCTTCATATTTGGTGCTTTAGCAGGAGATTGGGCATTGTCTGACTCATTTAAGGGCCCTTCAGTTTCTTTGGGTTGGGCATCCTCATTAGCCAAGGCAGAGAAGGCATTTTGCAGGGATATCTCTTGATGTGTAGGATGTCTCTGCGTTACAGGTCGCAATCTTCCAGAACCCACTGTGATCCATTTGTTCCTGGGGTGTTTGATTCTTTGTGGGAGCGTTGGTGGACTTTGTTCAGTTTGTATCCGAGAAGAGGTGCGCTTCATTGCAGCCAGTTCCTCCCTCAGTAGAGACACTTCTTTATGCATGGCTGCTAGGTCTTTCCTTAGTAGAGTCAGTTCTTCATGCATGGCAGCTGACTTTAGGCAAATAGGACAAGCTCTTAGGCTCCAAATGATTCTTCTTTGAATGAAAGACCGAACACAATTTAGGATAGCTATCCAGAGGGTCGCCATGAGTCGACTCCGACTCGACGGCACTTAACAACAACAACAATGAGGATTAAGCAGGATCTCTTAATAGATATTGTTGTTCTGTGTTCAGTGATGAAGGACTGGGAATAGGAATTTAGAGAACAAACACAAACAGGAATGGAAGTGAGAGAGACCTCTAAGTTAACTAAAAGTAGTCAAAGTGATGGGGACAGATAGGATACATCTTAGGGTATTGAAGGAACTTAGGAGGGTTGTAATGGCTCCACTGTATGATGTTTTCAACACATATCTAGATTTGGGAATGGTCTCAGAGCACTGAAGGTGAGCATATGTAGGTCCTCTCTACAACAGTGGAAGTATGAAGGAGGCTGAGAACTACAGGCCAGTTATTTTGGCCTGAGTGGTGAGTAAATAAATGGAAATCCTGCTCTGAAGATATCTCAGAATCTAGAGGTAGGTCTTGTCAGATCAATTCTTTAAAATTGTTCTGCATAGGTGACTGGACTAGAAGCTGGATAAGTGGAAGGTGACAAAGTGTGGTGGTAGAGTTCACATTGATGATAAGAAAGATACCAGTGGTATGCTGCAGGGATTGATCTTTGATGTGATTCTTTTCAACAGTTTTCTAAGAAATATTGCAGAAGGACTATCTTGAAAGGTTTGTCTTTTTTTCAGATGATGTCAAAATCTGCAATAGGGTAGATACCCTAGAGGTGTGGATGAGGAGGGATCTAGAAAATAGGAAAGCTGGTCTAGAATTTCACAATTAAGATTTAATGATAAAAAAAACCATCAGGGTTATGAATTTATGCTATATGGGGTGAATTCCTTCTGTCCATAAAAGATGAGGGGAGCATGAGGCTGATTATAGCTGGCCATCTTAAGGCAGCCATACAGATAGAAAGATGATGGCAAAAATCAGAAGGATGGTTGGGGACTTAAGGAATGGAATGACTAGCAGAAAAAGGAGATGATGGTGCCTCTGTATAACTCTAAGACCTCATGTAGAATACTATAAAGAATTCTGGAAACCACACCTTCAAAAGGATATAAACAGGATACAGTTGGCTCCGAGGGTGACTACTAAAATGGTCAGTGGGCTTCATCATAAAGGAGAGGGGTACTGACTCATAGATATAAGGGCATGATATTCAGGGGAACTTATCTGGTTAGCAGTTGCTATTTAATGGATAAGTGCCGCTGATCAGGATATTTAGTGGCCCCTTATGGATGGTGCTATTGAATACCCCTACAGACCAGCATAGAACTGTCTGGATAGTGTTGAGGTGATCTGAGGGAACTATGGAGGCAGAGATGGCTATTATCCATACAACCGCAATAATTATCCAGATAAATTAGGATGGCTGAAAAGCAATGATGTAAAGATATGGGGTCAGCAAGGCATAACAAAAAGAATTACTAGCACACACTAACACATTTTCACACCCCGATGCTATTAAAGTACGATATTAGTAACTGGTCCCATTGCATAAAATTTATTTATTTATTACATTCTCTTATATACTGTGCTATTCTGCATCAGTGCAGTTTACATTGAACAAACTGAAATTACATTGATCAGGGCATTATAACTTTGGAGATAACTATTTTACAGGGAACATGGGCTATGGAGGGTTAAGTGGCTTGCCCAAGACCACAAGGAGCACCTGTGGGACTAGAAACCCCAGTCCTTCCGGCCCAAGGTTGCTGTCCTCTAGTGGGATTTGAAACCCCAACCTTCTGGCCTGAAGTACCTTGCCCCAACCACTAGGCCAATCTTCCACTCCACAATGGCATTGGTGTGCCACTCCTCCACTCCACAATGGCATTGGTGTGCACTAATCTGGTAACATACATTAGTAACTCCAGCCCTAAGTTTCTTAACTTTATTCCAAAAATGTTTCTTTAAAAATTCCCAAAGATCTATTTTCTGTTCCAAAATCCTTTCTTGCCCTTACAGCAGGCAGTAGTTTTGTTCTTCAAGAGTTCATTAAAATCTTAGGCTCTATGATTACTAGCCAAAATATTATTACAACTATCAGTCATTTCTGATTCATCAGCTCAGTAAGGTCAGCTTTCAAGTCTTTATGTAATGTTTTAATTGAAACCATTTAAGATTGTGCAGTGCTGATAAATTATATTTCTAATGTAATTCGGGAAAGAATATAAACAACCATCTTTCATAGAATGGAAGCATAGCCTGACTTTTAGGGCCATGGTGTGAGTGCCACCAAAGTCAAGGCTTAAATTTTCCTTCAACTCTATTGTTCCTTATGACCTTGGACAAGCCACTTCATCCTTCATTGCCTTAGGTACAAAATGTAGTGCTAGAGATACTGTTGTGCACTCCTGCATTAGTGCATGCGGATGACATTTAGCACATTTTATTTTATTGCAAGTCCCATTATTTGCAATGGGCCCTAGTTGCTGCTAACATACGTTAATGATATTAACAGGTGAAAACTTGGTAGCACACTTCGGTATCTTTAGCTGTTAGACTTTAAGCACTACCTATTCCAAATGATTTCAGGCTTAGATTTGGAAAGATATATGCTAAATTGTAATAAGCAGTTACTAGGGAAATTAGCATTTGGTAACAGTTACTGCATTGCCATGGCCTTGGTACACGCCACATTATAATTTCTGCAGAGGATGAGAGAGGATTAAAACTGAGCAGGTTATGGGTGTGGGCAATGCTTGCAGTTAGCACTGCAGACAGCACATTTATTGCAGCCCACTACAAGTGAAAGGAAAACTCAATTACTGCAATGAGGATTCCTCCCATCCCTCCAATAAGACTCCAGACATCTCTCCAATTCTCCCAATCACGTTCCAGAACCCCCTCCCCAGCACTTATCTCTGGTGGGTTAGTGACAGGACAGGATTGATTCCCAGATGTTCCTGCCCCATCAGGTTCAAAATGTTGGCTCTGATCTCTAGCAACAGCCTAACAGTACTAATGCTAGGAATCAACTACCAAATAAAGGCAGATATTTGACCACTATAGGTAGAACCACTATAGCTTGACCACTATAGGTAGAACCCTGAGACTAATACAAGGTGTCAGAGTTGTTATATTGAATCTGGGCAGGTGTTGAGGGAGGAGGGTCCAGGGATTGTCCTTACCCCACTGCTAATCCACCATTGACACTCCTGATAGGTGTTGGGGTGGATTGGGTGGATTGGGAGGATAGAAAGGGGGTTCTGGAACCTGATCAGGGTTGGGAGGGAGATTCAAAATCAGAATGGGAGATAGTAATAGAGTTCTGGAACCTGATTTGGAGGGTGGAAGCATGTCTACAACCTGATGAAGGATAGGGGGCAGATGGGATTCAGATCGGGAGAGTAGGGGTGGGTATGTGGATTTGAGATGCTGATAGCAGCGCTTCTGGATGTTGATCAGGGGTGATGGGGTAGGAGTGATGTACAATTGTGGTCAACATTATTGCCATCCTTGCATTTTAGGTATGTTGTGTACAATATATTGAGAAATAATTGGAACATAAGAACATAAGAAATGCCATACTTGGTCAGACCAAGGTCCATCAAGCCCAGTATCCTGTTTCCAACAGTGGCCAATCTAGGTCACAATTACCTGGCAGGTACGCAAAATCCACAGCTTCCACAATGCTCATCCTAAGCAATGGATTTCCCGGGTCCTCTTTAATACTAGTTTATGGACCTTTCCTCCAGGAACTTGTCCAAACCTTTTTTAAACCCAGCTACACTAACAGCTTTTATTATATCCTCTGGTAATGAATTTTAAAACCTTGTATTGGTGGCGCGTAAGATCTTTTACCTTCGCTTGAGGCAGGCAGTTAACCAGGTGATCCTCATATCCACCAGCCACCCACCTATCTACATGCCTAATGATTGAATCACCAACTATAATGGCTATCCTAACCCTTTTCTCATGGGCACATGGCCTTGGAGAAACCTCCTTAGTGTGACATGATTTTACATCACCTGGAAGATAGCTTCTAACTACAGGATCACTTTCTGCCACACCAAGGTGATTCTCTCCTTCCACATTACCTTTCTCCTCCATGGCAGCAGAAACACTGCCAGATTTGAGGTGGGACTTTTCTACTGTATCCTTGTAGGTCTCATCTATATATAGTTTTCTGTCTGCCTCAGTTCCTTCAAGTCTACTACTCTAGCCCCCAGAGATTGGACTCAGTCTCTGAGATCAAAGAGCTCTTTGAACTTAGTGCACACATACAAACTCTAACCAACTGGGAGAAAATCATAATCTAACAATGCAAAAGAATGGATAGCCCCATCTCACTGCTGACTCCTGTCTGCATCTTAGATTTTAAGATTTATTTTAGCTATTTAAAGTTTTTGAGTTATTTAAAGTTTCTAGGGGAATAGGGGGATACCTGAACCAATGCAATTATACCCAATAAGTGAGACATAGTGATAAAGGAGATATTTATAGGCAGTCATCTATTAACCCTTCACGATAATTAAATTTTCTGAGGGATATCCATGGTAATCTGAAGTAAAAAAAACTGACAGAGGCAGGTGGCACCTTATAGACTAACCAATTTATTGACACATGAGCTTTCAAGGGTAAGAGTCCACTTTGTTAACTAGAGTGCAGGAGTAGTCTAGTGATTAGTAGGGATGGGCATTTGTTTGAAAAGATATTTATTTAACAGGTTTTCTATACCACTTCATCTTTTCAGACAAAGTGGTGTACATTAAACAGGGACATTGATAACTTGGATTTTTTTTTTGAGGCAATGGAGGGTTAAGTGACTTGCCTAAGATCACAAGAAATGCTAGTACGAATTGAACCCTGGTCTCTTGGTTCTCAAAACCAGTGCTGGCTATTCTTCCACAATGTCAACAAAACTTCCTATTTCATTTGATATTGTTTTTAATCCAAAAATAACACTGCAAATTCCAAAGTCTCTTTTCCACATCTGTTTCATCAGAGGTTGACCTCAAACAGTAACCATGGGGTTGAACAACAAGCATCTTGCAGAAGAGCCATCAGGTTTCGGTAAGAGCTGATATTCCATTATTACTACTACCAAACATTTGTATAGTGCTACAGGAAGTACGCAGTGCTGCACAGACACATGTAAAAGACAGTCCCTGCTCATCAGAGCTTATATCTAGTCAACACAGTAGACATAGAATGCATCTAGGGGAAATGGTACGGAAACACAAAGGACATTAATTGAATCAAGATCCAAAAGTGGCAGCAAAGATGTGAGTTTTCGGCCTGGATTTGAAAAGGGCCAGAGATGAAGCCTGACGTACAGACTCAGGTAGTTTGCTCCAGGCATAAGGTGCAGCAAGGTGAAAGGAGCGAAGCTTAGAGTTAAGAATAGAAGAGAAGGGCACAGATAGAAGCTATTTGCCAGAAGAGAGGAGTTCCTGAGGAGGGGTGTAGGGAGAGATAAGAGAGAACAGGTAATGAGGAGCTGCAGAGTGAATACACTTATAGGTCAGCAGGAGAAGTTTGAACTGGATGCAGAAATGGATAAGGAGCCAATGAAGTGACTTGAGAAGAGGGGTACTATGAGCATGCCAAGGATGATGTAAGATTAGTCACATAGCAGAGAGTTGAACAGATTGAAGGGGAGAAAGAATGATTCAGAGGAGACCAGCAAGGAGTAGGTTACAATAGTCAAGATGGGAGGTGACTAAAGAGTGGATTAGTGTGTTAGTAGTGTGTTCAGAAAGGAATGGGCAAATTTTGGTGATGTAGAGAAAGAAAAGGCAGCTTTTAGCTATCAGTTGCATGTGTGTGGAGAAGGAGAGAGAGGAGTCAAAGACAACCCCACGGTTGCGAGCTGAGGAGACATGGAGGAGTAGAGAATTATCCACAGAGACTGATATGTAGAAGCTCAGGTTTGGCCAAGCTCATTTTCAAGTGGCAGTGATACATCCAAGCAGCAATGTGAGAAAAGCAGGCAGAGATCTGGGCCTGGATTGCCGGAGAGATTTCAGGTGTAGAGAGGTAGATGTGGGAGTCATCAGTGTAAAGATGGTATTGAAAGCCATGGGAAGAGATGAGTATATATGGGTATATAGAGAGAAAAGGAGGGGATCCAAGACAGACCTTTGGGGTATACCAACTGAGAGTAGGATGGCAGTAGAGGAGGATCCACCAGAACAAATACTGAAGGAGAGATAGAAGAGATAAGAAGAGAACCAGGATAGCACAGAACCCTTAAAATCATATGCAAACAAGGTATCAAGGAGAAGGTTGTGGTCAACAGTGTCAAAATCAGCAGAAAAGTCAAGAAGGATGAGGACTGAGTAAAGGCCCTTGGAGTTTGCCAGGAACAAGTCACTGAAGACTTTGGCAAGAGCTGTTTCGGTAGAATGTAAAGGATGAAAGCCAGATTGTAGAGGATCCAGAAGGGTGAACCACATGTTCAAACAGTATAGAAACCAAGGAGAGGAGGGCGATGGGTTGATAGAAGGACAGGTATGGTCTAGTGAGGTATTCTTAAGGAGAGTGGTGACCACAGCATGCTTGAAGGCTGTGGGTAAAGTTGCAGTGGAGAGCAATAGGTTGAGAATATGAGAGATGGAAGGGACAACAGTGGAGGAGATGGAGCTAAGGAGATGGGTGGGAATAGGATCAGAGAAGCAGGTAGTTTGGATGAGGATAGAAGGTGAGTGGTTTTCTCCTCATAGATCATAGATAAGAAGGAAATACTCCAACTGTAAGTCATCATAATATTTTAATAGTATGCTCAAAGGTCTACAACAAAAAAAAAGATGTCTGTTGAACCTAGACATAGAAATTCTGAGAAAAAAACAAAATATGACCTGGATAAGGATTAATGGTAACCTTCACTAATATTTGGTTGCACAGCCCTTGACAGTGATGACAGTCTCCAAACGTTTCTTGTCATACATCTGTCAACTGCGATTTGTTCTAGTTCATGAACTTTTTCCAGGATTCCTTCTACCAATGGCAGATTTCAGCTGTTTCCAAAGGTTCTCAATTGGATTGAGATTAGGACTCATTGCTGACCAGTTTAAAACACTCCATTTGTTCCTTTTTAACCATTCTTTTGCATATATGTTTTGGGTCATTGCCCTACTGGAGGACCCATGACCCAGGCCTAGCTTTCTGACACTAGGTAGCACATTTCACTCCAAAATACCTTGGTAGTCCTCTGACTTCATCATTCCTTTAATACATTCCAGGCCTCCAGTTCCTGAGACAGCAAAACAGCCCCACAACATTATGGAACCATGGGCACGGGCACACACTCGTGGCTGCATCCCGTGGCAAGCAAGGGCTATTATAGCCACACACCAGTGATGTCAGCAACTGCTCCTCCTCTCCCGGGGCATAGATCAGGAGTGCCTTTTATATCTGTTTTTGAGCAACGGGGTCCTCCTTGGCCTTCGCCCATGAAGTCCTTCTTTGTTTAGTGTGTAGCATATGGCTTCTGTTGAAACCACCACTCCAGATTGCTCCAGGTCAGCCTTAAGCTCTTTGGATGTTGTACAAGTTGTTTTTCCAACAATTTGCACTAACCTTTGAAGATTTCTTAGATTAATTTTCCTCTTCCTTCAATAACATCAGAGGTTCTTGTCAGTTCCATGAGCAGAAAACTTCTTTTTTTTTACATATTTTTATTTATGTATTTCTTCATTACATCCAGAATAAATCATGAATTAGCAGTAATACAACAAAAAGAAAATGACAGAATTATTCATAACCACTCTCTTAACATTTGATGGACCACAATAGGCCACAAGTGGGCAAGGTCAGGAAAAAAAATTCAAGATATGTCATAAAGAAAATAAAACAATCATCAAGACAATGGCTAACCAATGCTGCAGAAACAGCCGACCCTATCAAGCAGCTTCATTTATGGGATTTGTTAAAGCTATAGTGCTATCTCTTAACAAAATAAATTGTAGTAATTAATTTGGTTCAAAAACCACAAAACGTTTTAATTGGTAAGAGATCAAACACTTACAAGGAAACAAAAGTTTAAAGGAAGCACCCAGGTCCAAGGCCCTTTTCCTTAAGGTCCAGAACTCCCTGCACTTCTTTTGTGTATCTCATGAAACATCTGGAAAAACATGAATTTTCAAGCCAAGGAATAAAGCAGACATATTATGGAAATATAAATGTAAGATGGAATTCCTATCTGACTCAAAAGCAAAACATGCTATACCAAGATAGTCTGTTCTGTGATGACCTCTAGAGATGACTCCAAAAAAGCGGTTAAATTTCCATTTTCCGATGCCTGGGCTGAACCAAAAGCTCCTTCCCTATGTTGACCCACAATGTTAAGGGATAAGTGCTGAGCTCAGACCACCGGAGGGACTGCATCTACCAGTATCTTCAAAACCTCATCAGATATTTCCACAACATGTCCGTAGATGTATTAAGAGGACATTTAGGGAAATTGAAAAACCTAAATTGTTCTTTCGAACCTGATTCTCCAGGAACAGTACCTTTCTATCCAAGGTTTCCCTTTCCCTTATCTTTGCTGTACTCATAGCCAGAAGAGACTCCAAGGCAGCTTCTACCTTCTCCATTCGAATAGCATATTGTGACAGAGTAGAATCGTACTGCCCAATCTTAGTCTGGACACTTTCCAACTGAGTGTGGACTATGCCAGGGTAGACTCCACAGCCTTGATTGCATCCCATAATGCATCAAGCGTTACCACAGCTGGGCTCTCAGCCACCGCCCAACACTGACCCACCTTTGGGGAAACTACAGGAGTCTGCAACAAGACCTCCAATTCAGAGGGGTGCTTCACCATCCAGAAAACATTCCGAAATGCATCATTGCAGCTTTCCTGCCCTCTCTCGGCTTTCCCCAGTTGTGGCGGTGATGGGCTGTTCTCAATTCAGAGCTCAAAGAAACCCCGCTGCAGCTAGCATTGGATGCTGACACACCCAAATGGGCCAAAGAACTCTGTGGCATAGGAACAGGCAGCAGAAACAATAGGAGAGACTGCACTAGTGGCTTCGGCGTGAAGGCAGTCACAACTGCCTCAGTCTTTCCCTTCTTCTTGCGAGGCATGGCACCAGTGTGCTTCTCCTCTCAGCCAGCTCACCCATGCCACAGCTCATGCTGCCATCTTGCCCCAAGAGCATGCTCTGCTGGAAAGGCTAACCAGAAAACTTCTTAATAACATTGTGAACTGTAGATACATGAATCTGAAGGTCTTTGGAGATGCCTTGTAGCTCTGTGAAGTTTGATGTTTGGTGATAATGGCTTTTCTGATGGTCTCGGTCAACTCTTTTGTCTTCGCCATTGTGAAAATGGAACTGGCAGTGAATGTGGCCATTTTAAGCATTAGAGCCATCATGCATTGATTGATTCAAGTCATGTGAGTACTGACAACTGATCACAGGTGCGTCTAATTTTACTACAATGGGAATGTGGTTCTTCTGTTCAAATTGATTTGAATAGTTTATAAGGGTGCCAATAAATGTCCTGGCAATGTCCCAGTTTTTATACTATTTCCTTTTTTAATTGGCCTTGTTTTATTTATGTTTGAAACATGGGGGCATATATAGTCCAAAGCCATTTCACCGGCCACTTGCATTCAGGAGATATTGGACATTAAAGGGATTTTGCTGCAAGGGTACCAATAATGTAGTCCACAACTATAGATGCTGATTGGGGGATTTCTTTTTTTAATTACTGCAGCATACTGTGCAGTCAGTATGGATGCACTTAAAGGCTCTTTTACTAAAGTGCATTGTGCAGTTAATTTGCTTTTTAGCACCTGGTAACTGTCAGGGTGAATCCATAGTAAGTGTTACAGCACTGGCATGACAGTTACCACACACTTGTTTCTACAGCAATTGCACCTCGCACAAATGGGTGGGGACCAGGCAGGTTAAGGAAGGAGAGTGGGTGTTGAGAGCATATTGCGGTTAGCATGCGGGCAATTGTCAAGTGCTGTCAATGATCTAATTACTGCCTCCTCAGTGAGTGAGGGTAAATGTACTTGCAATAATTGCACATAGTCCAACATACTTTATGGGTTATGTCCCTCTGATAGCTGACAGGAACATGCTGGTCATGCCCTCGACAGTTAGTACAGAGGCTTTGTACTTCATTTTTGTGCTAAATTTGTGGCAAGTGCAGAACTTTGCAGCACTTTAGTAAAAGGGTCCCTTAGTGTGCTGTCGATGAATTTTTCCGCGCAGTAACTCTCTGCCCTGTGTGATAATTGCAGGACAGATGCAGGCCTCCCACCCTCCAACAGTTACCACAGAGGCAGGCTTTGCATTTACCACAAAATAAGTTTTACACCTAATGAATGGTAAGTACAAAAACTTACTGCACTTTAGTAAATAGTCCCCCTAAACAAAATGTGATCTAATATTCAAAATCCTTTAGTCTACCTAGGTGTACTTATCGAGGAGTGATTGAGTTTAAATAGTGGATTAAATCATGATAGCAACTATTTTACTTATTCTATTTTATACACACAGAATCTTTCAGTTTTCTAAAATTCTGTATATATGGAAGCGAAAACTGGACTCATGACTAACATTTGATAAAGAACCATTTCACAAATATTTTGTTGCAATACTGTACAAGGGCGATCAATGCTTCCACCAGCAAGAGCCAGCAAGCAGGACATTCATCATCCTGATATGCCAGTCGTGTGCATCCATCTAAAAATGAAAGCACAATAATACAGACTAAAGTTCTCCCTTTGGCATCTTTCATATATATGGGAAGGCTCTTTGGGGATGCACGTTTGTTGGCATGCATTTGGTTTATTAGCACACCTTAAAAATTTAGTGTGCACAAAATTGATTTAACACACGTTAACCTATGAATTAAACATGTGTGAAGTTGATTTGTGTGCATAAAAATGTTCTAACGTGCATTACAAATAATTTATTAATACAAAACAGGAAAAAGGTTAAACAAATCAAAACGAAGTGACAATTTTTCCCCCATCTACATTCCTGAAGCCATTTTTCCATAAAGGTTTCAGCTATTAGCTTATACGATATTTCCTATAATATCTTTCTGACCTAGAGCAGCTAATGGTACTAAGGAAACCACTCATAGACTGTCAGTCATTTTGCTAGTTTGTAGTCTACCTGAAGAACCAACATAATCTTATAAGAAAAGCGCTCAAAGGGAAAAAAGGTGTTTCTTGGATGAGTTCAGTGTGAGTTTGAGTGCCAGCCTTGGCTCCAGCCTCACTGCTCATAGGTGGAGACCTAGAAAAAACATGTGAGGGAGAGATGTGAAATGTAAGTCCTGGGAACAAGCTACAGCGGTGTTTTCCATAACTATGCCGATTGAGAAGTTTCAGTTGTAGCAGTTAATAAGACGCATGCAGCATCGTACACGTTTCGAGATACAAGTTTTAAAAATCCCCTGAGGAAACTTGAAAAAGTGAAACGTGAAGGAGGCCCCAAGGAAAGGCATTGGGATACAAACTAAGCACACTGCTGACACAAATTAACAGCATGAGATATAAGCTAAGCATTTCTTTACACTTTTTTGTGCTATGTTAACAGCAGTGGGTCATAAGCTTAGTACACTTTTGGCATACTCGATCTTAATATTAGTATTGTGTGGTTTGAGAAAGGTCATTGATGCGAATGGGCACAGAAGTTGGACATCCTTGAGGTCTAAAATTCATAACACGATATATATAGGAAGGGAGGAGTAGCCTAGTGGTTGGGACAAGGTACTTCAGGCCGGAAGGTCGGCGGTTCAAATCCCACTAGAGGACAGCAACCTTGGGCCGGAAGGACTGGGGTTTCTAGTCCCACAGATGCTCCTTGTGGTCTTGGGCAAGCCACTTAACCCTCCATTGCCCATGTTCCCTGTAAGTATTAGTGTATGTGTCTCAAAATCCCCACGTGTTAAAATGTATCCCCCACTTGTGTTGTGACCGCTTTGATTGAAGGATAAGGCGGTATATAAATACCATTAAATAAAAAAAAAAATAAATAAATATATCGGTTAAAAAGAGTCTGACCGTAAGAGCAGTTTGTGAGACCACATTTAAACTCTGAAGGTATGAATTGAGTGATGCTAAGGTATTAATCTTTGACAGCTTTCCAGACAGCAGGAAGACTACCAGATGAGAGATCCGAGGGCAAACAGCTGAAGGAAAGAATCATGCCTGAAGAAGTGAGAACAGATTGTTGAGCTTCCAGATGCATCAGCTCAGAAAGGCCTCGATGGAGGCCAGAAGCCACTCATATCACACTGCCTTCCTTCTTTTGTTATCAGCAACAAATACAGGAATGAACCCAGCAGCAGTTTCTATTTTGGCTAGCAGCAGCAATCATAGATTCAACAGCTTGATCACCAAAAGGGGCAGATCAACCTATCAGGAATTCGGGCATGCCTCAGTGGGCCAAGTACTGCTGGGATCAGACTAGGGTTGCCAACCGGCCGGTTTTTCCATGGCCAGGCTGGCTGCCGGCACAGATGTAAAACCGGCCGTTGAAAAGCCGTTTTTTTGCTCTGGCTGCAAGATCGGGAGCGGCCAGAGCAAAAAAACGGCTTTTCTCCCAACTCCCGAAGTCCGCGGCGCGAACACGATTCCCCATGGCAGTGCAACCGCTGCTTCTGCTTCGTACAGAGCAGCGCCTGCAATACACTTACTTTGAAAAGTAAAGACAAACTGTGTGAGGAGCCCTCCGGTCATCATAGCGCCCGAGGAAATGATGTCATAGGGGGCAAGCTCCTCACAGGTTGTCTTTCCTTTTCAAATTAACTTTAGGTGCAATAAAGTTAATTTGAAAAGGAAAGACAATCTGTGAGGAGCCCGCCCCCAATGACATCACTTCCTCGGGCACTGCGATAACCGGAGGGCTCCTCACAGGTTGTCTTTACTATTCAAAGTAAGTGTATTGCAGCCGCTGCTCTGTACAAAGCAGAAGCAGCGGCTTGGGCAGGGGCGGGGGGGTGGTGGTGTGAGTGAACCAGCAGTGGAGGGGGTGGTGGTGGTGTGAGTGAACCAGCAGGGGAGGGGGGTTAGTGTGAGTGACCCAGCAGGGGAGGGGGGGTGGGTGAGTGACCCAGCAGGAGGGGGTGAGTGAGTGACCCAGCAGGGGAGGGGGGGCGAGCGAGTGACCCAGCAGGGGAGGGGGGCGAGTGAGTGACCCAGCAGGGGAGGGGGGTGAGTGACCCAGCAGGGGAGGGGGGGAAAGTGACCCAGCAGGGAGGGGGGTGGGGTGGGTGAACCAGCAGGGAGGAGGGGCGAGTGAACCAGCAGGGAGGGGGGGCGAGTGAGTGAACCAGCACTGAGGGGTGTGAGTGAACCAGCACTAAGAGGGGGGGTGTGAGTGAATCCTCGGTAATTTTTGTGGGTGGGGCGGGGCAGGGGTGGGACTGGGGGCGGAGAATGGGTAGAGCATGGCGAGCCACAGGTGTCGGGTTTTTCTCTGTGAAAAAGTTGCCAACCCTAGATCAGACCAGGAAGCAACAGCAGCGTGCACATGACAGCCGTGCTGTTGCCATGAAACAAAGAGAAAGACTGAAGTAAAAATAAACATGGAGCCTCTGAGCCACCACAAGGCTCAAGGCCCTGCCATGCTTCCACCCAGGGCCAGCCCGTCCATTGAGCGAGAATGTTTTTTGCACAGGGCCCCGCGTTTCAGGGGGCCCCGCGCAAAAAACATTCTGATCTAAAAGTTAAATTAAAAAAAAAAAAAGTTGTCTGCTGCCGCTGCCAGGGCCGCCGCGGCAGAATCGAGTGTGCCACAGGGCCCCCCCTGCCCAGCAGAGCCTGCCCTCCCTTGTATCACCTCTCTTTCAGCTGCCTGCAGTCACACGCACCGGTTTCAGAGCGCGAGAGGAGAGTTTCTCCCTCGCTGCTCTGTTAAGCCCGCGGGGGCTGATGGGAAGTTCCCATCAGCCCCCGTGGGCTTAACAGAGCCGCGAAAGGGAAACTAGTTCCTTCGCGCTCTGAAAGCCAGTGCGTGTGACTGCAGGCAGCTGAAAGAGAGGTGATACAGGGGAGGGCAGGCTCTGCTGGGCAGGGGGGCCCCGCGGCACACTCAATTCTGCCGCGGCGGCCCTGGCAGCAGCAGCAGACAGCTTTCTTTTAAAAACATTTTTCTTTGGGCAGGGCTGGGCTCGGCTGGGGGGGGGGGGGGTAGGAGGGGTGCTGGGCTATGGGGGGGCTAGGAGTGGTGATGGGCTATGGGGGGCTGGGGGGGTTAGGAGTGGTGATGGGCTGGGGGTTAGGAGTGGTGATGGGTGGGGGGGGTTAGGAGTGGTGATGGGCTGGGGGTTAGGAGTGGTGATGGGTGGGGGGGTTAGGAGTGGTGATGGGCTGGGGGGGTTAGGAGTGGTGATGGGCTGAAGGGATTAGGACTGGAAGTGGGTTGATGGGGGGTTAGGACTGGTAATGGGCTATGGGGGGGCTTAAACTAAAAATTGGGTGATGGGGGATTAGGACTGGAAGTGGGCTATGGGGGGCTAGGACTGGTAATGGGTTGGGGGGTTGCTAGGACTGAAATGGGCTGGGGGGATTAAGACTGGAGGTTGGCTGATGGGGTTAGGACTGGTAATGGGCTATGGGGGACTAGGACAGGAAATGGGCTGATGAGGAGGGGTTAGGACTTGAGGTGGGCTGTTGGGTGGGGTTAGGACTGGTAATGGGCTATGGGGGGCTAGGACTGGAAATGGGCTGATGGAGGGGTTAAGACTGGAGGTGGGCTGATGAGGTTAGGACTGGTAATGGGCTGTGGGCTGTTGGGGGGGGGGTTAGAACTGGTAATGGGCTTTGGGGGGCCAGGACTGGAAATGGGCTGATGGGGGGGTTAGGACTGGTAATGGGCTGATGGGGGGTTAGGACTGATAATGGGCTATGGGGGGGTTAGGACAGGAAATGGGCTGATGGGGAGGGGTTATGACTTGAGGTGGGCTGATGGGGTTAGGACTGGTAAATGGGCTGTGGGCTGTTGGGGGGGGTTAGAACTGGTAATGGGCTATGGGGGGTTAAGATTGGTAATGGGCTGTTGGCTGAAGGGGGCTGTCTGGTAATGGGCTATGCGGGGGTTAGGACTGATAATGGGCTATGGGGGGGCTAGGACAGGAAATGGGCTGATGGGGAGGGGTTAGGACTTGAGGTGGGCTGATGGGGTTAGGACTGGTAATGGGCTATGGGCTGATGGGGGGGTTAGGACTGGCAATGGGCTATGGGGGGCTGACTGGAAATGGGTTGATGGGGTTAGGACTGGAAGTGGGTTGATGGGGGGGCTAGGACTGGTATTGGGTTGGGGGGTTTCTAGGACTGGAAATGGGCTGATGGGGGGCTAGGACTGGAAATGGGCTGATGCAGGGACTAGAAGGGAATGGATGCTGGGTGAGGCTGGAACTAGAAGGGAGCTGATGTTGGGTGAGGATTAGAATGGGATGGGGCTGGGAGAGTAAAATGGAGAGGGGAAAAATATTTTGTGTGGGAGGGATAAAAAATCTACAATTGGCCGGGTATTGGGAGAGTAAGTGGGGATTGAGGATGGAGGGGTAACATTTGAGTGGATGAAATAGGAATGAGGAAAGAGCAAAAGGAGAAAGATTAGTATGTTAAAGCAGATGTAGAGAGAGAATGGAAAAAAACTAGAAGAGAGAAGAAAGGACAAATGGACAGCAGACGATGGAGAGTTAGCAGAAGACACGAAGAAACCAGAAGAAAGTGGCTGGAGCAATTGCAGCTGAAAAAAATGCACAAAAGGTAGAAAAATATCTCTTTATTTTGAATTTATTAATTGGAATATGTCAGCTCTGGTAAATGTGCATCATTAACGTCTGCGCTTTGTTTAGTACAAGAGCAAATTAATGTATAGTTTTATTTCTACAGTGTTGTACATTCCAAGTTTGGCTTTTGGGATTCCCAGTTTAATTATTGTCTTCCTGTTTCTAAATTGTGATTCCTTGTTTGGTGATGGTCTATGTTCTGCATGTGTAACTGAGCTGAGGTATTCTATTTATGTAATTCCTATTTGACATTGCCACTTGTTCTCTTTCCCCAGTAGGTCATGTATTGTTGTTCTCTGAAATGTATTGGTTTAATATTTGCATGTTTCCTTTTGATAGGTAGGGTATGGTGCTTTGTGAGTCCTGGTAGTGCTGTTAGGATACGGCGGGTTTGCTATGGGTTCTAAATGGGCAGTGTTTGTAGTAGTTCCTAATGTGTCTGGTGGTTGGCACTGGATTATAGTAATGTAGAAATATTTTAGTCTTTCTTTATCCATACACTCATTAAGAGGCATGTTTACTAAAAGTTAGTATATGGTAACATTATGCAAATATTTATGCAAATGAGGCCCCTTATGCAAATGAGGCCCCGCACCGAGTCTCCGCACATGGCCCCGCACCCCCCTTGGGCCGCCCCTGCTTCCACCCCTCCCTGAGCAGAGACTTTGAGTATTAATAGGAAGTCTGTGCTAAAGGATGGGGTGCTAACACACAGGGTCTTGAACCTTGCAGAGGCTCAGAGGTCATATGCTTATATTTTTTACTTGCTTATTGGGCCAGAGGAATCCTTTAAGCCTCAGAAATTGGTGAAAGAAGGTGAGTGAAAGAAAGTGGCTGACTACTACTGCTAATACTAATCATTTGTAGAGCGTTACAAGGCATATAGGAGTGGAGGAGTAATCTAGTGGTTAGAACACTGGCTTGGTAACCAAGCAACTCAGGGTTCAATTCCCACTAGCACTCATTGTGGCCTTGGGCAAGTCACTTAACCCTCCCTTGCCTCAGAAGAAAGGCCTGGCAATCTACTTCCAGTGACACTGACAAGAAAACCCAGGAGCTTCTGGGTCAACAGGAGTCAGGACTGACTCAAAGGCACACATTGCATTTTTACAAGGCATATGAAGCACTGTACACAGACATATAAGAGAGGGTCCCTGCTCATCAGAACTTACAATCTAGTTAAAATGGACAACACAACAGCTGGGACAAGGATAGGTCTAGGGGGATGGTAAGGAAACACGGAGTTGGAGAGCAGGAGACTGTGTGGATCAGGATCCAAAAGTAGCCTCAAAGAGGTGAGCTTTTAGCCTCTACAGTATTTGAAAAGGGCCAGAGATGAAGCCTAGCCCTTTTCAAATCCAGGCTAAAAACTCACCTGTTTGAGGCTGCTTTTGGATCCTGATCTGCTGAGCTGAATGGGCAGGTATTAAAAACAAATTCCCTGGGCCTACAGTCCGCAGATTCTTTCTACAATCTGCCTTTGATCCTCAACATATTTTTATAGTGATTTTAATTATTTTTTTCAGTTCCTCTGAGTCCACAAATGGTTTGAAGTATTGTTTACAGTCATCAATATCCTTGCCAATGTCAACATTTTCATTCAAGTTTTTTAAAATGCAGCTATGTTGCCAAAAATTGCTTTTGCTCTACTGCAGTGATCTTGATGAAAAGCCCCATTTTGCAAAGGACATTGAAGTAGGAATTGGGACGCTCACGTCGGGACATTCACCATCCTTCCAATATTCTTCATCAGTATATGAAAGAGCACACATCTTTCTGCTGGCACATATAGCCACAGTACCCATTTTGAAGATCTGTATATGCAGAAAAAGAGCAGCAGCTCTCAAAGCTTTATACTTGTCAGTACCAGCATCCAATTTTACAAAGTACACAAGTATCTATCATTGTTTGCATGTGTACTGTATGTGCCAGAGGAGCCAATTGAGGAGCCAAGTAAAATAACTCTTTTAATGAAATGTTGAGGTGGTGTTAAACTGCACAGAGGTTATCACAGTTGCCCCTGAATCACTAAGGGAGACCCTGGGTTCAAATGATCAGGTATCTGGCACTTTAGTATACCTTGAAGAATGGACAATACACATATATGTGAACTAAACATATAGGGCCTGATTCCATCCCGGACGTTGATCCCTTCTGTATGTCCGGTCTGAACCAGATGTACAGATGGGATCGCGATTCTGATCCTGTGGGGCATGTCTAGCCCCATGGGATCAGAATTGCAAACAGTCCTGTACGTGTAGGCCGGGACTGCAATTCAGACCGGCCTGCACGTGGAGGACTGACCCCGGCTAACTCAGTCAAGGCTCTTTAATGGAGCCACAGCGCCATGGCATCATGTTGCCATGACTCCATTGAAAAGCCGCAATGCCGGCTGCCGAAATTTAAAGCTAATTCCCTACAGCCCGACCCCCAATCTGGCCTCCTATGGCTAGGGTCAGGCTGCGGGTAATGTCCTCCTGCCCCCCCTTGCCCCATTCGCGCCCCGGGATTTAAAAACTGACCTGTCCAGGCCCGGTGACCACCCGGACTCTGCCCAGACTCTCCCCCTTCCCCGCCCCCGTCTAACTTCCCTGCACAACCGGCGGGGAAGTTAGTTGCAGCCAGGTGAAGGCACGAATAGTGTTGGGCTGTCCATCCCTGCTATTCATGGCACACAATAATCCACATAAGGGGGGATATCCCCTGTAGGTACCCCACCACCTCTGCAAACTTCTCCCAACCCCACAAACTCCCCCTGTAATTACCTTACTACCCCACACCTTGCCTCATCCCTAAAAACTATCCCCACAACTGCCCTACGCCCCATACATTGTGCCCTACAACTTCCCTACTACCACACTAACTGCACATGGCTACCACAACATGCCTGAAACTGCTTTGCCCCTCACACAGTCATCCATCCGTACACACAGAAGATAAACATTAAAATAGCAATACACACACACACACACAGACACCTCACACCACAAATGTGCAAAACACAGACAAAACAGATCCACACACAGGCAATGTAGCTATAAATACAGATGTGTTAGAGTGCACCCAACCCACACCCACACTAATGCTTGCAGAGGTATTGGAAAGAATCTCATGAGCTGTGGTCTGCTTGCTTTCCTAAGTTGTTTGTAGTTGAAAATATTCGGGCTGATACTCAAAATCTTTATTCGCATAACAAATAGGAGCCTGTCCCTATAAGGATGCTGGCAGTGATGTTTGGCCTGTATATATTATTTATTTATTATGGGGGTTATCCTGTGCCATGAATAACCCCCAACAGGATGTCCATCCCCGCTAATTGTGTCCTTCCAGCCGGTGTCTAACTTCCCCGCTGGTTATACAGGGAGGTTAGATGGGGGTGGGGAAGATGTGGATCGGGGGCGGTCGTCGGCCCAGGGCCAATGGCTTAGACGGGAAACTTTGAGGTGGAATAAATTCCCCGATCTTGCAGGGAATGGTGGCCTGGGGCTCAAAAGAGGTGGCAGTGGGTGGAGGATATTCCTTGCAGCCCAACCTTGGCCTTGGGAGGCCGGATCGGGGGTCGGGCTGCAGGGAAAACATTTTTCTGTGCTGATGCCAGGGATCATAGCTTTACAATGGAGCCGTGGTGCCATGGCAACCAGACATCATGGTGCCGTGGTTCCATTATAGAGCCCTGACTGAGTTAGCCAGGGACAGGCCTGTATGTGCAGGCTGGCCTGAATCACAGTCCCGGCCTGCATGTAGAGGCCTGTTCGCGATTCTGATCCCGCGGGACTAGACGTGCCATGCGGGATCAGAATCATGAACCCTTCTGTATGTCCGGCTCAGACTGGACGTACAGAGGGGCTATATATCTCCGATGGAATGAGCCTCTATATGAATATTTATTATATTATGTATTTATCTTATTATTGTTAGAGTCCCTTACTTTTCAGTATTTTTGTTTAAGATCTTGTTCAGCTCTTCCCCTCTGTTTTCAACTGTGTGTATTTCTCTCCTTTATTATCCCACCGTCTCTCCCCACAGCCCACCCACCCCCTGGCTTGTAGTCTCTTATAGATGCCCTGTGCTCATTACCACGATCACTCATAGGTGCACCTTATCCCCTGCAATTTCTACCATCTATTCTTTTATTTCTTCTGACTTCTGTACTCCTCTTCATCTCTTTCTTTATGCCTTCTCAACACTTTCTCTTCCTTTTGCTCATACTCCCTAATAGTCTTCCCTCCTACCAACATCTTCAAGCTCCTCCCCCTTGTCTCCTCTTTATCATTCTCACTTCACCCACCATCTTGTTATCTACTCTATCAGCAGCTTTTGAGCTTCACCCCTTTCTCCCTCTCATTCAGCCATCTCCTCTTTCTCTGAAACAATCTCACCCTTGTTACCACTGTGCTGTCTCCTCACTGCCCTACACCCTTCTACTCCTTCTCCTTCTCTGTTCAGGAGATATCAACCCAAACCCTAGTCCTTCTACACTTTTGTCACACTTCCATAACAGATCCTCATGCACAGCTCAAATCTTATTCATATCCCTCTCCTTCCCCCCTCTTCTCTCCCTTTCTCATGTGCCTTGTGGAACACACACGTCATCTCAAATAAACTTGCCTTTACTCATGATTTCTTTATCTCTAATGCTTTCAGTCTCCTTTCTCTAACTGAGACCTGGCTCCTCACAGAGGACTCAGATTCAGTTGCTGCTCTCTGTTATGGCGGCTATTAATTCTTCCACATGCCTCAACCCTCTGGCCAAGGTGGTGGTGTTGGGCTTCTACTCTCCCCTTCCTTTCAATTTCAACCCCTCCTTCTGCCTCAGTCTCACTCCTTTTCTGCCTTTGAATTCCACTCCATCTGGCTTTTTACTCCACTACCTCTCTGATTAGCTGTTATTTATCGACCCCCTGACAAGTCTACCTCTACTTTTCTCTCTGACTTTGACTCATGACTTTCCTTCCTTCTGTATTCATCGTCCCCCTCCCTTATTCTCGAGGATTTTAACATTCATGTTGATAATCACTCTGATCCTTATGCTTTAAAGCTCCTCTCCTTTACCTCATCATTCAACCTCCAGCTTTGTTCTACTGCCCCTACTCAGCAGCAAGGCCACTGCCTTGACCTTGTTTTCTTTACTACCTGCTTACCCTCAAACCTTTGTACCTCACTTCTTCCCTTATCAAACCATCACCTGCTAAGCTTCACTCTTCATCCCTCACCACCTCAACCTCGCCCTATCTCCTCCAACATCTTTAGAAATTTTTATGCTATTGACCCTTTGGCTCTCTACTCCACTTTCTCATCACTTCTTTCATAAGAACATAAGATATGCCATACTGGGTCAGACCAAAGTCCATCAAGCCCAGTATCCTGTTTCCAACAGTTGTCAATCTAGGTCAGAAGTGCCTAGCAGTTTCCCCAAAAGACACTGGTTCCACAATCCTTGTATTGGGTCAAGCATTGATATCCTGGGTCCCTTTTAATAATGGTTTATGGACCTTTCCTCCACTATGTCATCTGAGTCTGTTGATGAGTCAATAGCTTCCTATAACACTGCACTCTCCTCTGCTCTGGATGTTCTTGCTCCGCTCATGCCTCATCCTGTGAAGCATACTATACCCCAGCCCTGGCTATATCTTCCACTACCCACTTTCTACATTCTTGCACCTACTCAGCTGAGCATGCTTGACTCAAATCCTGCATGCTTGCAGACTTTCTACACTTCAAATTCATTCCTTTCTCTTTCCAGTCAGCCATAGCACTCACCAAACAAAACCCTTATGTTCATCTGACTAATTCTCTTGCCTCTGACCCTCGCCATGTCTTTACAGCTCTCAACTCTCTCCTCAAGGTGTCTCCACCTCTGACCCCTCTCTCCCTTCTGCCCAAACCCTGTCTGACTATTTCCATAACAAATCCACAAGATCACACTCCAGTTCCCCATGAGGTCAGCTACTTCCCCTCCTCCTCCTCCTCTTTACTCCCATCTTTCCCTCCTACCTCTGCAGCTCTTTCTTCCTTTTCTGTGATCTCTGAGGAGGAAACCACTCACCTTTTTTCTTCATCCAAACTCACTTCCTATTCCTCTGATACTATTCCCACCTGTCTCCTTAGCTCCATCGCTCTTCCATATCTCATATTCTCAACCTATCACTCTCCACTGCAACTTTCCCTGCAGCCTTTAAGCATGTTGTGGTCACTCTCTTCAAAAATCCCTCACTAGACCCTACCTATCCTTCTAACTAATGACCCATCTCCCTCCTCCCTTTCATTTCTAAATTACTTGAAATTGCAGTTCACTACCGTTGCCTCCGCTTTCTCTGCTCTCAAGCCCTTATGGCTTTCGTTCTTTACATTCTGTTTAAATGGCTCTTGCCAACTTCTCCAGTGACTGTTACTGGCAAAATCTAAGGGTCTTTACTCAATCCTTATCCTTCTTGACCTTTCTGCTGCTTTTGACACTGTTGACCACAGCTACCTTCTTGATACCCTTTCCTCGCTTGGTTTTAAGGGCTCTGTAATATCCTAGTTCTCCTCTTATCTTTCCCATTGCTCTTTCAGTGTTTGTTCTGGTTGATCATCCTCTGCTGTTATCCTGCTCTCAGTTGGTGTACACCAAGGATCTGTCTTGGGTCCTTTTCTCTCTATATACCTAGTCCCTTGGTACACTCATCTCTTCCCATGGCTTTCAGTACCATCTTTATGCTGATGGCTCCCAGATATACCTCTCTACACTTGAAATCTCTCTAGCATTCCAGACTCGGATCTCTGCCTGCCTTTCTGACATTGCTGCTTGGATGTCTCACTGCCGCATGAAATTAAACATGGCCAAAACTGAGCTTCTTATTTTTCCCCCTCCTTTCTCAGTCTTTTTGGATAACTCTCTTCTCCTCCCTGTTTTCTCGGCTCACAATCTTGGGGTCGTCTTTGACTCCTCTCTCTCCTTCTCCACACATATCCATCGGATAGCTAAGAACTGCTTTTTCTTTCTTTATAACATCAACAAAATCCACCAATTTCTTTCTGAATACACTACTAAGGCACCTTTCTACTCCTTAATCACCTCCCGTCTCAACTATTGTAACCTACTCCTTGCTGGTCTCCTGCTGAATCATCTCTCTCCCCTTCAATCTGTTCAACACTCTACTGCATGGCTAATCTTCCAACAGCACTGTCATGCTCATATTACCCCTCTTCTCAAATCTCTTGGTAAAGCAGCAAAAGCACAACTCTCTCTCCAAACAACTCCCCAACACACTGCAGGAGAACTGAGCTTTTACCTCGGATGCTGATCACAGAGGGGAGGAGCAAACAGCTGGTATCCTCAAGGGTGCAATTGCTAGAGATGGTAAAACAGCAAAAGCACAAGTCTCCCTCCAAACAACTCTCCAAATGCACTGCAGAAGAATTGAGCTTTTATCTCAGATAATGATCACAGTGGGGAGGAGCACTCTTACAGCTGGTCTCCTCAAGGGTGCAATTGCTAGAGATGGTAAAACAGCAAAAGCACAAGTCTCTCTCCAAACATCTCTCCAAACACACTGCAGGAGAACTGAGCTTTTACCTCAGATGATGATCACAGTGGGGAGAAGCAAACTTACAGCTGGTCTCTGCAAGGGTGCAATTGCTATAGATAGTAAAAGCATAGCGTAACAGGTCAAATTATTGAGGGTTTTATCTAGCACAATAAGGGAAAAGGAACCCTCACACCGTAGAAAAAAATGAACCTACAGAAAACCAACTGCAATGTGGTCTATAGAGAAAAGAACCATTGGTCTCAGACTAATTATGGCACTTCTCCTCTGTAGTCTTTCTGTAGAGGTAATGTGCCTATTTGCATCAATGACCAAAACTGGTTCTTAATTCATCAGATTTTTCTCATGCAGTTTTTTACTTTTCAAGGTCACTTTTCATACTTCTCAGACAAAAATATAATTTTACAGAGATTGAGCTTATCTGATAACTTGTTAAAGAAACTACCCCAACGCCATCACACAGGTACCAGATCTGCGTTTCAGCTCTTCTTCATGGGGTGTATTGAATCATGCGTTCACAATCTCACCAGCATGCAGCTCAACGGTTAAAGTCTTCCGAACTGAATCCTTTCTCATAGAGACGCTGCGCATGGTTCTTTTCTCTATAGACCACATTGCAGTTGGTTTTCTGTAGGTTCATTTTTTCTACGGTGTGAGGGTTCCTTTTCCCTTATTCTGATAGATAGTAAAAGAGCAAAGGCACAAATCTCTCTCCAAGCATCTCTCCAAACACACTGCAGGAGAACTGAGCTTTTATCTCCAATGCTGATCACAGGGTGGAGGAGCAATCTTACAGCTGGTCTCCACAGTGGTACAGTTGCTAGAGATGGTAAAGCCACAAATACAAAAGTATTTGCTCAAATATGAATACAGCAAATACTGTGATCTATTCAAGGAAAAGGGTCTCAGAATGAATGAGGAAGGGTCTTATCAGGCCACAATGTTTTGAAAAGCCCGAAGACTCCCTATCCCCTTCTTTACATCAAGGACCCATATATTCCCGGGAAAGATGTTCAGCATGCAGCTTAGGGCAATAACTCTGCTTATCTCATACTAAAAAACTTGAAGCGTCCCGCTCTAAATTCTATTGAGACATGCGCGGCGTTTTTGTCTCAATAGAATTTAGAGCGGGACGCTTCAAGTTTTTTAGTGTGAGATAAGCAGAGTTATTGCCCTAAGCTGCATGCTGAACATCTTTCCCGGGAGGGATATTAACCCAGACTTTATTCAATTTGTGCAGATAAGTCGTTTTTGACTCTTTTTATATAAGTTGGGTGTCTCCATTTAGTGAAATATGAGTTGTAGCTGAGTGACATCGAGTCTACAGTCAAGCTTTTTCTGAATTGCATTGTTTGCAGTAACAAGCAATTTCAGCTACATTGAGTTTGCAGTAATCAGTAATTTTGATAATACTATAGGAATATATGGGTCCTTGATGTAAAGAAGGGGATAGGGAGTCTTCGGGCTTTTCAAAACATTGTGGCCTGATAAGACCCTTCCTCATTCATTCTGAGACCCTTTTCCTTGAATAGATCACAGTATTTGCTGTATTCATATTTGAGCAATTACTTTTGTATTTGTGTTTAGATTGCTCTCTAAAACCCCGTTTTTGTTTTTTGTAGAGATGGTAAAGCAGCAAAAGCACAAGTGTCTCTCCAAACAATTTTCCAGTCTTCCTCTTTTGCGTTGACCTTCAACCTTGCTAAGCATGATGTCTTTCTCTAATGATCTATCTTTTTGCATGATGTGTCCAAGTATGAAAGTCAAAGTCTTGTCATCTGAGCTTCTAAAGAAAGCTTTGGTTTGATCTCCTCTAGTACTGACTGGTTTGTTTCTTTGGGCAGTCCATGGTATACACATTATTCTTCACCAGTACTATTATTCAAAGGCATCATCATTCTTCCTGTTTATGTTATTCACTGTCCAACTTTCGCATCCATATGATGTTATTGAAAATACCGTGGCTTGAAGAAGTTGAATCTTTGTATGGAGTGAGACATCTCTAATCTTCAGAATCTTGTCTAGGTCCTTCATAGCCATTCTGCCAAGAGCAATGCATCATCAGATTTCTTCACTGCTTGTCATTTCTTTATTGATTATTGACCTAAGCAGGTTAGAGTTGTCGACTATTTCAATTTCTTCTCCATGAATGATGAACTTACTGTTTTTGCCAGTTGTCAGGATCTTTGTCTTCTTTACGTTAAGGTGCAGGCTCATTTTAAGACTATGGGCCCAATATTTGAAAGGCATTTACATGGTTTACTTACACTGTTAGTGCTGTTGAATATCCCCTTCTAATGGTTAGCATTGGGGCATGTTGGGGCTAGACTGTTGCTAACCGGGTAGTGGCAACATTGCATCGCTACCCAGTAAGTGATCGGCAGGTAAAACCTGGCGTGGCAAAAGCTGGCCTAGGTTTACCCATGGAAGCTAACTGGGTAGCGGTGCAATATATATAATGTTCCTAGTTTAACTGCTCTATGTATAATGTTGCAAGTTTAACTATTCTATGTAAAATGTTTCAAGTTATAATGTAAACTGCTTTGAGTGAAGGACAAAGCGGTATAGAAAAATGTTTAAATAAATAAATAAACATTGCCGCTACCTGTTGAGCTTTGGCATTTCTAGGGCATGTGTAGCAACTCTAGATATTCAGTGTAGTTGCCGTGGCATTGAATATCTGGGATTAAGGGTCGGCAGGCTGGGCTATATGCCACAGTGGCACATAGCCTGCTCAATTCAATATGTTTCAGATCATCTTCACTTTTTGTCAATATTGTGGTGTCATCAGCATTGCAAAGGTTGTTGATGAGTCTTCCATCAATATTCACACCTCGGTTGTCTTCATACAATCCTGCTTCTCTGCTCATTTGTTCTGCATATACTGTAAGTTAAACAGGTAGGGGGAAAGTTTGCAGCCTTGTCCTACATCTTTGCTGATTTTAAATCATTCTGTTTCTTTTTGTTCCGTTTGAACTGTTGCTTCTTGATCAATGTAAAGGCTGTGCAAGAGAAATATCAGATATCCTGGCATACCCATGCTTCTTAATGTGGCCCAGAATTCTTATGGTTTACACAGTCAAATGTCTTGCTGTTGATATTCTTTTATTTATTTATTTTATTTATTTAACAGATTTTATATACCGTCTTTCTACAAATCAAGACGGTTTACATAAAACATTTAAAGTAGAGTGTTTCCACTGTTTACATAGAACAAAGTAACAAATATATAAGATAACAATGAGAACTAATCATGAGAATAAACAACTATTTACAAAGGTATTTACCGAGATATCGGTTGTCAGTATGATAGGTTTAGAAGGGGTAGGAGCTGGGGGGAAGCAGATGAAGGTTAAGTACTAAGGTGGAAGGGAAAAATGTTCCTGAAAAGGGAGGGTTTTTAAGTTCTTTCGGAACTCTAGGTGAGTTCTAATGTTCCGCAGCTCATGGGGAAGGGAGTTCCATAGGGTAGGAGCATAGAGGGAAAAGGCCCTGTTACTGGTAAATTGTTTGCAATATCTTATGGTTGTTGGGATAGAGAGGAGGTTTTTGGTAATAGAATGGCGGGTTCTAGAGTTAGAAGAGAAGGGAAGGAGAGGGGAAAGGCATGGAGCTGATTCGTTGGAGATGATTTTATGTATAAGGGTAAGCACTTTGAACTTAATCCTGCAGTAGATGGGGAGCCAGTGGAGATCATATAGGACTGGTGTGATGTGTGATCGCCTGGGAATGTTGGTTATGAGTCGCGCAATCGTGTTCTGGGCAAGTTGGAGCGGTTGTATAGCGTTCTTGGGAAGGCCATGATAGATTAGGTTGCAGTAATCAAGAGAGGGGGTTGTGAGGGCCTGACAGACAGAACGAAAAGAAATGGGGCTTATGAGGGGTTTGAGATTCCGGAGGGTACGTAGCTTTGCATATATTGTATTAGTGGTTCTCTTTATTTGATTAGTGAAGGAGAGGTTTTGTCTTTTCAATGATTCATCTCACATCTGCGATGATGTCTCTCTTTCTTTGCTCTTTCCTGAACCCCACTTGTACTTCAGGAAGTTCTCGTTCCAGATACGACTGCAGTTTCTGCTGAATGATCTTGAAAATAATCTTGCTGGTATGTGTGATCAGAGTGACTGCATGATAATTTCCACAGTCAGTCAGTTCACCTTTCTTCAGTATTGATGTAAACACAGTTTTTTTCCAGTCAGTTGGCCATGATGTCTTCCAAATTTCCTGGCAGAACCTTGTAAGTATGGCAACAGCTGCATACGATTGCTGTAACACTTCAATTGGAATGCTATCAATGCCCAGTGCTTTGTTATTTGATAATGCTTCAATGCTGCTTTGACTTCTTTCAGCACCAGTGGTTCCTGTTTATAAGATAAAGGTTGAAACGACTGTTGCCCACTTGATCTTTATGGTATAATGACTGTATATTCTTTCCACCTTTTCTTGATCTTCTCAGCTTAATTCAACATGGATCCTTGAGCATTCCAATTCAAGGCTAGAATTTTCTCTTTAACTCTCATAGCTTCAGGTGAGCCAATCTTGTTCTTTCTCTAATAGTTTCTGATTCTGTTTCCTTGCATGCATCATTGTAGTACTTCTCCTTGTCTCACCTTGCTGCATGTTGGAAATCTCTGAGTTCTGTGATCGCCTCTCTTTCTCCTCTGACTTTTATTTATTTTCCAATTTTTAGCACAAGGATACACTCACTTGCACAAGAAATAGGGTATACCACAAATAATAATACCAATCACAAACAGCAAAAAGTAACCCCTCGGGCAGATAGGTTCACTAAGCCCCAATATAATATATACCCTGAAGGTGAACGCAAGTGAGAAAAATTCCCTCCTAAAAGATGAGAATATTTTTTGTCGGACTAGAAGTCACAGCACTGAAGCTACCTTTTATCAAAGCTATGGTAGAAGAAAGTAAAAGACCATTTTAATCAAAAAGCAGCAATTAAACATTGAAGCCAAATAATTTACATTTATTTATTTATCTATTTATTTATTTATTTACATTCTCTTATATACCACGCTATTCTGCATCAGTGCGGTTTACATTGAACAAACTGAAATTACACTGAACAGGGCATTATAACTTGGAGATAACTATTTTACAGGGAACATGGGCTATATGGCCAAAAGATCATTTTACTTAGCTGCGAATACTGGCGATATGTACTCCAACAAGGGTACCAACACGACACAGTCCTGCGTTTCGGGTTCCAACTTTCAAGTACCCTGCTTCAGGTTAAATTTGTCAGAACCTAGCAGAAAGAATGCCAAGAATGAATTGACTAAGGAAGCCACTTTAAAAAACAGCGTCTGATGTAAGAGGGTTAATCACATGTCCACTGCGCGTCCAATCCAGAGCAAGAAGCACAAAATGCCACCGCCTCCGAAAATGGACATCACAGTAAACTGTGCCAGTCCAATTCCAAATTTAGACCTTTTGGAGCAACTGTGCTGAGCCTCAAAATTCAACGTTGTTCTATATATTGTAGTCTCTGTGTCCTATTACCTCTTAAAATATGAGGAGGTATCCAATCAATTGCTCTCCAAGAAAGTTGTTCAAAAGTATGATTGTAAGTGATTACATGTTGAACCAATGGGGCCGAAAGAACCCTAGTGCAGATCCATGATGCATGTTCCACTAACCGAATACTAAGAGGGCGAGTAATGCGGCCAACATAACTGATTCCACACGGACAACAAATCTGATAGACTACAAATGTAGAGTCACATGTAGTAGGCTGTTGAAAAAGCCAGAGCTTTTTAGTAGAAGGGTAAGTCCAGATAGTACCCACCAGAGAGCCTGAACAATAGCAATAATGCCCACAAGGGGAATGACTACTACGATCGACAATGCCCTGGGTCTTATGGGCAATATGGACTAACATGTCTCGTAGATTTTTCCCTCTTGTGAAAGCTACACATAATCTTTTCTGAAAGCATTCATAAACCGAAAGAATCCTCCAATGTCTATGTAAGATCGAGTGAACTGTTTGAATCCGACTATTAAAAGGAAGGACTCCAACAATCTTCTCTCCCACAGTATCTGGCCTGGTGATGTTCAAAAGCCAGTCTCTATGATTAAATAAAGCACATTTATATGCCCTACAAATTATGCATTTAGGATATCCCCGTGCTTGTAGACATTGGCTTAATTCCCAGGCATGTGTTTTAAAATCACTAGTGGAGGAACAAATCTTTCGTAGCCTCAGGAATTGGCCAAAAGGGAGCCCTCGTTTCAGTGCTACTGGGTGAAAGCTAGAGTATGTCAAAAGAGTGTTACGTTGAAATGGTTTCCTAAATAGTGAGGTTGTCAATATCTGATCATGTAAAGAGACTAGGGCATCCAAAAATTCAATTTTATGGCGATCAAATTTTAAAGTGAACTTAATGTGAGGATTTGCTTGATTCAAATATTGGATAAACTGTTGCAATCCAGAAACCTCACTCTCTTCTACCGTAGCTTTGATAAAAGGTAGCTTCGGTGCTGTGATTTCTAGTCGGACAAAAAATATTCTCATCTTTTAGGAGGAAAGTTTTCTCACTTGAGTTCACCTTCAGGGTACACTAATAATACAGCAAATGAGAATATATCATTAACAGAAGCTAATAAAACAAAATGGCAACCCCTCCGTAGCTCACAAATATGGGATCCAAGAATAATAAGAGATAATATAAAAATATACTCTTATAAGAAAAGGTAGAGACAATTAACAGCCATTATTACAAAATGGAGAGTAGAAACACTACCAATCCCCACACCATTGGACCCACAGGCATTCCAAAAGGAAATTAACTGAGAAGGAAAAAGAAAAATATAGGAAAGACCTTCCAGCTTTACAAGGCACTTGCAGGGATACTTGAGAAAAAACATCCTGCCTAGTTATAAAACCCCCGGCTGCAAGATCAGGAACTCCCTCCTGTAGCACTGGGTTTCCTAGCTAGGGTGGGGAAAATGCAAACCAGGCAGCCTTTAAAAGACAAATATATTTTCCTAAAGAGCATCTTAAGGAAGCACTCCCTATCTGACATGAAGGCCATTGTTACCAAACAAGTAGCAAAGGTAACAAACTGTCAGAATTCTCTAACAAAGCATAGGGAAAGGAATGGCCTGTAAAAGAAAGGAGGTAATAGTGCCTCTGTATAAGCTTTTGGTGTGACCTCATTTGAAGTATTGTGTGCAGTTCTGGAGACTGCACCTTCAAAAGGATATAAACAGGTTGGGGTCGGTGCAGACAGTGGTTACAAAAATGTTTAGTGGTCTTCATTGTAAAGCATATGAGGACAGACGTAAGGATCTTAATATGTATACTTCAGAGGAAAGACGGAATAGAGATGATATGTTTGAGATGTTTAAATACCTCCATGGCATAAATACACAGGATGAGAGCCTTTTTGATTGAAAGCAAGCTCTGCTATGGGGGGACATAGGATGAGGGTGAAAGGGGATAGTCTTAGGAGTAATATGCGGAAATATTTCTTTACAGAAAGAGTGATAGATGCATGGAATAGTCTCCTAGTGGCAGTGATAGAGATGAGGACAGCATCTGAATTCAAAAAAGTATGAGACAAACACAGAGGATCTCTAAAGGATAAAAGGGGCTTTTGTAGTGGTTGATATGGAAGGGAAGACTAGAGGCCATGTGGTCTTTTTCTGCCATCATGTTTCTATGTTTCTAAGCAGTAACATTCAATACATCAGCAGACCTGGAATCTCAGCACCATTGGAAACTTTCTGACCACTTGTAAGATCTTATATTTTTACTAATGGTAGGCATGACTTGGGGGGAAACCCCAATATTTCCAACAAATATAATTTAAACATCTCCTTAGTGGAGATACTAGACATCTTAGGAAAGTTTAGCAAATGCAAATTAGCCACTCTAGAATGATTATCCAGTTGCTCCAAATGAATCTTTAAATTATTGGAATCTTTTATAAAGGCATCTGCATGATTTTCCAAACGATCAGTCCGAAGGGACAGATCAGACAATAATGTTTTAAAGGACTCAGTCATTTCAGAATTCCTAACACAAGTCTCAGCATTTTGTTGAACCTATACCTGAATATGTTGAATCTGAGAAGTAATAGTTTCACCAAAGTGTTTAATAGTAGTCCAAATGGCTTCTAAAGTAAACTGCTATGGACACTGTAAAGTGAATGGAAAACCCAAAGTGTCCCACACTCTGTTGTGGCTACTGCAACCATGGAATCCATGGGGAGCAAACAGGCAGCACTTTCAGCCACCTCTGGCAGGTTTCCTTTCCTGAGTGGTGTCCCAGGCAATAGCTACTCCCACTGGCTTACACTAACTCCCACATTCTGTCCGGGCAGTGTCCCCAGTGAAGAGGAGGGAGCATTAGGGTTGGATGCCCTGACCACCTCCAAGCTGTCCGGGCATGCACCAGGGAGACCTGCTTTAGGGGCCTTTGCAGGTCAAGAGGCATACGATCACTACCCAAGAGAGATGCTGAGCCGTCCAGCTCCAGCAGACTCACAACCAGGCTTCCCACCTCCATACTCAGTGGCTGCTGATCCTAGCATAAAAAGAGAGCATCAAGCTGACCAGAGGAGATAAGAGTGGAGGAAGAAGGCTGGGAAGCGTGGGGAAACTTGCCCTGTTTAACTTTCCTCTTCCTTCCTATTAGGCATGAACATCAGAGCAATCATCTCTGCCTGCCACCATCTTGGATCTCTCTCCTCTGATTTTAGCTTCTCTGCATTTCTGGGCAATTTTAAGAGTTTCTTCGGTCATCCATTTTGGCCGTTTTTGCTTTTTCACCTTTTGTAGAGACTTCTCATTTTCTTTGAACACAACTTTCTTGGTGTCATTTTATCAAAGCAGCAAATCAAGGGGGGGCGGAGCCTGATGTCCAGCGGGTAGGACGCTTTGTGTTGAAGCTCCCGAGAGGCCTACTCAGAATCCTGACTTAATACCTATATAAATTTACTATTTTGCTCCGAGCTGACCGGGGCACCTCGGGGGGGATGGCGGCCCATAAACCAGCGCGCTTGGACTTCGGGTCTCCTTCTTCTTCTCACGGAAAACGCTCCAAAACAGAGGTGTCCTCCCCACAGAAGATGGTTCCATTTCGTGAAAACCCCGCAATGCACCTGGAGATTTTGGAGGAAATACGCGGCGTGAAGGAATTGGTGCAGTCCAATGGAGAAGCGCTTCGAGCCATGCGAGAAGACTTTGGAGTGCTCCAGGACCGACTTGAAGGTCTTTCATTACGGCAGGACAATATGGCGGGGGTCCTCGACTCGCACGAGGTGTGCTTGGGCAAACTGGACAAGGCTGAGCGCCAGATACAGAATCTTCAAAAGGAGTTGGAAGATAGCAATAATCGAGCCCGTCGCAACAATTTGAGGCTCCTCGGAATGCCGGAGGGGGTGGAAGCAGGAGATATAAGAGAATTCTTGCTCAAAACTCTTCCCTCCTTGCTGAAGATCACTTTTCACAGAGAACTGGAAATCGATCGAGCACACCGTGTTCCTGCCCGCATGGCGCTCAACCGCACGACCCCCCGGCCTATTATCTTTAGCTTGCTACGATATCAACAAGTGGAACAAATTTTACATGCTGCCCGAGCGAATCATCATTTGGAATTTGAAGGTCGTAAGGTCTCCTTCTTTCCTGATTTGGCAAAACCTACCGTTGACCGTCGGAAGAAACTCCTTGCTCTTCGCCCTCGACTTCAACAGCTACAGGCTCGCTTTGGCCTGTTGTATCCAGCGAAGCTCCGAGTGACTCTCCACAACCAGACCAGGACGTTCGAGGATCCTGATCTACTATCAACATTTTTGGACTCCAAAGAAGCAGAGCAGATGCGCTAATCCCAAATCTTGGACTCTTATCTGCCGGCTCTGTCCGCCATTTTGAAGGGCCCGATGCGGCGGTCATAGCCCAGCACAGAAATAGCCTGGACTTTCTTTCTTTCTCTGTATGACTTTTGTCTCTGGTCTCCTATCCCTTCCTGATGTGTGCCTCGGTCGGATTCGGAGCACGCACAGTCCTACAGGTTATGTGTTTTTTCAATTTCGGCCTTCTCTGGGGTTTCTCCCCGCAGACACATGGTCGCCAGTAATTTTGGGGTTTTGCTTCTCCTCTACCGTACTGTGGTTTTCTTTGTTAATGTGGGGCGCTTCATTGTATTATATTAGCTTATTTTTCCTATGTCATGTGTACAGCCAGATACAGTCAGTTTGAGGGACACAGTGAAATTATGTGTGCTATCATGCTCAGAATTTTAACTTTTCTGAATGGCCTTATGTAAAATCTTATTATTCATCGTCAAAGGCATTACTGGTCCACTCAAAGGCAAGAAAATCCTTAGCTATCTTAGCCATGAGCATGTTGATTTGGTGTTTCTTCAGGAAACGCATTACATTCTGCTGAAACACTGAAACTCAATGCTAGGCCTCACATGGTCGCTGCCTATTCTCCCACCGTTTCCAAATGGTACGGGATAGCCATTCTGGTTAAGAAGTCTTTGCACGCTACTGTACCTGATATTAGCGCTGACATGGAGGGTAGATGGGCCCGTGTACACCTTGAGGTTGGAGATAGTGAATTCACGTGTATTTGCACTATGCCCCGAATGTGGACAACCCTGCTTACTATGCAAGTTTTGCGCAGTTGGCCTCCGCCTCCGCCAATGCTCCATTAATACTTGGTGGCGATTTTACTCAAGTGTTCCCTCAATCTTTTCTTCTCAAACAAGGTGCTCGTTGGTTGGAAAATCCAGTACCGAGCAGACCTGTGTGGCTAGATATAGTTGCGGGCCTTTGCTAACCGATTTCTTTTACCTTACTCCCTGGTATGACTCTCCCATTAGACTCCCACTATCCACCAATGCTTTTCGACACTTTAGGTGCCTCTAATACTCTTATGCAACCTTTCGACTCCCGACTCTGGTCAGTGCAACTTCAGCATTGCATTCGGAGCACTAGAGTACTCCCGCCATCGGCACTCTCTGCATAGGGTTGATTGGAGACTTCTGATCTCTCGGTAGTTCACCGGGTGTAGCATCCAATTTTACTAAACCTTATGTAATGCTATCACTAGAGATACCTCTATAGCGCAGAAAGTATGGGAGAGAGAATTGCATGTGACTTTGACCTCGGAGCAATGGAGCCTTATCTGGAGCAGAGGGACACGGGTCCCCGACCCGCCTCACTCACTCAGACCCTCTTCTTTCTAGCCCACCGGTGTTTTTTACACTCCTCACAGATTAGACAAATGGAACACTACTCAGGGTAATGGTTGCTGGACACGTCCTGCGGCCATTGGTTTATTGCTTCTTGTTATGCATGAATATCCCGCACTACAGTATTGCTGGCGTCGGGTCTGGGGTCGTATTTAGTCTATATCGCACTCTCAGGAGTCCCTTTCTTGGAGGATAGTGGGACTTCGCCCAGTTGCGGGGATCCCCTCTCTCCCAAAAATGGCTTATCTCCTTTCGAACTTTATGCTTGGCATTGCTATTTCCCTAATTAAGTAATACTGGGAAATTAGTTCCCATCTGAGCCTCAATGAATGGTGGAATCATGCCTGTCTCTACAGTAAATATGAACAAATACCTCGTCTGTTCGCTTCCTCCGTTCAGACTCCTTCTCATTGGTCTCAATGGAAGATGCTCAATGAATATGTACATTTTGCTAAAAGCTCTCATCTGACTGTCTAACTTTGTATATATCTCTGTCTCATGATCATGCTGTATTGTGGATACTTTTTTGATCGTTTGATTTATAATCACTGTTAATTGGAAGCGCTCACATGCTGATACAAACGGGTAGAGAAGAAGCACCGGGATGGGGGGTAATGGGTTTACTTTTCCTTATTGTATACTTGTTTTGTCTCTTTTGGTGTGTTGTTTCTTTTGTTTGTTGCAAAATGAAAATAAAATTTTAAAAAAAAAAAAAAAAAAAAAAAAAGCAGCAAATCAAGTTCACAGGCAGTCTTTAAATTCTGGTGGCATATTCTCAAGATCATATTTTTCTATATTCATGAGTGACTTGCTCTTTTTCAGCTTCAGCTTGAGTTTGCATACTAGTAGTTGGTGATCTGTACCTCAGTCGACTCCAGATTCTGTTTTTTGTTGATGTTATTGAGCTTTCCAAAGTTGACTTCCGCGGATGTAGTCAATTTTATTTTTGTAGAATCCATTGAGTGAAGTCCATGTGTACAGTCATTGCTGGTGTTGCTTGCTGGAAGAAGTATTGAGATGAATTGATCATTGGTCTTGCAATACTTTCAGTCTTTCTCTAGCTTCATTTCTGTTGCCAAGTCCATACTTGTTCATAAAACTGATCCATTTCTTCCTCTTCTGCAGCTGTTATTGGGGCATATACCTGAATAATAGTTGTATTAATGAACATTCCTCATAGATGACAAGAAATTAAGCATTTATTGATTGCATTGTATTGCATTACAGTTCTTGCAAGTTTCTTAATTATAAATGCAATACCATTTTCTTTGTATTTTATTTCCAGCATAGTATACCATGTGTTCATCAAATGCAAAGTGCCTGATGCCAGTCCATTTCAGTTCACTGACACCCAATGGATCAAGTTGTACATGCTCTATTTCATTACTAACTCCAATTTCCCTTGGTTCTTGCTTCATATATTCTACATCCCACTATGTAAGACATCTTTGTAGTTTTGGACTCTCATTTCATGCATAGCTACATCAGTAGCTAGACATCCCGAGGACTTTGATCCAACCACATCATAAATGCTGACTTTACTCTGAATAGCCTTCAGCTCATCCCCAGTAGCCAGTTGAATGCCTTCCGACCTGAGGGTCTCATCATCTAGCCCTATAGTGCAATTTGTTTTTCTGTGACTGTCCATTGTGTTTTCATGGCAAGATACAGAAGTAGATTGCCAGGCCTTTCTTCCACACAAGTAATGCTAGTGTTGTTGCTGTTGTCACAGAAATGTGATCCTCCACCACCAATACTGCCCCTTTCTGCTGCTGCACAGATGGGTGGTTTGTCTTGATCTGGCACCTCAGCTGAGACCTGTTCATCTTGGGAGACTCTGCCAGTATTTAAGCTATTGTTAGCTTAGCTCTCAGCATCACTAATGCACACCAGCCCTCATAGCATGACAAAATGCAAGCCAAGTGAAGGGGCACGGTTTACATGTGTTAAAATTTTTTAATGCACTTTAATTTTGTATTAAACACATGTCTGTAACAAATTGTAAAAAAAGACTGAAAATTGTGAAAAAGTATGAACAGTCAAAAATGAACCCATTTCTTTTTGCCTGTACATATTCCTAGTTTCCTTCTGTGCTTCACCAGCCTGCATGATCTCTCTCCAATAATGACATCTCTTGTTTTATTCATCCTAAAGTTAAAATTCAATTATTTTTCATAACTGAGTTCAGTCCACAAGACTCAGGTTGCTTCTATGAGTCCTGTTCTCAAGGTAATCTAAATTTTCCACCACTGATTTTTTTTTTTTTTTCAGACTTCGGTGTTTTAACTTTCAAACTTTTGACTCTGTTCTCTAGAGAGAAAATTCTTATTTCTGATTTTGTCACTCTAATTAAATTCACTCAAATTATTCCTTATTGATTCCATTGTGTCACCAAGGATTTTTAAATTGTGACTGCGTTTAAATTTTGATGGCCACTGTCATTGAAGCTGTAAATTATCTCATGCAGGTCTAAAATAAGATGTGTGTTTTATTTCATTCTGGGTTGCTGCTGCCATTTTAACCTCAATGTGCTTACTTTTTTCACTTCTTTCTTAGGCTGTTTGGCTGTCAATGCAAGTTTACTAACCTGCTACTTTCTTTGCTCTATGAAATACTGTGAAGATATGAAATTAGTGATTTTTTTTCTTAGACAACTTCAGAACTAAGCCTATGGATGCCCTTTCATCCCTCTGTCCCATTTTTTTACATTTTTTTAAGGTAACCCAATTATGAATCCATATAAAAGATATACAAATAGTTAACAATTAGGCCTGAAGCCTTAACAACCTGTGCTACAGCTCAGATGTTTAAAACTGTCATAATGTAACCCTTTGTGGATAATTTATCAACCACTTGAGCATGTAAATGATTTTGGTGGTCAGTTTAGAAGCCATATTCATGATTTGTATATCCCAGCATGCATTTTATAAAGCCTGGAATATGTGTCCACTGGAATACGTGTCCACTGTGATCATTTCCGTATCTCAGGGGATGTTGTGGCAGCATGGCCTAGGTAGTCTTAAAAAGATGTATGTGCCTGCACGATTTTAGAAAGGCCACCACACATCTGGATTCAGCTTCTGACATGTCCATACCAATACCTGCTCAAGGGCAACAATCAGGGCCGGATTTACCTTGAGTGAGGCCCTACGCCAACAAAAATTGTGGGCCCCCAGCAGGGGCGGCCCAAGGGGGGTGCGGACCTCATTTGCATAAGGGGCCTCATTTGCATAAATATTTGCATAATGTTACCATATACTAACTTTTAGTAAACATGCCTCTTAATGAGTGTATGGATAAAGAAAGACTAAAAGATTTCTACATTACTATAATCCAGTGCCAACTGCCAGACACATTAGGAACTACTACAAACACTGCCCATAGTAAACCCGCCGTATCCTAACAGCACTACCAGGACTCACAAAGCACCATACTCTACCAATCAAAAGGCAACACTGCAAATATTAAACCAATACATTTCAGAGAACAACAATACATGACCTACTGGGGAAAGAGAACAAGTGGCAATGTCAAATAGGAATTATATAAACAGAACACCTCAGCTCAGTTACACATGCAGAACATAGACCATCACCAAACAAGTAATCACAATTTAGAAATAGGAAGACAATAATTAAACTGGGAATCCCAAAAGCCAAACTTGGAATGTACAACACTGTAGAAATAAAACTATACATTAATTTGCTCTTGTACTAAACAAAGCGCAGATGTTAATGATGCACATTTACCAGAGCTGACATATTCCAATTAATAAATTCAAAATAAAGAGATATTTTTTCTACCTTTTGTGCATTTTTTTCAGCTGCAATTGCTCCAGCCACTTTCTTCTGGTTTCTTCGTGTCTTCTGCTAACTCTCCATCGTCTGCTGTCCATTTGTCCTTTCTTCTCTCTTCTAGATTTTTTTCCATTCTCTCTCTACATCTGCTTTAACATACTAATCTTTCTCCTTTTGCTCTTTCCTCATTCCTATTTCATCCACTCAAATTTTACCCCTCCATCCTCAATCCCCACTTACTCTCCCAATACCCGGCCAATTGTAGATTTTTTATCCCTCCCACACAAAATATTTTTCCCTTCTCCATTTTACTCTTCCAGCCCCATCCCATTCTAATCCTCCCCAACATCAGCTCCCTTCTAGTTCCAGCCTCACCCAGCATCCATTCCCTTCTAGTCCCTGCATCAGCCCATTTCCAGTCCTAGCCATCCATCAGCCCATTTCCAGTCCTAGCAACCCCCCAACCCAATACCAGTCCTAGCCCCCCCCATCACCCCACTTACAGTCCTTAACCCCCCATCACCCCATTTTCAGTTTAAGCCCCCCCTATAACCCATTACCAGTCCTAACCCCCCATCAGCCCACTTCCAGTCCTAACCCCATCAACCCATTTCCAGTCAGCCCCCCATAGCCCATTGCCAGTCCTACCCCCCCCATCAGCCCACAGCCCATTACCAGTCCTAACCCCATCATCCCACCTCCAGTTTTAACCCCCCAGCCCATTTCCAGTCCTAGCCCCCCATAGCCCATTACCAGACAACCCCCATCAGCCCACAGCCCATTACCAGTTCTAACCCCCCCCTACAGCCCATTACCAGTCCTAACCCCATCAGCCCATTTCCAGTCCTAGCCCCCCCATAGCCCATTACCAGACAGCCCCATCAGCCCACAGCCCATTACCAGTCTTAACCCCCCAAAGCCCATTGCCAGTTCTAAGCCCCCCAACAGCCCACAGTCCATTACCAGTCCTAACCCCCTCAGCCCACCTCTAGCCTTAACCCCCCCCCAGCCCAGCCCAGCCCAGCCCAGCCCATTTCCAGCCCCAGCCCCCCAATAGCCCATTACCAGTCCTACCCCCCCATAGCCCATTACCAGCCCTACCCCCCCAATAGCCCATTACCAGTCCTACCCCCCCCCCCATAGCCCATTACCAGTCCTACCCCCCCCCCCGGCCTAAAGTAAAATTTAATTAAAAAAAAAACCTGGTGGCTGCCGCCGCGGGGCCCCCTCTGCTGCCGCGGGGGCCCCGTCTACAAGCTGAAGCCGTCGGGTCGGGTCGGGTCGGGTCTCTCTCCCTCCCTCCCTCCCTCCCTCGCTGCAGGCTGCAGGCTGCGAGAGACGCGAAGGGAGAGCGTCTCCTCGCGTCTGTGTTAAGCCCGCAGGGGCTGATGGGAAATCCCATCAGCCCCTGCGGGCTTAACACAGACGCGAGGAGACGCTCTATCTTCGTGTCTCTCGCAGCCTGCAGCGAGGGAGGGAGGGAGAGACCCGACCCGACCCGACGGCTTCAGCTTGTAGACGGGGCCCCCGCGGCAGCAGAGGGGGCCCCGCGGCGGCAGCCACCAGGTTTTTTTTTAAAATTGTGTTTAAAAAAAATTACCTGGTTCTTTTTTTGTGGGCCCCTGCCGGCTGTGGGCCCTACGCCATGACGTACATGGCGTATAGGTAAATCCGGCCCTGGCAACAATAGGTATGAGAAAAATGCTTGTTTCACCAAAGAAAACACTTATAGAGAGAAGATGACAATGTGCTCTCACTTTCCCGCTAAAGTTTTGCCAGGTCAAAGGAACATTCAGGTAAATAAACACACCTTTCGCTTTGCTGCTGTGCCACTTTACATCTGTGTGAGTGGCAGTGGATGCACATGTGCATTCTGAATAGCACTGCGGGCATGTCTAAGTAGCCAGAATCCGGCACGTCATTAATTGACACGTGTAAGTTGCTAAAATCACTTGTAAACTTGCACATGTCTAGGGATTTAGCCTGCACAGCTCTGTTCGCATTTCTTTTCATGGGGATGTGCATCTTGAAGGACAGAGACAGCTTTATTTTAGAAGACGCATGGACCTACCTTCACTGCATTCTGATTCGGACGTCCCAAATCCAAGCCAGGAGTCCTTTCTAAAATGTGTCTTTTTACATGCTGCAGTACACTCTTATAGAACTGCCTCAGCATACGTACACATAAATATAGTTGCTAGGACTACATTGTGCATTCTTTTATGTGATATATATGTAGGCATTCCCAGGGTAAGTTGAAACTTATGGAGAGATGCTTTAAAAATAATGCATAGAGTCACTTAAAATAAAATAAAAAATTTGTTTGAGGGTCAGACCGGTTCTAAATATCTGCACCGACTTTCCAGTGAGCTAATGGCATAATTCTGCACATTCAGCCCCCACAGTGTGGAATGGGGGGCAGCAATAAAAAGGCTCAGGTGTTCCCGGGATCTTCACTGCCGAGGCCAGGCATAGCAAAGCAAAAAACTTACTTCAAATGAAGTTTGCAATGCTGCCTACCTTCCCGGCAACAGTCACCTCCCACTGCCTGGCCGAAATCTCATAACAGCCACAAAATCACAAGGCTATTATCATGAGACTTTGGCCCAGGAGAGGGAAGTGACAGCTGCTGGGAAAGAGAAGTATTACTTTGAAGCAGGGATAGGAGGCAGCACAACAAATGTCATTTTAAGTAAGTTCTTTGCTGCACTATGGGGGAGATGTTGGGAAGGAGGCAAGGAAGACAGGCTGGGCACCACACCCACTGCATGGGGGCCTCTCAGTAAAATTTTACTAGAGGCCCCCCTTTAAAATTCGCACCATTATGGAGAGTAAGGGCCTGGTATTCTTTTGGGATGGCTATGTACTGCTACAGTGCATAGCTGTCGCCGCCAAGCTTTATCCCCGGATAGTCAATGCCGGGGTCATATGCATCCCAGCATTGAACATCCGGGGCCACACAGTCCACAAGCCCACAGAAGCTAACTGGGCAGTGGCAATATTGGGCTGCATATAACGATATTTCTCCTTATAATCAAATATTACAACAAGAATATTGCAGTGAAGGGGCAAATGCATAGCTGGAATAAAAAGAGGTACTGAGGAGTAAATATTTAACATTGTATAAACAGACGGTGATAGCAAAGGGTTAATGTGATCAAAGCAAATGCAATCCATGTGTTATTTATTTAAACAATAAAAGATCTACAAAGGTTACAACCGCTTAGCTTGTCCTGCCTCTTCTCCACCTGTTATTGTTGCTACAGATACTATCACTGTTTTATCTCTGCATCCATGGTTGTGCACTTCTTTTTTAAATCCAACAAATAAGGAGAAGAAGATAAGAATATAACAAATGCCATACTGGGTCAGACCAAGGTCCATCAAGCCCAGTATCCTGTTTCAAATAGTGGCCAATCTAGGTCACAAGTACCTAGCAATTTTCCCAGAAGACACAGGTTCCACAATGTTTGTACTGGGACAAGCAGCAGATTCCCTTGTCTCCTTTAATAGTGGTTTATGGACCTTTCCTCTAGGAAATTGTCCAAACCTTTTTTAAACCTGGCTACAATAACAACTTTTACTGCTTCTTCCGGTAATGAATTCCAGAGTTTGATTATTTTCTCTTATTAGACTTAAATGAGTTACACTGTAACTTCATTGTATGTCTCCTAGTCTTTTTACATTTTGATGGTATAAACAATTGATCTACGTTTATCTATTCCACTTTATTCATTAATTTATAGACTTCTATCATATCTCCCCTCAGCCTTCTCTTTTCCAGGTTGATGAGCCCTAACCTTTTTAGCCTCTCCTCATAGGGGTATCATTCCATCCCCTTTACCATACTGGTGACTCGTCTCTGTACCTTTTCTAATTCCGCTATATGATTTTTAAGATATGGTGACAAGAATTGCACACAATATTCGAGATGTGGTCACACCATGGAACGATACCGAGACATTATAATATCCTTCGTTTTATTCTCCATTCCTTTCCTTATGATTCCTAACATTCTACTTGCTCTCTTGGATGTCGTTGCACACAGGGCAGATGTTTTCAATGTGTTATCTACGGTGACGCCTAAATTTTTTTCCTGGGTGCTGGTTTCTAATGTGGAACCTTGCATCATGTAACCAAGATAATGGAGTCGTGTGCCTGAATGTATTGAATTTTGGGCAGCAAATGTTGCGCGGAAAAGTTTAGAGGCTGCATGAAGATGGTTTCATCTGATACAACTGTTGAAGATCCCTTGAGGAAACTGCTTATGCAGTGAAACGCATGAGCGCGCCGGGTTGGCGTTGGGAGCACAGATAAGTTCTTGTAGTTTGTGCCGAATTTCATCATGTCAGCATTGAGGAATTGTTTTATACTAGAGACCACAAGTCAGAGTGACAATTGATAATTGAAGGACTGAGTAGTTCATAACAAGAAAGCATTGTGGTCTACTAGATGTCACAAAGTTTATAAGTATTGATTTTTGATATTATCATCACAAGCCTTTTAGGAAAAAAAAGGGAACATAAGGGTCCTTGATGCAAAGTAGGGGTTGAGGTACCACAGCAGAGGTATACCTCCTGGGTCCCACCCCATATGAACAAGTCTGAGACCCGTTCCTATGAAAAAGAAAAATTTTTGATCGCAAGTAAACAAAGAAAGTAAATAGTATTTTTAGGTAAGCATTGGAGTAATTTTTTGTTTGATGCAGTCATTTACTCTAACGAAACCCACAGAATTAATTGTTGTATTCAATGTCTATATGCAACCCATTTGTGATCTCATCCAATCATTTAATATCAACTGCCTGGTCTATGTTGACGACGTCTTGATGTACATGCCAATTTCGACAGAACATCTTGAACTATCCCCACTTATCAGGTGCTTTGACGCTGTCACAGACTGGCTAAATGCACAAATGCTTAAGTTAAATTTCAAAAAGACAGAAGCCCTCTTCGTAACCAGGAATCCGGCTTTTACTCCACCCCTGTCTATCAAGGTTCGCGACGCAGAGATCATATGCAAGACTACAGTAAGATACCTAGGTGTAACGCTTGATCAGCAACTTAATATGAAGGCTCATATCAAAAACATAACAAAGTCGGTGTACCATAAAATCCGGACCCTCCGCAATCTGCGTCAACTGTTAGAACCTGATGACTTCCGAACTGTCTTTCAGGCCCTAATAATGCCTCACTTTGACTATGCCAATGCGATCTTGTATGATCTACCTAAGTGCACGACTAACCCCTTACAACTTGCAATGAATTCAGCTGCAAGAATCCTTCATGGAGCCTCAAGAAGTTCTCATATTACCCCAATACTAAAACAATTGCACTGGCTACCCATACAAGCCAGGATCTCATTCAAGATCCTAATTATGACCCATAAAGCCATCAATAAATACCCTGCTACTGCCATTACTGATCTAATTTCAATCACACCTCCCAATCGAGCAAGGAGATCGAATGCCGCAAATACTCTCATATTACCTAAGGCAAGCACGAAGTGTTCTCAATTCACTAGATCCAGAGCCTTCTCCTTCTTTGCTCCATCCTGCTGGAACGCACTACCAGCAACTATCAGAACCATCAGTGAACTCTCCCAATTTAGGAAGGCACTGAAACGGCACCTCTTTCTTCATCACTACGATGATGCAGTCTTCTCCCCACACTCACCCACTCTCACATCTCAATGCAGCACCTCAAACTCATGCACGTCACATTCCCAGACTGATCACTCGCAATCACACCTACCCCTCCAACCACCATGAGAAACTTATGCAGTGCCGCATAACTCATTATATTGTTGCATAAAGTAGACTGTATTTATTCATCGTGTCTCCTTGTTAAGGGACTGGTTATTTATACCCTATTTTACCTGTTATACCTGCTTAATGCATACCCAAGTTTAATTTTCCTGTTTAATGTATACCCAAGTTATTATACCTGTTTCACTGTAAGCACAAATCACGAAATTGAGATGTGTAACTCTTATGTTCATTGTAAACCGCACTGATGTCGAATAGCGCGGTATAAAAGAGACTGCAAATAAATAAATAAATAAATAATATGAAGGGCACAAGCTTTCATTTTTCCCAGATCTCAGCAAGGCCACGATGGATAAGAGAAAGAAGTTCCTTGAGTTGCGGCCCCGTCTTCAACATATACAGGCAAAGTATGGCTTATTTTATCCTGCAAGATTTAAGGTGACTTTGGACAACCGCACTAAAACATTTAATGATCCCAACGGCCTGGTGCGATTCCTAGAGGACCAGGAGTCGTTAAGAATGCAGACGGAAAGGGAGCCCTAATGTATGGACTTTATGGACCCTATATTTCTCTTGCAGTTTCTGAGAATGTATGTAGATGCACTAGGTTCTGTATGTTGTAGGGGTAGTGCATGGAGAATGTTTTGTATTGGAAAGTAGAGTCTGCTAAGTGCAGAGTTGCAGCTTGCCTGCTTAAATAAGGTCTGTATGATAGCGCTACATACGTTTATATCTCTAATATTTGCTAGACTTAGGCAATATTAAGTGCTGTGATAATGGGATTCTCAGGGCTTGGGGTTTTGCAGTTGCTCTGTGTAGCCATTTTCCCCTCTTCTGTCTCACCCAATGGTGTGGCTCCGTTTGAGGAGGGGTAGGTTGTGGTGCCGCAGACTACCATGGGATGACCAGGAAGCTTGGGAGGTGGTGCAGTGTCGCATGCTAGACTTGATTATGGAGAGCTTGGCCCTTAATTTCAAATGTTTCCCTGACAATGCGCCCCCTTAGAATCTTGTCGCTGAATGTGAAGGGCATTATGCACCCTGTGAAAAGGAAAAAGATATTGGCGTATGCCCAAAAACAAAATGCAGACATAGTTTGGCTGCAAGAAACGCATTTGTCCTCTAAAGAGTCCCTGAAATTAATATCGAAGCATTTCAAAGTGATTGCCCACTCACCTGCTATGGGGAAAAAAAATGGGGTAGCCATACTGTTACATAACAAGGTGCAGCTGCAAGTCTTGTCCACACGGGCGGATTGTGAAGGGCGGTGGACCAAAGTACACTTGGCTGCTGGCAACCATCAGGTGGTTGTAATCAACATTTACGCCCCTAATTGTCAACAATCTACATTTTTTCATACCCTTGCAGAAGCAGCACAAGAGAGTTCCCCTATCCCAGTGATCATCGGAGGTGATTTCAACAGAGTCTTAGATCCCCTGCTTGACTGCAGCCCAGTTAGGCCTTGTGGTGGCAGCGCTTCACAGGTATTAACCTCACTAATTCAAGAAATAGGTCTTGTAGATATATGGAGAATATTGCATCCTGTGGAAAAGGATTATACCTTTTTTTCAGTGCCTCACGGCTCCTACTCCAGGATAGATTTTTTCTTAATCTCCAGACCCTTAGTGCAAGCGGTGGATGATGCGTGTATTCTCAGCACTCATATTTCAGATCATGCTGCCGTTGTGCTTGATTTAATCCTAGAGGGAAGTATACCCAGCCAGCAAGTATGGTCGTTCAACAGAACTCTCCTTGCGGACATACCTTTTCAGGAGGCCATGAAGCGAAGTATTGAGGAATACTTCAGTTGCAATCATCAAGCAGACACAGCGAATTGGGCATGGTGGGAAGCCTTTAAGGCTACGATCAGAGCGCAGATTACCAGCTACTCAATTGCTAAAGCCAAGCAGGCGAGAGTCAAACTCAAGGAGCTGGATGAGCAGATCAGAGCAGGAGAAAGGATCCTTCAGAGAGCTTTCACTCCGGTAATGCTGAATCACTTGCAGAAGCTAAGATATCAATATAATACCATATTAAGCAGGGAAATGGAACAGCAATTGTTTGAAAGCCGAGCCCGATACCATACTGAAAAGAATAGGGCGGGCAAGCTATTAGCTGCAAACTTGAAGGCCCGGAGGAGTAAAGCACATATTACTCATATCTCACATGGACAGCAAGATCTTTTGACCAACAGCTGTGACATAGCAGAAGCTTTCTGCCAGTTTTATACCCAACTTTATGCCTCGGAGATATCCTTTGATGAGACGGCTTGCAAAGATTTTTTGGCTTCCATTGACACACCGGTGTTGCAGCCCGACCTGGCGGCCGAGTTAGGTAAACCTATAACATTGGAGGAGGTACGAGAGGTACTAAAGAGTATGAAAATCGGCAAAGCGACCGGACCGGATGGCATTCCAGTTGAATTCTATAGAACCTTTGCAGACGTCCTCCTTTCTCAGCTCTTGGAATATTATCAGTTGCTCCTGATGCAGGGTCAGACGACCGGTGCATTTGCTAAGGCTACAATTGTTGTTCTAGAGAAACCGGGAAAAGACCCAACAAGCGTTAGTAACTACAGGCCCATCTCCCTTCTCAATGCGGATTACAAAGTATACTCTAGTATTTTGGCAAAGCGTCTGAGCAAAGTGCTACATCTGCTGATCCATCCGGATCAGTGTGGATTTGTGACAGGAAGATCCACGGCTGATAATGGAAGACTGTTTTGCGAAGTACTGGAAATAGCAGCCAACCTAGATAGTCCCCTGCTGGGCCTCTCAATAGATGCTGAGAAGGCTTTTGACAGGCTGGAATGGCCCTTCCTGTATAGGGTGATGGCATGGTTCGGATTGCCCGAAGAGTTTATAGCCATGGTGCGAGTGTTGTATGAAAATCCTACGGCGCAAATTTTGGTCAATAGTACTCTCTCTCGGCCTCTTCCTCTGCTGCGAGGCTCCAGGCAGGGATGTGCTTTATCGCCATTACTTTTTAACCTGGCATTAGAACCACTGGTAGTGAAGATTCGTCAATCAGAGACGATCCGTGGTATGCAGCTGCTAGATCTCCATATCAAGCTCTCTGCTTATGCAGATGACCTGTTGGTCTTTCTTCATCCGGAATCAATAGATGCGCTGTTGCAGGTGATTGCTCAATATTCAAAGCTTTCGGGCTACAAAGTAAACTGGGCAAAGTCGGTTGCCTTCCCCCTCAATCGAAGGGCAAATGCCTCGATGGTGGATAATTTCCCTTTCCAATGGGAAGCTGCATCGATAAAATACCTAGGAGTCCACTATTCTGCTTCTCTGGATGAGACAGTGCATCTGAACTCAAAAAAAGTACTGGACATAGCGCGGTCTTATACCCAGCAGTGGTCTCCGCTTCATCTTACATGGTGGGGCCGGCTAGAAGCCATCAAAATGACTTTAGTTCCCAAAATAAATTACCTTTTGAGCATGCTACCAGTGTTGCTGTCCCCTGCGATATATAGGGGCTTGGAACGGATCACGTGTGCCTTTCTCTGGGAAGGGAAAACCCCCCGCATCGCGCTTAAGAAGTTGAAGGCAGACAGGGCGAGTGGAGGGGTACATTTCCCAGATTTCTTGTGGTATCACCGATCTTTTCTGCTGAGTCAAGGTTCGAAGTGGACTATGCGGGAAGAGGAAGCCTGTACTCCGACTTGGCTCCGAATGGAAGAGCGCATGGCTGCTCCGTGTCCAATCCACTTATTAGCGGGTATGTTGCATCCAGTTTCCTCTGGGGTTGGCAGTGTCATCATCTCCACGCAACAAGCTTTTCGAGCATTATTGCCGATTATTAGGGAGAAGAACCCTCCTTCATGGTCACTCCCAATTTGGTTTAATCCGGCTTTTAAAATTGCCAAAGAAACGTGCACCTGGCCGCGGTGGCAGAAGCTGGAAATATGGTCAATTGGTCAGCTAATGGACGGTCCCCACTGGAAGACCTTCTGTAGAATACAGCAAGATTTCAATCTCCCATCCGCCTGCTACTTTCAATAGCTGCAGCTGCGTCATTGCCTGGGGGCGGTTTTCCCGTCCTTGGAGGGGCTGTCTGAGTCCTGGGGACTCCTGAAAGTTATTGAAGAAATAAACTCCAGAAGAGGTACAGTTTCTCGTTATTACGCTTTATTTATGGAGTTTTATGCACCTCCGAACAGTGGGTTGCGATGCATCTGGGAAGAAGAGTTTGGGACTGTGTTGTCACAGGAGAAATGGAGGAAATTTTGGGAATCCTCGATTCGTGCATCGAGATCTGCAGCTCTCACTCAGTCTATGTTTTTCTTGGCACACAGAGCCTTTTTTGCCCCACTTCGGTTAAGCAAATGCAATAGAAAAGAGAATAATCTCTGCTGGTCCTGTAACAGTGATGTGGGCACACTGCGGCATATGCTGATGGAATGCCCTCACATTCTGAATTTTTGGAACAAAGTCTGGGATACAATTCAGAAAGTCCTTAACTTTTCAGAGACTTTATCATGGCAGATAATTGCATTCCGAAATGCAGCAATGATCCCAAGCATTGACAAGCATAATCGTTTTCTTCTAAATTTTATGATCATGGTGGCGATAAAACTTATACTTTCACGCTGGAAAAACCCATGTAAGCCCTCATATTTAGAATGATGGAACCAGATTTGTTTGTTCGCCAAATACGAACAAGCTTCTGATAGAGCACAACAGGCTAAGGGGATTGGGGCCAAGCTCTCTAAGTGGGTCGCACTAGAGAATTATGCGACCTAGTTTGCACCGGTCTAGACTTATGGTATACTCTCAGGCTTCCTCTTGGGATCAGGTGTTCGTTGGTGTGGACGACCCAGGGGTTTGCGGCACTCTGGGTGGAAGTGGTGGGGTATTTTCCCCCTTTTGTTTTGATGTTCTCCTGCTTCCTCGAGGGTGATACCTCGGGAGGATGGTGTTTGGGGTGGGAAGGTGGGGTTTCAGTGGGGTTTTTTGGGGGGGGGTTGAGTTTTTTCGTTTTTAATTTCATTCGTTATTTCTTCCTTTTTTCCATTCTTTTCTTGATTCTTCTGTAATGTAGCCTGTTTCTTATATGATACATAAGATAGGTTCAGATCATGTTTTGGGAGCTAATGGGCCGGTTGGCTCTAATCATGTATCTTTTAAGTATTATTGGAAATATGTTTGTGTTTTGTTGTAATTTTTTGGTGGAAAATTCGTAATAAACATATATTTTAAAAATATATATATATATATATTTTCCTAAAGAGCATCTTAAGGAAGCACTCCCTATCTGACATGAAGGCCAGTGTTACAAAACAAGTAGCAAAGGTAACAAACTGTCAGAATTCTCTAACAAAGCATAGGGAAAGGAATGGCCTGTAGAAGAAAGGAGGTAATAGTGCCTCTGTATAAGCTTTTGGTGCGACCTCATTTGAAGTATTGTGTGCAGTTCTTATACAGAGGCACTATCAGACTTATACAGAGGCACTATCACCTCCTTTTTTTCTGCTAGCCATTCCTCTCCGTATGCACCCAAGCATCCTTCTAGCTTTTGCCGTTGCTTTTTCTACCTGTTTAGCTACTTTAAGATCATCAGACACAACCACACCTAAGTCCCGCTCTTCTTTAGTGGACAAAAGTACTTCACCCCCTATACTATATTGCCCCCTTGGATTGCTGCAGCCCAAATGCATGACCTCACATTTTTTAACATTAAATCCCAGCTGCCAAATTCTAGACCATTCTTCAAGCTTAGCTAGATCACTCCTCATGTTATCTACACCTTCCTGGGTGTCTACTCTATTGCAGATTTTGGTATCATCCACAAAGAGGCAAACCTTACCTGACAGCCTTTCTACTATATCACTAACAAAGATGCTAAAAAGAATCGGACCAAGGACAGATTCCTGGGGCACACCACTGGTAACATCCTTCTCTTCAGAGTGAGCTCCATTTACCTGTACTCTTTGTCACCTCCCACCCAACCAATTTCTAACCCAAGCAGTAACTTTAGGGTCCATCACTAGGGTGCTCAGTTTGTTTATAAGTCGCCTGTGAGGAACAGTGACAAAGGATTAACTGAAATCTAAATACACCACATCCAGGCCTCTCCCTCGGTCCAACTCCATGGTCACCCAGTCAAAGAAATCAATCAGATTTGTTTGACAAGATCTGCCTCTGGTGAATCCATGCTGCCTCAGATCCTGTAATCCGCTGGACTCTAGAAAGCTCACTATTTTCTCTTTCAGCAGCGTTTCCAATAATTTACTCACCACCGAAGTTAAACTAACCGGCTTGTAGTTTTCAACCACATCCTTACTTCCGCTTTTGTGTAAAGGCACCACATGAGCCTCTCTCCAGTCCTTTGGCACCACTCCCGATTCCAATGAGGCATTGAAAAGGTCAGTCAGTGGAGCTGCTAGAACGTCTGCAAGTTCCCTCAGTATTCTAGGGTGTATCCCATCCGATCCCATTGCTTTGTCTACTTTAAGTTGAGCTAGTTTATCACGAGCACAGTCTTCTGAAAATTGTTCAAGATGTTCCCCGCTTCTGTTCCTGTTTGTGGCTGTTTTCTGAGGTCCTGCTCCTGGTTCTTCATTTGTGAACCCAGAACAGAAATATTTGTTAAGCAATTCCACTTTATGCTCATCAGCTTCTACATATTCCTCCCCTTCACTCTTGAGTCTGACAATACCACTTTTGCCTTTCCTCTTCTCACTAACATATCTGAAAAATGTCTTATCCCCCCATTTTATTGCATTGGCTATTTCCTCCTCTTTTTGAATCTTTGCTTTCCTGACTACTTTGCTAGCTTCTCTAAGTTTTTCCAAATATAGATGCCTGTCTTCCTCTCTCTGTGATCTCTTGTATTTCATGAAGGCCGCCCTCTTTTTCTTCACCTTTTCAGCTACTTCTTTTGAAAGCCATAGCGGTCTCCTTTTCTTTTTACCTTTATTTACCATTTTAACAAAAAGGTTGGTTGCCCTTAAAATATCCCCTTTCAGTTTTGCCCACTGTTTTTCTACATCCCCCAGCTGTTCCCATCCCGCTAACGACTCCCTGAGGTATTGGCCCATCTTGGCAAAGTTAGTCTTCCTAAAGTCTAAGACCCTTACCTTTGAATGGATTCTAACAGCCCTAGTCCTAATACTGAACCACACCATCTGATGATCACTGGATGCAAAATGATCTCCCACTATAACAACAGAAACACTTTCACCATTGGTAAGCACCAAGTCCAGTATGGCCCCTTCAAGTGTGGGGTCTGTTACCAATTGCCTGAATAGTTCTCCCTGTAGAGAATCCAGGATCTCTTTACTGCAGCAGGAATGTGCCAATCAACATCTGGCACATTGAAATCCCCTATCAGTAGCACTTTCCCTTTCCTAGCAAAGCTGAGTATGTCTTCAATTAACTCTCTGTCCACCTCTTCCTCTTGTGAGGGAAGTCTGTATATCACGCCGATGCAAACAAATTTCTCTTTCCCTCTTTCTAGTTTAACCCACAATGCCTCCTCTCTCCCTTTTAAGCTCTGTAATTCCAAAGCTTTAATAGTATTTTTTACATATAGTGCCACTCCTCCCCTTCTTCTTACCCTGTCCTTTCTGAATAAAGTATAGCCAGGTATAGTTACATCCCACTCATGGTTTTCTGTGAAACATGTTTCTTTTACTGCCACTAAATCCAAGTCAACCACTCCCACCAAAGCTTCAACATCAGGGATCTTATTTCCCATGCTACAGGCATTTATACACACTGCTTTCCATATGTTACCCCTGTTACCCATTTCCATAAAGGTATTTAATGTATCACTTACCTGGGGGCTTTCTTCACCCATCCCCAACAAATCTAGTTTAAAGCCCTCTTCAGTAGATTGCCTTGTCACACTGTTTTACCACTTGAAATCCTCAGAAACAATCACTCCAAAGTCCTTCTCCTTGTCCATGCACACCAACCTCTCACCCCCTATTGCATGTAATTCCCTTGGATTTCTGCTTCCCAAGTGCATGGCAATGCGCTTCTTCACATTAAATCTTAACTGCCAAGCATTAGACCATTCTTCCAGCTTTTGTAGCTCTTTCCTCATGTTCTCCACTCCCTCCATTCTGTTTCAAATTTTCATGTCATCTGCAAAAAGACAGACTTTTCCATTCAGTCCTTCACCAATATCACTCATAAATACATTGAACAGTACCGGTCCCAAGACCGAACCCTGGGGCAGACCACTAATCATTTTTCTTTCATCCGAGTGAGTTCCGTTTACCATCAACTTCTGTTGTCTGTCAGTCAACCAATTTCTGACCCAGTTCACCATCTTGGGACCCATTCTCAAGCTGTTGAGTTTATTGATAAGCCTCCTATGAGGAACAGTATCAAAGGCTTTGCTGAAATCTAGGTAGATCACATCTATCACGTGCCCTTGATCTAGTTCTCTGGTCACCCAAAGAACTCAATCAGATTTCTTTGGCAAGATTGTCCTTTGGTAAAACCATGTTGTCTTGAGTCATGCAAGCTGTTGGTTTCGAGAAAGTCCATTATTTGCTCTTTCAGGAGCACCTCCATTACTTTTCCCGCCATCAAGTTAAGGCTTACCGGCCTGTAGTTTGTCACCTCTTCACTATTACCACTTTTGTGAAGAGGTGCCACTTCAGCCCTTCTCCATTCCTATGGAACGTCTCCTGTCTCCAAGGATCTTTTAAAAACATCCTTTAAATGCCCTGCAAGAACCTCTCTGAGCTCTTTAAGTATCCTGGGATGTATCCCATCCATTTCCATGTCCTTGTCCACCTTCAGCTTTGCAAGCTGTTCTAAAATAACATCTTCTGTGAATGGTGTGGTATCTACTCCATTCCCATTTGTATATTTGTCAATCACATGTGGTCCTTCTCCAGGATTTTCTTTAGTAAAAACAAAGCAGAAGTATTTGTTTAGCATATTTGCTTTTTCAATGTCACTTTCCACAAATCCATTCTCATCACTTTTGAGTCCTGCAATTCTACCTCTGATTTTCCTCCTCTCTTGAATATACCTGAAAAACGTTTTGTCGCCACATTTCACATCTTTAGCCATCCTTTCTTCTGCCTTTGATTTTGCTATCCTTATTTCTCTTTTTGTCTCTTTTAGTTTTATCCTGTTTTCTTTTCTGTGTTACTCTCGTTTGCGAACATCTGAATTTTGTGAAAACTGTGTTTTTTGCCTTTATATGTGCAGCCACTTCTTTGGAGAAACAAATAGGTTTCCTTTTCTTCTTGTTTTTATTTAGTTTCTTTACATAAGTATCTGTTGCCCCTTTTATTGCCTCCTTTAGTTTAGCCCTTTGCAATTCCACTTCCATTATCACCTCCCACTCTGCCAACTCCTCCTTCAGGTACTTGGCCATTTTACTGAAGTCAGTGTTTCTGAAGTCTAGGACTTTGAGCTTGTTGTGATTGGACTCCGCCTTGACCTTAATCTCAAACCACATTGTGTGATGGTAGCTGCTGCTCATATGGGCACCCACCCGGAAAGTTGACATGCTTTCTCTGTGGTAAGTATTAAATCCAACCGATGCACTCAGGTCTGGATGAAGTTCTGTAGCTATCAGCCAGCGGTCAATTTGGGAATAAGTATTATACGAGGCAGAGAAACAGGTTTAATCCCACTCACTTGTATGCAGACTCCTCCACCCATCCAACAATCCAAACTCTCCCAGGAACCGCTTTAGTCTCTTGGACCACTTTAATTGAGCCCGGATCAATCCACCCACAGCAGGGCATAGTTTACGTCCCCTCTCCCCCACAGATCAACTTACCCTGCACATTCTCCTTAATCTCTTCAAATAATTTCTCCAAACTGGACCCACTTCGACAGGTGGTACATATACATTCATCACCAAATATAACAACCCATTCAGGCTACCTGTCACAATAAGAAATTTGCCTTCCCTGTCAGGGATTACCTCTTGAACCTGGAATGGGCAACTCTTTCTAAACATAAGTACCACTCCCCTTTTATATGAGGAAAAATTTGCCAGCACTTTGGGGAGGCCCAGGATGAGCAGGTTGTTCCCTTGTAGTCGGTTCTCTAAGTCATCATGGCACTCCCACAATTCTTTAGTGAGCATGTCCAATACATGAAGTTTAGGATGGAAGCAGGCAATAGAGTCAATCTGCTTCCCTCTGTTAATCTGTCTCTGTCATCCACAGCTTTAATTTCAGCCTTTATGTCACTTATAGCCTTCCAAAAGTCCACACGGAAGAGGCGTAGCTCTTGCAGAATTTCCACTAGATTAGCTTTTGTGGCAAGGGCAGAGGCTGCATCAGCACCTAAGGACTATGCAGGCCAAAACATCCACTTCTGAGACTTTTGGAGAGCACTCACCAGACCTTCAGAACACACCTAAAGCAGTGCAGTAGCAGAGGATGACAAGTGAGGAACCAGGATTCTTTAAAGACAGTCCAACATTGCAGGTGGAAGGGAGGTGAAATCCAGCGACCGGTCACAGTGCAGGTCACAGGCAAGGGACCACTTCTTTTTAAAATCCTTCCGTCTCACAGTCCATTTCTAGGATAAGAACATAAGAACATAAGATATGCCATACTGGGTCAGACCAAGGTCCATCAAGCCCAGTATCCTGTTTCCAACAGTGACCAATCTAGGTCATACGTATTTTATTTATTTATTACAGTTTCTTATATACCGAGCTATTTAGTATCATCGTGGTTTACATCATAACATAATAACCATAACGACAAGCTGTCAGGTTTTACATCGAACAGGAGTACAAACTTGGATAACAGGGTTAACTATATACATAAGCTATTTACACTGCAATGATAGGTAAAAATCAGATAATGCATGTAAGGGCCTTTCTAGAGTGGGTCATTTCTTGAGAGGGATATCTAGGTTCAATTGCTGGCTGGGAAGTATTGGAGGAAAAGGAGGGTTTTGAGAGCCTTCCTGAACTGATATAGATTGGCAATGGTCCTAATGTCAGGGGGTAGAGCATTCCAACATTTGGGGACATACAAACTGAACGCCCTGTTTGTGGTTGTCGTGTTGGACTTTGTCGATGCCTTTGGTGTTGTTAGCAAGTTTACAGCTGTTGCTCTTCTGGATCTGTTGGGGGGGACAATGTGGATAAGATGCGTAAGTGAGGAGGATGAAATACCTTTGGTTGCCTTGAATGCTAATAGAAGGGGTTTGAAGGTGATCCTCCCATGGATCAGTAGCCAGTGCAGCTGTTTGAGAATGGGGGTCACGTGGTCGTTTCTGGATGCTCCGTAAAGGACCCTAGCTGCGGCATTCATAGCCAACTGTAAGGGGGTTAGTGTGGATTGGGGGAGACCTTGTAAGATGGCATTTGCAAAGTCAAAATGTGGCAGGATCAGCGCTTGATATATGGTTCGGAAATCATCTGGATCCAACAGGGAGCGTAGGTGCTTGAGTGAACGGATTTTGAAATAGACGGCTTTGACTATGTTGCTTATGTGGCGTTTCATATCTAGACGTTGGTCCAAAGTAACTCCCAGGTATTTTATTGCATCTTTAGTTTGCAAGTCAGCTTCCTTGACACTGACGTGGGATGGGGGAGTAAAGTTGGAGTCTCTGGTGATGAATAGCACCTCTGTTTTTTATGTTGAATGCGTAGGTTCTGTGTCTGGAGCCATGTTGAAACTGCATTGAAGCAATCTGTGAGTGGGGCCAGGTCCATGTGAGTTGTAGAGAAAGGCATGTATAGGAGAATGTCATCTGCATATATCAAGCAGTTCACATTGAATGATCTTATGATATTGCAGATGGGCTGCATGTAAATATTGAAAAGTAAGGAGGATAACGAGGAGCCTTGAGGTACCCCTTGCTTTTGATGGAAATGTATTGACTCTTCTGATCCAGACTTCACATATTGCCATCTACCGTCCAGATAAGATTTACACCATCCTAGTGCACTGTCGCAGACGCCCTTCTCTTTCAGTCTTACATCGTAGCAGTTTCCCCAAAAGATATAGGTTCGTAGCAGTTTCCCCAAAAGATATAGGTTCCACAATGCTTGTACTGGGTCAAGCATTGATATCCTAAGTCCCTTCTTAATAATGGATGGCGGGAGGAGTACCATTACTCACAACTAACTAGCACAGGCAGTTCCTTTAAGGCAACCAGCCCCTCCTGCATCCCCCCAGTTGGTACTAACTGTGGGTGCACGCTGATTCTGGCCTCCTTCCCTCCTTCTTGGGCTCTGCACCAAACAAGGCTCTCCCCCTCTGATCCGTAGCCGCGGGCTCTAATAAAAACTGTTCCCCGTCTTTGGCAATTTACTGGCCAGCAATGGGTCAGGTGATTTCCTAGAGCACGCGGCATTGGCACCATGCAGCCAGGTTGCTTCAGCTTCTCCTACACTCACTTGCTCTGTGCCACAGGAGCTGCTGTTGCCGGACTGCACAGTAGGCTCTGCTGCTGCTGCTGCTAAATATTCTCAGAACTCTATTTTTCACCTTAGTGGGGCTGCTGTCACTCTCAGACTCGGGCAGTCACAGCTGGGGCCCAGGGGTCCAGATCAGGTAAGAAGACTTAGCAGCCATTTTAGTGAGCTCGCTAGCACCACCCCACATTCTTCCTACTTTTTGAAGAAGTATTGCAAATGACTGATCTATGTTAACCTGTTCCAGCCCACTCATTATTTTATAGACCTCTGTCATATCTCCTCTCAGTCAACTCTTTTTGAAGCTGAAAACCTAACCTTTTAAGCATTTTCTCATAGGGATAACCTTCCATCCCCTTTATCATTTTGGTCACTGTTCTTTGTACCTTTATTAATTCTGCTATATCCTTTTAAGATATGATGACCCGAACTGTACACAATATTCAAGGTGCAGTTGCACCATGGAATAATGCAGAGACATTATAATATCCTTGGTTTTATTCTCTATTCCCTTCCGTATGATTCTTAGTATTCTATTTGCTTTCTTGGCCGCTGCTGCGCAATGGCCAGAGGATCCCAAAGTATTGTCTATGATGACACCTAGATCCTTCTTTTGGATGGTGATTCCTAATGTGAAACCTTCTATCATATAACTGTTCTTCACTAAGAGACCAATTCTCTTCTGGCTGTCCAGCCCCTATGCTGCCCCTCAAAAGCAGGATGTACAGCAGTAGCACCCGATTCTGATCCCGTGGGGGTTAGACATACCCGTGGGATCAGAATCAGGTCACAGCCAGCCCATGCCCCGCCCTTGCACCACCTCCAGACCTCCCACTTCCACCTCTGTCTAAGGCTGTCTGTACAACAGCGGTTTGTATGGGGAGCCTTTGCACCAGGAGCGTCAGGGGGATGAATGGCAGGGATGTACATCCAGGCAGAACATACATCCCCACTATGTGGTGCAGAATGACTCCCTAAGTGTATAACTTTGCAGTTGTCCACATTAATTTTCATCTGCCATTTGGATGCGCCGTCTCTCAATTTGTCAAGGTCCTCTTGCTATTTTTCACAGTCCGCTTATGTTTTAACAACTTTGAATAACATTGTACCATCTGCAAATTTGATCACTTTTCTCATTGTTCCAATTTATAGGTCATTTATGAATATCTTAAAAAGCAGTGGGCCCAGTATAGATCCCTGAGGTACTTCACCATTCACCTTTCTTCATTGAGAAAAATGGGCCATTTATCCCTGCTTTCTGTTTTCTATCTTTTAGTCAGTTCCTAATTTACAGTAGTACTCTGCCTCCTATCCCATAACTTTTTAATTTCCTAGAGTTTCTCATATAGAAACATAGAAACATGATGACAGAAAAATACCACATGGCCTATCTAGTCTGCCCTTCCATATCAACTACAATAGTCCCCTTAGCACCTTTAGAGGTCCTCTGTATTTGTCTCATGCTTTTTTGAATTCAGATACTGTCCTTGTGTCCACCACCTCCACTGGAAGACTATTCCATGCTACCACTCTTTCCATAAATAAATATTTCAGCATATTACCCGAGTCTATTCCCTTTCACTCTCATCCTATGTCTCCTCGCAGCAGAACTTGCCTTCAATTGAAAGAGACCCTCCTGTGTATTTATGCCACGGAGGTATTTAAATGTCTCTATCATATCGCCCCTATCTTGCCTTTCCTCTAAAGTATATTAGGATCTTTAAGTTTGTCCTCATATGCTACATAATGAAGGCCACTAATCATTCCAACCTGCTTATATTCTTTTGAAGATGCAGTCTCCGGAATTGCACACAATACTCCAAATGAGGTCACGCCAGAGACTTATACAGAGGTAGTATCACCTCCTTTTTTCTATTGGCCATTCCACTCCCTAGAACAAAAGACAGCAGGTGCACCGATAAGTGGTAAGAGCAGTTCATTCACCAAAATAAACCCCAATGCATTTCGGCCAGCTAGGCTTTCTTCAGGGGGTACAGACTTTGAAAAGAACAATATTGGTAAAATAATAGATACATGAACATATCTCATCATGAGTACATAATATGAAATAAATAAATAAATAAATAAATATATAATAAAATATAGGGATATGTCTACTAATCGGCAGTCGCGGCTTCTGTGCAATATCGGAGCCGTGGCCCCACTGACTTCAATTATAAAAATTTTTAAAATCAAAGAATTACTAAAAACTAATAGTATTGAATGTAAATGCAATCCAGATAAAGCAAATAAGCAAGGCTGAACATATATAAAAACCCATAAAGAAGGTGTGGACATGCTTTCGCAGTCACCTTTTCTACCTGTTTAGCTACTTTAAGATCGTCAGATACAATTATGTCCCAGGTCCCGTTCTTCTTTTGTGGACAGAAGTACCTCACCTCCTACACTGTGCTGCTCCTTTGGATTTTTGCAGCCCAAATGCATCACCCTGAACTTTTTAGCGTTAAATTTCAACTGCCAAATTCTAGAGCATTCTTCAAGCTTAGCTAGATCCTTCCTCATGTTATCTACTTATTTCTGGGTGTCTACTCTATTGCAGATTTTGGTATCATCCACAAACAAGCAAACCTTACCCGACAGTCCTTCTGCAATATCACTAACAAAGATGCTTTCTAAGAATCCAGATACACCGTTTTAATGATAGTTCACAAATTGCTAGTAGTAGGTCTGCAATCTCACTTTTGAGTTCTTTTCAGCACTCTGGGATGTATACCATCCTGTCCAAGTGATTTGCTCTTAGTTTATCAAGTTGTTGCATTTCATCAGAGTCTATTGAGAGTTGTTTCATTTCCCCAAATATATCACCTTTAAATATCATTGTGGGCATGGATAATTTCCCGACATCATTTTCAGTAAAGACTGAAGCAAAGAATTCATTCACTCTCTCCTCCATGGTCTTGTCCTCTCTTAGTGACTATTTTTCCCCTCTGTTATCTAATGGTTCGAGTGATTCTGTTACAGATCTTTTGCTATAAATGTACCTGAAAAAGTTTTCATTATGAGTTTTTGCTTCCACAGTAAGCTTCTTTTCAAATTCTCTCTTTGCCTACCTTATCAATACTTTCTAACTTGCCATTGATTATGTTGTTTCCTGTTTTCATCATTTGGCTCCTTTTTCTATTTTCTGAAAGATGTTTTTTTGGCTATAACTTCCTCTGTGAATTCACTTTTACCCCAAGCTGGCCTTCCTTCCACTTTCTTAAAGCGTGGAATATATCTGATCAGGGTTTCCAAGACAGCATTTTTAAACAATGCCCAGGCTTGATGTAAACTTTTAACCTTTGGAGCTGCTCCTTTTAGTTTTTTCTTAACCATCTTCCCCATTTTATCATAGTCTCCCTTTTGAAAGTTAAATGCTAGCACTGTGGATTTACTTGCTGTCCTCCCTCCTTGGATTGGCCACTGTTGGAAACAGGATACTGGGCTTGAAGGACCTTGGTCTGACCCAGTAAGACATTTCTTATGTTGTTATGTTCTTGTTCTTATTTATTAAATCAAATGTGATCATGTTATGATCACTATTGCCAAGCGACTCCAACACCATTACCTCTCAGACATATCCTGCATTCCACTAAGGACTAGGTCTAAAATAGCTTCCCCTCATATTGGTTCCTGAACCAGCTGCTCCATGAAGCAGTAATTTATTTCATCTAGAAACTTTATCTCCCTAGCATATGCTGATGTGACTTTGACTCACTTGATACCAGGGTAATTGAAATCACCCATTATTACTGTGTAGTAAATTTTATTAGCTTCCCTAACTTCTGTTAGCATTTCATCATCCATCTGTTAATTCTGGCTAGGCAGATGGTAGTACATCCACATTGCTATTCCCATCCCCTTTTTACATTGAATTTCTATCCATATATAGATATTTTGTTTCCTTCAAAACGTGTATTCTGTTTGACTCGATGCCCACTTTAACATATAGCACCATTCCTCCACCAATTTGATATACCTTATCATTTGATATAATTTGTACCCAGGTATCACAGTGTCCCATTGGTTGTCCTTCCAGCAGGTCTCTGACATGCCGATTATTTCTAATCTTTCATTTAGTGCTATATATTTTTACTCTCCCATTTTATTTTTGAAACTTCTGGTATATGCATTCAGACATTCCAAAATTAGTTTTTTGTTCATATTAACAATCTGAATATCAGCTGGCAGGGATAATTTGGAACCTTTCAACTCTGCCTGCTCTTTACTTAAGGGCATTTGGGTTACTATTATCTTTATTGGGACTTCTCTATTGGGATGCCCTAACTTCCCTCTTTTGCTGGTAACATAATAACATAGTAACATAGTACAAGAAAAGACCAGTATGATCCATCTAGTCTGCCCAGCAAGGCAGCAAGAGCAGGTGCACCTGCCGCTCCGTGCAGGTCACCCCTCCACATGCCTTTGTTTAGGGGTGTACAAACTGCTCCGTGTAGATCACCCCTATTTGTTGAAATAGTTATGTTTATTTTGATTTTATCCTGTTGCTATAAAGGGATCCACTGTGTCTGTCCCATGCCATTTTGAATTCCGTCAGTCTTTTCCCCCACCACTTCCATCGGGAGGGCATTCCAAGCATCCACCACTCTTTCAGTGAAAAAGTATTTCCTGACATTGCCTCTCAGTTTACCCCCTTGCAGCTTCATGTTATGCCCTCTAGTTTTACAGCTTCCCCGCCTTTGGAAGAGGTTTGTTTGTTGATTAATACTCTTTATGCATTTAAAGGTCTGAATCATATCTCCCCTGTCCTTCCTCTCCTCCAGAGTGTACATATTTAGATCTTCAAGTCTCTTCTCATACATCTCCTGATGCAGGCTCCAAATCATTTTGGTTGCCTTCCTGTGAACCCTTTCCAGTCTTTTTATATCCTTTGCGAGATACAGTCTCCAAAACTGAACACAATATTCCAAGTGAAGACTCACCAGTGACTTGTGCAGTAGCAATAGTACTTCTTCCTTTCTACTGGTAATTCCTCTCTGTATGCAACCCAGCATCCTTCTAGCTTTCGCTACCGCCTTGTCACACTGTTTTGCCACCTTGAGATCCTCAGAAACAGTCATCCCAAAGTCCTTCTCCTGGTCTTTCCACACCAGCTTCTCGCCCCCTATTGCATACAATGCTCTTGGATTTCTGCTTCCCAAGTGCATTACACTGCACGTCTTCACATTAAATCTTAACTGCCAAGCATCAGACCATTCTTCCAGCTTTTGTAGATCTTTCCCCATGTTCTCCACTCCCTCCATTCTTTTACAAATTTTCATGTCATCTGCAAAAAGACAGACTTTTCCATTCAGTCCTTCAGCAATATCACTCACAAATACATTGAACAGTTCCGGCCCCAAGATCAATCCCTGGGGCACACCGCTAATCACCTTCCTTTCATCCGAGTGAGTTCCATTTACTATCACCTTTTGTCATCTGTCAGTCAACCAATTCCTGATCCAGTTCACCATCTTGGGACCCATCCTCGAGTTTATTGATAAGCCTCCTATGAGGAACAGTATCAAAGGCTTTACTGAAATCTAGGTAGATCATATTCAAAGATACTTCATTCCGAATCCATGAGCTCTTGGGCAACTGTTGGCTTTCTAAATTAAAGGTTGCTCTACTACCTTTTAAACATTAATTTCAGCAGCCTGGGTTACACCTTGGTTAAGGTGGGACCCACCATTTCATAAAAAAACAACCCCCCTTACCCCAGAACGTTGCCCAGTGTCTAACAAATCTAAAACCTTCTTTCCTGCACCATTGTCTCATCACACATTGAGACTCTGGAGCTCTCCTTATCTCTTGGGTCCTGCACCTGTATTGGGAAGCTTTTCTGAGAATCCTACCTCGGAAATTCTGGATTTTAACTTTCTACCCAAAAGCCTAAATTTGCTTTCAGAAGCTCCCTCCTAGACTTTTTTATGTCATTGGTACCAATCAGTACCAAGACTGCAGGGCCTTCCCCTAGCACTATCTAAAACCTTTTCTAGGTGGTACATGAGGTCCACCATCTTCACACCAGATAGACAAGTTACAAGGCAATCCTAACATCCACGAACAACACAGCTATTTACATGCATAATTATCAGATCACCAACTATAATGGCCTTCATAACCCTTCTCTCATATGGCACATGGCCTGGAGACATATCCTCTGTGCGAGAGAATATTTCATCACCTAGAGAACAGCTTCTAGCTATAGGATCACTTCCAAGGTGATGCTGTCTTTTAGGTGATCTCTCTCCTCCATGACAGCAGAGAGGTTGCCAGAGTAGAAATGCTATGTCCCTGAAGGTCTCGTCTCTGTTTGTCGAAGCTCCTCCACGTCTGTTACTCTAATCTCCAAAGATCAGACGTATCCACTGAGAGCAAGGAGCTCTTTCCACCTATTAAGACCTCTTGTCAACTGAAAGATAATCATATACGAGACACTCAGTGCATAAGACTGGAGAGTCCCTATCTTGTTGCTGGACCGCTATCTGCATCTTAGTTATAATGATTTGATTAACTATTTAAAGTTGTTCAGTTATTTAAAATTACTAGGGGAATAGAGATACTAGAGCCAATACAAATATACCTAAGAAATTTATGGGACTTTAATGTTTAATGTTCATCTCAATATGAACTGCAAGGGCCTAATTAATTTATTCCTAAAGCTTGATAACTTGCTGATGAAAATAACCAGTTGAAAGTTCTTTCCTTTCCCCTTAATTGGTTTAACAGCTTATAAATCAAAGATTGTGCCTGAGGTGGGTCGGTGGGAAATAAACACTAACTGAAAGTTTCACTGTTAGACAATGCCCTAATTGTTTTAACTGATAATTGGCCTGCTACACTGTGCACTAACTTATATTAATATTGTCGCACAATAAGTGATGGCAGATAAAGACCAGTATGGTCCATCTAGACTGCTTAGTAAGACAGATAGAATTGTACCCACCACTGCAGGCAGATCTTCTCTCTCCATTTATGAAATTGTGAGTACTTAGTTTTCTTTGATTCCATCCTCTTGCTATATAGTAAGGAGGTAATTCCATGATGCAAATAGTGGCTGTGTATGTGCAGGCCGGACGTGTAGACTACAATCAGCTCTCCAGCATATTCCACAGCCTATGGTCAGTGAATTGAAATGGACTGGCATTAGGCACTTTGCATCTGATGATCACATAGTATACTATGCTAGAAATGAAAGACAAATAATAAATGGTGTTGCATTTATAATTAAGAAGAGACTTGCAAGAACTGTAATGAAATACAATGTAATCAGTGAACGCTTAATTCATCTACGAGGAATGCTCATCAACACACTTATTATTCAAGTATATGCCCCGATAACAGCTGCAGAAGAAAAAGAAGTGAATAAGTTCAATGAACAAGTATGGACTTGGCAACAGAAATGAAGATGGAGAACGACTGAAATAATTCTGCAAGACCAACGATCGCTTCATTTCAAACACCTTCTTTCAGCAACACAAGCAGCGATTGTGCACATGGACTTTACTCAGTGGATTTTGCAAAAATCAAATTGACTACTTCTGTTGACATCATTGTTGGAAAAGCTCAATAACATCATCAAAGACAAAACTTAGAGCTGACTGCAGTACCGATCACTAACTACTAGAATGCAAACTCAGAGGTTTTGAACGTGCAGCAAGATGAGACAAGGAGAAGTACTACAATGACACATGCAAGGAAATAGAATCAGAAACTATTAGAGGAAGAACAAGATTGGCTTTCCTAAAGCTACGAGAGTTAAAGAGAAAATTCCAGCCTCAAATTGGAATGCTACAAGATATCAAGGATCCATGTTGAATGATACTGAGAAGATCAAGAAAATATGAGAAGAATACAGAGAGTCATTATACCATAAAGATCAAGTGGATCAATAGCCGTTTCAACCTGTACCTTATGATCAGGAACTATTGGTGACGAAAGAAGACGTTCAAGCAGCATTGAAAGCATTAGCAAAGAACAAAGCACCAGGCATTGATGACATTCACATTGAAGTATTACAGCAGTAGGATGTGGCTATTGCCATACTTACAAGGCTCTTCCAGGAAATTTGGAAGACAACATCATGGCCAAACGACTGGAAAAGATCTGTGTTTATGCCAATACTGAAGAAAGGTGATCTAACTGACTGTGGAAATATTGCGTAATCACTCTGCCAGCAAGATTCTACTCAAGATTGTCCAGCAAAGACTGCAACAATATCTGGAATGAGAACTGCCTGAAGTGCAAGCAGGATTCAGGAAAGGGTAGGGAATGAGAGACGCATTACGAATGTGAGCTGGATTCTTGAAAAAGACAAAATTACAGAAGGATAGCTATATGTGTTTTATTGCTACAGCAAGGCTTTTGACTGTGAAACCATGAGAAACTCTGGGCCACATTAAGAAGCATGAACATACTAGAACACCTGATAGTTTTTTTGCAGAATCTTACATTATTTTTATTTTTATTTATTTAGACAGTTTTGTATACCGCCTTATCCTTCAATCAAAGCGGTCACAACACAATTGGGGGATACATTTAACACGCAGGGATATGAGACACATACACTAATACTTACAGGGAACATGGGCAATGGAGGGTTAAGTGGCTTGCCCAAGACCACAAGGAGCATCTGTGGGACTAGAAACCCCAGTCCTTCCGGCCCAAGGTTGCTGTCCTCTAGTGGGATTTGAACCCCCGACCTTCCAGCCTGAAGTACCTTGCCCCAACCACTAGGCTACTTAATCAAGAAGCAACAATTTGAATGGAACAAGGATAAACAGAATGGTTTAAAATCAGCAAAGGTATAAGACAAGGCTGCATACTTTCCCCCTACCTGTTTAATTTATATGCCAAACAAATCATCAGAGAAGCATGACTATATGAAGACAACCGAGGAGTGAAGATTGGTGGAAAACTCATCAACAACCTTTGTTATGCTGATGACACTACAATACTGGCTGAAAGTGAAGACGATCTGAAACATATGCTTCTCAAGATCAAGAAACATTGTCTTAAACTAGGCCTGCATCTTAACATAAAAAAGGCAAAGATCCTGCCAACTGGCAGAATCAATAAGTTCATTGTGGATGGAGAAGAAATTGAAATAGTGGACAATATTAACCTGCTTGGATCAATAATCAATAAAGAAATGACAAGCAGTCAAGAAATCCGGCGACACTTTGTTCTTAGCACAATGGCTTTGATGGACCTAGACAAGATTCTCAAGAGCAGAGATGTCTCTCTCCATGCAAAGATTCAACTTGTCCATGCCATGATATTTTCAATAACATCTTATGGATGTGAAAGTTGGACAGTGAAAAAGATAGACAGGAAGAAAGTTGACGCCTTTAAATTATGGCACTGACAAAGAATATTGTGTATACCATGGAGTGCATACTAGAGGAGGTCAAACCAAAGCTCTCTTTAGAAGCTCAGATGACAAGACTTCAACTTTCATACTTTGGACACATCATGCGTAGAGAGAGATCATTAGAAGAAGACATCATGCTTGGCAAGGTTTTAGATAATGTCCAGAGTTGCGCTCAAAAATAACACAATAATATATGTGTATATATACTTCTCAGCTAATTAAATAATAGTTAACCAGATCTTCAGATTTCCAAAGGTCTCAGTCTGTAGCCAGCCGGGCTATTTGAATAGAATCTCCACAGCTGTAGCTAGCAATCACATCAATGACCTTTTTATGGAAACCTATTTTATAAAACATGCCCCACGCTAATGAAAGTGATAGTGATAGTTCCAGACTTTTAGACTTGGTGTTGAAAAGGGCATATGCCAAAATCATTCAAATATTTCATATATTCAAAAAAATAGCACTTAACTAGCACTGTGCTGCTGTGCTGCTGTAATCCAAGCTCTCAAAAATATTGCATAGGCTGGAATCTGTACACCAATTTATCTCAAAAGCGTTGCAAAAGCTGAAGTCTGTACGTCAATTTCACTGAGTTCCCGACGCTCTCATTAGGGTCCCACTGCGGCGTTTCACTGTCCGCGGTTCATCAGGGGAACCTCATTGCCTTAAGTTCATGTGCAAAACGATGCTGCCGACCTTCCGTGACTTCATATGGTTTGATTCCTTACTGATTTGACCAACTGTTCAGATAACACACCTTTGTATATAGTTTCCCCTATTTCCCAAGTTTATATCTCCTGTTAAATGTAATTGACCAGACATATGTAAATTGTCGGATGTTTTTTGTTCAATGTAAACCGCGCTGATGTCTAATAGTGCGGTATATAAGAATTGTTAATAAATAAATAAATAAATAAATAGTGGGACCCTAATGAGAGCGTCGGGAACTCAGTGAAATTGACGTACAGACTTCAGCTTTTGCAACGCTTTTGAGATAAATTGGTGTACAGATTCCAGCCTATGCAATATTTTTGAGAGCTTGGATTACAGCAGCACAGCAGCACAGTGCCAGTTAAGTGCTATTTTTTTGAATATATGAAATATTTGAATGATTTTGGCATATGCGCTTTTCTTTTTTTTTTTAATTCTTTATTTTCGTTTTATAACAACAAAGGAAAGGAAGACATACAGCTAAAAGACAGATACATAGAATGTGATACATACACCAAAGTAAACCCCTGCCACCCCCCTCCCCCCTGCTTCTTCTCTAGAAAACTAATCATTCCCGAAGCGGGCGTGTACTGACATTATTGTGTTACAAAACCTAACGGTGATCTGAAACATGATGAGTGTACATTAAACAGACATGTCGGAGCAATGAGCAGATTGTACATAATCATTGAGCATCTGCCATTTAGACAAGCGAGAGTGAGTTTGGGTATGGGGAATAGCTCTCCGAGATATCTGCTCATATTTACTATATAAGCAGACGAGGTTCCACCATTCATTGACAGTAAGTCGAGAGCTATCCTTCCAATTCCTCGTGATTAAACATATGGCTATACCCAGCATGAAATCAAGGAGAAAGCGACCCTTCTTAGGAAGAGAGGGGACCTCCGCCACTGAGCGGAGTCCCACAATCTTCCAAGAAAGAGGCTCGTGAAGGTGTAAGATAAATTGAATATGACCCCAGACCCGCCCCCAGTAAACCTGTAGTTGAGGACATTCATAAATAACATGAGCGAGGGTTCCCACAGCAGTATGGCAAGACCAACACTGGTCCCTAGCAGTTGTGTTCCATTTGGCTATTTTTTCTGGAGTATAAAAGCATCTATGTGCAAAAAAGAAGAGAGTTTGGGTGACTGAGGCAGACCGGGAAACCCGCACTACTTTGCTCCAGAAAACGCTCCATTGCACAGGGGTTAAAGTGGTTTGCAGTTCGCGCTCCCAGGCTTGTTGGGCTCTACAAGTGGCAGTATCTGTACCCGGACATAATAGTTTATAAAAGTTAGAGGCTACCCCAGGTGTACTACTAATAGAGCGAACTAGTTCTAATAGCCCGTCCTCAGTAGGGACAGAGGGCGGCATGATTTGAGCACTTTTGAGGCAGTGTTGAAGCTGCATCAATTGAAAGTAATATTTCGCTGGTAACGCAAATTCCTTTTGTAAATCAGAAAAGGTTTTCCAACGAGCTGCAGAGAAGAGCTGTTGGGGTGTCCAGATCCCCCTAGAGTACCAGGGTTTCCATGCTATCGTTCTATTTAGGACTTGAATTCTGGGGTTATTCCACAGCGGGAGTCCGTCCTGAGGACATACGTTTGGGCCCAGTGATAGAATGAGAGTGTTAAAGTCCGCAAGAGTATCGACAATCATTGGGGGATGGCGGGTGTCTACTTGATGGGACATACCGGGGAGATGGATCAACGGAATTGGGCTACTAAGCTCCTCTTCTATATCAAGCCAAACTGGTCTGCTGTCTGTTGAGGCATCAAGCCATCGGGCACCTTGTTTAAGTAGGAAGGCTTGATGATATCTGAGAAAATCAGGAAATCTGGTACCCCCTAGTTCCTTCGCAGACTGTAGTTTTTGTTTAGCTATCCTTGGTGGTTTGCCCTGCCAGAGATAGCGGATGAGAAGGCCCTCAATATCTTTGTAGGTGCGTAGCGGGAGTAAACATGGCAGCATTTCTAAAATGTAGTTCACTTTGGGGACTATCATCATTTTCACAGTTTCTAGGCGGCCCCACCATGTAAGGGATAAGGGAGACCAACGATTTGTGAGCTCACGGACTTTGGAGACTACCTCTTTGGCATTAAAACTAATAGTGTCTTCTAAAGGAGAACAGTAATGGACCCCAAGATATTTCACCATGCGGGATTGCCAAAGGAAAGGAAAGGCCTGCATGTCAGCCTCATGTACCCAGCGGTTCAGTGGGAATGCTACAGATTTGGTCCAGTTAATTTTATAGCCCGATAATTGCGAGTATCCATCAATCAGATCCAAGACAGCTGGAACCGAATCAAGGGATACGAAGAGCATAAGGTCATCTGCATATGCAGAGAGTTTAATCTCTCTGTGACTGAAGGGGACACCCCGAATGCGTGCGGACTGTCTAATAAGGAGGGCGAGGGGTTCAAGAGCTAGATCAAAGAGCATTGGTGATAGGGGGCAACCTTGACGCGTGCCTCTTTGGAGATTAAAAGGCTGAGACTTAATGGCATTTACACAAATGCTGGCAACGGGTTGAGTATACATGACTTGGAGGTATCGGAGGAAGCCCTCCCCAAAGCCATACCATCGGAGAACTGCAAATAAGAAGGGCCATTCTAGGCGGTCAAAGGCTTTTTCAGCATCTAGGGAAAGACCCACCCATGGGTGGTCTAAATTGGCAGCACTGGATAGCACATGGCACAAGGTCCGAGCATTGTCAGCAGTGGATCGGCCGGGTATAAAACCGCATTGGTCGGGATGGATTAGGGTGGCCATCCTGTCAGATAGCCGGGTGGCCAAGATCGTTGCGAAGATCTTATAATCGGCATTAAGTAGGGAGATTGGGCGGTAGTTGGCGGTTAGCAGCGGGTCTCTGCCTTCTTTCTCAAATACTACCACATTAGCTGCAGAAAAGGATCCCAAAGAGGATGTATCTACCGCAAGGGCAGTAAAATAGAGTTTTAAGTAGGGAACTAAATCTGCACTAAACGTTCTGTAGAATTTGGTCAGGAGACCATCAGGCCCTGCGGCTCGACCCGAGGCTGTTCGTTTTAGGGCAGATTGGATCTCTGAAGTAGAGAAGGGTTCATCCAGCGCATCCCTATCAGCTTCAGAGAGGGTCGGCCGCTGAATACCAGAAAACAATCGCTCGAAGGTCTCTGATGAGAACTCACATTCAGATTGATATAGACGGGTATAGAAATCCCGAAAGAGTTCTACAATATCGGAGTCTGTGGTCAATATACCCCCTCCCTGTGGGGCTCGAAGGGCCGCTATGCGTTTGGCTTCTTTTTGACCTTTCAAGGCGTTGGCTAAAAGTCGACCGGCTCGGTTGGTTTCACGATAGTATGTCCCTCGTTGAAGCTCAATACTCTTAGAAGCTGCCGTTGAGAGGATTGCATTATATTGAAAACGGAGACGCTGTAAGCGAATTAAGACGCATGGATCAGTACGTGAAGTTAGAACACGTTCGCCTGCTTTGATTTGTTGGTCTAGTATGAGTAGCTGCTGTTTGCGTTGTTTCCGCAGGCGAATTTGATAACTAGTGATCGTTGCTCGAATGGCCGCTTTGAAGCCCTCCCACCAAGCCCAATTTGCAGTATCCTGGGGTAAATTAAAATGGAAGTAATCCTGTATGGCTGCTCGAATTTCTAACTGGAACTCTGGCTGAGTTAACAGGGCTCTATCAAAGAACCAGGCCCCCGAATTCCCTTGAGGTGCAGTAGTGTGTAATTGAAAAGAAATAGCAGCATGATCTGAAATATGTTGGGAGTGAATCTTTGCAGTGTCCACCTGAGGAACTAACAGTTTTGATATTAGAAAGAAATCTATGCGAGACTGGGATTTGTGAGGGGAAGAGAAGAAGGTAAAGTCAAGCTCATTGGGGTGTAGTAACCTCCATAGATCAACTAAAGCAAGATCTTTGATCACAGAGGTAAGCGTGGTGTGACTCTTGGGGGGACCACTTGTCCTAGGCGGCTGTTTGTCAATCAGGGGATCTAGAACTAAATTGAAATCCCCCCCTATTATCAATGAAGTATTAGCAGAGGCCTGCGCAACCTGAGCAATGGTAGCAAAAAAGGCAGGGTCATCCACATTAGGAGCATAAAGGCATATACATGTAACTTCAAGGTTACCCATCTTGAGGTGAACTCTGGACCATCTACCTGCTGTATCTGAGCTAGTCGCAATAATAGTAGCATGCAGAGATTTCCTAACCAGTATGGCAACCCCACATTTCTTAGAAACGGCTGGGGAATAGGCGGCCACCATGTAAGGTTTAATATTGAGTTTAAGAGTTTCCTTCGAATTTAAATGCGTTTCTTGGAGGAAAATCAGGTCCGCAGCTTCATGACTTAGATAGCTTAGGATTTTCTTCCGTTTTATCGGATTATTGATTCCTTTTACGTTCAATGAGAAAATCTTACATGGTGCCATCAATCGGTACTAGACATTTTAGGTAAGGGCGCTTGAAAACATACAACATAATCAGAATCTGTACAACAATGACATAATCACCGAGTATGCTGGCTAATACACCCCATATTGAAAAGTATGTACCAAAGTAACTTAGAGAAGAAGCAAAACCCCCAATGAATATGGCGACCATATGTCTGCGGGAGGAGGCCCTAGAGAGGAAGATAGAGACATAAAAAAAAAGAGAAAAGAAACACCAGAGTCCATAATTAACCCTGTCTCTGATACTCATCGAGGCTACTGTGGGTAGATGGAGTCGGGTCACAGATATCATCAAAAATAAGGCAACAAACCGCCCTCGACAGACTCTTTGCTGAGCCGCGGCAAATCCAATAGGGCAGGTACAGCGGATATGAGAATACTTGCAGAAATATTCTGGAAGTCAGCGCATCAAGTCGGCTTCTTTAGAATCCAAAAACTCCGCTAGTAGATCAGGGTCCTCAAATGTTCTTGTCTGATTGTGAAGCGTGACTCGGAGCTTGGCCGGGTACATCAGGCCATAGCGTGCTTGTAGTTGTTGAAGCCTCGGCCGGAATTCCAGAAAGCGCTTTCGGCGGTCGACCGTGGGTTTAGCCAAGTCAGGATAGAAGGAGATCTTGTGGCTCTCAAACTCCATATGGCCCTTTGCCCGAGAGGCACTGAGAATTTGCTCCACATGTTGATATCTCAAAAGTCGAAAGATGATAGGCCGCGGGGTCTTCCTGTTGAGCGTTATGTTTGTGGGTACACGATGAGCGCGATCGATCTCCAATTCTTTGGTAAAGGTGATTTGGAGCAGGGAAGGGAGGATTTTACATAAAAACTCCTTCATGTCTCCCGATTCCGCTCCCTCCGGTATGCCCACGAGTCGTAGGTTGTTACGGCGCGCTCTATTATTGCCATCTTCCACTTCTTTCTGCAAGGCCCGCACCTGACGTTCAACTTTATCGAGTTTGGACAACCGGGCCGCATGGGAGTCTAATATGCTCTCCATTTTGTCCTGACGCGAAGAGAGCCCCTCTAGCCTGCCTTGCAGTACACCAAGATCTTCCCGCAGCGCTCGGAGTGCTTCACCGTTTGACTGCACGAGGTCCTTAACCCCTCTAATCTCTGCGAGGATTTCCTGCTGCATTTCGGGGCCCTCGCGCAAAGCCAGCCCCTTCTGCGGGGATGGGGGTTCAGTTTTGGAGCGTTTGCCGTGAGAAGCCGCTGGAGATCCAAATTCCAGGCGCGTGGGTTTGGTCCCCGCCATCTCACCAATGTGCCCCGGCAAGATCAGAGCAGAAATTCAAGTATGTCCGGTGTTAATTCAGGATTCTGAGTAGGCCTCTCGGGAGCCTCAGCGTTATGCGACCATCCCGCTGGACATCGGGCTCCGCCCCCCGGCATATGCGCTTTTCAACACCAAGTCTAAAAGTCTGGAACTATCACTATCACTTTCATTAGCGTGGGGCATGTTTTATAAAATAGGTTTCCATAAAAAAGGTCATTGATGTGATTGCTAGCTACAGCTGTGGAGATTCTATTCAAATAGCCCGGCTGGCTACAGACTGAGACCTTTGGAAATCTGAAGATCTGGTTAACTATTATTTAATTAGCTGAGAAGTATATATACACATATATTATTGTGTTATTTTTGAGCGCAACTCTGGACATTATCTGCATATCGCTCAGTTAGAGACTTAGGTATTTGTGGCAAGGTTTTAGGACAACGCAAAAGAGGAAGGCCAGCAATGAGATAGATTGATACAATAACAGCAGCTATGGATGCCTTTCTATCAACCATGAATCGTCTGTCTGAAAACCGAATACAGTTTAGGAGGGCCACCATGAGGGTCACCATGAGTCGACATTGACTTCAGCACTTAACAACAAAAACAACAGTCTTAAATGGGTCACATTGTAGCTTCATTATGTGTCCCCCTAGTCTTTCTCTTTTTTATGGAGTAAACAACCGAACTACATTTGCCCATTCCACTCCATTCATTAATTTATAGACCTCTATCATATCCCTCTCAACTGTCTCTTTTCCAAGTTGAAGAGCCCTAACCTTTTAAGCCTCTCCTCATAGGGGTATCATTCCATCCCCTTTATCATTTTTGTTTCTCTTCTCTGTATGTTTTCTAATTCTGCTATATCCTTTTTAAAGCAGGCCAACCTTTACTTAAAACAAACATCTACATGCATCTACCACTGTTTCTGTAAAGAAATATTTCCGCATATTACTCCTGAGTCTATCCCCTTTTACCTTTCAATAAGAAATAAACAGCAGCAAAAAAACAAAAAAGATAATTTACTTATGATTAATAATACTTTTTGAACTACTGTACATCTTCCTCCAAACATCTAGAACCTCATTTATTAACTTGTCTCTTCATGTTAACATGCACTAATGTGATTTACCACATGCTAAGTATCGCAAGTCCATTGCTTGCTATGTGATCTATTTACTAACTAGACACTTAATCACAACAATGTGCTAAATAATTAACAGAAATTAGTAAACATGGGCCTTAGTCTTCAAAGTGCCTGGTATTACTTTCACTAGGAAATATTTTCCAGTGATAATAAGATAACACGTGGAGCCCGATCCTCATAGGGGCCCATCCGGATGGCCCCAGGCAAGATAGGCCCGTTTGGACCTGATTCTGGTCCACAGGAACAAAACGTTCCAGCGACAGCCAGAAATGGGCCCGAGGACGGCCTGGTGTGCCCCTGCCACCTGCAGGGATGATCTCCTCACAGGTGCCCCTGACAACCGTCGCTCTTGCCCCCTTATCCCCACTGCCTGATCCACTGCTGGCCTGCCGTGGCCTGGGTCAGGCAGCGGGGACCCTCCTCACCTGGTCTCAGCCCCGGGGGTGGTTCCCTCGTCCCAATCACCGGGTTTCTGCTGCTTATACCACCTCTGAGGTGGTATAAGCAGCGCGTCCCTACAGTCCCAGCAGTATGTACAGGGCCGTGATCTGAATCAGCCTCCCCCCCCCCCCCCACACCAGCTCTCCTCATCTTACAGCACAAGACATGTGGGAGGGCAGGATTGGGAAAAGGGTCCAGGTGGCTTGCGGGTCTGCACGTCCCGTGTTTGTGAATGGGGCCCACAGTTATCTCAATCTAGGCATTATCAGGCAAAATTATATGCAGATGAAAACATTTATGCCCAATATTCCTGAATGTCTAAATTTTTTATTGATTGATGTAAAAAAAACCCTGTTCTCTTAGTGGAGCTTACCCATTTACCATATACTATTGTTTAATTTCATGTGATACTGTATGTATCACTCAAATAAATTTCAATGTTTTCTAGAGCTCATAAAACTGCCCATGACATAACTTTCCATCACAAAACAAAAACATCTAGTTTGTAAAGTAAATCAAACCATTGTTTTAATTTTTAGTCATGTAACCAACCAATGAATTGTAATTACACATCATGTGTAGTCTTTAGTAAGAAACATATGCCTCCATTTCTTAAGTGTGCATCATTTTCTATACAGTATATCATCCAAAGCACACAATTCTGATGGCTGATATGGATGGAGTAGCATCTCCAAATTTAATCTTTTGCTGCTGCATCAACAGGCAATAGACATATCAAGTTCTGGCGGTATAGTGAAAATGATAAAATACTGTGAAGACTCAGTACTGAGTTTAAGCTATATTTTATTCATAGGTTAAAAAATGAAATAGTAAAGAAAAATGCAAATGGAAATTCTATGCAAGCTTTCTTCCATGATGAATGGTTAAACACTGAGTCATGTCTCGGAATTCATCATACTAGATTACTGCAGCTTCTCATACTGTAGGCTGTCTGCATCACCATTATATCTCCAACAAACTTAAAGAACATGTTTCTGCAATGGTTCTTACCCCATTCACTTAACCTTGTTATATGGGTCTCTAGGCACCTACATTGGCCTCATATCCAACAGATTATGAAGTTCTCCTTAAATCATATAAAGTGTAAATACAGTACACTGCACCATGACAGCCTGCAAGAAAGAAAGTCACTCAGGGATCTGCACAGCACTGCAAAATAGCAACCTTTTTCCACATACAACTTTTATGTGTACTCTGCAAAAGTTTGGCTGTTTCTTGCAATGACTGTAGCAAGATACATGCCCTTTGATAAACACCCCCCCCCTTCCTTTTAACAGAATTCCCTCTTATTGTATATGCCCAAGACTTAATTTCTGGGAGAACAACTGGGATGGAGCTCCATTGCTTCTTTCCTGATTCAGAGCAGAAGGGTGTATTGCTCCAAACTTCCCTTCCCCTCTCCAGACAGCTTGCAAGGAACAGGAGGAGAGACGGTAAGCTTTAGCAAAATAGAGAATAGTCACTCTGCTCCATAATCCAACAATTCTTCTATTGCTCCTGCCTTTGGCCCACCTGCTACTTTCCCTGGTTCCAAAGTTCCATTTCCTTTTTTGCTTACAAATTAAGCTTTAGATGTACCTAGTGCTATCTAACTCTCTTTAAAACTGCATTTAAAAGAGTGAGAAATGCTGAGCAATAATACAGAGGAAGAAACTGCTTAATACATTTAATACCAACATTCTGCATTTTAGTTTGCCAATAAGGAACATTAACTTTTCAGTTGTGGGCCTTTATAAAGTTAGTTCCTATGTAAAAGTACATGCAATGACAAGAAGCTGCGTGCTTTGACACAGGGGCGGCACAAGGATGTTGCTGGACCATGTGCAGAGACAGAGAGAGAAAGGAGGAAGGGGGGAAGAGGGTTTAGGGGGAAAATTAGAAGTTTGGTTTTGGCCATGTTCAGTTTCAAAAGGTGAAGCGACATCCAGGAGTGATGTCAAATAGGCAGTCAGATATATGGGCTTGGACTATAAGAGATATATCAGGCAAAAGTGGAGAACTGCACTTTCAATAATTTTGGAAATGAACAGAAGAAGGGAGATGGGTCGAGAATTAGAAGGACAAGTAGGGTCAAGTGAAGGTTTCTTGAGGAGAGGTGTGACCAGAACATGCTTGAAGGCTGCAGGGAAAGTTGCAGTGGAGAGTGATAAGTTGAGAATATGTGAGATGGAAGGAATGAGAGAAGAGGGGATGGAGTTAAGGAGACAAGTGGGGATAAAATCAGAGGAACAGATAGTAAGTTTAGAAGAGGTAAGAAGATGAAAGGTTTCCTCTTTGGAGATCTTAGAAAAGGATGAAAGGATAACAGAGATTGAGGCGAAAGGTTGGTATTGAAGAGGGGGAAGAGGGGATGAAACTGATCTTGTGGAGAATTGGAGTGTATTCTTGTGGACTTTGTCATGGAAATAGTCGGCTAGGGTTTGGGCAGAAAAAGAAGGAGGAGTCAGAGACGGAGGTGCCTTGAGGAGAGAGTTGAGAGTTGAGAAGAAACGATAGGGATCAGAGGCAAGAAAGTTAGTTAGATGGACATAGTAGTTTTGCTTGGCGAGTGCTATGGCAAATTGAAAGGAAGCAAGCATGCATTTAAAGTGAAGAAAGTCAGAAAGGGAGCAGGATTTGAGCCAAATGTGCTCAGCTAAGAGGGCACAGGAGCATAGTTAGTGGGTAGTTGAAGACAGACAGGGCTGAGGTATAGTGAGCCTCACAGGATGTAGGATAGGTGGAGCAAGACTATCCAGAGAAGAGGAGAGAGCAGTATCATAGGAAACTATAGCCTCATCAACAGAGTTACGAGACAAAGTGGAGGAGAGAAGGGAGAGTGCGGGCAAAAGTGCAAAGCTGGAGGGTCACGTGATGCGAGCAGAGTAGTGGTCGCATCCTGAGAGCGCTCCGCGCCCTGCTGCCCAAACCGGGGATTTAGCACCCTGTAATTCCCGCAGACAAAGGAAGAATAAGCATTCCAGATACCTTGGAGAACATAGAGAGCTCTGGTACATCATTCCTGTGGGCTGATAGCATGGCGGCAGCACCTAAAACAACCAGGAGGGAGCGGGAGCGGGTGGCTGGCCCCGGCAAGATGGCTGATGTGGCTGCGGTGCCAAACTCGCCTAAGTCCCCCGCCTCCCTAGACGAGATGTCAGCGGCAGTAGCCGCGGCTCTGTCACCGCAGTTTGAAGCACTCCACGAAAAGATGGATGGACTGCGTACCTCGGTCGATAGCCTTGGAAATCGACTGCGGGAGGCGGAAGACCGTCTGGGGCAAGCCGAGGACAAGATCGAGGTGCTGGAGACAGAGATGGCTGGCCTACGACACCAACTTGTAATGCATGAAGCTAAGCTCGATGACCTGGAAAACAGGTCACGACGCAGCAACCTCCGATTCATGGGTATACCCGAGAGTGTGGCCGATAAAGACCTGCAGGGCTACCTGGAGACGCTCTTTGCACAGATACTGGAGGGCGATGAGTGCGGCAGCCCGATTCGCATTGAGCGAGCACATCGTGTTGGCGGCAAACAGCCAAGAGACTCCCAGCCCAGAATCGTGCTAGTAAAGTTTACCTACTTCCCGCAAAAGGAAAGATTATTACGTGCGGCTCGACAGAAAGGGGCAACTCTTTATAGCAACTCCAAGATTCGTGTTGCACAAGATTACTCAGCGGTTCTGAGTAGAAAACGCCGTGAATACGCCCCTCTCTGTGAGAAACTTATTGGGGCTGGAATCCGGTTCACAGTACAATACCCGGCTAAATTGCATATAACGCATGGAGGCTCCTATCACGTTTTTGCAGTGGCTGCGGAGGCGGAGGACTATGTGAACCAGCTGATTGCCCGGGGACAGGCACCTCCAACACCACCGCGCTAAACATCCCAGTATGGACTGCTGAGTGGTGCCTGGTTTCTCAATTGAGAGCATAGCACATGGCGGCGAGGGAAGAAAGAGCAGGCCATAGTATCGATCAGGCCTGTATCACTGACTCCTAGCCGAGTAACAATGTACCCATTAGATAGTTCGTTTAGTTACAAACTTGCTTTGTGGTATCCGATTGTTCATGGTTGCTAAGAAATGTATCCTGATAACTGTGCCGCTTCCTCTGCCTTTTATTATGTCTTTCTCCTGGACAGCCTTTCTTCAGACATAGGCCTGTTTCACAGTTTGTAGTCTATGGGGCACGACGTACATTTATCTATTTATTTTCTTTCTTTTATTTTCTTCCTTTAGTCTTACTGCAGTTTACCCCGGGAGGCTAGGGACCGGGTCCAGAAGTTGGGTCCCTCCCTATGGTGGTGGGATTGTGTTTTTCTTTTCTTTTCTCTCCCTCCCCCGCTTTCTTGTATCCTTCTGCGGCCTGGCTGAAAGCATTATGCGGTGGGAGGAGGGCCCGGTAGACTGCAGCCCAGGGGGTTCGCTCATGCCTTGTAATATTGTGAGATCAGTTGACTGCGTCTCATGTAATTGTTTACATTGGCATTAAGCCTTCTATTGATTTATATTTCTATGTGCTCTGATGGGTAATTTATCAGCCTTGAGCCTGCTATAATGGCCCTTCCCTAATTGAGGCCTATGCTCAGCCTTAGCTCGCCAGCAGATGGCCTTGGCCCTTCGTAGTCCCTTAGACCCTCATCAGGGGTCTGGGGGGTTTGGGGTTTGGGAGTATGGGATTGCCTGAGCGATGGGGGGCTGGCCACTGTTAGTGGTATTGCAGGGAGGAGATGGAACTGCCCGTGGGACTAAGGGTCTGAGGGTGGATGGGCGGGGGGTGGGGCGTATTCAGTGGGACCTGGGCTGGACTTCTCGAGAGTGGGGAGGTGGAGAAGGCCCTGAGATTAGAGGGGAGAGGGGGTTGGGGAAGGACTTGGAGTGGGGAGGGACGGCTAGGGGGGGCTATGGGGGGGAGGGGGTTGGGAGAGCAATGGGATCACGAGGTTCGGTGGGTGGTATCTTCTGAGGAATGGGGCTGGTGCAGGGGTGGACCCCAGGCTGGGGGGGTTCACTTACAGCGGATTCATATACCGGTTTCTGTGCGGTGTTACAACCCGCCTTAAGCTGAAGATTGTGTCCTGGAATATTTGTGGAATAGGCACCCCTATGAAACGTTATAAAGTGCTACAGGCCCTAGCCCGGCTGCAATGTGATCTTGCTTTCTTACAGGAAACCCACCAGACCGCTGAGGAACATGCGAAACTATGGAGGGATTGGGTAGGGCAGAGCTGGGGGGCCCCAGCGCAAGGGAAAAAAGGGGGAGTGGTCTTGCTGATCCATAAGCGTGTGCGCTTCGAACTCGAGCACCAGTATGTTGATCCCAAAGGTAGATATCTTTTGGTATGTGGCTCCTTAGAGGGCAAGAGGGTGGTGATGAGCAATTTGTATGCCCCAAATGTCCTCGATAAATCCTTTTACGCTTGCTTGGCCTCGCAGGTTGAGCAGCTCCCAGATGCCCCTCTGATCTTTACAATAGATATATTACAACTATTTGATAAACTGAATAGTAACAAATCACCTGGACCGGATGGTATACATCCCAGAGTGTTGAAAGAACTGAAATATGAGATTGCAGACCTGCTATTGGTAATCTGTGAACTTTCATTAAAATCATCTGTAATACCTGAAGATTGGAGGGTCGCCAACGTAACACCAATTTTTAAAAAGGGTTCCAGGGGTGACCCGGGAAATTACAGACCGGTGAGCCTGACATCAGTACCAGGGAAAATGGTAGAAACCATCATAAAGAACAAAATTACACAGCATGTAGATAGCCATGGCCTAATGGGAGACAGCCAACATGGCTTTAGACAAGGAAGATCTTGTCTTACTAATCTGATCTGTTTTTTTGAAGGTGTGCATAAACAGGTAGACAAAGGTGAGTCGGTTGATATAGTGTATCTGGACTTTCAGAAAGCTTTTGACAAGGTCCCCCATCAGAGACTTTTGGCAAAGCTAAAAGGTCATGGGATAGGAGGCAGTGTACTATTGTGGATCGGGAACTGGTTAAAAGATAGAAAGCAGAGGGTAGGGCTAAATGGCCAATATTCCCAATGGAAAAAGGTGAATAGTGGAGTACCCCAGAGATCTGTACTGGGTCCCCTACTTTTTGACATATTCATAAATGACCTGGAAAAAGGAATAACTAGTGAGGTTATCAAATTTGCAGATGACACAAAACTGTTTAAAGTTGTTAAAACCCAAGAGGATTGTGGAAAACTGCAGGAGGATCTGGATAAATTGGAAGACTGGGCATCCAAATGGCAGATGAAATTTAATGTGGACAAGTGCAAAGTTATGCACCTAGGAAAGAACAACCCACACTATAGTTACACGATGCAAGGCTCCACATTAGAAACCACCACCCAGGAAAAAGATTTAGGAGTCATCGTGGATAACATGTTAAAACCCTCTGCCCAGTGTGCAGCGGCAGCCAAGAAAGCAAATAGAATGCTAGGTATCATAAGGAAAGGGATGGAGAATAAAACAAAGGATATTATAATGCCTCTGTATCGCTCCATGGTACGACCGCACCTTGAATATTGTGTGCAATTCTGGTCACCGTATGTTAAAAAGGACATAGAGTTATTAGAAAAAGTACAGAGAAGAGCCACCAAATTGGTGAAGGGGATGGAAGGCTACTCCTATGAAGAGAGGCTAAAAAGGTTAGGGCTCTTTAACCTGGAAAAGAGACGGCTGAGGGGAGATATGATAGAGGTCTATAAATTAATGAATGGAGTGGAACGGATAAACGTGGATCAATTGTTTACGCTATCAGAATATAGAAGGACTAGGGGACATGTAATGAAGCTACAGGGTAAACTATTTAAGACAAATAAGAGAAAATATTTCTTCACTCAACGTGTAATCAAACTCTGGAATCTGTTACCGGAGGATGTAGTAAGGGCTGTTAGTATAGCTGGGTTTAAAAAAGGTTTGGACAAGTTCCTGGAGGAAAGGTCCATAAACCACTATTAAAAAGGGACCCAGGATATTAATGCTTGACCTAGTACAAGCACTGCAGAACCTGTGTCTTTTGGGAAAACTGCTAGGTACGTATGACCTAGATTGGCCACTGTTGGAAACAGGATACTGGGCTTGATGGACCTCGGTCTGACCCAGTATGGCATTTCTTATGTTCTTATGTTCTTATCTTAGCGGGCGACTGCAATGGGGTACTGGATATCGATTTAGATACATCTGGAGGTGGGCGGGAGGGGTGGCGAGTCCCGACCACTAGAGCACTTCAGGGTTTCCGACGTCGCCTTGGGTTGGTGGACCCGTGGCGCTTACTTCACCCACTGGAGCGAGACTTTACACACCAGTCGCGGGCTCATGACTCCAGCGCACGGATTGACTACGTGTTGCTTTCGGAAGGATTATTTGCACAAGCTGAGGCAGCAGAGATCGGTCCGGGTGTGATATCTGACCATGCACCAGTGTGGGTAGACTTGCGCTGGGGGGACCCAGGTCCCTTACAGCGCATTTGGCGATTTCCTTTGGGGCTGTACTCGGATGCCGAGTTTCATGCCCACTTGGAACAAAGATGGGATGAATTTATGGACAATCATCGGCAGCACAGAGATGAGCCTGAATTGTTGTGGGAGACGGCGAAGGTGGTTCTGCGCGGTGACATTATCGCCTATGGGGCACGGAAATGAAAGTTAATTGCGTCCCGCATTGTGCAATTAGAACGACAGGTTGTAAGGGCTCGTCGGCGGTGTGCGGGGAACCCCACGGTGGTTAATCGGCGCTTGCTCAGTGAGTTGCAATCTTCTCTCAATGAATTGCTTCACCAGCGGGCAAAAAAATCGCTGTTATACTACCGGTATCAACTCTATCGATTCGGGAACAAACCGGGGAGACTTTTGGTGCGCTGCCTGCATGGTGGCAGGGGGCCCCGTTCTATAGCGACATTGCGTGATGACCAGGGCCAATTGCATACCAATAGTCAGGAAATTGCCCGAGTATTTCGCGGCTTCTTTCGGAAATTGTACCAGGGAAACGTGGGATCATTGGCATCTATGGAAAGTTACTTTCAGGAACTGAGCCTTCCCATGTTGACTGCAGAACAGCGCTCGGTGCTGGGTGCACCGGTGACAGCAGAGGAGGTCCACAAAGTCATCAAGGGGGCTAGCTGCTACAAGTCGCCTGGCCCAGACGGCTTTGGAGCAGAGGTCTATAAATTGCTGGCAGGTCGTCTTGCCCCTGTTTTAACTGAACTATACCGCAAGAGGGTGGAGCAGGGGAAGTTTAATTGGGGAATGAATCACGCCTTCATCACTTTGCTCCCTAAGCCCGGTAAGGACCACCTGCTGGCTGCTTCCTATAGGCCCATCTCCTTATTAAACTTCGACTTGAAGGTGTTTGCGAAGGTTCTAGCAGATCGCTTGGCTGCCGTCCTGGGAAGTCTGTTGCATGAGTCGCAGGTGGGCTTTGTGCGAGGGAGGTACGCGGTGCGGAACCTGCGCAAGATTCTGGCTTCTATGGAATGGGTGCGTGCGCGAGAGATTCAGTCCCTGTTGATCAGTTTTGACGCAGAAAAGGCGTTTGACCGAGTCAACTTGGACTATCTGCGATTCCTCCTACCCCGCTGTGGCCTGGGCGCCCCCTTTATCGCAATGGTGCAGCTATTATATACACACCCTACCGCTAGTATTATATGCAATGGGGCCCAATCGGATTCATTCAACCTTGAACGGGGCACGCGACAGGGTTGCCCGCTCTCCCCGTTATTGTTTGTGTTAACTCTCGATCCCCTGCTGCGGCGCATAGCGGGCTCCAATACGATTTGCGGTGTCCCCGCGGGCCCGGTGGTTTCAAAGTAGCCGCCTTTGCAGATGACATTTTAGTACATCTATGCGACCCGCAACACTCGCTCCCAAACTTACTTGCTGAGTTTGCTCGCTATGGTGGATTCGCGGGCTTACGGATCAATTGGTGACAAGTCGGATGCTTTGGACATTGGGGATCAATTACAAGGGTGTTGGCGGGGGAGCTTCCCGCTGCGATGGGCGGATACCACCTTCATTTATTTGGGGATCATACTCACTAAAGATATATTGGTGTTGTATAAACAGAATTTCGAGTGTCTTTGGACTAAAGTGCGCGCGCAGCTGCGGGCCTGGATGCCTCTTCCCTTGTCCCTTCTAGGCAGGGCGGCAGTCCTGGGGATGATGATATTACCGAAGATTCTTTACTGGCTACAAACCCTGCTGGTTTGGCTGCTCCGTTGCGATCTCATGCGTATCGAACGGGAACTTTGTGGTTTTTTATAGCGGGGCGCCAGGGCACGTATCCCCCTGCGCTGCTTACGAGGGGGCTGGCGATCTGGAGGGATTGGCGTGCCTGACCTCGGGACCTACGCTTTGGCTTGCCAGGCTAGGCACCTGGGAGACTGGCTTGGTGCCACGAAGCACTATACCCCACGGGAGCTGGAAGAAGCCTTGGTAGCACCGCACTCATTATTGGCGGTTCTTCACCTCCCGCGAGCGGCTTTGCCGAGTCACATCATGAACAGTGTATTGGTGCAGGCAGCGCGGCGTACCTGGCAATGGCTGAATGTACTGTGGGGGAATTCCTCAGCGACTTCGAGTTGGCTGCCACTGCAAGGGAATGACCTCTTCCCCCCGGGTTCGGAGTCGGCCCCCTTTGGTCAATGGGCGCAGGCTGGCATACGGTTGTTGAGGCATGTAGTCGATCTTGATGGGCGATGCAAAACTTTGGAAGCATTATGTCATGAATATGACCTGTGCCCTCGGATTTCTTCATTCCCATACCGGCAGTTATTACACTATGTGAACTCCGTGGAGAGACAGGACTTGCAGAGTGACCACTCTTTACGGATTTTAGAGTTCTTTGCCTTGGGAGCCGGGGACGTACCAACTATTACCTACTTTAAAAAAGCATTGGAGCCCTATATGACGCCGGTAGACTACTCGGCGGAGGAGGCCTCCTGGGCGCGCGAACTGGGCTGTGAGGTGCCCCCGGGTTCCATAAGGGCGGCGTTATGCAGAGTGGCCAGTTTAGTGGAAGGAGCTCGTTGGCGGGAAATCCAGTTTAGGAGTATTGTCTGAGCTCATTCCTCTCCGAGGAGGGCACTGCGGAGTCATCTTACGGACAACGGGGGGTGCCCGAAATGTGCATGTCCATTAGCGGATCTCGGTCATATGTGGTGGGGTTGTCCGCATAGTCGCCGTTATTGGCTGAAGATAGCAACTTTTCTGAGCAATATATTGCAACAACAGGTTAGCTGGACGGGGCGGCTCATAGCGCTGGATCAGCTGGGACCACTCCACCTGAAGGGTAGATGGTCGCAATTATTGATACGGAAGGCATGTCTGGTGGGGAAAGGCCCTGTCCTACGGCGGTGGCTGGAGCCTGTAGCCCCCTCTTTTTGGGAATGGCGGAATGGATTTCATTATTTTATGCTTCTGGAGAGGAGGAGTGCACAGCAACACCCCCGCAGCTGGGCCTCCTTTCTTCTGGTCTGGACACCCTTTATTCAGACACTGGGGCCCAAAGTTCGTAGTGAGATTTTATGCTTGGGGTAGCAATTGGGGAGGTTAGTCCTATAGCGGAGAGTACCCCCGATGGCCTCGTAGATCCCGGGAGGGGGGGGGTGGGAGGGGGGAGTGGGGGGGGGATGGGGAGGGGGAGGTTGCGGGGGGGGGGAAATTTTAGGTTTGTACTGTGACTACACCCTTGGGCGGAGGATAAGATACAACCCTGCCCAGGGTATGCAGGCATTTCATTTGGACAGTGTATTGTAAAACTTTGAAGCAACTCTGTAATTGTTCTTGTAACCTTTTCAGTGCTTCTAATAAACATGTTTGAAAAAAAAAAAAAAAGTGCAAAGCTGAAGGTTAAATGAGGACATAAGGGAAAGGAGTTTAGAAGCATAGCGGTCACACAGGCCCCAGCATGTCTTGGAGCGGAAGGCCATGCTTCGCCTGACTCAGCAAGAATCCCCAAAGCATCCACCTGGCACACCACAACAGAAAGAAGCAGCTGTACCTACAGCAAATGCAAAATATAGGCTTATTTGTTGGTTTGAACAATGAAGTCAAATGCCCACTATTTCCCATCTCTCTCGCTCACCACTCCAATTCAGCATCTCCCAGTCCCGTCACCCTTCTGCTTTACACCCAAAGTTCAGCATCTCATTCTTTCTCTTCCACCTCCACAGTCCTTTCTCCCACCATAGACCACCCCTCCCATAGACCATGAGCTTTCTAACCCCTCCCCCTTCTCCCTCCTCTCCCCTTACAATGGTCCAGCATCTCTCCTATCTCCCTTCTCAGCCCAGCATCTTCTCTCTCTCCCTTGTTCCTCTCCATTCCAATATATCCCTTCTCTCTCATAACTTAAATCTCTCTCTCTCTCTCTCTCTCTCTCTCTCAATATATATTTGCTGGAACATGCAGAGGCAACAGAGATTTTAGAAATATAGACATGCATAAAAATGGCATGGACCACATACAACTTTACACATATAAGCACCGACAGCTACATGTGCAGATGCTGGTTTTGATATCTGCACTGTAGCTGCTGGAATTTCCACCACCCAATACAGACTTCCCACCAATCCTCTTTTTCTGACAGCACAAGATCACCCCTCGGTCCCTTAAGTCCCCTGACACGAGTTTCAGCTCTCCCCTTGACTCTCTCAGAACACAATCTATAACTTCCCTTTCACCCCCAGATCCCTCCAGCACCATTATACACCCTTTTCCTCCATGGACTCCACAACAAATCTCCATATTTACTCCCACTCCGGCCCCTAGACCCAACCTGGTTCTTACTAGAGGCTCTTTCTGCTGGTCTAAGGATGAACAGTAGTGATCTCCAATTGTTCCTACATCTGGGTTCAAAATGGAACTTTTAACCCCTAGCATTAACATAGTAATACTACCACTAGGGGTTAATTGCCAAATAAGGGCCTTCTACAAGACTGACTCGAAGGCACACATTGCATTTTACTAGGGGTCAGAGGCACCATTTTGAACCCAGGTGCCCCAGGGAGCAAAAATGATGGGGATCACTTCTGCTCCTCACCAGACCATCTAGGAGAGCCCCCAGTAAGAGTTAGGGATCTATGAGAGGGGGAAGATATATATTGTGTCAAGGAATGTCTGGGGTATGGAGGTGAGGGTTATAGATTTTGTCAAGGCATGTATGGAGGGTGAGGGGAGGGGCTATAGATTGTATCTGGGGGTCAAGGGATGGTTGTGGGCAGTATTAAGAGGGGGTTATTGGTGATGGTGGGTAGGATTGCTGTGGGGGGGTTAGAGGGGTGGTTGGTAGTAATATTGGGAGTACTGGGGGGCTGAAATGTGTGTGGGATTTTCAGGGACATGGGTAGGGTGAGAGGAAAGTCTGATGATATCGGGGGGGGGGGGGTTGTCTGTGAGGGGGAATCCTTTAGCCTTTGTACTTGCCACTCCAAGCTGGTTCTTGTGCTTTGGTATACGCATGTATTCCCTTATAAACTGGGGACTACGCATCTCTATTTGAGCCCATTAAAACCACACTCCCCTCAAAATCTCTGCATGGTGTGGAACTCAACAGGTAAACAGTGGTTTTCTAAAATTGATATTTGCACATGTAGTCAATCTACACAAATATAGGCCACTATTTCTCTGTCATCTCCCTCATCACCTCTTTCCTATATGATTTGTAGTTCCTTTCTGATTTTTTAAGCTTTTGCAATTGTATTGTAAGCCACCCTGCTGCCTATTCGAAGGCGGTATGTTAAGAAAAAATAAACCATAAACTATATTTACATGTGGAGATGCTTCTAAAATAAGGCCCATAGGCGCCTATGCATCTTCATAAAATAGGCTTGCTTGACCTCCCCACCTACAGTCGAAGACCTTATATAAATGTATCCTTTTAGAGTACTTGCACATATTTATACCATCTCTGAAGCAGGTGCAAATGCATGCACTGATATTTGTGTTCTACTCTGGCTGGTTCAGAAAGCCTATATTATAAAGCCACATAAGCACCCATGCTCCCTTTGGAAAAGAAAATAGATGTCTTTTTGAATTTTTCACCTGGGCATTACATGTTCTAAATGCATGTATAACATCACTAAGGGAACCATATCAATGAAAGTTTGAGGTGACCAATTCTTTGGTTACTGAAAAATTCTCATAGATTCTTAAAACCATTCATGCCTTTGATTTTATTTATTTAGACAGTTTTGTATACCGGCTTATCCTTCAATCAAAGCGGTCACAACACAATTGGGGGATACATTTAACGCGTGGGGATATGAGACACATACACTAATATTTACAGGGAACATGGGCAATGGAGGGTTAAGTGGCTTGCCCAAGACCACAAGGAACATCTGTGGGACTAGAAATCCCAGTCCTTCCGGCCCAAGGTTGCTGTCCTCTAGTGGGATTTGAATCCCCAACCTTCTGGCCTGAAGTACCTTGCCCCAACCACTAGGCTACTCTTCCCACAAATCATTTGATTATGACTTTACATTATTTGTGGTTTGATTTAATAAGACCTTTTTTATTCCATTCCATGTCTATGGGGAAAAAAGGTTAGTAAAACTGGTTCTTCTTTAGAATTGTTATTATTGTCTTCTCCACAGGAATACATACTTTGAAGTTATTTCATTACTAAGAGTTCTGGCCTCCAGGAGGAGAGTAGTAGCCTAGCGCTGGATTTTGATAGAATTGAACCTACCCTAAACACGTGTGCTCACACTCCTGCACACCAACCCATCATCTATGTGCATAGAACACTGACCCTATAAAAAATGATACATTGGAAAAAATATGTTTCTCACTTCCCTGAGGGGTTGTGGGTGGGAGGCCTCTGGAACCTCTAAAGGCTGCAGTAGAAGTAAAGATTCTCCCTTGGGAGCAGGGGGATCATTCTCTTCCTTTTCCTTTTCCTCGTGTTGCTCTCAGAGATGAATCATGAGCATCTCTGTGTGGACTCAAAGAGAAAAAAAAAGATCATCAGTCAGCATATAATACAAATGCCAAATATATTAGCAGGTGAAAAGCAGAAATAAGGCAACATATACAACTATACGTTCAAGAGGGACATTCCTTCCCCTGTAGAGCAAACCTAGGAGAATGTATCCAGACCATTTGGAGAAGCTGCAGCATGTAGTGAGTAGTAAGGGAAAAACATGACGCCCTTGGTGGATTTTCCAATATTATACGCAGACATGAATGTCTTGTAAATTAGTTCTATGGACTACTGCAATGTTTTATATAGAGCAGGGGTTATCCAGGGCCAGCCCAATCACTAGGCAAACTAGGCGTTCACCTAGGACAGCAACTTCCATATGGCAGCAAAAGCAGGGTATTGAACCAGCTCAGTGCCGGCCCTGGGATTATCAATCCAGTCTTTGGGACATACCTAACCAGACAGGATTTCAGGATATGAATATGCATGAGAAATTTGCATGCACAGCCTCCATTAAATGCAAATCTCTGTCATACTGGCTAGGTGTGTCCTGATGACTGGGTTGAGAATCCCTGATACAGAAGGATGCCTAACCAAATAGCAGACTAGGGCAGCATGGGAGTTCAATGCTAGTCTTGGGAGAACAAGTGCAAGACATTTATTGGTCAGGCCTCTTTGGCTCCCAGATAGGGACAGCATACGTTTTAAAACTGTGGTCTCCGCCTTCTGGGTTTGGTAAGCCAGCCTATCTGTTGGTTCAATTGCAATGGCACACACCTCATAGAATACTAAGCTCTAGTCAGCAGTGCTTGTTGTGGTGCCTTCAATGAAAATTCTGTAGAAATGATATTGATATGGGGAAAATTTTTAATGATGGTATAGCACCTCTATTACAAACTTCCATATGATTATAAGCTTAGACAAGAGAAGAATTTTCTCCCTTTCAAGAGAAATTTAAAAACCTATCTGTTTCTCGATGATTAGATGAGTATTTGTTACAGAATCCTTTTATTCAATAGTGGATTTGTTTATATTGTATACACAGCCATTTTGCTGTAATTCACTTTGGATGAGGTTTGCTTGGGGATGCAGTACTCAAACTTTTAAATAAATAAATAAATACTAAGGAAGACATAGTCAAATAGCTACTGTATTACACAAATGAACACAAGCAAAATGTATTGAGATGGAATAGGAATACTGATATAGAATGTGAATTGTGCATAGATAAGCTTGTCCTGACTCACTTTATATACCAACTAGATCATTCTGGCTTGACTTAAAATCTCTCAAACTACTCTGATCCGGCCCACATGAGAAACAATTAACATGGTACTTTGGAACTGCATAGCTCAGCTCACTGTAGCAGCTGGAAGTCGAAAAGAAATTTTTATATATGTGTCTGGGAATAGGGAAGGTTCATGAGTTACCATATGAGGTTAATTGCCCAGCAATATAAATAACTAGCTCTAATTAATAGGCGTGACATTTTCATATTCTAAAAAACTACTAGTAACTGAACTGTAAGGTAATCAGCATGACCCACTCTGGGAGAACTGCTATAAAAGCATGACTAGAATGAGTTCTTTCCCTAGTAGGAAAGGGCTCTGACATTTTCAAATTCCAAATTGATTTTTAAAGCCTAGTATCATTTAATTCTGTACTCTATCAGCTATCAATTACACTAATGCGGTCAGATGCTGGGTTTCTTCAATTAACTTTTGGTACTACTATGATCTGCAACTTTCTAGTGGAGGATCTATAGACGTACAGTAAAGCTGAAAGAGAGAGCATTCCTTTAAGATGTGAACCGAGACCAGGTGATACGTATTAACCTCAGTCTTTCTTTGGCATGACTCAAATAGTATAGTGAGCCATGAATGACCTTGATTACTGTTCCTCTCACTTTTAAGACTCTTATTTCCTCACTTGGTATGTCAACTGGATACAATTTCTCACTGCTGCCACTAATCATCTATAGCAGATGCCACAGAGATTGATGGTGTTGCTGGGATCTCCTCTTTAACTACAGGGAGAGCAAAATAATCTGTAACTTTAGCCCTGGTACTGGCACAGGAGCTGACAATACCACTCTCAAAGAAGCCAGAAGATTTATCTTTGGGACCTGCCTGTTCAAGTCTAGCAGGTGCAGTTTCATTGGCAATAAATACATTTTTGGAGACCATGTACGCAAGCTACCTTATAATTATACTGCTATGAACCTACTGCATGTAAAGCCAAATGCTGAAATTCTGGAGAGTGAGCTGTTGATCTCTATATTCTGTGCAGCAATGAATGACTTTTTAAAAAGCGGGTTAACACTAAAAGAAGTGAACAACTAAAATTCATTTGCAACATGTTGTTAACAGGAGTATGTTTAAGTATTTTTTTAAATTTGATTAACCACACTTTGAGCAGCAACATACTGTAAAAGGATAAAGGTATGAAATATAAAATTTATATGTAACTTTTAAATGTCTGTAATAAATGTCTTAACAGTTTAGCAAAGCCTTCCATCAAAACCTGAATTCACTTAGGGCTAGAGTTACTGATGTGTGTCACCATGTGGCACATATTAATGCTGCTAATGTATGTTATTAGGAAATAGGTCCCATTGCATAACATGGAAACCATGATAAATAACATGCATTCATGCACACCAGCGTGTACTCACGTGGCAGCACTTTCTAGTAAATCTTTTACAAATTGACTCTTTGGAACAATAAATTCCATAACTACAGGAAAAGTATCCAGATGTTACCTGCATGGTATTCAATGCTTAAAGGTGATTCTGAAAGAACTTTGTGCAATAAGGCATTAGATTCTCAAAAGAGTTGGCATCTTTGTGGGCAGAGGTGGACTTTATCTGTTTATACTGGACATGTCTCTCCGCTCATATTTATTGGAAAAAGGTTAGATCCACTATTAATAATGTTACTGCGATGAACAATGACCTGGATTTTTCTCTGATATTATTGGGAATATCTGGTGAATTTGTAGTTACAAAACATGCTATACAAACTCCAATAAGAGAGAAATTGCTCCACTCACTAACATGTCCAAAAAATACTTTATAACACGGGGAACAGGTCTCAGACTAAATCGGGGAAGGATTAAATGAGGTGAACACCTCTAGACTCCAATCCCCTATGTTGCATCAATGACCTGGAACTTCCCCTGTTCACTTATTAACTACTAACTTCTTTGTGACTCTTTGAAATAACAAACTTGTTCATCTGAAAACTTAATCAAAACCAGAACGCAGATCCCATGACTCTTTAAAATAGCAAAACTTGCTTATCTGAAAAAATGATGATAGGAGTCAGAACTCAGATCCCAACGCGAATTCATAGCGCTCATGCGTTTCACCAATCAAGCGGTTTCTTCGGGGGATTCCAACTCTGTGCAAACACACGGCAACTGCATGTCTGGGTGAGTTCTCACTTTTCTCCCCACCAGACTTGTCTGCATTGAAAAAACGCCGCACATGGAGACAAGTCTGGTGGGGAGAAAAATGAGAACTCACCCAGACGTGCAGTTGCCACGCATGGAGACAAGTCTGGTGGGGAGAAAAATGAGAACTCACCCAGACGTGCAGTTGCCGTGTGTTTGCACAGAGTCTCAATTTCCTTATCTCAAGGCTATGTTTTATTCATCACTGAACCCGGTTCAATTAGGGATCCCAATTTAAAATATCAGTGGATCCCGTTATCCTTGCCAAAATTTCTGAATTCCATTAAAACTCCTCACCAGGCTGTTTCCTTCTCAGAGACTGAAAAGAGAAAGCAAGAGGCAAAACTTCTGCCCAAGTGGTCTTCTCAGAGCTTCATTAATTTTCCCCTGGAATATTAAATTCCACGTCTTAGGGAGTCTTTTACCAAAGGATGTTAGCTGACAACTGTGTTCTGGTGCACGCTGAATGTGCATTGGGACACGTGTTGCCAGCTAGCAAAGGGCCATGACAGCACGGGACAATTCCCACGCTGTCTAACTCCCGTTAAGGTCATGCGTGGGTTGGGTGGGGGGGTGAGTGAGTGTGGTGTGTTCTGTGCAGTTAGCGTTGGGGTCACACCACATGCTAACTGCATTAGCGCAGGATCACCTAACGCCACCTCAATAAGTGAAGTTAACTGTACCCGCACTATGGCGACATGTGTTAAGGGATAGGGCTGTGCGTTAACTGCCAGGGAAATGCTTCCATGCCTTGACAGTTAGTGCCGCAGTGCTGTACTTAATGTGCCACAGTTTCAGCACTTTTGGTGCATTCAGTACAACACCCTAGTGCCCTTTATTAAAAGGGACCTTTACTCTGACATTCGCACTTAAAGGGTAATTTTATAGACTATTTCTGCGTCTAAAATCCTGTTTTAGGCATGGAAATGGGCTCTTATAAAATTGCAGTGCAAGCCCATGTGTGCTTTTATGGTAGGTGTGCACAGCGGTAGAATTTTAGCGAATCGTGAAGTATGTATGTATTTTATAAAATACACATGTATGCGCATAAAGTACGTGCTGATATTTACACTTGTTCTTTAACAGCCATTATGTCCACACCTCTGATCTAGGCTCGCGTTGTACAAGGATTTGTGCTAGTATTTTATAAAGACAAGTACACACCTTTATAAAATAATGTCACTGAATATAAAATCCTGATATAAAATTTCCCCCTTACAGTCATATTCATTTACTGAGAGCAGACTATTTACTGTTTTCCACACTCCACACTACTGCTTAGTTTAATTTAACAAACAATACTGACTCCTCATTCTTACTAGAGCAACACCAAATTCACATGCCATTGTGCAAGTGAATTTCTTATTCTGAGCTTTCATGTAACAATTTTAGACTTTTCTTTGCCTTCAAGAGGAAGGCAAAAAGTTTGGGAACAATTTTTTGTATGTTCTAAGGGGTAGGTTTCAATGGGGCCGCGGCTCCAATATCGTACGGAAGCCGCTGGCGCCAATTAGTAAACATACCCCTAAATTTCAGGGTTTTTGTTTAAAATTACAATAGATGCAGTACTTACGCATCAATAGTAAAAGCATCATTAAAAACCTCACAGTTAGACCAACATGGTAAGCTGCCTACTGGCATGGAGACTGCCACTGCTTTTTGGTGATGCTTTGTTTTTCAGTTCTCTGTCTGTTGCTTCATGATGGGGAAGAGTAAAGGGAGGGTGAAAGTTTACCCAGTTTCCTGAAGTGGAATACAGCAAGTTTCTGTCACCTGGTATCCAGTACCTGGTCTCGTGGGAGGTCTCTTGTATATGTCTGCTGCTGGTGGTGGAAGAGAGAGATCCTCTGGCTGGACTCTAATGTGACATTAAGCTCTGAAGATTGTACACTGCTGTTACATCTGGTGTGAGGAGTATACCAATTCATTGATGGGCTTGGTGGACTTGGAGCTTGGTCTAGCTGAGTCTGCAGACATGGAGCCCGATTCAGACATGGACATCCCGGCCCTCTGTGTGCCCGGTCGGAATCGGATGTACAGAGTTAGCCGGGATTATGATCCCGCCGGGCACGTCTAGCCCCTTGGGATCAGAATTGCGTCCAGGCCTGTACATGCAGGCCGGGACCATGATTCAGGTCAGCCTGCACATACAGGCCTTGCCCGGATAGCTCAGTCAGGCCTTTGAATGGAGCCACGGCATCATGGCATTCGGTTGTCATGGCATTGTGGCTCCATTCAAAACCTGCAATCCCCAGCCACCAGACTGCAAACTGCATTCCATGCAGCCCAAGGCCAAGGTCGGGCTGCAGAGAATCTCTTTTTCCTCCTCCTGCCACTTTCCAGTCCTGGGCCTGCCATCCTCTGCCGACTCGGGGAACTATTCCATCTCAGAGGTGGAATACGTTCCCCGTTCAAGCTGCCGGTCCCGGACGTACAGGGCCAACATTGGAATCGGCCCTACATGTCCGGGGCCAACAACCACCCACTGCCCACCCTAATGCCACCCCTTCCCCTCCCCTGTCTAACTTCCCTGTACAATGAGAGGGGAAGTTAGTCAGGGTTGGGAGGGGGCCCGAATAGCAGGGATGGATGTCCCAACAGGACATCCATCCCCGCTACTCTTGCCTTGGAATGACCCCAATGACTTCTCCCTGAGTTGGTTTCCCCTGAAAGGCTGAGCTGGATGGGGTAAAGAACACAGAGCAGGTGGAATTTGAGGAATATCAGAGTCAAGCAATGGTGATCAGCTCTGGGGAAGGAAAGTCTGTGGTGGCTTCTGGTGTTCCTCAGGTGCTGGTTCTGACAACAGCTTTCTTGGCTAGGTATGGTCGGCTGGTAAAGACAGAAATACTAACCTTGACCTCCGTTTGGATGGCAATTATTCCCCTAAAATCATCAATAACAAGCTCAGTGATTTTTTTCTCTTTCAACATAGTGAGAATTTGGTCTGTCTATCTCAGATGACTTCCAGCTTGGAGACAGATCGCTCTACTTAGAGACAGTAGACCTAATATTAAAAAAAAACCCTTGAGCTTCTAAATTTGGGCTCCAAAGTTAGGCTCTTAAATTTGTTCCCTATTGTCATCCAGACTTAGGTATCTAAGTTTTCAGCTGAAAATTCATCTTAATTTAAGAGCTTAAAATTTATCTGCCCAATATTCAGCTCTCAGGATTCAGCATTTTTTTAAATGTCATCTGCCATGGGAAACCTCAAACTGAATATTTAGTGGGAGTTCCCAGGTAGCAGCTTCTGCCGAGTGTCCGGTTTCAATTGTGATCACCGTTGACTATCTGGAAAGTGTGATATTCAACCCTATCTGGATAGCCAGACTGCATAATATTAGGTCTGCTTTTTTTTTTTAGCCTAACCTTATGTGGTTACTTAACTGGTTAATAGACTGAAAAACAGATGAGGTCTTGTACCATCCTTGCCCCACCCATAGACTATCCAGCACTATCCAGATAACATAGCTGTGGCTAGAGGAAATATTCAGTGACATTATTCAGATAGTGCTGCTGGATATTAGGCTCAGTGTGGTTTATCCTATTAGCAGGCCATATGCTTAAATTTAGGACTGCCATTCCTTGCCTAGATTTATGAGCCTAGTGCTGAAAATCAGTGTTAAGCTTCTAACTTTTTCCCCACCTTAAATCTGTCCCTATTGCCATCCATTTTTTATGCTCCTAAATTTCCCTGGACAGTTATTGCACATTACTTTTAGGAATAAATGTAAGTTAAGTTCAAATATGCTAATGCACTTTAGTAAAAGGAGCCCCCTGATTCAGGTTACGCTGCTTATATATTTTATCCTGGAACTAGACCAGGATTGATTCCTGGAAATGGTTTTCAGGAATCGTGAAAAACAGTTTTTAGGTAATGAGATTTGGGTGTTTCCAAATATTTTGTAAAAATACTATTACCAGAAGACATCGATTTTCTTTGATGCATCAGGATACTGTTGCTCTTCTAACAGATTTTTTTCTTAGACATTCCAGCATATGTTTGTTTATATATGAAGTCAATAAGTATGTTTTATTTGATCCTAATGAGTTGAGAATTTTCTTGGCATTTCATTGCAATGCTGATAATTCTGCTGTTAGTGGACATGGAGCAGGGTAGATATTTATATGTGGATTGGGGTTTGCCGTTAAGGGAATCTGAACCTTAGTGGCAATCTTGTATTATTTTGAACAAGAGCAGCAATAGGGCAGGATGGGGGGGGGGGGAGGGACTGCTCCTGCCCCATCCGCTAGAATTCAGGGATGATAGCAGATGAGTGCCCAGGGTTACCAGGCAGTCAGGGGGTGGTGGGAGAGTTAGGGCTATAACTAAAAGAGGAGAGTGTTTCTGTGTTGGGGATAATGTGTTTGGGAGCTCAGAGAGATAAACTAGGCATGGGAGGAGGATTGGAAGGAGGTTATTATATCGAGGAGTGGGATTGGATCGGGAGGGTGGTAGGCTTTTGCTATTAGCAGCACTTGCCTCCATGTTTTTTCTTCTTTGAGAGCTGTGGAGGTTGAAGCAGCATCAGCACATATCAATCCGTACAGTAACAGGGGCATTCTGAATCGCGAATAGCGGGCATGTACAACTCCCGCTACTCGCAGGGACCTGACTCTGCACATCCAGCTCTCCGCACACACAGGGCCTTTGTGCGGGGAGCTCTGGACAGGGGGGGGGGAGGGGTGGTGACAGGGCGGAAAGTGGGTGGAGCGGGGTTGGCACGCACAATTCGGACACACAGGACCTATTTAGGTCATGGCCCTGTACGTCTGGCGCTGACAGGATGGAGGTGGAATAAGTCCCATGTGTGGTAGGGATCGGGGCCCACAGGCCACAGAAGTCCCAGGGCAGCTAGAGGTAAGTCTCCTGTCACCTGATCCCTCCACACAGGCTGGGCAGCAGGGAAGGAAGGGAGGGATGGAGTCAGGTCTTTCAGCGCTCCTGCATGGTGTCCTGGTGCCATGGCGATGAGACGCTATGGCACCAGGGCTCCAGCAGGAGAATAGGGAGGACTAGCCAGTGAAGTTGATGGACATTCAGTATGGCAGAATCGGGGCACGTCCAGCCCCTCTCAGTGCTCGATTCTGCACCTGCGAGAACGTTTATCTCCCGTGGGTGGAGTATCAGGTACACATTCGGGCCATGCATATTTTGGATGTCCGGATGGCCCAGACATGCCCCGATTGGAATTTGCCTCCACGTGTCTGTCCCGTATGCTAAATGCTGGGCAGATGCTAGGCACCCCACCTGCATTTACCACACAGGGTTTGCACTTACCACACCTTAATATCGGTAGTCAAGATGCCGTAAATGCAAATACTTACTGTTCTTGAGTAAAAAGGCCCCTTATTCTTTCATTTGTATTTATTTATTTCATTTTCTAGTCCAAAGACATGTACAAGGCAGATTGCAATATACACAATAATACATATAACATACAGTACAAAGATAATACCCCCATGCAACTGGACCACTTCCCCTTATTCCCACAACAGGAGAAAAAAAAGCATTGCAAGAATGATTTCTCCCTATTAACTTTGAAAATATAGGAAAAATTTCCTGGGGCAGCCAAATTCTTCTTTTCCTCCATCCTTCACTTCTTCTATTTCTCTCTCACACAGTATCTGAAAAAAAAAGTACTGGCTGTCCCTTCCCTCTTAGGATCCCTCCTGCTCATGCAAGGAGAGTGCCAGCTGACAGATCCCCCACGTCTGCTGAATAGGAACCATGTGCACATGTGTGTTTGAGTTCTAATGGGCCTGATACTCAGCAGTGGTGGCTAGCCATCGCCGCTGAACTGTAAACACAGTTATTCAGTGCCGGGACCATAAACAGGCCCCGGCATTGAATATCCGGGTTGGCCGGAATGACGAGAAGCTAACTGGGCAGTGGTGATATTCAGCCACTGCCCTGTTTGCTTCTATGGTAAACGTTAGGCCAGTCTTTCCTGCACCTGACTTTCACCACATGTCAGTGAACCAGGCAGCGACTCAATATCGCCACTGCCTGATTATTAACAGGTGCTACACCGGAACGCCCCTGGCATACCACAGTGCTAACTGGTAAGCATCAGGGTGTGCACCCACAGCACTTGTGGATATTGAGTGGCACTAATCATCATATTGCCGCTGGATATGCCACTGAGCCTTTGAATATTCTCCCCCTCCCCCAATATCTTTATTTTGTTTCAGATACTTAAAGCAACAAAAAACAATTTACAGCAAATCAACAATACTATCTACTTGAAATCATAACCTACCAAAACCAAGAAATTATTAGAGATGTGCATAGAAAAAAATGTTTCTCTATTGATCAGATTTTGTTGACATTTTTCCAGTTCCTCACACATTTATTTTAATAAATTTGTTTTAAGATGCATTATGTATTTCTAACGTGTTTATAGATTAATATGCAATGGGGCACACTATTAAAAAAATAGATATGAACATTAAAAAAACAAATCCCCCCGAACAAAATGAATGTCTTCCCCATGCACATCCTTAACACACGTGTGCAAATGTACACATGGGAAAAATCAATAGGACCAACTGGGCAACTTCCATGTGTAAGTGCTGGCAGTTCCACGTATATGTCTATCCATTTTCCAAACCTATATGTATAAATGCTGCCAATTAACTACAGATGACACTATCTGTATCTAATTTCAATTTGGAGGGAGAAATGAACAATGGAGGTTAAGGAGGGTAATCCCCTTCATCCTTCCTGTAAAGGGCTTCTGAAATGAGTGCTTTTAAAAAGCCTACATGTGTCAGGGAGCCACTGTAAATCCCAACATGGACGATTGCAGTCATACATGTGTATTTGCTATATGAAATGCTGAAAAAACACATAGAGTTTGACCTACCCGGGTCACTTCCTAACCACATCCCCATCACACACCCTTGCGACTTCTATGCCCTGTAATAAGGACATCCATGTATAAATTCATCCCTTTCTAAAATGAGCATTTAGCATAGATGTATACTTTATGTGTTAGAATCTTTAATGTTCCATTTATTTCAAGAACATGTAAACAAATTCAACTGATCTACTGTTTCTGCCCCTAATTTATCAATAATGATGGTATTAGTTTGTGACTTGCTAAGAAATAAGCTCTAATTTTAAACAGATGCATTTTCAAGTAGAACTTGATATGGTTACATGGACAATTAACACTGTTTAAGAAAGATGAGTATGCTTTAAACTGATCATTCTTTTGCTCATGTATGTAATGTAATTAAAGAGCGATAAAATGATTTTGCTTATGCACATCTCATAGTTGAAACTCTTATGACAACATGAGAGACTATCAGATGTAATTAAGACTATGAGTTAGCAATTAGGCAACTCAAGAGGGATATCTGAAAACATCACAATATACAGACTAGCTCATTGCCAGCCAATTGTTTGCAATTCATAATACTCCAGTGATATGGAAAATAAATTGAAGTATGTAATACGATTGTTCCAGATAGCTTGTGAAATGTTCAGTAGGTCAATTCACCCAATTACATGTTCGGAAGGAGGCTGTGTTGAATAGCTGTTTAGGAAGGTCAGCGAATAAAAATAATGACCATTCAAGGTTAGAGCACAGACTGTATAGGAAGGCAAATATTGGTGAACTATGCACTAATGGGAAGATAATGCAGCATTTAGTGTGGACCTAGCTCTGAGCCATGACATGAACTATCATCTTCATTACTATGGTGGTCATTTTAGAAGCCCTATTTGTGTTTTGGATGTCCGGAAATGGGCTTAGAGGCATCCAAAGCACAGAAACATCTCTAGAGCTATTTTAGAAGCTGGCTCTGGGGATGTTCCCAGTGTGAGGAAGTTCAAGTCTGAACAGGGATGTGGCCAGAGCATTCCCAGAAACCTGGACATCCCCACCTAATTTCAGAAACATCTGGCATCTCGTCTAACTTTAGACTTGCTTCAGGGATGAACAGGGCTTGTTTTTGTTAAAATGCATCCAAAGGTGTACAGAAAAAGGACACTCCAATATCCCCAGACCGCAGCACAACATCAGTGACAATGGGACTTGAACCCTGGCTTCTCTGCTTGGCCTACTACTCCAACCATTAGGCTATCCTAAAGATTTGGATTGTGAGATATGGTTCTGGGGACATCTATATAGACAACCCCCTGCAGCTATCCATATTGGGCATGCCCATGTTTGTGAAATCGTGTCTGCACCCAGACATGCCTGCATTTTTTTTCAGATGTTCTGGCTTAGATTGTACTTGAACATCCCTTCAAAAATTCACCTCCACTGTATGTGCCTCATACCTTTTTCACAGTACAAAGTCTCAATTGATAGTGCTTCTTTATAGAAAAAGGTACGCAGAGTACTTTGGATGTGTACAGCTTGTGATATGGAGGAGTAATAGTTAGCGCAACAGCCTATTACCCACATCATCTAGCTTTAATTCATAGTGGTGCTCCTAGTGACCAGGGGCAAGTCACTTAACCCTCCATTGCCTCAGGTACAGATTATAAGCCCTCTGCCTATGTAACTTGCCTTGAATTACTATGGAAAGCCATGAGCAAAATACTTATCGTTTTTAAATAGTGAACCCCAAAATGCTTGTTTGTACTTCAATGACTTCATGACCTAATTAATATACTCTCTAAAATAATTATTCTGCAGAGCTCCATATGATTCAGTTTGAAAATATAGGGATATCCCTTCCCATGACAATACCATCTGTCAACAGGCAATGACTCCCCTCTCCCAGATGCAGGATCCCTTCAAGGCAATCACCTCTTATACTTGTGAATTAGTCATTTTCCCATTCTGAAAGCTCCCCTACCAGAGGCCTCCAATAAGCACCCCAACCAGAGACCTCCAAAAGGCTTTTGTACCCGATGATCTTCAAACTTCCATAATATGGTTGATTGTGCCTCAAAATATTTAGAGGCTGGAGGAGTCCTTCAGTCTTGCTTGAGCAATCTACTCCGAATAGTATAACTGATTATCAGCAGCATAAAAAAATCATTACTCTTAAACCAGTATGAGGATTCAGTCTTCTGTCATTGCTGATATGAGGACGTGAGCAAAGGAAACTGAGATGCTTTCACCATGTTATCTGTTAAACTAAAGGAAAACAAGTAAAAGCTCTTGCCTCATTTCAGTCACCATACCACCTTATTTATGCTTACTTCCTTAAGAAACAATGGTAAGGTATAATATTCTCAAACCATTATTGTAAAACTCTACAGACTCTTATCAAAGCTGAAATCAAATCTGTTACAGCTATAGCTCTGAAGAAAAATGGAAATCCAATTAGAGAAAAGCAATGAAATGGGAAAAGGAAAATCTTTATTTGATAATTGTGCCCAAACCATGGAACCTATTTCAGCATTTGTCATAAACTAAATAAAAAGAACACGACAAAAAGAAAATAAATAGCATATAATCTATGCATAAAAAAATCCTCAATATGGAGGTAATTTTGTAGGAGAACACCTATGTGAGAAGTCCTAAAAGGCATTTATTTTAAGCCTAATTTACAGTATAAGGGCAATATACTGTAGATACCAATCTGGCTTTATAAAATAGGCTCCCAGACTCAGCCCCCACTATGTAAAAATATCCTTGCACAAGTTTACACATACTCTGAAAAAGATGTACATGTGTGGATTTATTTGTGAAGGCGCATTTTAGGTGCATCTCTAGGACGTCCAAATCAAAACATCCATAGTTCTGTGGGAAGGGTAGCAGAAAAGATGGACATTTATAAATGCATTCTAAAATCGACCTCTCTCCACCCTAAAGGTAAATGTTTCTGCAAACATATAAAGAAAATAAGCATGCGCAGAATAATGACCAAGGCACATGCAGGGGATCAGCAACATAGACGTGTCCACAGCGGTATTCCAGAATTCACATGTTACCAATGCATGCCCCAGCCTGCTGTTTTAGAAACAGACTTGTCACTTTAGTGATCAAACAAACATTTCATATCAACCCAACATTATTTCTTCATCACATGTATATGCTTAATAATTGTTTATCAACTGAACCACACTATGGCGTACTCCTGGAGTCTTAAGTGTTGACTCAATTATCTGAATATACCACTGTACCAGGAGGTTTCAGACCAGATACCGCGCTCAGCAAATGCTTATATATCGAAGCAACAGCGCACTGATTACATCAACAACCTTCCTGGATTTGTGTCCATTTTTATATGTTTTTCAGTGGTTAGTTTTTCAGTGGTTAATTATTACACCGGGGTTCTACCGCCACCAACTTTCAGTGAAGAACAAAAAGCTTAACTTATAGCTTGTATCTTCTGCGCCTCAACGCAACGCCTCTCCTGGTACCGTATTTGCGTTTCACTCCAGACAGGAGTTTCCTCAGGAGGATTCGATTACTGCTGCCCGCGTTGTACTCATGTGTCTTGGAGTAGCTCAAAAAACGCCGCCGCGGCGTTTTTTGAGCTACTCCAAGACACATGAGTACAACGCGGGCAGCAGTAATCGAATCCTCCTGAGGAAACTCCTGTCTGGAGTGAAACGCAAATACGGTACCAGGAGAGGCGTTGCGTTGAGGCGCAGAAGATACAAGCTATAAGTTAAGCTTTTTGTTCTTCACTGAAAGTTGGTGGCGGTAGAACCCCGGTGTAATAATTAACCACTGAAAAACTAACCACTGAAAAACATATAAAAATGGACACAAATCCAGGAAGGTTGTTGATGTAATCAGTGCGCTGTTGCTTCGATATATAAGCATTTGCTGAGCGCGGTATCTGGTCTGAAACCTCCTGGTACAGTGGTATATTCAGATAATTGAGTCAACACTTAAGACTCCAGGAGTACGCCATAGTGTGGTTCAGTTGATAAACAATTATTAAGCATATACATGTGATGAAGAAATAATGTTGGGTTGATATGAAATGTTTGTTTGATCACTAAAGTGACAAGTTAGAGTGGAGTGTTTTAGATTATAAAGATTATTTTTCGCTCCGGACAAGACCGATTTTTGATTTTTGTACAGTTTTAGAAACAGAGACAAACAGCACTGTGGCAGTATGCAAAGAGGTCTTGATTTTCACCACCTGTCCTTCTATGAGGAATCAAAATGGTGGTGGTGACAAGAGGGAATGCCCCCGTTATCCTTAGTGTTGAAAGCTGGCCAAAATGAGCACTTTTCAAATTCCTATTCGTGCCGAGGAGCAGGTATAGATTTGGACATGTGGGCTGGTTTTAAATGTTCTGAAATTTGAGATGTGTGTGGATCTTTTTATGGCCACACTGGACGCACCTCTGTCAGGCCCCCATGTGAGATAGACCACACTCCTACTAGCCTGTCACACTACTGTCATTGCCATTATCATTATAAGCACACACTCTGTGAAACTAGAAGATTGTATTACTCTGCTATCATTTCATCCACATCAAATTCTTCTAGGCAGCTCTACTCCATGTTCTGCTCTCTTTCCTAGTCCCACACTAATTCCACAGTGTCCGTCTGTCCTTTCCTGCCAAATCCGGGCCAGCTTGCTACTTACTTTTCTGAGAAGATCATTGCACTATCTCTACTTTCCTGCAACAGTTCTCATCCCCCGCTGGGACCCCCCTCTGTCCCCACTGACTCTCTCACTTTTAGTCCTCGTCCCAGCCCATCATCTCAGCTGCCCTGCTCAAGGTTCCCCAATCTTCACATAAAACCACATACCCTTCTGATGCCATCCTGTTGTCATGGATCACAGAACTCTCTTTAGCCCTCCTTCCTTTCGTGCTTGCCATCTTCAACTCCAGTTTCACATCTAGTATCTTTCCTTCTCTTTGGAAGCACGCCATCATCCACCCTATTCTCAAGAAATTGTCCCTGGCCCCAGATGCCCTAGCCAATTGGCGTCCGATCTCAAATCTCCTGTTCCTTTCTAAAATCCTTGAGAAGTTGGTCTTTCCACAGTAATCCTCTCACCTCGACTCCACCCACTTCCTACACCCCTGCCAGTCAGGATTTCGATCAGGCCACAGTAAGAAACCATTCTCCTATTCATACATTGTGTACGACAAGGGTGATATCTCACTTGCAGTTTCTCTAGACCTATCCTCGGCTTTTTGATTTGGTAGACCATCACTTCTACTCTCTCGTCTCTCCGATTGTGGACTTCAGGGTTCTGTTCTGCACTGGTTTCAGTCTTTCCTGTCCTCTCGTTCTTTCTCCATAGTCTGTGGTGCGGCCTCCTCTCCCTCCACCCCTCTCACCTGTGGTGTCTCACAGGGATCTATGGTGGCACCCCTTCTTTTTAATGTCTTTCTGGCACCGCTTGCTCTTTTAATACAACAGTTCGGTATCTCTGCTTATCTCTGTACAGACGACATTTGTCTTCTTTTTCACACAAATTCACATTCACCCGACTTGACCTCTCTAAATTATTGTTTATCTGCTGTCTTTAGTTGGCTTTCCACAAACTGTCTGCATCTTAATCCCTCTAAATGTTCCGCTATTTGGTTTATCTTTAATACTCCCTGTCCCTCTGTAGCCCTGCTCCTGGCTCACTTTCTAGTTTCCATAGTCCAGTCCCTTCATTACCTCGGTGTCATCTTGGATTCCTCCTTAACATTCAATGATCACCTCTCCTCTTTGGTTCAGCAGTTTTTTTCTCTTTGAGCCAGATCCGTGCCCTCCATCTCCTTCTTGATTCATACTCCCTCACAACTTTCCTTCTGTCACTGGTGATTTCCAGGCTTGACTACTGCAATGGTGCACTTGCTGGTCTTCCCTATTCCCTATTTTGTCATCTGCAACTTCTTCAAAACACGGCTGCATGGATTCTTACACATTCTTCTAACCATGACGACATCACATACATACTTTCTCACCTTCACTGACTCCCAATAAAGTATCACATTGATTAAAAGATTCTAACTACATCTCATTCGGCAATCCACACAGAAACCCCATAATACCTCTCCAGTTTCATACTCCTCACCATCTCCTCAGGTCACTACACACCCTTCGTCTGGCACTTCCCTCAGGCTCCCTAGTGCATCTGGAACAAACATGACATTCCACCTACTTTTTTCTGGTCCCTGCCTTATGGAACTCTTTACCTACCAACCTACGCTCAGAGCTTTCATTTCTCCTGTTCAAATCAATGCTTAAAACCTCTCTATTCTAGCTCACCTATGACCTACCTTCCTCAACTTCCTAGTTAACTATTCCTAACCCTCTTTGCCCTTCTCTGCTCTTAACTGTCCAACAACTCCCTCTGTTCAATAAACCAAATGGTTGATAGTTTGGTTTATTGAATAGAGGGAGTTGTTGGACCTGTGATGTAAGATCTTGGAAATCCCCTATGGTGATAAATTTTGCCATATGGTGGGACTAAAGAGCAGTCCTGAGGTCATTGTTTCCCTTTATAGAGTTTTAATTTTGAAATTGTTATAGGAGTGTGTTGGTAGGTTAATCTTGTGAAATCTTATATCTTAGGGATAAATTAGGGTGGACTTAAGGGATTGTTTGGTGATAGAGTATATGTTTGTTTTCCCTTGCTGCAGTGATGTCTGTTAGCTAGATTTGCATATACCATTACATTCATGAACCTCACTTCTAAGCCAGGGTATGTGGAATATGATTTCAGTCTTTCAGTACTTGCATTATGCCAAAGAGAGCCTTCCTTTGAGTTCTTTCTCTTTCTTCCAGTTTTTTGTGGATTCTCTTTGATTACCCTCTTGATGTAAATAAGGGGGTTGTAGCATAAAATAGCAGTACTTTATCTCCTCTTTACCTGCAGAAGTCCACTTAACTGTAGTTAATCCTCTTAAGGTTTTCATGAATTTCTGTGGTTTGTCTCCTGCCACAAGGGATCCATGAACATGCCCACCATGGTCTTTATCTGTGGCAGGGATGTTATTTATTTATTTATTTATTTATTTATTTAACAATTATTTCTATACCGCTCTTTCCCAAGTATCAAGTGCGGTTTACAATGAACAGTAAGTTATATGGTATGTGAAAAAGCATACCTAGTCATTTTACATAGAACAGATGGAACTATTTACAGGTAACAATATAAAGTTTGAACAGTAAACTATTAGAACATATTTACATTGTAGGTATTTACAAATTATATCGTAGATCAATTGTGAATGCATAAGTTATTTTAAAAGTGACAGATCACATAATTATAATTGGGAGGGTCGTCATCTGGGTATATGAAGGATGTGGTTAAGTATTGTGTGGTTATGTTATTATTTGTTATTTATTATGGGTTATGCAGTATTGTAGTATGGTTATTAACCTGTGTCTCTTTGTGTAATTTGATTAGATTCTGTTCCTTTGTTGTAGTGTAAAGAGAATAAATGGGTTTTCAATTTTTTTCTAAATTCCTTTATGTCCGACAGTAGGCGAATGTTGTCAGGAAGATTATTCCAGAGGATGGGTGCTGAATGTGAGAAGGCCCTCTTGTTGGATGGTTTTCTAGCTTTTGTGTAATCTTTTGGTACTGCTAAAGTGTTTGTGTTTCTACTCCTTTGTGACCGTTTATCTATTTCTACATTGATGCGTGTATTGAGTATAGATGGTGCTAAGTTGTTTATTAGTTTAAATGTGGTTAAAAGAATCTTGTATTTTATTCTGCTGTAAATAGGTAGCCAATGAAGTTCAGCCAGGATCGGTGTGATATGTTCTATTGAGCTTATATTCATTATTATCCTTGCTGCTATGTTCTGAGTTAGTTGTATCTTTTTAATATTTTGCTTTGTGATGCCATTAAGGATTATATTTGCAAAATCAAAGTGTGGGGTTATGATAGCTTGAATTATAGTTATGAAGTCTTGTAAGTGAATCAAAGGTCTTAGTTGTCTCAATGTCTTAAGTTTGTAGTGTATGTTTTTTGTTAGATATTTTATGTGTGAGTCCATATTAAGTTTATTGTCAAGTATCACACCTAGGTATTTTATTTTTTTTTTATGTTGATCTCATGGTTATCCAGGTTAATGGTGCTTGTGGGTGTGTATGTTTGATTTTTAGTAATATATAGTACATCGGTTTTTGAGAAATTAATGTGTAAGTTATCTACATCTAAAGTGTTTGCACAATCGCAATCCAGGATAAAAAGGTGTCCTAGTGCGTACGGGTGGGCGCCTTTTTATCCTGGGTGATGTGTGGCCAGTATCTATTTTTCTTCTTCTTTCCTACCATACTTCAATTGTAATATCACCTTGCTGAGATTTAGCATAGATGTTAGACAATAGGGTTGCCACGTAAAGGTTCTCAGCAAGTCTCTCCCCCTAAGAGATGCACAGCAATTCACCAGCTACTGTTAGTGAATTTTATGTTGTGCTCCCTTTGACCTCTAAGTCTACTTTGATAATGGTTTCTGGACTTTTCCTCCATGGACATGTCCAAACTCAGCTACATTAATGGCTTTTACCACATCCTCTGGCAACAAATTCAAGAACTTAGTTATACATTGAGTGAAAAAATACTTTTTCTTATTTATTTTAAATAGAAGCATAGAAACATGATGGCAGAAAAAGACCACATGGCCTATCTGGTCTGCCCTTCATATCACCCACTACAAGAGTCTCCTTTTTTCCTTTAGAGAACCTCTGTGTTTGTCCCATGCTTTTTTGAATTTAGATACTTTCCTCATCTCTACCACCTCCACTGGGAGACTATTCCACACATCTACCACTCTTTCCGTAAAGAAATATTTCCGCATGCTACTCCTGAGTCTGTCCGCTTTCACCCTCATCCGATGTACCCTCGTAGCAGAGCTTGCTTTCAATCTAAAGAGACTCTCCTCCTGTGCTTTTTATGTCATGGAGGTATTTAAACGCCTCAATCATATCACCTCTGTCCTGCCTTTCCTCTAAAGTACCTCAAACAAACAGTCGAGATTCAAAACAACCAAATAGTGAAGCTAATACAATTATTTTTTTGTCGGAGCGGTTACCACAGTGAGGGAACAGGGAATATCCCAAACCGCTGTAGCCAGTCCCTTTTAATTAAACTTATAATAAAACTTTATAAAGGTGCATAAAGAGACCACTTAGCTGCAAAAATCGGCGGTGACCATCACACGCCAAGAAATTATTTAGCACAGAGTCAGGCTGTGAAGACTAGCGAAGCCACAGGCTGCTCTGGCTAGAATAAAAGCTGGAACCTGATGCAGGGGTGATTGTCTGTGGACCCCGAAACGTGCCACGTCGTTCCTGAAGCGGCTTCGCTAGTCTTCACAGCCTGACTCTGTGCTAAATAATTTCTTGGCGTGTGATGGTCACCGCCGATTTTTGCAGCTAAGTGGTCTCTTTATTCACCTTTATAAAGTTTTATTATAAGTTTAATTAAAAGGGACTGGCTACAGCGGTTTGGGATATTCCCTGTTCCCTCACTGTGGTAACCGCTCCGACAAAAAAATAATTGTATTAGCTTCACTATTTGGTTGTTTTGAATCTCGACTGTTTGTTTGAGGTTATATTTATCGAGATTGGGTATAATCTAGTTTTGGCGTTTCCTCTAAAGTATACATATTAAAGTCCTTAAGTCTATCCTCATATGCCTTATAATGAAGACCATTAACCATTTTAATAGCCACCCTCTGCACTGACTCCAATTTGTTTATATCCTTTGAAGGTGCAGTCTCCAGAATTGCACGCAATACTCCAAATGAGGTCGCACTAAAGACTTATACAGAGGCACTATCACCTCCTTTCTTCTGCTGGCCATTCCTCTCCCTACAACAAACAGTACAAAAGACGTAGGCAGGTGTAGGTTCTCACCAATACTTTATTGTTCCATATATGAAAAAAAGGGGAGACCTGACCTGACACAGGCCGTGTTTCGATAAAATCTTCCTCAGGGGTTGGCTCACCTTATACTGACCACCTTATTGGGGGCTATATCATTGCATATATTGTATGCACAGGGATTGAACCACATTTGTAAAATTCGTGAGATGGCTATTAAATCGGGAACCTTAAAACCGGCATCAATGGCTCAGCGGCACTGTGCTTTGCTAAAAAACGCTAGCGCATGCGTGCAGGCATTAGAACCTCATTCTGGGCGTGGTAATGAAAAAGCTATTAATTCAAAAAACGTTAAGACCGGCATCAATAGCTCAGCGGCACCGTGCTCTACTAAAAATCACTCCTAGGTCCCGTTCTTCTTTCGTGGACAAAAGTATGTCATCTCCTATACTGTACTCCTCCCTTGGATTGTTGCAGACCAAATACATGGCCCTACATTTTTAGCATTAAATCTCAGCTACCAATTCTAGACCATTCTTCAAGCTTAGCTAGATCCCTCCTGATAATATACATACCTTCCTGGGTATCTACTCTGTTGCAGATTTTGGTATCTTCCAGAAAGAGACAAACCTTACCTGACAGCCCTTCCGCAATATCACTAACAAAGATGTTAAAAAGAATCGGACTAAGGACAGATCCCTGCTGCACTCTACTGGCAACCTCCTTCTCCTTAGAGTGAAATCCATTTACCTGTACCCTTTGTTGCCTCCCATTTAACCAATTTCTAAACCAAGTAGTAACTTTAGGGTCCATCCTGAGGATGCTTAGTTTGTTTATAAGTCGCTTGTGCGGAACAGTGTCAGATGCTTTGCTGAAATCTAACTACACCACATCTAGGGCTCTCACCTAGTCAAAGAAATCAATCAGCTTTGTCTGACAAGACCTGCCCCTGGTGAATCCATGCTGCCTCGGATCCTGTAATCCACTGGACTCCAGAAACCTCACTATTTTCTCTTTCAGCAGCGTTTCCAGTAATTTATTCACCACTGAGGTTAAACTAACCAGCCTGTAGTTTTCCACCACATCCTTATTTCCACTTTTGTGTAAAGGGACCACATGTGCCTCTCTCCAGTCCTCTGGCACCACCCCTTACTCCAAAGAGGCATTGAAAAGATCAGTCAGTGGAGCTGCTAGAACATCCCCAAGTTCCTTCAGTATTCTAGGGTGTATCCTATCTGGTCTTTATCTGCCATCTGAAGATCACAAACAGAGGAATACAGAAGAGCATAGCAAAAACAGAAGCAGAAGAAATGATGGCTAAAGATTTAAAGCAAGGAGACAAAACGTTTCAGGTATATTCAGCAGAAGAGGAAAATCAGAGGTGGAATTGCAAGACTCAAAAGTGCCGTGGACGGATTCATGGAAAGTGACATTGACCAAGAGAAAATAGTAGACAAATACTTCTGTTCTATATTCACTAAAGAAAGTCCTGGAGATGGACAACATATGATTGACAAATATAAAATGGGAATGGAGTAGATACCACACCATTCACAGAAGATGATGTGTTTAACAGCTCGAAAAACTGAAAGTGGACAAGGCCATGGGACCAGATAGGATACATCCCGGGATACCGAAAGACATCAGAGAGGTTCTGGAAGGGCCTTTAAAGGATGTTTTTAGTAGATCTTTGGAGATAGGAGAGGTTCCACAGGACTGGAGAAGAGCTGATGTGGTACCTCTTCACAAAAGTTGTAATAGGGAAGAGATGACAAACTATAGGCTGGTTAGCCTTACCTTAGTGGCAGGAAAAGTAATGGAGGTGCTCCTAAAAGAGAGAATAGTGGACTTCTCAAACCAATAGGTTGCATGATCTGATACAGCATTGTTTTACCATGGACGATCATGCCGAACAAATTTGATTGAGTTCTTTGACTGGGTGACCAGAAAACTAGATCAAGGGCATGCGATGGATATGATCTACCTAGATTTCAGCAAAGCCTTTGATACTGTTCCTCATAGGAGGCTTATAAATAAACTTAGCAGCCTGGGGATGATTTCCAAGATGGTGAACTGGATCAGATATTGGCTGACTGACAGATGACAGAAGGTGGTAGTAAATGGAACTCACTCGGACAAAAAGAAGATGAGTAGTGGTGTGCCACAGGGATCGGTCCTGGGACCAATACTGTTCAATGTATTTGTGAGTGATATTGCTGAAGGACTGAAGGGAAAAAATCTGCTCTTTTGCAGATGACACAACAATTTGCAACAGAGTGGACTCCTCTAAGGGAGTGAACAACTTGAGGAAAGATCTACAAAAGCTGGAAGAATAGTCTAATGCTTGACAGTTAAGATTTAATGAGAAGAAGTGCAGAGTCATGCACTTGGGATGCAGAAATCCAAGGGAATTGTATGTGATAAGGGGTGAGAGGTTGAGGTGAATGGACCAGGAGAAGGACCTCGAAGTAATTGTTCTGAGAATCTCAAAGTGGCAAAACAATGCAATGAGGCAGTGGCCAAAGCCAGAAGGATGTTGGGTTGCATACAGAGAGGAACAACCAGCAGAAAGGAGGAGGTATTAATGCCCCTGTACAAGTCATTGGTGAGGCTCACTTGGAGTATTGTGTTCAGTTTTAGAGACCATATCTCACAAAGGATATAAAAAGGCTTGAAACGGTTCAGAGGAAGGTGACCAAAATGATTTGGAGCCTGTGCCAGAACACGTATGAGAAGAGACTTGAAGACCCAAATATGTATGCCCTAGAAGAGGGGAGGGACAGGGGCGATATGATACAGACCTTTAAATACTTAAAGGATAATAATGAACAAACAAATCTTCTTCAAGGAACATAAGAAATGCCATTCTGGGTTAAATCCATATTGACTTTCTCACATTAAGCCATGACTACATGTTCAGTAATTTTATTCTTTATAATGGTTTCTACCATTTTGCCTGGTACTGACGTCAGGCTCACTGATCTGTAGTTTTCCGGATCACCTCTGGAACCCTTTTTTATTAATTGGCATTGCATTGGTCATTCTCCAAACTTCCGGTTCTACAGATGATTTGCTACTCTTCAGTTTATCAAATAGTTGTAATACATCTTCCTGGTTTATCAATATTTCTTTCAATTATTCTGCGGCATCACCTTTAAGTATCATTTCAGTCATGGGCAATATCACTACATCTTCTTCAGTAAAGACCAAAGCAAAGAATTCATTCTGTCTGTCCGCTATGGCCTTGTCCCCTCTTAGTGCCCCTTTTACCCCTCTATCATCTAATGGCCCACCATTATACTATTCAGAGTGCCCTCAGATGTTATGGTCATCTGAGAGGGGAGATGTTTGTACCCCTCTCCTGACCTTCTGGCCCGACAAAAATTATAGTGTGGTGCACAACACACAGGGTGATCTTTTCTTTTGGATTGAGCTATGCTAACTGTTAGCACAGTGACCTAAATGCAAGGCAAATCCTGTGCTAACAATTAGCACACATTAATAAACATGCCCCCAAAGGTTTCATGTTGCAGCTAGGAAGGAGAGAGTTCAAATCCCACTGATATTCCTTGTGGCCTTCGGCAAGTCACTTAATTCTCCATTGCCTCAGGTGCAAGCTAAGACTATAAGCCCTCTGGGGACAGAGAATTACCTACTTTACCTGAATGATACTCACCTTGAACTACTACTAGAAAGGTATGAGCTAAATACTAATAAATAAACTCTATATCTGCTCAGAAAGGAGCCCCTGCACACTGCTAGTGTTTCTTGCTGCTGTGAGGTATCACAAGCAGGGCCGAGGTACTGGTCTAAACCTGCACATTAGGCAGTGGTGGCAAAAATTGAAGTGCACAATGTGCATTCTCAAGCTGTTGAAGTTATAGGTCAGTGTGTCAGTGACATCACGAAGTTTGGTCTGAGGGTGGAAGCAGGGGAGGTGTTAGACATACAGAGGTCCAGAACAGAAATTGATAAGTGGGCCCCAAGGTCTGCCTCTAGATTATGCCTCCTTCAGCTTGAGGCAGATTTGTGGGCTCCCTCTAGCATAAAGGCGCAGGGCAATTGCCCTGTTTGCCACCCCCTAACACTGGCCCTGAGTAGCAGCTGGGTGGCCCCACAGGCTATCATTTATATGGCCTACTCAGACCTCACAGTAAGCATACGTGTTACTTTATGGACAGTCCCTAGACTCCATTATCGCAAACAAAAGTGTTGAATTAGCACAGGTTTTAAACTTGTGAGCAGCGGCATCAAGTGTCAAGACTTCAGCTTTGAACAGTAGCTAGAGTTGAAACTTTGACCAATGGCATTATTGTTCACAAGTTTGAAGACTGTACTAATTCTTTTAGGGGCACGTACATACATAAAAGGCCTCTTATAAAATATCTACCAGTGCCAGATTATGTACATTGGTAAGACTGTGTGCATCCTTTGCCAATAGGTGTAGCCAGGGGGGCACAGTGTTGGTGGATTGCAAGTGAAGTTCATAAGTGTGCACATTGATTATGAAATATCTTAATCTACATGCATACTCTACAACTGTACATACATTTACGTCATGATTTCTGCTTCTTACGCTAGTATTTTATAAAGATACATAGGGATCCTTTTACTAAATGGTGCTGTGGTGGGGCATCTAATGCATAAATCCACTGCACGTTAGGACAACACCACAGTGTTAACTGTCAGGAGCATGGAAAGCATGTTTCTAGCAGTTACCATGGTGCACACAACCCTACGGTGGCACAATAGAGAGGGTGCACTCACCCCATCCACTTTCCACTCTTAACTGCAACCCTAACACGCCTTGGATAGTTAGCACCAAATCTGACAGCACTGTCATGACTCCACATGAGCTGTCAACACATGGTCACTGCATGCCTTTAGTACACTCCAGATCTGTGCTGACAGCTTTTTTTTTTTTAAGTGTTGCCAAGTCAGTGCTGACTCTTGGAGACCCAGCAGCCCCTGGGTATTCTTGGTCAGTTATGACTGGAAGTAGATTGCCAGGCCTTTTCTTCCAAGGAAATGGAGGGTAAAGTGACTTGCCCAGGGCCTCAAGGAGTGCCAGTTGGAATCAAATCCTGATCTCTTAGGTACTAGGTCATTGCACTAACGACTAGGCTACAAGGTTCAATTCCCATTGGTGAGTCTTGTGGCCTTGGGCAAGTCACTTAACCTTCCACTGCCTTGGATGAAAGGCCTGGCAACCTACTTCAGGTTACTGCAAAGAAAATCCAGGAGCTGCTGGGTCGCCAAAGTCAGCATTGACTTAAAGGCACTTAAAAAGAAGAAAAAAGCTGTCAGCACAGGTCTGGAATGTACTAAAAGGCATGCATTAGCCATGTGTTGACAGCTCGCGTGAGCCATGACAGTTAGTGCTGCCAGATTTGGTGCCAATTGTTCATGGCATGTTAGGGTTGCAAGTAGGTTTGCTAGCGCTCTTTAATAAAAGACCCCCATAGATGTCTACTTGACCTCTTAAACTAGATGCCCTGTTCTAAAGTTACCCGCCAAGTGTATATGGAACAACTTTGTAATTGGGTTGCAAGAGGGATTTAAATGGATATAAATTATCTTAATTTTACTTGTCAGAATTCAAGATATTGTATATGGTGATGGCATAATACTGTACATAGTTTTATCTCCAGAAGAAGAAATCATCTATGGTGATCAGTAGATGGCAAGCTTGTTACGTCTAACTTACACATCACTATTCCTTTGATTCTGTTCCATATTGCTATTCAAGAAATATTCAGATATATCCTGCTTAGTTCAATGTGACAGCAAGTACTATATTTGATACTACATATTAAAATGCAAGTATTGCTTTTGTGCTCCATTTGTTTTCATATATGTACTAATCATCATAGCTATACTTCCTTGGCATAACATTTCTTAAATTATCTAATATTTTATATCTCGGCATTTTTCTTTTTATTTCTAACATGCTTTATTTTATTAGTGCTGTTTTTAAATACTTTTCTCATGCCTTTGCCCTTTCACCTTACAATTTGGCATCAATAGAACAAATGAGGAAACTAATTTTCAGTATAAACTCCTGAGTAAGCAAATAGCCTCATTCCTATGAACACCTAATATTTGGCCAAGACTTTCAGTCAGCTGCAGGATGACTATTGTGCTGAAAACTGGTGCAATACCACCCACAAAAGTGTGCACGCTGTGGGCATGTCAATGTGTGGATTCAGTGTGACTGAATTTTAATCTGCACAGACACAAGGCAGGCATGTCACTCTCATGAACCATGAAGCTGAGGATTTTCCAGGTCAGTCTGGTAAATGTAAATATAGTATCTCTTAAAAAAAAAACATATTTGAAAAGACCATCCAGAAACACTGAGCAGTGCAGAATCAGCATGGCGTGAATCACATTTCATCCCCAAGTATACATTATAACTGGGAATTCTGGTTTTAGGAATTGTAGGGCTTTATTTTTGAGGCAATTAGGTGCTTTCCCTAGCATGGCCAAATAGGGGTTTATTGGTGTATTAGCAGTGTGAAAAGAAATTTACTGGCTTTTTAAGTGGATTCCATTTAATGACACAAAACACAATTTTCCAGTGCCAGCCCGTTCTCCCAGCCTCAGCATTGCCTCCCTCTTCAAGCCCCAGCTACAACATCAACACCCCCCTAAGCCTCAGCAACAGCATAGCATCCAGCCCCTTCTTCAAGTTCCAGTAACAAGATTATTGCACCCCCACCACTCCCTTCTCCAAGCCCCAGCATTATTTATTTATTTATTTAGCAAGGTTCATATATTGCCTTTCACCATGGTCAAGACAGTTTACAATGAATAGTGGTTTTACATTGAACAATGAACAGTGAACCTACAGTAGTGGCCAAGAAATTAAGGCAGCGTCCAAAATATCAGAATTTTATTAGAAAAGTACGTGTTATTGTCACTTTCATGGTCAAAAGCTTTAAGAACCAAAGATATATATGTCATTTTCAAAGTTTTATTCAGGAAACAATATATGTGTCAATATTTGATAGGGTGTCCATGATTTTTCTGCACAGCCTGGATTCTTGTAGGCATACTGTTAACTAGCGTTTTACAATATGCCGGAGTGATTTCGTTGACCCATACATGCTTCAATATGTCCTTTAAATCTCGTATGAAGGGAAGGTGATTAGCGGGGTGCCCCAAGGGTTGGTCCTGGGCCCGGCACTGCTCAATGTATTTGTGAGTGATATTGCTGAAGGACTGAATGGAAAAGTCTGTCTTTTTGCAGATGACACAACAATTTGCAACAGAGTGGACTCCCCCGAGGGAGTGGTTAACATGAGGAAAGATCTACAAAAGCTAGAAGAATGGTCTAATGCTTGGCAATTAAGATTTAATGCAAAGAAGTGCAGAGTCATGCACTTGGGTAGCAGAAATCCAAGGGAAATGTACGCAATAGGGGGCGAGAGGTTGGTGTGCACGGATCAGGAGAAAGACCTTGGTGTGATGTCTGAAGATCTCAAGGTGGCAAAACAGTGCGACAAGGCGGTGGCAAAAGCCAGGAGGATGTTGGGCTGCATACAAAGAGGAATTACCAGCAGAAAGGAAGAGGTACTTATGCCACTGTACAAGTCACTGGTGAGGCCTCACTTGGAATACTGTGTTTAGTTTTGGAGACCATATCTTACAAAGGATGTAAAAAGACTGGAAACTGTTCAGAGGAAGGCGACCAAAATGATTTGGAGCCTGCAAAAGAAGCCTTATGAGAAGAGACTTGAAGACCTAAACATGTACACTTTGGAGGAGAGGAGGGACAGGGGAAATATGATTCAGACTTTAAATACTTAAAGGGAAATAATGAACAAACAAACCTCTTCCAAAGATGGGGAAGCTGTAAAACTAGAGGGCATAACAGGAAGCTGCAAGGTGGTAAATTGAAAGGCAATGTCAGGAAATACTTTTTCACAGAAAGGGTGGTGGATGCTTGGAATGCCCTCCCGATGGAAGTGGTGGGGGCAAACACAGTGACGGAATTCAAAATGGCATGGGACAGACACAGTGGATCCCTTTATAGCAACAGGATAAAATCAAAATAAATGGAACCATCTAATTTCTCAACAAATAGGGGTGTCTTACATGGAGTTGTGGGTTCACCCCTAAACAAAGACATGAGGAGGGTTGGCCGGCATGGAGCGGCAGGTGCACCTACTCTTGCCATTGTACTGGGCAGACTAGATGGACCATACTGGTCTTTATCTGCCAACATTTACTATGTTACTATGTTACTATGTATTTGATCCGGCTGGTAAGTGGGAGCCAGTGCAGCTGTTTCAAGGTGAATGTTATGTGATCATATTTTGAGGTTCCCATGAAGGTGCATACTGCAGTATGCAGAGCTGTAGGGAGGAAGATCAGGGGAGCAGGCCTAGATACATCGAGTTGCAGTAGTCCATATGCGGCAGGATTAGGGCTTGGAATGTCGAGCGGAAGTCTGGTGGATCAAGGAGGGGGCATAGTCATTGCAGGGTTCTTATTTTGTGGTAGACAGCTTTTGCAGAGCATTATATTTGTGATTTGAAGGAGAGGTGTTGATCCAATGTAATTCCTAGATATTTGATATTTATTTTGATATGGCTTAGGGTGATGGCATCTGATGGAGTGAAGTTGATGTTGTTTGTGATGAAAAGAGCTTCAATCTTTTTATAGTTGATGGTCAGGTTGTTTCTTTCTAGCCATTGTGAGATATCCTCGAAGCATTGTATGAGGTTTGGATTGGTGGGCTGATTATGGTTGAATGGTCCATAAAGCATGATGTCGTCTGCATAGATGTGGCAGTTGATGTTGTGGATTCTGATGATTTGGCATGTAGATGATGAAGAGCAATGTGGATATGGTGGATGATTTGGCATGTAGATGATGAAGAGCAATGTGGATATGGTGGATCCTTGTGGTATGCCTTGTATTTGTTGGTATGAGGTAGATATGTTTTGTCCAGTTTTTATTTGCTGCTGCCTGTTAGTGAAGCAGGATTGAAATTATTGAATCTCCATGTTTTGAATTCCAGTGGTTTGGAGGCATTGAAGAAGGATTTTATGATTTACAGTACTGTATCAAAAGCTGCTGATATGTCAAGGAATATCATGATGTACCCCTGTGGTTTTTTTCTGCATTCCTTTTATTAGTGTATCTATGAGTGAAATCAACAGAGTTTCTATACCGTGTAGTGGACAAAAACCATGCTGTTGGGGGTCAAGGAGGTTGTTCTTATCAATATGTTCCTGTAGTTGCTGCTGTACTGCTTTCTCGATGACTTTTGTCATGAATGGAAGACTGGTGCTAGTTCTGTATGATGCTGGGTCCATCAGGTCGAGGTTGGATTTTTTAAGGGTGGAGAGGGTGGATGTTAATTTCAGATGTTCTATCATGTATCCTTATTGAGATATGAATTGGGTGAGTTTGTGGATTATAGGGCTGAGTTCCTGTTTAGTCACTTTAATCCAACTGACCGGGCATGGATCAAGGGGGGATATAGGGATACTGAGTGATATGATTAAGGCTGTAATGTTGTCTTCACTGATGGAGGTATAGGTTTGGGTGTTTGGCAGGGGTGAGGGGGGGGGGGCAGGGGGTTGGGGTTGGGGAGGAGTTGCTTGTATTGTTGTGCAAGAGTTTGGGGTTTATGTTAAGATCTGATTGGTTGTTGCATGGTGGTTTTGTGAGATGTTTAGCAATGTTGAATAATTCTCTTGGTCTGTTTAGAGAGCTAGAGATTAGTTTGGAGTGATAGATTTGTTTTGCACTGTCGGTGGCAGTGCGGTATTTAGTCATCAGAGCCATGTAAAGGTGTTTGTCTGAGTCGAGGGTGTTTTTTCCCCATTTTCTTTCCAATCTTTGGAGTTGAGCTTTTAGCTTCTTGAGGTCAGGGGTGTACCATGGTGCCCTAGTTTTCTTCATTGTTGTGGAGGCCATATTTGCAGTGATAGCTGCTGTTATTTCGATGACAGAGTTCCAGTTTGTTAAGAGGCTATCGGGGTCTGTTGTCTCATTTTCCAGTTGTGGTTGTATGTTCCTTAGGAAGCAGTCCTTGTGGAAGCACTTGAACCTTCTGTTTGGCATTGCTGGGTGGAGTAGTTTGTAGGGGAGTTGAATGGGAGGAGGAAGGTGATTAGGCAGTGGTCTGACCAGGGCATGGCGTGGTGGCATATTGAGTGGGATGTGTTTGCATGGATTCTTTGAGTGTTGGTAAAAATCAGAGGATGTTGCCTTTGTTGTGCATGGGGGATTAAATTATCTGTTTGAGGTCCATAGCTGTCCTAGGTTTTAGGAAGGTTGAGACGTGTTTGGGTGGTGCTGAGGGAAGGTTGAAATTTCCCAAGATAATGAGCTCTTTCGCTGCTCTGGTGTGTTCTAGGAATTTTCCAATTAGGTGAGATAGGTCAGAGGTAGCAGTGGATAGGGACCTGTAAATGAGGCAGATTGTTAATTGTTTGTTGGTGATGGTCAGGATGTCTGATTCTTCTGAACTTTCATGGAGTAGGGTTGGAAGTAGAAATGTGTTTGTGTTATGAACAGTACTCCTCCTCCCCTCTGCTCTATGCTCGGGCAGTGAAAGAGAGTGAACCTGTCTGGTTGGAGTTGATTCATAAGTACCATGTCCGTGTCTGTGAGCCAGGATTCGGTTATACATAGTAAGTCGAGTTGGTCTGTTGTGAAGAGGTCTTTTATAATGGGTATTTTGATACTTACTGAGCAGGTGTTTATTAGTGCACATTGTATTGTTTGTACTGTTCTTGAGGGAGTTGGGGTTTGATTGTTTTCACATGATATTTGTATGAGGTGTGGTGTGTTGCGATGTTTGTTGTGCTTGTGGTGGTCTTTTGTGGATCAGCATGTGGTGTGGGTATGATGGAGGTGTAAGTGTGGGGAGAGTGCATAGAAGGTGAATTCCATGAGTAGCCAGTAGTATAGAGGTAGCATGGCCAGTTTGTTTGTCATTGAAAGTTAGGGGTCCAGTTCGCAAGATGAGTCCGTAGTTCCTATTGTCTTTGAGTAGTGTGAGACACTGTTTCTGTACTTAGCAGGGCGGATAAATGGTGTTGATAGTCTCCCGCCTTGATCCACACCTGGCGAGGCCCTCAGGTGCAGGCATGCCAAACGCAGGCGCTCCTGCAAGCTAAAGTCCTTCGTTGCTGCTGGGCTGATTGGATGGTATGGTGAAGAGCAGGGAGGAGCTTTCCTTCCCACTCCCTGCTGCATCCCCAATTGGTCTGGTTGTATGAGGGAGAGAGGCCGGGTCGCTGAGCGTGCCTGCAATTTAAAGTCCTTTGTTGCTGCTCGACTGATTTGACAGTCTGGCGAGGAGTGTTCAGTGGTGGCACCTGGAGTTAATGCCGCTATCACATTTAGGTGGTTTGCAGGTCTGCAAACTGCCTAAATGGCTTTGCAAATGCCCCCTATGTATCCATTTCTACATGCAATGAAGCTACAGGGTAAACTATTTAAGACAAATAAGAGAAAATATTTTTTTCACTCAACGTGTAATCAAACTCTGGAATTTGTTACCAGAGGATGTAGTAAAAGCTGTTAGTGTAGCTGGGTTTAAAAAAGGTTCGGACAAGTTCCTGGAGGAAAAGTCCATAAACCATTATTAAAAAGGGACCCAGGATATCACTGCTTGACCCAATACAAGCATTGTGGAACCTGTGTCTTTTGGGGAAACTGCTAGGTACGTATGACCTAGATTGGCCACTGTTGGAAACAGGATACTGGGCTTGATGGACCTTGGTCTGACCCAGTATGGCATATCTTATGTTCTTACTTTTTATGCTTACCTTCCCCCTCCCTGTTGTCTCTCCGATCAGTCCAGTGGTGTGAAGGCATATAAATTATGGGGGGATATTCAGCGGCAGCTGCTAACACTTTCAAAGTGACTGGCTGCAGCCGCTGAACTCTAAATCTAAATTTTCAATGCTGTGGCCACATCTGGCCTCTGGCATTGAACATCTAGGTCAGCCAGATAGTGTCAATTCAAACTGGATTGTGGCAGTATTCAGCCGCTGACTGGTTAGCTTCAGCGGCAAATGTTAGGTGACCCTTTCAGATACCTGACTTTCGCCACTAAGAGATAAGCGGTAGTGGCTGAATAAGGCCGGTCGTTGGTTATCCCTGGATGCTGCTTCCCCTGGAACACCCCTATGTTAGCTGGCTAGCATTGGAGTGTTCAGTGGTGGCACCTGGAGTTAATGCTGCTGAATATCGCGCAGAATGTCATTTCGGTGGTTTGCAGGTCTGCAAACTGCCTAAATGGCTTTGCAAATGCTCCCTATGTATCCATTTCTACTTTTTATGTAGCTTATGTTACTTTTACTATGTTTGGGAATTTGATTACACTGCTAGTGATTCCCAATTAACACATTTCCAATGAACTGAAGGGTTATTCTCATTAAAAAATGCCAACTGTAACCAATGCTACAAAGGACAGTTCTGCTGTTCTTACACTCTAGGGAGCTGACAAATTTCAGCATCAGTTTCATGATTTTTGCAAGGCAGGCATCCAGACCATATGACAAAACACGAGCTATATTTTACTACTCTGGAAAAAAAACATGTGAAAACAAGGAATCCCACAGAGCCAATTTCATCTAGTTGCATCTCCTACCTTAGTAATTGTTTCTAAGCAAGTACAAGAGATCCCTGTTTCATACCTTTGTATGCAATGACAGTGCCATCCCTACCAGCAGGCTGTCCACTCCTCCCCCTGATGTCCGACATATGCTGCACTGGAAGCAATAGCAAGCAGTGGGAGTAGAAAACCAAGGTCCCGCCACCGCTGAGGTCTTCTGCCTGGAGACTTTCAGCTCCAGTCATGTTACCCAGCAGAGATGGTAGCTGCAAGGTGATGTTATCAGAGCACTGAGGAAAAGGCAATTTTTAAGGATTTTTCAGTTATAACCAAACCCCCCAAATTCCTCTTTGGGGTATAATAGACATCTGAAAAGTGCTTGTTTTGTCAGGCAAATGTCTGGGCAGTGTGGAGAAAGAGGTACACTCATATCCCCTTTTATTTTATACTTTGACAATGAACACCGACAGAGAAATGGGGTTCAGGTTTTTGTTTTGCCATGTCGCTGGACATCCCTGTATGTAATTTTGCTTGAGATGGATGTCCTCACCTCAGTTTCATAGTGGGGGTGTTTATATGGATGCCGGCACAGGCATCCATTTTAGGGGCATTTATGTTTCTAAAATTGAGCTGAAACAGACATCCACAGCACTTTTTTCTGCATGTTCTGTCCTGGACGTCCCATATTTCACTTGGGCACCCTTTCTAAAATGCCACTTTAATGTTTAAAATGCTATTGTTGTTGTTAAGTGCCGTCGAGTCGGGTTGACTCATGGCGACCCTCGGGATAGTTGTCCTAAACTGTGTTTGTTCTTCAGTCAGGTGGCTCATTGTTGATAGAGTGGTATCCATAGCTGCTGTTATTGTATCAGTCTATCTCATTGCTGGCCTTCCTCTTTTGCATTGACCTTCAACCTTGCCCAGTATGGTATCTTTCTGTAATAATCTCTCTCTTTGCATGATGTGTCCAAAGTATAAAAGTATGAAATCTTGCCATCTGAGCTTCTAAAGAAAGTTTTGATTTGATCTCCTCTAGTACTTTGGGAAGTTCATGTTTACAAAATGGGCCCGGTATTCGAAGGGCATTTACATAGTTTACAGACTAGTAAACCATGTAAATGCCTTAGATAGAGATATTCAATGGCACATAGATAGGTAGTGCCATTGAATAACCACATCTGTGTCCCCTACATTCCCTGATGCTATCCGGCTAGCATTGGGGCGTCTCGGAGGCATTCAGAAGTGGAGCAGAGGTGGGGGCATGAGATAACTAGGTAGAAGCTATATGGCATGCTGCCCAGTTAGTGCTCTGCGCCGAAAAAATAGGCAAAGAAAACCTTCACCTATCTTTACGGTGCAGGCACTAACTGGGCAGCATGCAATATCGCTGCTGCCCAGTTAGTTTTGGCAGCTTTCAGGTTGTGCAGCGAAACCCAGATATTCAATACCAGGGCCACATATAACCCCAGCATTGAATATCTGGGTTTAAGGGTCAGCGGGCAGGACTGAAAAATATCGGGCCCAGTGTTCTTAGCGGGCATCATAATTCAAAGACATCAATTTTCTTCCTGTCTGTCTTTTTCACTGTCCAACTTTCGCATCCATAAGATGTTATTGAAAATGCCATGGCTTGGACAAGTCAAATCTTTGTATAGAGAAAGACATCTCTGCTCTTGAGAATTTCTTCTAGGTCCTTCATAGCCATTCTGCCAAGTGCAATGCATCATCAGATTTCTTGACTGCTTGTCATTTCTTTATTGATTATTTATCCAAGTAGGTTAAAGTTATCCACTATTTCAATTTCTTCTCCATCAGTGATGAACTTATTAATTTTGCCAGTTGTCAGGATCTTTGTCTTCTTTACATTAAGGTGCAGACCCATTTTAAGACTGTTTATTGATCTGGAGAAGCAAATGTTTCAGATCATCTTCCAGTATTGTGGTGTCATCAGCATAGCGAAGGTTGTTGATGAATCTTTCACCAAGATTCACACCACAGCTGTCTTCATACAGTCCTGCTTCTCTGATGATTTCTTCGGCATATAAATTAAACAGGTAGGGGGAAAGTATGCAGCTTTGTCATACACATTTGCTGATTTTAAACCATTTTGTTTCTCCTTGTTCCATTGAAAATGTTACTTCTTGTTCAAGGTAAAGATTGTGCAAGATAACTATCAGGTGTTCTGGTATATCCATGCTTCTTAATGTGGCCCAGAGTTTCTCATGGTTTACACAGTCAAAAGCCTTGCTGTAGTCAATATAACGCATAGATATTATTTTGGTCTTCTTTTTTTTTTAAGGATCCAGCTCACATCCATGATGACATCTCTCATTCCTCACCCTTTCCTGAACCTTGCTTGCACTTCAGGCAGTTCTTGTTCTAAGTATGGTTGTAGTCTTTGCTGGATGATCTTGAGTAGAATCTTACTGGCATGTGGGATCAGTACGATTATGCGATAATTTCCAGTTATCGGATCACCTTACTTCATATTGATATAAACACAGATATTTTCCAGTCAATTGGCCATGATATTGTCTTTCAAATTTCCTGCCCAAGCCTTGTAAGTATGGCAACAGCCATATCTGATCACTGAGAGTCCATCAATACTCAGGGCTTTTTCTTTTGATAATGCTTTCAAAGCTGCGTCATCTTCTTCTTTCATCACCAATGCTTCCTGATCATAAGGTTCAGATTCAAACAGCTGTTGATCCACTTATTCTTTATGGTATAATGACTCCATATATTCTATCCACCTTTTCTTGCTCTTCTTAACATCATTCAACATGGATCCTTGAACGTCTTGTAGCGTTCCAATTCAATGCTGGAATTTTCTCATGAACTCTCGTAGATTTAGGAAAGTTGATCTTATTTTTCTAATACTTTCTGATTTTATTTCCTTGCATGTATCATTGTAGTACTTCTCCTTGTCTTGTTTTGCTGCACATTGGAAATCTCTGTTGAGTTCTCCTTCTCCTCTGACTTGAGCATATCTGCATTTCTGGGCAATTTTCAGTTTCTTTAGTTATCCATTCTGGCTGTTTTGCTTTGTCACTTTTTGTAGTCTTCTCACTTTCTTCGAGTACAACTTTCTTGATGTCATCCTAGAACTCTTCTGGTGCTCTGTCATGTGTATCCAAAGCAGCAAATCAATTTTGCAAGCAGTCTTTAAATTCTGGTGGTATAGTCTCAAAGTCATATTTTGCGACATTCATGAATGGCTTGCTTCCAGCTTTAGCTTGAGTTTGCATACTAGTAGTTAGTATCTGCAAAGCAATTTGCTCCAGGGTTTTGTTTTGTTTTTTGTTGATGTTATTGAGCTTTTCTAACATTGACTTCCACAGATGTAGTCAATTTGATTTTTGTACAATCCATTAGGTGAAATCCATGTGTACAGTTGCTACTTGTGTTGCTGGAAGAAGGTGTTTGAAATTAATTGGTCATTAGTTTCTGCAGAATTCTATCAGACTTACTCCAGCTTCATTTATTTTGACAAGTCTATATATATTTGCCAATCACTTTGCCTTTTTGTTTGCTGCCATTTGAATCTCTGTCACTTTTGACTATCAGTATATTCTGTTTGCCTGTTCTGTCAGTTTCAGCTTGTACTTGTTCATATAACTGATTCACTTCTTCTGCAGCTGTAGTTGGGGCATATACCTGAATAATAGTTGTGTTGATGGGCATTCCTCAAAGACGAAAATAAATTGTTTACTGATTGCATTGTATTTCATTACAGTTCTTGCAAATTTCTTCTTAATTATAATTTATAATTATAAATGCAACACCATTTCTTCTTTGTCATTTCCAGCACAGTATACCATGTGATCATTGGATGCAAAGTGCCCAATGCCAGTTCATTTCAGTTTGCTGACACCCAACAGATGGAATTGTACACATTGCATTTCATTCTTGGCCACCTCAAACTTCTTTTGGTTCATGCTTCATATGTTCCATGTCCCAATATGTAAGACATCTTTGTAGCTTCTGACTCTAATGTCATGCGCAGCTATTTTTAAAATGGAGCAGACTATAAATGTTTACCTATCTCACAATTCTTGGTGAATTAGATAACAAACATTTATGCAATTAACATAGAATTACATACAATAAACTCAAAAAACAAAAGCAAAAGTAAAAAATGACTTTAATATTCCCAGCCCCCAGCAGATCATACACCATTTAACATTAATGTGTGTTATTAGTAACTAGATACCACTGAATAACATGAAACCCGTTTTGAAATAGCATGCATTAATGATGAATTAACGATCTGTAAGGGGGTATATAGAAGGGATTATCAAGAGTCCTCTTTAAGAGAGTCTGCAGCCCAGAGTTCAGGGCTGGGAGGGTGTGGCTCAGGGGAGAGGTTAAGAACCCAGCAGGCTGAAGGAGGGAGAGAGGCCCATGGAGACAGAAGTCCTTCCAAGCAAGCCAAGCAAAGGAGTTCTGAGGTAGGAAATTTAATTGGGGCTGGAGGAAGGGCTAGGAGAACCAGCTAGTGGAGGTTTATCAAGTTGGGAAAGAAGTAAACTGCTTTTTTCCCCCCGCTGAACTGCTTTTTGTGCTGGGTTTTCTTTTGCGGAGGTTTAACAAACTGAGACAGAATAAAACTGCTTTTGTTTTATTGAACTGCTGTCTGGCCTGTATTGTAAAGAAACCCCCTTCCCACTGCATACCAAGCTCTGGTCTTACCACATATCGACTATGCCAACGCAATACTCCATGGTCTACCACAATCCACTTTGCTTCCATTACAGCTAGCAATGAACTCAGCAGCACGAGTTCTCCAGGGCGCTGCCATGAGGGAACACATGACACCCATCCTGAAACAATTACACTGGCTCCCTATAAAAGGCAGGATCACATTCAAGACCATACTAATGAACTTCAAGATCATAAACAGACTCGCCCCATCTTCCTTATCCGATCTCATACTGATAACCCCCCTAATAGATCTAGAAGATCTCATGCCGCCAATAAACTAGTAGTCCCAAAAGAAACGACCAAGTGTTGCCAAAGCACAACGAACAGGGCTTTTAAGCTCGCTGCACCTAAATGCTGGAACACCCTTCCACACAGTATCCGTGATATCACCAATCTAACCCAGTTCAGAAAAGCCGTGAAACATTACCTCTTCCTCTTACATTACCCGGATGACAGCACCACTGATCACTCACCATCCAGCTAGGCAAATCTACGCAAATGTCCAATCAATTCGCATTGTACAGATGTAAATAGTTACCCCTGTTTCTTTCCAAGTTCCTATTCCTGTTATTTGTAAACACAAATCAAGTCATTTGAAATGTGTATGTAAAATGTTCCATGTAAACCGCACTGATGGAAAATAGCGCGGTATATAAGAAAATTTAAATAAATAAATACCACACTATCACATATGGTGGCAGCTTGCGAATTTCCTCAAACCATATGACTGAGGGAAAATCCATGTCCCTTCAGTGCTGGACCTCTACAGCAGGTCAGGATTTTTTTGGTTGTGCGAGGGTTAGCCTAGCCCTAGTTAGGGAGCTTGAAGAAGGTTAGTCAGTGCTGGACAGGCAGGCTTTGTTTTGGCCGCTAGAGGCTGCTAAAAGTCTTTGGAGCTGAAATACTGCAGGATTAACTCAGCTGTAGAAGAGGAAGCTGTTGTGAAGAGGAGCCAGGATGTGGTGGCTCCTCCAGATTCTACCTGAAGGGCAGTAGCAACAACAACAGTATCAGGAGCGACAACAAGAGTTTCAATGAGTCCTGCTGGAAGGGCAGCAATAACAGCAGCAGCAGCAGCAGCTGATTCAGGCCCTACAGAGACCGCAAAGATACCCTCCAGCACATGCACTTCTTAAAATGACATAAGAACATAAGAAATGCCTTACTGGGTCAGACCAAGGTCCATCAAGCCCAATATTCTGTTTCCAACAGTGGCCAATCCAGGCCACAAGTACCTGGCAGGTTCCCAAAGAGGCACAAAGGTTCAACAATGCTTGTCCAGGGGTGAGCAGTGGATTTCCCAGGTCCTCTTCAATGACAGTTTATGGACCTTTCTTCCAGGAATTTGTCCAAACCCCTTTTAACCCACCTACACTAACAGCTTTAACTACATCCTCCAGTAACGAATTCCAGAGTTTATTACACGTTGAGTAAAAAAATATTTTCTCTTATTAGTCTTAAATGGGTTGCATTGTAGCTTCACTGTGTGTCCTCTAGTTTTTCTACTTTTTGATGGCATAAACAACCGATCTGCGTTTACTCATTCCACTCCATTCATTCATTTATAGACCTCTATCATATTCCCCCTCAGCTGTATCTTTTCCAAGTTGAAGAGCCCCAGTCCTTTAAGTCTCTCCTCATAGGGATATCCTTCCATTCCTTTTACCATTTTTCTCATTCTTTTTTGTACCTTTTCTAATTCAGTTATATCCTTTTAAGATATGGTGATCAGAATTGCACACAATATTCAAAGTGTGGTTGCACCATGGAATGATACAGAGGCATTATAATATCCTTTGTTTTATTCTCCATTCCTTTCCTTATGATACCTAGCATTCTATTTGCTCTCTTGGCCGCTGCTGCACACTGGGCAAAGGGTTTCAACGTATTATCCATGATGACGCCTAAATCTTTTTACTGGGTGGTGCATCATGTAAACATAGTTTGGGTTGTTCTTTCCTAGGTGCATAACTGCACTTGTTCACATTAAATTTCATCTGCCATTTGAACATCCAGTCTTCCAATTTTTCAAGATCCTCTTGAAATTTTTCAGAATCATTTTGGGTTTTAACAACTTTGAATAATTTGTTTCATCTGCAAATTTAATCACCTCACTCGTTATTCTATTTCCAGGTCATTTATGAATAAGTTAAAAAGCAGCGGACCCATCACAGATCCTTGGGGTACTCCACTATTCACCTTTCTCCATTGAGAAAAATGGCCATTTAGCCCTACTCTCTGCTTTCTATCTTTTACCCAGTTCCTGATCCACAGTAGTACACTGCCTCCAATCCCATGACTTTTTAATTTCACCAAGAGTCTCTCATGTCTCCTCATCAACTCCCACAGCTCCTTCAGTCATCTCTCTAAGCTGTGCCTTCCTCAATTGTCATTCTCTCAGGGCAAAAACAATCCTGGTCCAAAAGCTTTTCACTTCTTATTCCTTGAATGTCCTTTTCCTGACAGGCTGAGGATCCGCTTCTCCACCTATGTCTTCCACCTAAATGTGTAGCATTTTTTACCACTAAGCTGGGACACTCTAGCGGAGGGGTTGCTGCTCTCTTCCGGGCAACCTGGCCAATCTCACAAGTATCTGGCCAAGCTTTGTCACGCCTTGAATCACTGTTGCTGAAACTTGATGGTTCACCTCCCACCTACTGCTCCATGTTTCCCCATCTGTTTGTCCTCACCTTTGGGATTCTCTTCTCCACACCATCTCTGATCTGGCTCTTCTTTACCCCTTTCTCCTAGTCTTAGGCAATTTCAATGCTCATTTTTCATCTCCCCTTAAATCCCGCGACACTCATCTTCACCAGCTTTTCTCAGACCTCTCTCTCACCCAACACCTATCTTTCACAACACATTCTGCTGGTCATGCCTTGCACGTAATTCTTTCTTCTGACCACATAACCTCTGCTCTCTCTTCTTTCTCCTCTCTCCAGGTTCCTTGCAGCAGAAGTTACAAAAATGCTCAAAGTGACTTAGAAGTAAAGCACGGTAACGCTTCTGCAGGTCCTATCTATTCACCCACGGTAAGTCAGCCATGTGCAATGGAACACTCGTGGCCCTCTGAGTTCCCTGACATGTGCTCAACCCCTCCATTGATCCACCACGCCAGCTGGTGCTGGCCCTCACTCCCTGCAGTCATGGTGATCCTCCCGAGTGCAGCCTGTATTATTTGGTACCCAAAGTCAAGTGATTGCTATTGCGAGGGTTTGGCAGCTGCTGCCTGAATCGAAATGAACACTCCAAGAACGTTGCTGCCTGGGGGAGTTTACCCAGACACACATGCTAGGCCGAAGGCACACTTGCAGGGGCTGAACTACCCTCGGGCTCCTGTGCTGCTATTGAGGTGCCTTATCAGAGGTGGGCTGCCTCTCCCAAACACAATGTGATAGACCGGGCTGTTTAATATTTATACCCGGTGGAATCATTCAGCTTGGAGTCGCCTTCTAGATCAGAGGCCCACCAGAGGGAAAGACCGCTGGCTGAATATATACTAGATGGAGGACCCATTTTCCATCTATGCCTGATGATGACAGCAGACTGATGCAAACAGTTGACTCTGCACAGGAAAACTGCTACTAATTTATCATTCCCAAAGTGACAGCACAGACACCTCCTTGTTTGCTCTATTCTTTCCACTGAACACCAGCAAGGAATAATTCAGGTGTGCTATGAAGTGGTGAGGGAGGAGAACTCTTCTCCGATCTTCAACACCCTTCATTAAGACACCAACAATCTCCTCTCTATAATCCCCATTCCCTGGGCTAATGATTACTTGTGTGAGGGTCTTGTGGGTGTGGGTGTGAGGGTCTTGTGTGTGTGTGTGTGTGTGTGTGTGTGTGTGTGTGTGTGTGTGTGTATGTGTGTGGAGGGGTCCTGATACACCTTAACTAAAGGAGGGCACTGCCTTCAGTGGACTGTGCCCAGAAAAGACTGCATCCCTCCCTATTAACCAAGATTACTGGAACCAGAGCTAAAGCAAGGAAAACTTAATTATTCACCTGTAACAGGTGATCTTTGGGAACAGCAGGAATCAGTCTTCACCAATGGGTGACATTGGTACTGATGGAGCCAGCGCGAAAACGCTCCCCAGCATCCAATAGGAAAGCCTTTGGGAGCATTCTACTGTGCCTGTGTGTGTGCCTGCCTTCCTGCCTTCCCAACTCCTCTCCTCAGCTGAGTTTGTAGCTGAGAGGAAGAGAAAAAATAAACCAACCCTACAAGGGGAAGAGGGTGGGTTCCCTAAAATCACCTGTTACAGGTGAGTAACTACACTATCTCCAGGAACAAGCAGGAATACAGTCTTTACATATGGGACCCACTAGTTCCCAGGTACCAGACTGGCATGGGGGGGGGGGAGAGTAGTTTGATCCCTGAGGCTAAAGGTTATAGCTGAAGAGTGTGGACATGATGTGGTCTGTTGAAGTCAATTCCAGGAAGCTATACCACTTCTAATATTAGTTTTGTCTCTTGTAGAAGTCTGGGATAGAAGGTAGGAGTTAAGGTTAAGTCCCAAAGCTGGAGTACAGCTTTGCCAAAGACAGTGTACTGACGGGAGTCCCAGTCCAGACAATAATGTGCAGCAAAAGTATGAATGGAGGACCCAACAAATCTCAATGGATACTGAATGGAGGTTGGCTATGGAGGTTGTCATAGTCCACACATTATGAGCAGTAATTTGAGCCTCCAGGGAGAGCCCTGCCTGTGCATAAGCAAAAGAAATGCATCTGCTATCCATCTGGATAGAGTTTTGTTTTATCACCGGTAGCCCAAGACGACTGAGATCAAAGGAAATGAACAATTGAGAGGATTTTCTGTGAACCTTAGTTCTATCCAAATAATAAGTCAGCTCTCACTTGTAGTCCAAGGTGTGTAGCGCTGCTTCAATCCGAGATGCATATGGTCTTGGGAAGAAAATTGGGAGGATTACCAACTGGTTTAGATGGAAGAAGGAGACTACCTTTGGAAGGAAATGTGGATGATACAGAGAACCACCTTGTCATGGAACTGGGTATATGGTACATCCACCACCACAGCCTGCAGTTCACTGATGCAGAGAGCTGATGTGACGGCGATGAGGAAGATTACCTTCCAAGACAGTAACTACAGTGAAATGGTGGCTAGAGGCTCGAAAGGAGGCTTTAGAAGTTGGGTGAGAACCACATTGAGGTCCCAGAGCATCGAAGGTGGCTTAATGGGTGGCTTAGACAGTAGGAGACCCCACATGAAGCATGCTACTAAGGGGTGTGAGGAGATAGACTGTCTACCAAGTGGTTTGTAAAATGCCGCAATGGAACTAAGATAAATTCTCACTGAGTTAGTCTTAAGACCTGCCAAGGACAAGTGGAGGAGATATTGTAGAAGGGATTCCACTTGGCAGGCAAAGGGGTCAATGCCCTTTGGAGAGCACCAGAGGGCAAAACTTCACCACTTGAAGGCATAAGATTGCCTCGTGGACTGAATGCACAATGCAATCAGGATATCTTTGATCTCCTGTGGCAGGTCGAGTTCAGCAAGTACTATCCCTTCAGCAGCCATGCCGTGAGGTGAAGGGAGGGACGATTGGGAGTGAGATGCATCCCTTGGTCCTGGGAGAGAAGTTTGGGTGCACATCCAAGTCTGAGAGGTTGAGTCTGCGCAAGGTGAAGAAGCAAAGGAAACCACATTTGACAGCGCCAAAAAGGGGCTATGAGGATCATGGAGCCCTTTTATCCGTAACTTGAAAAGTATTTGGATATCAAGGGATTGGAAGAAATTCGTAGAGCAGACTGTCCCCATTAGAGAAGCAAGGTGTCTGTGGCCTTGGATGCAGGGATGGAAGCCTAGAGAGAAGAGTGGAAGCTGTGTGTTATGCGGAGTGGCAAAAAGATCTATGAGTGGCGTTCCCCATGTTCAGAAGATCCAAGCAGCTGTCTCCCAATGTCAGGTTCACTCATTTGAATGAAGGATATGACTTAGCTTGTCCACAAGGACATTGAGCTTGCCAAGGAGGTACACCACTCTGAGGTGAATTTGGTGTGCATTGTAAAAAAAACCCTCAGATGAAGTGTTTCCTCACACAGAGGATAGTATCCCATCCTTTCCTGTTTGTTCAGGTAGAACATGGCAACTTGGTTGTTCATCCTGACTAATACCTGTTGCCTGAAATTTGGGGTTGAAAAACCTGAAGAGCATTTGTTAGTGCCCACAGTTCTAGGAGGTTGATCTTCAGAGCAGATTCCTGTTGTGTCCACAGTCCCTGTGTGCTTAGATGTTGAGATATGTTCCCCAACCCAGCTTGGAGGCATCTGTTATCAGGGTGCATCGAGGTGGAGGCATCTGAAAAGGTGACCCGTCAAGTAGTTTCCGTGAATTTTGTCTCTGAGATGTTCCTTTGCTTGTGTCCATTGAGAAGACAGAGTCTATTGGGCTTGTTGCATATGTAGTTAAGCATAGGGGACGACATGGACCGTGGAGACCATGTGTCCCAACAGATGTAGCATCTCTCAAGCTATGACGTGGCTTTGCTGTTGCATTCCTTTTGCCAGCTCGATGAAGTGGGTACAGCGATTATGAGGAAGAAAAGCTTGGGTCTGTTGAGTGTCTAGGAATGCTCCGATGAACTCCAGATGTTGAGTTGGAGCGAGATGAGAAGTTTAGGAAAAATCCCAGATTTTAGAGCATTGTGATGGTGCGATGAAGGGAGAGTTTTACCTCCTGAGGGGAGTCTCCCCTTATTAGCCTGTGTAAGTAAGGGAAGACGAAGACCCCCCAAAGTGCAGAGATAGGCAGCACTACTGCCATGCATTTTGTGAATACTCGCAGTGCAGTGGCGAAGCTGAAGGGCAGCACCTGGTATTGGTAGTGCTTCCCCTGAAACATGGAGCACAGATACTGTCTGTGCTGGGGATGCGTGTATACCTCCTTTAGGTCTAAAGAATATAACCAGTCATGCCTCTGGAGGTATGGGAGAAGAGTTCCCAGGGAAATCATTTTGACTTTTTCTTGGACCAGGAGCCTGTTTAGGTCTCTGAGATCCAGGATGGGCCTTAATCCTCCTTTTTCCTTTGGGATGAGAAAATATGGAGAGTAAATCCCATCCTTCTTGAGGAGGAAGAACTCTTTCTATGGTGCCCTGGGATAACAGAGTTGACACCTCTTCTCTTAAGAGAGTGCTTTGAAGGGGATGGGTTGGATAGTCCCTTGTGACACTGGTGGGGGTTAAAGTCTCGAAGTGAAGTAGATACCCCCTTTGGATGATGTTGAGAGTCCATTGTTCTGAAGTTATGAGGTGCCATCTGTGGGCATAGGAACAGAGTCTGCCTGCTATGTGCAGGGGCTGGGGACCCTCCGGAGGCAGATTGGCAATGCTCTCTAGGAAGGAGTCAAAAACCAGGTGCAAATTGTGCCTGAGCTGCTGGTTGAGGCTTAGGGGACTGAGGCTTTTTGGGTTGGCGAGGGCTCTGCTGCTGCTGTTGTGGATGCTGAGGCTAGTAGGCAGCTAAAGGTGGATAGGAAGGATAATATCTCTTCATTTTAGAACAGAAAGGTTTCTTGGGAAAAGTCTTCCTTTTGGAGGAGTCAGCCATTTTCCTGGAAAAGCATTTGAGGGTAAGATAATATGTTTCAATCTCCCCGGCTTTCTCTCTCCAATCTTTTCCATAAAGGTTTTCCCCTGTACATGAGATATTGGCCAGTTTGTCCTGGACCACCGTTCAAAATCTGATGCCTATAACCAGGCCATCCTCCGAGCCCCAATGCAGACTGCTGAAGCTCTGCTTGTTGACTCAAAGGCATCAAAAGAGGCCCTGACAATAAATTTTGAAGTATTTTGACTTTGCTTGATGAGTGTCTGGAATGCACTCCATTTGTCACCAGGAAGAGTGCATTCCAGGAAGAGACTTGATACCACGTACCGAGTTCCAGAGTGCTCAGGCTTCCAGAAGCCTCAGGTCACACACCACTTAATGGTGGTGGAATCTGCAATGCGCCGAATAAAGAGCTCAAAGAATCACTCTTCCATGCCTCCAGGTATAGACTCAAGGACATTTGATGCCTTTGGGCATTGATTCTTTCAGGCATGCATGTTGACCTCCAGGATAAACTCCTACATGCTATAAATGGGCATATTTCTAAAGGATATCACCAGGAGGGCAAGTACAGGATGGGCCCATGACCCATGGAAGATGCCCCCACCTTCAGTTGAGGGTACGGCATACTGGAAAGAAGGTGATAGAGACAAATAGAGGTTTCCTGAAGGGGTGGAGAATAGGCTTGTCTAAAATTATGTTACAAGATATATTCCGAGCCATGGGATGGGTGGGGGTTGCATGTTGGGAGAGGATTGGAGGGACGGTGGGGGAGCTCTTGTGCCTCAGGCATTGGTACCCCCAATTACAGTACTTATGATGATAGACCAAACTTTTTTTCAGTTGCTTTCAGCAGGTAGGGGACTGCAGAGTTAGAGGGGTGGAAGGGTGAGTGGGAGAGTTGGGAGGGGAGGGGGTATAAGGATGGGTAGATATGACAGAGCCTACCTTGGGGGGACGCTGGATAGATTGAACCTTGTAGCCTTTAAAGGCACTTGGAGCTTTGCTGTTGCAGTAATAGTGGAACCTCTAGGAAATTATGGTTAAGCTAGTCTCTTGTAACCTGCAAGATCTTCACAACCCCATAAAGAGAGCACAGGTCCAAGCCCAAATTTGGAGAGGGCTGACATTGTTTTTATGTAGGAAACACATGTATCTGGACAGGATCACTTATGACTCAGATCCACTGGTTCCCGCAGGTATTTGCATCCAATTTCACCATGCATAAGCGAGGTATAATAGTCCTGATTTCACAAAACTGCCCTTTCCATCAACGTTCTCAGTTTGCAGATGCAGAAGGCAGATTCCTTATCTTGATGGGGTCTCTTCATGGGACCTTATTTACTCTGGTTAATGTGTACATTCTCCCTGCACAAATAGGAGCTGCGTTAGATGCAGTGTTTGATGCGGTACAGAGACATAAGCAGGGGTGAACTATTGCTGGGAGGAGACTAATTGTGTCCTTTCCAACATGGATAGAACAGGTAGGAGAAGGGATCCCCTCACAAACTCAAAGAAGCTCCATCGGTTACTTCATCATCTTGGTCTGTTTGATACGTGGAGAATGAAACACTATACTCATTTCTCTTCCGTTTACCAGAGTCACTCCAGAATTGACTTTTGGCTTATTTTCCAAAGTCTGTCACCAATTCTCCTTGCATCATCCATAGGGACTATGGGAGTCTCTGACCATTCCATAATATCCCTGGAGCTGAAAGAAAGAGAGATGGAGGTCTTCTAAAGAACAAAGAATTCTTCCTGGTGGTAGAAAAAGGGTGATGCGAGTATCTGTCTAATAATACAGCTGAGGTATCAGTTTTTATGCTTTAGGAAGCAGCTAAGTCAGTTCTTCATGGGCAACTGATGTTCCTCTCTTGTGGGTTCAAGAAAAAGGAGAATCAGAAATAGGAAACATTTCAGAGGGCCACTGAAGACCTAGAAAAAACAACACCACAAATCTGGTGGGGATAAGGTCTGGCAACAACTGACACACAAAAGGGGCAAACTGGCTCTACTTGAAATGGAGTCTATAGCCTCAACCATGCTCCATACGCATAGACATTTTTATGTATGAGCATGGAAACAAGGCGGGTCGACTTCTTCTTTGGCAACTGAAACATTAGAGAATGAAACATAAGATTCCTGCCCTGCATTCCTCTCAAGGTAAAACACTGCACAAATCCTGCAATATGGCTGAGGTGTTTGCTACATTTCATAAAGACCTATACTCCTCTCAGTTCATGTCAGCAGGAGATGAAATTAGAGAATAGTTGACAGTGGCAGAACTTCTAAGCCTCTCCTCAGATAAGCGAGAGGCACTAGAGCATCCCTTTGCCCTAGAAGGAGCCCATTGGGCCATCGACAGCTTAAAAGTGGCCAAGAACCCTGGATCAGACATGCTACTGGCTAAAGGTCTTGCCAGAGCTCTTTGCCCCTATACAAGTCCGAGTCTTTAATGACATCAAAACCCTTTTACCAAACTTCAATTACGGTAATACCAAAAGATGGAAAGGATCTCCTGCAGTGTATCAGTTACAGACTCATCTCTTTGCTGAATCTACACTAAAAGATTTTCACAAAAACCCTCTCCACACGTTTTGAACTTAAGTTGCAGAATCTCATTCACCTGGACCAAACAGGCTTTATGAAAAACAGGTTTGGCTTTGAAAATATGAGATGATTGATTGATGTTCTGCATGGGGTACACAGTAAAACAGAACAGTATGTGATCCTTTTGCTCGATGCTGAAAAGGCCTTTGATATGGTTGAGTAGACATATCTTCTGGAAGTTCTTAGACAATTAAGGTTTGGGCAAAATGTTTGCTTCTAGATCGAAGCCATGTATGCAAACCCCACAGCCATGGTGGTAGTTAATAGATTTCACTCAGTCTATTTTAACTTGGGGTGGGGAACCCGACAAGGCTGTCCGCTCTATCATCTACTCTTTGCCTTAGTGATAGAACTCTTTGTGTGTCACATATGCAAAGTGTCAGTTGAAACAGAAATCAATCTGGGCAGGCAGTTGCACGCTGTCTCCTTTTATGCTGATGACACACTTATCTACGTATCTCCACGAACCAGACACCTCTGTTCCAGTAATAACCTCCATCATAGACCAGTTCTCTAGGGTATTTGGCTTCACTGTAAACCAGCATAAATCTGCCCTACTCCATTGTGTCACTGAAGTGTCTCAAATCTCAGCAGCGTCCTCAGGGAATTTTCTCATGGTTGACCATTTTAAATACCTATGGAAACATATCCAAAACAATATCTCTAAACTTTACCAGCTGAATTACAAGGTGCTCTTAGATGAGATCAGCAGAGATCTAAGGGAGGAGTAGCCTAGTGGTTGGGGCAAGGTACTTCAGGCCAGAAGGTTGGGGGTTCAAATCCCACTAGAGGACAGCAATCTTGGGCTGGAAGGACTGGGGTTTCTAGTCCCACAGATGCTCCTTGTGGCCTTGGGCAAGCCACTTAACCCTCCATTGCCCATGTTCCCTGTAAGTATTAGTGTATGTGTCTCATATCCCTGTGTGTTAAATGTATCCCCAATTGTGTTGTGACCGCTTTGATTGAAGGATAAGGCAGTATACAAAACTGTCTAAATAAATAAGTGACATTCACTCTTCCGCAATCACCTGACTTTGACAAATCAAAACACTAAAAATGCTGATCCTCTCGAAGCTCCTATTTCTGCTCTCTCAGCTGCCAATTCAAGTTCCACTGAGGTTTTTTAAAACACTTAGGAGGATACTATTGTCCTTTGTCTGGCAAAGTAAAAAACCCAGGGTTAGCTGGGCTAGTCTTACGATGCCTAAAGGGAGTGGGGGTCTTGGGTTTCCTGACCCATAGCTGTAATATTGGTGTGCATGCCTGAGGACTGTGTTTTTCTGGATGTCTAATTTGGGCTCAGACTGGGTCCATCTAGAGGAGGAGTGGATTGTCCCCTCAGGGTGATATTATTCCTCCAAGAAGCAACTGAGGTCCATAAAACCCTTTCATACCCTTTTCTAGGGGAAATGGAGGAGTGGCCTAGTGGTTGGGGCAAGTTACCTTAGGCCAGAAGGTCAGGGGTTCAAACCTTTTATTTATTTAACAAACACTTTTATACCGCATCCTCCCATGGATCGGATGCGGTTTACAATGAACAAGTGATACAGGCATGACAGATATGCATGTCTAGTCCTAATACATGGAACATTCAAGAACATTTTACAGGTAACATAACAATTATGTACAAACAGTACAAATTACATTCCAGATTGTGTACCTGGAATATAATCTGAACAAGGTGTACAAGGCATGACAGATATGCATGTCTAGTCCTAATACATGGAACATTCAAGAACATTTTACAGGTAACATAACAATTATGTACAAACAGTACAAATTACGTTTCAGATTGTGTACATGGAATATAATCTGACCTGGTTAGTTACTAAAGAGGGTAGCGTTGAAACTATGTACAGGGTGGGATATTTGTGTGATTTAATATTAGTTTGGGTTTGTTTTTGTTTATTATCTGTTGTCCATTTGTGTGCTAGAGCTAGTGTTAATCTGTGTACCATAGTGTAATTTAAATGAATGTGTTTTTAATTTTTTACGGAAGTCCTTGAGCCAGAAGGACTGGGGTGTGTAGTCCCACAGGTGCTCCTTGTGGTCTTGGGCAAGCCACTTAACCCTCCATTGCCCATGTTCCCTGTAAAATAGTTATCTCCACGTTATAATGCCCTGTTCAATGTTAATTTCAGTTTGTTCAATGTAAACCACCTTGATATCATGAAAGGCGGTATATAAGAAATGTTAAATAAATCTGGAGGATCTGACATAAAATATGTAAAGGACAGTGACTCTCTCTTTATGGTTGTCCCCATTACCCCATGTCAGCCTTTCCCTTTGTTAGGGATTTAGGAAGTAGGATACCCCAACTGGGACGGTCCCTCAGGATCTCCGCATTGTTTACTGACTCTTCCTTTGCCTCCAAGAGTCAAGAAGATGAAATATGGGATTCATCGCTGAATTACTTCCTGTACCTCCAGATACGGCACTGCTTCAGTTCTTCCTCTCACTCTGAAGATGTGCTCCACCCTCCTAAACACTAGGAAAGAGGGTTTTTTTTAAATCCATTCACATTAAGTCCTTGTTGGCTCATCTCTATCAAGTGCTGACTGTTGACCTCCCATGTGCTACTAGAGACCTCTCCTATAGAAGAAACCGGAGCAGAGAACTGGGGGACAAAACAGAGGAGTTGTGAGAGGAGATCTACCTCTACACCCACTCTTGCTTAATATACTTGTCCTTAGTCAACATTTAGCTGTGTATCTTGTTACGTATTGTGGTGATGCACATGCAGCAGAGCCCTTTAAAACTGAAAAAAAAAGAGTTTTTTTCCATAAACGGGGGATGGGCTCACCAAAGCATAGCTCCCAGGTAGAAAGACAAACTAAAGCACACACTAGCAGAGCTAGCCTGAAGCCACACCCAGCCTCTAGAACAGTTGCAGGCAGAGAGAGGGTGGGGCCAGGGAAGGAAACAAGCCACAGAACATTTAAGCTGCATCACTCAGGAAGTGAGGCAGAACAAGGAAGAGAACCAGCAGAACGAGGTGAACAAGCAGAACAAACAGGACGTGCTCAGGCACAGGAAGGACTGCAGAGAGAGACTGCCAGAGGGCAGGAAAGACTGCAGGCCAGAAGCCAGGAGGAGAGGCAGAGAGTCCAGAGAGACCAGGGGAAGAGGCAGCATTACAAGGCTGTGAGACCTGGTGGTTCAAAGGGGACCAGCCACAACTCCCAAGGCAAGTGTCAAGGTTGTGGGCAAGAAAGGAGCTGGGGAAGAAGTCAGGACTATACGTCTGATTCTGAAGGCAGCAGCTCAAGTCCTGGGCCCTTGAACAGACAGTACAGAAAGTCTGATAAAAGGAGGGTTTCTGCCAGCCCAACAACTCATATATTTCCTGAAGTGGAGTTGTTAAGGGAAAGAAGGGCAAGAGGTTCTGACCCAGTTAAAAGGGGGAGCCAGAATCTAAAATGGGGAAAGCTTTTTAAACTTTTAAAAGAAGTGCAGCAGAGTGTGCCAGAAGTTGCCCCAAGCCCTGAACTTTATAGTTCACCGGAAGAAATGGAAGTGGAGCTTTATCCAGACAGTCCAGTGTCTTCAGCCGAGTCAATGGAGTGTGGACTTTGTGTAAGCAATGTTTAATGTTTTATGGAAGGCTGTATGATACAGGTTAAGAAGATAACATATGTGCTGGTGTCAATGAATGCCTATGAGAAGGGCAGACAAGAAGATAGGAACCTCGTGTTTAAAAGCAGCCAGTTTTTCCACTGCTAAAGCCCAGTTAAGAAGGCTATTGGTTTTAAACTAAGAGGCAGCACATGGCTGGTATCCTAATCTGCAGCAGCTGAGAATGTGAATTCAAAACTGTCTTATTGAAGTTTTGTTGAACTGTGCACTTAACAGTATTTTGCTGGTTTTGTTAAATGGAAGAAGGCAAAGTTAACAAGAGTGGAAAAAACTACTTGGAGAGTTTTTGCTAAGAAAGTTACTGGAGAAAGTATCCTATTTTTGTTATATTTTGGTTTGCCTTATCATGGTCATTTGTCAAAAATTGATTCCACAAAGAAAAAAAAAATAAAAAGCAATTTATTTTTACAAATTGTCCTGTGTCCTCATCCACTCGTACTGCTTACAAAGCAGGCCACAACTACACAAAAAGAGTGATGACCGGCGCACCCCACTAGGCAACCGCCTAGACCAGTGATGGCTAACCTTTTTGAGCCCGAGTGCCCAAACTGCCGCACAAAACCAAAGAATTTCCTCAAAGTGCCAGCACGTCAATTTGCATAAATATTTGCATAATGCTAACATACACTAACTTTTAGTAAACATGTCTCTTAATGAGTGTATGGATAAAGACAGACTAAAAGATTTCTACATTACTATAATCCAGTGCCAACCGCCAGGCACATTAGGAACTACTACAAACACTGCCCATTTAGAACCAATAGCAAACCCGCCGTATCCTAACAGCACTACCAGGACTCACAAAGCACCACAACATACCTATCAAAAGGCAACACTGCAAATATTAAACCAATACATTTCAGACAATAACAATACATGACCTACTGGGGAAAGAGAACAAGTGGCAATGTCAAAAAGGAATTACATAAACAGAATACCTCAGCTCAGTTACACAGTTGCAATTGCTCCAGCCACTTTCTTCTGGTTTCTTCATGTTTTCTGCTAACTCTCCATCATCTGCTGTCCATTTGTCCTTTCTTCTCTCTTCTAGTTTTTTTTTTCCATTCTCTCTCTCTACATCCGCTTTAACATACTAATCTTTCTCCTTTTGCTCTTTCCTCATTCCTATTTCATCCACTCAAATTTTACCCCTCCATCCTCAATCCCCACTTACTCTCCCAATACCCGGCCAATTGTAGATTTTTTATCCCTCCCACACAAAATATTTTTCCCCTCTCCATTTTACTCTCCCAGCCCCATCCCATTCTAATCCTCCCCCAACATCAGCTCCCTTCTAGTTCCAGCCTCACCCAGCATCCATTCCCTTCTAGTCCCTGCATCAGCCCATTTCCAGTCCTAGCCCCCCATCAGCCCATTTCCAGTCCTAGCAACCCCCCAACCCAATACCAGTCCTAGCCCCCCCCCATCAACCCACTTCCAGTCCTAAACCCCCATCACCCCATTTTCAGTTTAAGCCCCCCCTATAACCCATTACCAGTCCTAACCCCCATCACCCCATTTCCAGACAGCCCCCATCAGCCCACAGCCCATTAGCAGTCCTACCCCCCCCCTCCCTGCCCATTAGCAGTCCTAACCCCCGCCCGCCCGCCCCCCTCCCTGCCCATTAGCAGTCCTAACCCCCCCTCCCTGCCCATTAGCAGTCCTAACCCCCCGCCCGCCCCCCCCCCCCCATTAGCAGTCCTCACCCCCCCCCCCCCCTGCCCATTAGCAGTCCTAAACCCCCCCCCCCCGGCAAATTTTTTTTAAAAAAAAGCAGGCTCTGGCTGCTGCCGCGGCAGATTGCAATGTCCCGCGGGGCCCCCTCCGCCCGCTAAGCCCCTCTGCAAGGGCTTTCAGATTCGCGAGGGAGAGCATCTCCCTCGCGTCTCTGTTAAGCCCGCAGGGGCTAATGGGAAATTTCCCATCAGTCCCTCGCGTCTAAAGGGGCTGATGGGAAATTTCCCATTAGCCCCTACGGGCTTAACAGAGACGCGAGGGAGACGTTCTCCCTCGCGAATCTGAAAGCTCTTGCAGAGGGGCTTAGCGGGCGGAGGGGGCCCCGCGGGACGCTGCATTCTGCCCTTGCCGCGTCCGCGGCAGCAGTCAGAGCCAGCTTTTTCTTTTTTTGCGGACCTTCCCGCGTGCCAGCTGCAAGGCCTTCGCGTGCCACAGCTGGCACGCGTGCCATAGGTTCGCCATCGCTGGCCTAGACGGACGGGGCGCCGCCACAGTATGTCAATAACCCCAAGAGATTTATTCAAGTGGGGAAAAGCGGATGATCCTCTCTGCTGATGAAACTGTGGGAGAAAGGGAGACCTGGCCCATATGTGATGGCATTGTCCCAAGATACAGAGCTTTTGGTCCCAGGTGCATCATTTATTTTGTACACGGGGTCATTCCAATCCATGTTTAGCAGGTCTGGACATCCAATCCGGACGTCCATACCCGCTAAACATCTGGATCATGCTGGAGCCATGGCACTGCGGCTGCATTCAGGAGCCTGGCTGAGTTAACCAGTGATGTGACTGGGCATGCAGCCAATCAGAATTGGGGCTCAGTCTGCATGTCCAGGCCGGTAGACCTGATTCTGATCCTGCGGGCACATCTAGCCCCCACAGGATCAGAATCAGGTGTTACCGCTGCACATCCAAATTCTGGCTAGCTGTACAGGGGCAGGACATGCAACATGGAATTGGCCTGATAGCCTCCAGCCAGACACTCCATTATACGTTAGAAACCTGTGTGCTGGGGCTCCTCTCAGTGGACTGGGAAGGTGTAGAATCACAACGACTCTCTAACTGTTTACTCTTGGCTGCATGTAGTGTGATCACATGTTACTGGAAACATGCGGGTCCCCCCTTGATAACAGAATGGAGGGTCAAAGTCTGCAACATCTACTGAATGGAGAAGCTCTCAGCAGACCTCTGGGGCAAGCCTAAGGCAGTCATAACATTATGGTTTGATTTCTTGCAACAAGAAGCCCTTTGCCCCACGCTTTCTGCTTTGACTCTTTGATGGAGTTATGACCCAGCCTACAATCAACCTGCAATGTCATTTGTCCTCCTAGGGTATGCTCTCACTTATAGCATGCTCCTGGGTCACTTAGACAGTGGCAGTTCTTTTTGGGGAGGTGGAAAGGGCAGGGGGGAGACTGGGAGTGTAGGGTTAGCAGGCAGGGTAGAGGTGAGTTGTCTTGCAATACTAGCACCTGGACCTTGGGAGGGGTTAGGAGGTCATGATTTTTGTTGTCTATTACTATGTTTTCAATATTGGTGTTGCATTTCTCATTGGTAGGTAAAAGTGATTAGAAGACCTCCAGTCGCAGTACACTGGAAGCGCTTTCTCCTGCTGGTTTTGATACCCCCCCTTTCCTTTCCCTTGGGTTGGTAAGATATGAGGGAGTGTGGAGAGGAGAGGTAGGAAGGGGAGGAAAGGGAGGGAGTGGCAATTAACTTCCCGAAAGGTGAGTTGAGTATCCTGGGGGACATTACAGGGATACTTGTCTGGGAGAGGGAGATGTCTTTTGATGCTTGGAAATATACTGTATATGGAGTTGTCCACCTATCTTATGTATTTTTATTAGGAAAACCCTGAAAACCCAAAGGAGTCAAAGAATAGCAATAGTGATAGAATACATCTACATGGTAGATGTCTTGCAGCACCTAAAAAATGCAGTGCTTGGCCCATTATGCTTTTTTTAACCTCAGAGACGATGTTATTAACCTCAGAGATGATGTTGCTCTTACTGATTTTATGGAATGTTGTAACACTCTTTCTATAATCAATAAAATTTACATATGAAAACATGCCCGAGAGTGGGTTTTGGAAATGGATGGAGTTCCAATAGATAACAGATAGTCCCCTGCAAGACCCTTTCCCTATTTTGTGCTAAAGGAGATTTATTATACAGAGTGGCCAAGGGTGCCATAGAGGGGGAAGAGGTACAACAACTGATGGTTAAATCAGCAGGTTTTATTGTTTTATTTTATTTATTTATTTATTTAACAGCTTTTCTATACCACGCTCTCCAATATCAGTGCAGTTTACAAATAAGAAATTCTTGCAAAGACAAAGGGAACAGCCTTGTGCATACATTGAAACAGGATCAATAACTTGGAGCTGCAACTGGGTGAACTATTTACATATCCAGCCACTCAAGCTGTGGTAGGGTAACTATTTACAGATTATACATTAGACCCGAACTGAACGGTTAGGACTGGGTCTTGACAATTATTACAGTAAAAATTATGGATTATCAGCATATGATTAAAGTGCCTTATGGATGGATCAGTTGTTTGGTTTGTCTAAGTCAGGTTGTAGATGAGTTGGGTGCGGCTTGAGTGAGTTGGGGTGTGGGATGTGGTAGTGTTGTGTTTGGCTGTGCAAAGTGTAAAATGAACAGATGATGCTTAATGGTTTTCCTAAATTGAATCAGGTCCTTGATTGATCTGATGTGTGGGGGGAGGTTGTTCCAGCACCTTGGGGCGTAGAAAGTGAAGGTTCTATTCCTGGTTGTTTGTGTACATTTTGTAGATTCCTTAGGGATAATTAACGTGGTGGCGGCTACTGTCCTTCTCGACCTGTTGTTGGGGGTGGATCTAAGGAGAGCTGTGAGGGACGAGGGGGAAATCAAGTTGATTGAAGATTAGGAGTAGTGCCTTGTATGTGAGCCTGCAGTTTATCGGTAGCCAATGGAGGTCCTTAAGGATGGGCGTGATGTGGGTCCTTCTGGATAAGCCAAAGAGAATTCGGGCTGCCGCGTTCATCGCAAGTTGTAAAGGATTGAGTGTGCTCTTGGGGAGGCCATGCAGAATGATGTTCGCATAATCAAGTGTGGTGTTACAAGTGCCTGGAATATTGTCCTGAAGTCGTCGGGAGCTAGCAAGGGTCTTAGGTGCCTTAGAGTTTTGATTTTATTGTATATAGCCCTGGTGGTTTTCTTTATGTGTTCTTTGAAGTCAAGCTGTTGGTCAAGCGTAATACCCAAGTAGCGTATCGTAGATTTGCATGGGAGCTCTGCATCTCTCACCTTTAAGGTAGTTGGAGGGGAGAAATCTTTGTTCTTTGTGATAAATAGGACCTCAGTCTTCTTGAAGTTAATGCGTAGGTTCTGAGCTTGAAGCCGGTCAGTGATTGCATTGAAGCAATCGATTAACGGGGTAAGGTCGGGCTGCATGACTTTGAGTGGTGCAAACAGCAAGACATCATCTGCGTATATCAGGCTGTGGATATTGAATGAGCGGATGATTTCGCATATAGGTTGCATGTAAACGTTAAAGAGTAATGCTGACAGGGAGGAGCCTTGGGGTACGCCCTGGTGTTTTTGGAATGGATCAGATGTTGTGGCCCCCATCCGTACATGTTGCCATCGGTCGGCTAGATAGGACTTACACCATTCCCAAGCCATCCCCTGGATTCCCTTCTCCTGGAGTCGGGTAAGGAGTTGATCGTGGTTAGCAGAGTCAAATGCCGCAGCAATGTCAAGGAAGACAAGTGCGAACCCATTTTCAGTTTTGTCTATTCCCTTGCTTAAGGTGTTGGCTAGTGTGGTGAGTAGTGTCTCTACTCCATGGGATTCTCGAAACCCATGCTGGCAGGGATCGAGGAAGGCTGATATGTCGATGTGTTGCTGGATCTGTCTCTGGACAACCTTCTCAATTATTTTGGCTAGAAGGGGTATACTCGAAATCGGGCGGTAAGAATCAACTTTAGTCGGGTCCAGTCGGCTGTTTTTCAGGAGTGGACGTATCGACGTCTGTTTAAGAACTGCTGGGAATATTCCTGTTGAGAAGGAAAGTTTCATGATGTTGGCTAGTGCTGGGCTGAGTTCAAGGCGCATCGCTCTGATCCAGTACCCTGGGCATGGGTCATTTGGTGCTGTGGTGGTGTTGATTGCTGTCCATAGCCATTTATTAGGGGGACACCTGGGGGTGGAGAAAACACTAGAGTGTGTTTTAGCCCAATTTTTCTGGCCCAGGGTTCATAAAAAGGTGTAGTTATATTGCCAGTCATGCCCCATCTGCCAAATTCATAATCCCACCAGAATCCGACCTGCTCCTCTAGTGCCTGTGCCTATCATTGTAACCCCATTTGACAGAGTGGCCATGGACTTCGTAGGTCCCTTGGAGTGAACCACCCAAGGCAACAAGTATATTTTAGTCATACTAGACTGCACTACCCGATTCAAGGAAGACACTGCTCTAAGGGCCATACCAAGGGCTGTGCAAGCAATATGGTAACACAGGACACAAGTACGAAAGGGTACTGATATCATCACTGGACTTTCAGGAAGCTCAAAAAAAGTTATTGCATGTGGCTGGGTGAATGGGGAGCATCAGATTTGTTAGACACAGGGCACATTTCTAGCTTGCTAAGATCCTGGCCCTAGGTCGACATTATAAGAATGTCATATTGTGCATAAGCTCTGTTGAGAATTCAGACTCCCAAGGGTGAAGAATAAATAACACACTAAATCTCAACAAGTACATCATGAGCATCCAAGGCCAAAATCGACTCCTGTATTTTTTCCTGGAAGTTAGGCTAATCAAGAATCTTAAGTGCCTCGTACTGTACATATTTTTTCCTTTGGATTCAGATCGTCACCCTCTCTCCAGTATGCAAATAGGACAAAGAATTTGTTTTAAATATCAATTGAAATTTCTCATCAGTAAATCCAGCCATTGCTTTAATTCTTACTCTTCTCCTTTTGGTATTCTTTTCACATATATATATATATATATATATAATGAAAATGTTGTCCCATTCTTTTACTGGTTAGGCAATGCAACCCTCTGTTTAAAGCCTTTACCATTGGCAGTCTCAGTTTCCCGTTTGTTTTTCCTGGTAGTTTCGCCCCTCCTCATTTTGTATCTGATTATATTTTTTGAATGCTATCCCTTTGGCTTTGTACATTTTTTCCAGCATCTTTTTTGAATCATAACGGTTTCTTCATTTCCCCCGCTAACATGCCTTAAATATTAATTCATTGCTATTGCAATGTTACATTTTGTTATTATCAACAGCAACTTGGCATTTCTTAGATCCCAAGCTAAGGCTTCCTTAACTAAATTATTCATTTTAAAAGAATTAGAATTATTCATTCTAAAATCTAGGGCTCCTGCCTTAGTATAGAGTGGTTATGATCCGGTATTGCACTGAATATTAGTAGCTTCAGAAATATTTTTTTGCAGGATTCTAGTATCCCTATACTTCTTGACCATCCAGCAACTGGCACTATCTATACCTTTCCTTTGCTTACTGTCCTTTAGATGCCTTTTACCATTTTTATATCTACAATTTCCCCCCTTGTGGGATGGCCTATGCAGTGGTATTCACTTCTTTTTGCTGAGGACTGCTAATAGTTCAGGTTTTCAGGATATTGCTAATGAACAGAAATGAGAGAGCGTTGCATTCAATGGAAGGAGTATGCATACCACCTATCTTATGTATTTTTATTAGAAAAAACCCCAAAACCCAAAGGGGGAGTCAAAGAATAGCAATAGTGATAGATTACATCTAACATGGTAGGTGTCTTGCAGCACCTAAAATAATGCAGTGCTTGGTGCATTCTGCCATTTTCTCCTTCTTTGCAAGGGGGTGGATGATAGGGTACCCCTGACTTGTCATCTATTTCTGTGTGGCTCTTTTTAAATATATAGCTGGAAAATCTCCACCATTGGACATGGGCTACTACTCAGGCCCTCAGCTTAAGGGGAAGTCAGAGAGAGAGGCATATAATAAAGTAGAGTGCATTATTGCCTCTCCTTTGCTTCCTGCTTCAGCAAGCAGACCTCACACCCTCTCTCTTATTTGTATTACATATATGGCTGCACTACTGTTTATTTTATTTCTATGTTGCAGCATGAGGGAAGAAGATGGAATACCTGAGAGATTTCCTGGTCAGGGCAGTGTTGATCTGTCTTACTCCTTATACTTTTTTTAAATCCATTTTTCATTATTTTAAGTTAGAAATAAGCGGTGCTTTCTTTAAACCTATATGGCTAAGAAAATGCATGGGATTTGTCCTCTGCGCACATTTCCTTATCTTTCTTGCACCCAGCTATGTCAGCTATTCGACTACTCCTTCAGACACCAAATTTCATAATTTAATTTGTACATTGGAGAAAGTCTGTATATTCCTCCTTCCCCTTCTTCCCCCTTCTCCCCTTTCCATCCTTTTTTCCCTCCCCTCCTCCCCTATTCTTTCCCCCATTTCCCCTCTTTTCCCTCCCTTTTCATTTTTTGTTCCACTTTAGGGATTTCAATACCATTCAGTTAGGTCTTTTTATGATGCTGAATTAAGATTCTTTGTCCCACACGTTACTTGAGACACATATTTCAGTTATGGCACCAACAGTTTTTTTGATAGGGACTTTTTTAAACTGATGTCACTCAATGGGAATGCTAGGCGGTGCTAGGTTCTGTGGGCAAACAATTACCTTTTAAGCGAGAACTTACAGTTTTTGCTGCATGCGCAGCGTCTTTCAGAAGACCTCTATTGTATATGGCAATAAGGTAATGTTTTCCATGACAATAATACTCATTAACTTAGAAAAAGATTGCTGGTGGCTGCGGTTATTTTTATGGCTCATAATATATCTTAAAACAGGCCGTTAGATGTTTATTCATTTATTTGCAAGGTTTTTATATACCACCCCTTCCAAAAATCAAGGGCGGTTTGCATAGAATTCAACTGGATGCATTAAACAAGTGTGGGATAATCAACACAGGGAAGTATCAAAACTTGGATGGATCCATTTAATAACTATTTACAAAGTTAACTATTTACTGTGCAACATGTTTTTGTGCAACATTAAAGGTGTAAGGTTGCTCATTAGGTGGTGGGGGGGAGTATTGTGATGAGGTTTTCTGTGTGGATTGGGGGATTAAAATGTCATTACCATAGCATTCAATAAACAGATGGGTCTTAATTTGTTTTCTAAATGTTTGGAGGTCCTTAATGGCTCTCAGAGTGTTGGGGATGGAGTTCCAAAGGGGCAATGAATGAAAATGTTCTGTTACTCGTGGCTTGATTATTTTTTCGGTAGCCTGCTGGTACTTTGATTGTGTTCATGTGGCATCCTCTTTTGTTTCTCGTGTCTGTGGTTGGTTGTAATAGTGTGGAGAGGAATGAGGGGGATACGTTGTTAAGTACTTTAAATGTGGTCATCAGAATTTTTAATTTTATTCGGCTTGCGACTGGGAGCCAGTGGAGCATGTGCATGATGGGCGTAATATGGTCGTGTTGGTGTGCTTTATAAATGATTCTGGCTGCAAAGGTTTGAGCTATTTGGAGTTGGTTAATAGTTTTCTTTGGTAATCTATGGAGAAGGATATTGCAGAAGTCGAGATGTGGAGTGACAAGAGCTTGAACCACTGATCTGAAGTCATGTGGGTCGAGTAATGGTCTTAGATGTTAAAGTGTTCTTAGTTTGAAAAATATATTTCTTGGAATGAGTTTTATATAGGATTCCATGTTAAGGGCTTGATCTAAAGTGACTCCTAGATATTTTACTTTTTTTAAATTGAAATGTCAGTTTTGTGTGTTGTGAAATTTAGTGGGAGGGTGAATGTTGTGTTCCTGGTTATGTACAGTACTTCTGTTTTATTAAAGTTTATCTGTAGATTCATTGAGTTTAGCCAGGTTTGGGCTTCTTTGATTCAGGAGGCGAGTGGATGTTGGTTAGGGTTATTGATGTCGATAGGGACATACAGCATGATATCATTGGCATAAATATGATATCCTACTTTGAGGTTTTTGAATATGTTACATAAAGGTTGGAGATATAGATTAAATAATAATGCGGATAATGCTGATCCTTGAGGGATTCCCTGTTCTGCTTCAGCTTGAGCTCCCCGATCGGGATAGAGCTCGCTGCACCCAGCTGCCGCCAGTTCCAGCCGGCCTGCCTTCTCCCGCCCGCCCAATCGGGGCTGCAGCCGAGGGATTCAAAAAGAGCACCATCGGGCACCAGTCCGCAGCCGACCGCCACTTCAGCTTGAGCTCCCTGATCGGGGTAGAGCTCGCTGCACCCAGTTGCTGCCAGTTCCAGCCAGCCTGCCTTCTCCCGCCTGCCCAATCAGGGCCACAGCCAAGGCATTCAAAAAGAGCGCCATAAAGTGCCAGCCCACAGCCGACCGCTGCTTCAGCTTTGTCAGCATACATCTCATGCAGCTTTGGACTCTGGTCTCCAAAGGTAATAGGACAGTTTACAAGATGAGATTAACTCTGACCCCCTGGTGATTTCATTCTCCAAGGCCTGAAGCCCCTCCTTGCTAAATCAAGAATAGCAGACCTTAAAGGGAGTGGCTAGCAGACCTCAAGGGGAAGTGCTGGAAAGGATTCAGTTCACTATAAAAGACAGAAACACTTCCTGTCTCTCTCTCTCTCTCACCATCCAGTGGACATGAAGGACAGGAGGCTCTGATAATCAATTCCCTTCACCCCTCCCCCCGCTCTCTCTCTCTCTCTCTCCATGAGGCTCTGAGCCACATGTTCGGGCCTATCTCTCTCTCTTACACTTCACACTTCCCACATGCACATGCACACACAGATTCATTGATGCACACTGAAACAGCTCTGTAACAGTCACTATATACCTCTGTTCAATACCTATGTATTAAGCCTATTTCTACATAAAAACCTTTCTCCAAGCCACACCTGTTTGCTTGTTTTATTACAAGCCCCACTGCCTCTGTGAAGTGAAATGAACCCAGGACCTACAGAAGAATAACTGACCAAATCTGACATCTTTATGGGGACTTGTCTCTCGGATTTCACAGCAGACCTCCAGTTGGGTAAGTAATAATTTTGTATAATACATTAAGTAGATTTCAGACAGAGTGAGACAGAATCGAAAGTCCGTGTGACCATTTACAATTTTGTTTTGTGGGTTAGACAAGGTGAGATTTTTATTGTCAAAAGGCTCTGTAAGAATCTAGAATTTTAAGGACATCACACAGAGTGGCTTGCAATTGTCTTATTTTGATGTATAGGCTTGCTAAAGATTTTTCTATAGTATTTGAGCTGCTAAGAAACGACAGAGAGATAGTCCAGATTTAGTTTGGAAGTGGTACACAGGTAAACAGTCCCTCATTGAATACAATATACATCTTTCCTGATAAAGCTATTACCTCCTGTCCCTTTTAACTTTTATTTCTCTGTCTCCTGTCAGTAACTATCTTAGTGAGAGCAGGCTTAAAGCTGGCTGCAATTGATACAATTCTGTTAATCTCCTAACACCCTTCTTACTATAACTTCACCCTAAACTTCCATCCTGTTAAAAAGGTGATAAGCACTTTTTATTCAGGTATAATTTTAAGGCATGGTCTGTATGCCAGTACTCTTTACTGAACACCCATAAAATTTATACCATTCCAACTATAATTCTAAGTCTCACTTCTTCAGAAAAGTGAGCATTCCTCCTTCTAAGGTTACACATTTGAGATAGTCCAACTACAGCCTTTCTGCAGTATCAAATATGGAAGCCTTTGATTTTAAAGAACTGAAACAAATAGTACTGACATACTGTAAGAGGAAAGGTGGTCCATTTGAAGGTGAATTCCCTGAGTCATCATGGTATAATATTCAAAGACAAATGTTAAACCATGATCAAGAATTCAAAAAGAAAACAAATAAAAGAAAATGCCTTTTTATCCAAGGCATGTGCAGGGGACTCATTAGCATGAGACAAGAAAACTCTGAACTGACTTCTCAGTGTACCCAATTGACCAAAGACCTTGAGGAGGCACAAATTTGCATCTCTATACAAAGAACTCAAGTGATACAAGCCACAAATTCATTTATAACTGTTAGTGAGCAATTAGAAGCACTTAAACTTGAATTGAGGCACGTTAAGGATCAATTGGCCTCTGGAAGACAAAAGTCAACACCCACTCCTCCCTCATCCCATTATGCCTATGACACACCTTATGAGCAATGCATACAAGCTACTGACAAACAAAAGAATACTAAAGTATGCATAGCTGGACTTAGGACTGACAGTTTATCTCAGTCAGAACAGAGCAATAATCAGGATCTGTGTCAGGAGGATAATTCAGATGACTTAGACATGGCACCCAGTACTGAACTCAAAGCACCAGTTAAAGTAATGTGGCAGGAAAATTTAAAAGATAGAGATATAGAAAAAATAGTTGAGAAAATTGGCACTATGCCTCTTAATGTAAATCAGTGGGTTAAATGGGCGATTGATATTCTGATTCACTGGGGTCTAGGGAAATACAGAAGAAAACAATCAGACTTTGATAGACTTATGCATTTGGCTCTGGGGCCACACTATTATAGAGTTGGCTCTCTCACTCACCCATACCAGTTGGTTAAAAGGGGTACTGAGAAACTATTTCACTGTTCCCCAATGCAAGTATTTAAAATTATTTCACCTTTACCAAATGATACACTGGAACAGTTTGCATATAGAGCCTGGATTTTAAAAGCAGTTCTTAATGAGCAGGAGTCCTGGCCCAAGGCAGAAGATTATGGGGAGAGCATGCATAAGGAATTTTTATTAGAATTGCTATCCCCTGAGATTACAAAACACCTTCTGTTATTTTCTGAAGACCCTGAAGCAACCCCTTTTGATACTTTAATGCTCAGAATTGGGTCTGTTTGGAAGACCCAGCCCTCGCAGGTCATTACAGTATCAGAAGCACGGAAGTGGCAAGCCGAAGAATCCTCTCAGTACACAAGAAACACAGACAGAGGACACACTCCTAAGTGGCAAGCCGAGGGATCCTCTCAGTACACAAGAAACACAGACAGAGGACACACACCTTGGAGAGCACATGGCAGAGGTACTTTTAGAAACTCCTCAGGTTACAATCCTTTTCAGGAGCTCAAAGCACAGAGAGATGGGTTAGAAATGGAGAAAACTAAATAGCAACAAGACAAACATATACTGCAGATAGAAATAGATAAATTAAAACAGGATTTACAAGCAGCTCAGGACAAACACAAGGCTAGTGCATAGGGGTGTCCTGAACTCTTGAGTTCAGATATCAAAATGTCTCAAGCCTTCATAGCCCAGCCTGCCTCCTTTATCTCCACAGAGGACTCAATTCCAGAGCCTCTGGATGATGAAATGGATACAGGCCCAGGACACAATTTAAGGCTTGTAACACCCTTGATACTGGACTCTTGTGCACGCCCCAATGTTATCAGCAGAATAGGGGGTCAGGATAAATTAGCTTTGATTGACACAGGGGCTGGAATTAGTTTTACTAACAGAGCTTCTCCCACTGCAGATCAGAAAAATATGGAAATTTATGAAATTCAAGGAATTAATGACACAGCTTCCAAATGTGTGGCTATCCCAGTTAAATGGGGTATCCCTGTGCACAGTGAACAAAATAAGGAAATGTTGGAAACCACTGCCTCCACTATAGTAAACACACCAAAAGAAATAATTGGAATTGATGTTCTCAACCAGTTAAATTTGGTGGTGGATATGGCTAATCTTAAATTGTGGCAGTATTCAGGAACTTCAAGTGCTTCTAAAACTTTAGTGCATGAAGTCATTCCCATGCAGTTAGCAACTCAGTGCACTAAGGCAACTCAGCAGCATGATCTGTGTGTCATTCCCTCAGAAGTGGCTGATATTCCAGTCTGGGCTCAAGACAAGTTAGATTGTGGGAAAATGCACACAGAAATACTGCTGGAAGGTGAGGATCCTCCACCACAGAAGCAATACCCAGTACCTCATCAGGCTATAGAACCAGTGACTAAAATTGTGAAGATACTGGAGGAGAGGGGTCTGATTAGACCTATTTCTTCCACATGCAATTCACCAGCCTGGCCGATAGTTAAACCGGGGGGTTCCTTCAGGCTCACTATGGACTTCCGTGCCCTGAATCAAGTTTCAAAATCTGTAGTGCCCGTGGTAGCCTCATACCCTGAAATGATCTCTAAACTGAATCCCAAATGTAAATCTTTCTCTGTTTTAGGCATATCCAATGGGTTTTGGAGTCTGCCCCTGGCCCTTGAGTGCCAGTACAAAACAGCCTTTCAGTGGCTGAATAAACAATATGCATGGACTGTGCTTCCACAGGGATATAAGGATTCCCCATCAATATTTCATGAATACATGAAGGAAGCCCTGTCACTAGTGTCTTGCAGAGATGAGACCTAGACCAAACCTCCCCTTTGGAACTGCACAGTGGGAGGGACCGTACTTAGTTACTGATACCTTAGGCCCAAGCCTATACCAGATCCTAATGCCTGACAACCAGCAGTACTGGAAACACATCACCCAGTTAAAACCATATTGGTAAAACGTGCTTTATCAGTCTTTGTTTTCAGACACCACCTGAAGACAGCACGGACAGCTGCTTTCTGAAGACAGCACGGACAGCTGCTTTCTGAACAAAAGTCGCTTGAGGACGGTAACTATTTACTCCTGCTGTATAGTTGACATGTGTTTAATAGTTATGTAAATAAGTAGAAATAATAATAATAATTTTTTTTTGTTTTGTTGTTACATAGTATAAGTGGGGAGCATTAGTTTAATCCCTAGTAGAGTGAAACAAGTTAGCTTTTATTATGTCTCGGTTTCCTGTTGTTCTTGTGTCTGCTCTCTTCTACTCAAGTCTCATTACAGGAACTATCATCCGAATATGCACGATTGGCTGGGCTAATTCCACAGGTGGAGTGTATCGCTACCAAGAAATACCCCCACCTTTCCCGGAAGGAAAGGATCTGGTCATCCTGAGTTTCTGTTCGGTACAGGACAAGCCAGTGTTCTATTCATTAAACATCACTCAAGTACAGTGGGAGCAAACAGTTTCCACTTCTCTAGAAAGGACACAAGAAGTGAGGGCACGCCCAGAACGTTACTTTCTAGGTCCTCCTGCTTTGATTTTGTACAATATTTCCTGTCAGGACAGAGGTACCTGGAAAATAACTTATACATGGGTTGTGAGTGATCAACAGCACATCACTGAGACTTCATTCCTTTTGGATGTATCTTGTTTACCTACCACCCCTCATCCTACCCCTCCCACCACTTCTGCTCCTCCTGTACTCTACCTTTCCGATATACACCCATTTCAGGAAGGACATCCCTTTCATATTAAATATGATGCACCACACGATGTTTTATATGATGTGGAATACCATTTTCTTACTTGGCTTCTATTTCCCAAATTGTTTCTAGTTACTCACAAATATCCAAATTGTTCTCAGTTTGTTGCCAACCACATACAAATGCTCAATACTTGGTTTGATATGCAGTCAGTAACACCCAGAGCTAAGCAATTTTGACACAAGCGTGAATTAATTGATACAATTTTAGGTGGCACAGGGACTGCACTGGGTGCCCTTAATATAATTGATATAGAGGTGCTCCATAATAAAATGGGATCCACTGCTCAGCATGCTGCTGATGGTTTTACCTCACAACATATTATTAATGAAGCTTCCTCTAAACTGTCCAATGTAGTTGTAGATACCTTTGCTCTTATATCTCCCATTATAGAACAGAAAATTGTTACCTTAGCACATGCAGAATATAGATTGGGAAAGAATATTTCCTGGGCTCTTGCCTGTGATCAAGTACAGATCGAGCTTATTACTATACTAAAGGAAATTCTGATCACTGCTAAGTTAGGACACTGGCCACCATCTCTCATTCATATGGCTAGTACCAAAATACCTGAATTTGCTATAGCTCACCTTGATTGGTGGACAGTTAGTGTTCCCATTTGTTCACCACAAGGCTGCTCTATCTATACTTTGATCCCATGGTCAGGACAACACACAGTTATTTATCCTATTGTTAATATTGGGGTGCAGTTTGATAATATGCTTATGTATCCTGTGGACCATCTCACATGGGTGCAGCCACTGGACGACACCTGGACTTCATTTAAGCCGATGGACCCCAGTTTGTGTGAGCAGACTACACTTCAGTTCAAGTGTCAACCTCACCAGTTTAAAGAGGCTGACACCTCCTGCTGGAACAATTCCTCCTCTTGCTCCCTGACTGTTAAGCTCTCATATTCCCCGACTACCTCACACAGTTTGTATTACCTGGGAGCTGGACACTTTTGTTTTAATCTGTTCTTTCCTGCATGACATTCGCCTTTCCAAGAACACTTTGTTGTACAGTTCCAACTATTTACCAAACAATACCTGGTGCAGTCATACACCACTGGTCTCCTTCACCATTAATGGGACAACTTATTCCACACCGCTGGTTACCAATGACTCTATGGACATTCCAGACTTTATCTCATATGCTGTGCATCCCTTACCACTTGGCATGGGTGAAGAGACACTACATAAACTGCTCAACTTTACAGAACTCCATGCCTATATTGATCACCTTAAAACAACATCCACTGAAGTGAATCACACCATCGCTTATGAGAAGGGACACATTCAACAAATTGTTGGACACTTGCTACAAGATGCTCATGTGTCTGTGTGGGAATTGTTATTTGGTTACTCACCTACTGCTGATCATGTCTTTAATGTTTTTATTCACCCTATTATTATGTTAACTGCTGTACAAATATTTCTATGCATTATCGTAATTTTCCTGTGTTGTAAAATGAAACAAATGTACATATCCTTGCAGCACATGTCATACAGAACCACAACATTTTAAGGTAGTTACACTGAACTTCTCCAGCATCCACCCCTACTTCCAGGCTAATTTGGCCTGCTAATTTGGCTAATTTGGCATTCCTATTACACTGAATACCAGAGTCAGCTGCAGTCTAGTATTGCTTCCTATCTTTACTCATAGCATCCTGGTACCTTTTTGCTTTAACCTCCTCAAAAATTCCTGCAGACCTTATGCACTGTTCACTCTCTCTAAGACGGGCACGGAGGTAGCATATTGGGTCCCCCCCCCCCCCCAGTAGTGGCTGCTCTACCTAAGACACGAGGTTTGGACTCATAAGGAGACTTGTTTATCTCTAGAACACTAGAGACAGTACTAGAGACAGTACTGTGCAGGACAGGGGACTTGCTGGACATAGCAAGATATTTAATACAGGAGGTATTAGACAAGCTGCCTACTATCATGTAATGGCAGTTGGGACAGGTACCACAGGCTTGCTTCCACCATTTCTAGGCACAAATAATAAATAAAAATAAAAAAGGTGTGGGAGATGTCAGCATACATCTCATGCAGCTTTGGACTCTGGTCTCCAAAGGTAATAGGACAGTTTACAAGATGAGATTAACTCTGACCCCCTGGTGATTTCATTCTCCAAGGCCTGAAGCCCCTCCTTGCTAAATCAAGAATAGCAGACCTTAAAGGGAGTGGCTAGCAGACCTCAAGGGGAAGTGCTGGAAAGGATTCAGTTCACTATAAAAGACAGAAACACTTCCTGTCTCTCTCTCTCTCTCACCATCCAGTGGACATGAAGGACAGGAGGCTCTGATAATCAATTCCCTTCACCCCTCCCCCCGCTCTCTCTCTCTCTCTCTCTCCATGAGGCTCTGAGCCACATGTTCGGGCCTATCTCTCTCTCTTACACTTCACACTTCACACATGCACATGCACACACAGATTCATTGATGCACACTGAAACAGCTCTGTAACAGTCACTATATACCTCTGTTCAATACCTATGTATTAAGCCTATTTCTACATAAAAACCTTTCTCCAAGCCACACCTGTTTGGTTGTCTTATTACAAGCCCTCCTGCCTCTGTGAAGTGAAATGAACCCAGGACCTACAGAAGAATAACTGACCAAATCTGACAAGCTTGAGCTCCCTGATCGGGGTAGAGTTTGCTGCACCCAGCCGCCGCCAGTTCCAGCCGGCCTGCCTTCTCCCGCCTGCCCAATTGGGGCCGCAGCCAAGTGATTCAAAAAGCGTGTCATCGGCCGCCAACCTGCAGCCAACCACCGCTTCAGCTTGAGCTCCCCGATCGAGGTAGAGCTCGCTGCACCCAGCCGCTGCCAGTTCCAGCCAGCCTGCCTTCTCCCGCCCGCCCAATCGGGGCCGCAGCCGAGGAATTTAAAAAGAGCACCTTCGGGTGCCAGCCCACAGCCGACCGCCTCTTCAGCTTGAACTCCCCGATCAGGGTAGAGCTCGCTGCACCCAGCCGACGCCAGTTCCAGCCGGCCTGCCTTCTCCCGCCCACCCAATTGGGGCCGCAGCCGAGGGATTCAAAAAGAGCACCATCGGGTGCCAGCCCATGCCTGGCGGGCCCGTGCCGAGGACCTTGCCAGAGGGCTCTTTGGCATGGCCCTTAGGCACGGGCCCGAACCTCGAGGCCATCCCTCTCCAGTGAGCCTGATTGGCCAGACAGCAAGCAAGACAACCACGACTGTCACAAGATCACAGCCAAAGTGAGTAGCAGCCACTACCTCATGCAAGGCTATCTAAAAAACAGTAAGAACCTGTTCCCCGGACGCGGAGCACTTGCAAAGCTCCAGACTATGTAAATCACCAATGTAACTATTAGAACAATAGGAGGCTAGGAAGTAGAATTACTTGCTGCATTGAATTACTTGTAGAATTGCAGCATTGAATTACTTGTAGAATTACTTGAAAGAAGTTCTATTCTGATTCTACCTTAGAAATACTAGCTAGATGTATTACTCTTTGAATCTGCCTTTAGAGTTACTGCTAGAAGTGCTATTCATGTAAGCCCACAAGCGGCTGTGTTAACGCCAGAACAAATAGCTGCCCATATACACACTACCTGTCACACTGAATGGCCGCTAGATAGCTCTGTGTTAACACTAGAATGAATAGCTGCCTATACACACAGATAGCTCTGCGATCTATCCTACCACCTGAACCATACACACACTGTATCACACAGCTGATTCGTAGATTCAAATCGCCCAGTGCCATGAAGTAGCACACTCAAAATGGCACCCACCCCCATAGCCCTAGCCAGTTGTTACCTCCTTGCCAGCCTACTCCACAGTGCCCTCACCCTCACCACCACCTACAACCCCATACCAGTCCTACGGGGTTCCGAGAGGAGATGGTTGGGTAACTCCTGCCAAGCAGCAGCAGAAACCAAACACACCCTGCACCCATACCTACTCTACATCTCATTTCAGCACACCAAAAATTCTCAGTTATAGAAGTTCCCCCAACCCAGCTACCTGAAATGCGCCCTCATAAATACTCGCTCAGTCTGGAAGAAATGGCTGGTCATCTCCGACCTGATAACCAGCCACAACTTAGACATCCTATTGGTCACTGTGACATGGCTAACTGACTCCAATATGGTCATCCTTAACCAACTCATCCCAACCAACTTTGCAATCCACACCTGCCACAGAGCCAACCGTAGGGGTGGAGGAGCATTCGCCCTTACAAAAACAGAGCTCCAATTCCAGCAGACCTCTGCCAACAGCACCATACACCTCGACTCCATCACCATAATCAACAAGCACAACTCCATCAACGTAATCTACAGATCCCCGTCTCCCTCCCCAGATGACCTCTCAATGATAATCGACCTTGCCTGCAATACCAACAGGAGTAAATTATGTCTATGTCTACCCAAATCATTAATTGTTGACCTTGGTGATGGCCCCACCCAAAAAATTACCCCGTCCTATGTTACGTGTTCCACCGCTTTGACCCAGTGAAAAGCGGGATATAAATGCAGTTAAATAAATAAATAAAATAAAATACCAGGAACCTGCACACACCAAACTGGATCATGGGTGATTTCAAGCTGCCTGCCCTGCCAGACACTCACTCTAGAGCCTTCCTCGACGCACTTAACAAGCTGGGCTACGATCAAGTAATCAACGCGCCCACTCACTCAAAAGGAAACAAGCTGGACCTGATCTTTGCCCTGCGATCGGCCACAGGCCCGGACCACACGCTTGCCCTATCCATCACTTCAATCCCACTTCAATCGAATTTCAACCCACCCCAATACTTGAAGGTGAAAGAAGCTGATTTACAAGCAAAACCCACAATTCGTTACCTGGGAGTTACACTGGATCAAAACCTTGACATGAAGGCACACATAGCGAACACTGTAAGAGCAATCTATTTCAAGATTCGTTCACTCAGACATCTACGCCCCTTGCTTGAACCAGATGATTTTCGGACAATTTACCAGACTCTGATAATACCACATTTTGATTATGCCAATGCCATATTACAAGGTCTCCCCCAATCCACCTTGAACCCCTTACAGCTCGCCATGAACAGTGCAGCGAGGGTTCTCCAGGGCTCATCTAAGAGAGACCATGCCACGCCCCTTCTAAAGCAGTTACACTGGCTTCCTGTACAAGCCAGGATCTTTTTCAAAATAGTGCTGTGAACATTCAAAGCGGTCAATAAGCTCTCTTCATCTTCACTATCTGACCTTATACAAACAACAACTCCTAATAGACGAAGAAGATCCACAGCGATAAATATGCTAACAGTGCCGAGAGCATTAACAAGATGCACCTCGACAACTGCAAACAGGGCCTTCAGACTCTGTGCCCCAAGATCCTGGAACTCATTACCAACAAACATTAGGGCAATCACTAACATAATCCAGTTTAGGAAGGCCCTTAAACACTTCCTTTTCCTCAAAATTTTCCCGGAGAAAAATGAATCTCATCCCCACTCAAATACATACAACAGCTCCAACACACCCTTTCATCCAGGCGACCACACTATGCAAGGAGTCTTTGACCATTAAATCTCTTACTGTGTTTTTCTATGACACCGTTGTGTAAATAGTTACCTTTTGTTATCCAAGTTGGTTCTTCTGTTAATTGTAAACTCAGGCTTATGTACCCTGTCTGATTGTTATGTTCCATGTAAACCGCGCTGATGCTGAATAGTGCGGTATAGAAGAAATGGTAAATAAATAAATAAATGGTCTGACCACAACTTACTAAAATTCCAAATGCCCACACATCTGGATCATACAAGCAACCGTTCCACAGCCGATGCCTACCCAACACCAAAAGCACGATTCCAGCTCTTCGACAAAGAAGAGATACTAAGCAAAACCCTACCACTCTTCGACCTCACAGAACCTAGCCTCGAAGAAATGCTCTCCGCCTGGAATAATAGTCTCGGCTCCATTGCCCACCGACCAACTGTGGACACACCACCAAGGAGAAGAAAGTCTGCTCCGTGGTACTCTCCTGAGCTACGAATATCACTCCGCCACCTAAGGAAGCTTAAAAGAAGATGGCGACGATCACGCTCCACTGATGACCAGGACACTTACATCTCCCACCTGAAGAAACACCATGTGGCAGTCATGGAGAGAATGAAACAATACCACGCAGAAATTCTGCAACGCTTCCTGAACAAACCGCAGGAATTATTCAACCTGGTGAAGACCCTCACAAAAGAACCTTCCCCCACCCAACTAAGCATGCCACCACAGGAATTTGCAGACTACCTACAGTCGAAAACAATCCACACTGACAAAACTACACCACCCACCTCTGTGCATGGACTACATCATCCAACGCCACTATCCACCTTCTCAACACCATCAGAAAAAGGCATCGAGGACACCATCACTGCTATCAACACCACCACAGCTCCAAACGATTCCTGCCCGGCGTTCTGGATAAAAACACTGCGCAAAGAATTCAGCCCATTCCTGACCAAACTCATGGATCTATCCTTCTCAACAGGCGCATTCCCATGAATCTTGACGCAAACATCCATTAGATCACTCCTAAAAAACAGCAAGCTTGACCCCCAGAAAGTGGATTCTTACAGACCAATCTCAAGCATCCCACTAATGGCCAAAATAATTGAAAAGGTTGTTCAACGCCAAATCCAACACTATATTGAGACCACCGCTCCCCTCCACCCATGCCAACATGGATTCAGGGAATCGCACGGAGTCGAGACACTCCTGACCACTCTCTTCAGCACACTAATTACAGGATTGGACAACATCAGACAAGGATATGCCCTAATCTTCCTGGACATTGCTGCAGCATTCGACTCCGTTGACCATGAACTGCTCCTAGGGTGCCTCGCAGAGAAAGGGATCCAGGACACAGCCTTAAGCTGGTGCAAATCATACCTGACAGACAGATGGCAACATGTGCGAACCGGTCCCACGACCTCCAAACCGTTCCAACAGGAACAGGGCGTAGCACAGGACTCCTCTCTCTCTCGGCACTGTTCTTCAACATATATATGCAGCCCATCTGTGCACCCGCTCCTTCAACATCTCATGCCTCGTATATGCGGATGACGTGCTGCTCTACATGCCATTCTCAACCGAACAGCTGGACTTCTCACCACTAACTAACTGCTTCGATGCTGTCACTGACTGGCTCCACACTCAAAACCTCAGAATAAACCTCAAGAAAACTGAGGCACTATTCATCACCAGGAACCAGGCTTCCACCCCCCCCCCCCCACCTGCATCACTAAAAGTAAGATGCACCGAGCTCCAAAGCAAGCCCACGATCCGCTACCTAGGGGGTCACATTAGACCAACAGTTGGATATGAAAGCTCACATAAACAACACTGTCAAGGCAGTATACTACAAAATACGGACAATCCGACATCTACAACCCCTACTGGAGCCAGACGACTTCCAGACAATCTACCAAGCCCTGGTAATCCCCCACTTTGACTACACCAACTCAATCCTACAGGAACTCCCAAAATATATGCTGAACACACTTAGGCTTGCAATGAATGCAGCCGCCAGAATACTACATGGAGCCACCAGGAGGGACCATATAACCCCAATCCTGAAACACCTCCATTGGCTGCCGGTCCATTGCAGACTCTCCTTTAAAGTCCTACTGTTGACATTCAAGGCCATCAACAGCCTCACCTCCTCCTCCATCACGGACCTCCTCCTCCCCACTCCCCCAAACAGAGTCAGAAGGTCAGTCGCTGCCAACACACTGAGTATCCCGAGCAAGATTGCAAAGTGCTCTCAAGCAACAAGAAACAGAGCCTTCGTGTACTATGCACCCACATATTGGAATGCCCTCCTGCCTGACATCCAGTCTATCACTGACTTACCCAATTCAGGAAAGCTCTGAAACACCACCTTTTTCTGCAGCACTACTCTCACAACGAGGACACACAACATCCAGCCATACACAACCACCAAGACAGCCCCCCAAAACACCCACAACACACAGTCTTAGCCCTGCACATTAGCACTACCAATCTAGTATGCACATGTATATAGTCACCTAATCTTATAAATAGTCGCCAAGCAGCCCTGTCACCACTCCACTTATGTTGACCTGACTGCTCAGCCTGTATATAGTTACTTAAACGAGTAGCCAAGCTACTGCATAGCCTGTACATAGTTAACCCAGTTAGCCCAAGTTGCAAAACCTGATCTTTGTAAGTACAGTATGGGCGCTGCCTGCACTGTACAAATTTGCTGTTGACTGTAAACGAGCTGGTTTTAAAGAGCGCGGTACAGAAAAGACTTTAAATAAATAAAATAATAAATAAAATAAATAATGAAGCTTCTATGCCTACTTGAACTTGTTGTGTGCTGTCCTTAAGATTAGATTTGAACCACTGAAGAGCTGTGCCTTTGATTCCAATTTGTTCCAATCTTTTGATTATGAAGTTATGGTTGACATTGTCAAATGGTGAAGCAATGTCTAGAAAAACTAGAATAAGCATGTTTCTTGTATTGTCTAATCCACAAATGAGTTTGTCTAGGAGTGTTAGTAGTAGAGTTTCAACTCCATGGTGAGGGGGAGCATTGTGGTCAATATGATCTTGTAATTGCATTTGTACAAACTTCTCAATTATTTTGGATATTAGTGGAATGTTCCCTATAGGTCTGTAAGAGCTAGGGTTGGATTTGTCAAGGGCTCTATTTTTAAGGATAGGGCAGATCATAGATTGTTTAAGTTCAATTGGCATTAAGCCCTGTGTAAGGGATTGGTTTACTATGGGTAGTATGATAGGGGCTAATTCAGTTTTTGTTGCTTTGATCCAGCCTACTGGTCGAGTGAGGATGTAGTAGTATTGATTACGCCAATAATGTTTAGCAGTTGTCTTTGGTCAGTTGTGTGGAAAGTACTCCAGGTATTGAGTTTTGAGGAGTATTCTTGTGAAGGTGTGAAGTCTGTCAATGTTTTCCTTTTCAGCTTGTCTGCCAAGTGGGATGCGAAAATTTGTGGTTTAATGATACAGCTGTTTGTGTCGGTGGTGGGGGTTTGGGTTAGGGAATTGACTATATTAAAGAGCTCCCTGTGGCGATTGAGTAATTTATTAATTATTTTGGTATGGTAAACTTTCTTTCTGTCTAGGATTGCTTCTTTATATTTTTGTAGGGTTTTCATATAAGAAATTCTGTTGTCCGGGGTTTGTGCTGTTCTCCATTTGTGTACTCTCTTTCTTAGTTCTTTCTTTAGACTTGTAAGTTCTTTGCTGTACTATACTATAGTTCTCCCATTTTATTTTAATTGTTTTTTCCAAGTTTATGCTCCTGTTATATGTAACACCGAACAGCTTGTTGTTCTGGTTTTTGTTTTGTTCTCTGTAAACCGCGCTGATGCCGAATAGTGCGGTATATAAAAAATGTAAATAAATAAAATAAATAAAAAAATACTGTATTTCTGTAGATCTATGCTTTGGATTTTTCTGAGTTTTTGTATTTATTGCTGCCTTTGAGATTGTGGTGTCCCAAGTGTTTATGGCTGTATTTAAGTCTGCTGGTAAGTTATTTAGCTGTGGGAGTATGCTATTAAGGAAAATGTATTTGTGGAATTGGATGAATCGTCTTTTTTTAGTTATTTCTTTGCTTTGGGGATGATTTGTTAAATCATGGGAATGATAAATTCAATTGCGAAGTGGTATGACCAAAGGATTTGTTTTGATTTAGGGGGAGTGAATATAGGGTGGTTTGTGATAATTTTTGGTAGAAAAACCAGGTCTAGGATGTTAACTTTAGAGTGAGTGGGTGTGGTGACTGTTTGCTGAAACCCCATGTCATTCAAAGAGCTGAGGGATGCGGTGGATTGTGTATTGTGAAGGGATGGCAAATTGAAGTCACCGAGGAGGATGTGCGTTTTCTTAGTGATGTTGTGCATGTGTTCTTGAGGATATAGGTTAGGTTACTATGATTAGGGGTAGGTGGTCAATAAACTAGGCAGATGGACAGGTGTTTGTTTTCTAGTATTATTATGTCCATGCCATCTATGTTGTTGCAGGTACTAGTTATAAGATTTAGTTCTTGTTTACTTAGTATAAGCACCCCACCCCCTCTTTTATTGTCCCTTGGGCAATCGAATAGCTGGTATCCTTTTATTTTTAGCTGGTTTAGAATGACAGCATGTGTCTGAAATCCAGGTGTTTGCGACATTCGTGTTTGCTGCAATAGATTAAAGACTATAAACTACTGATAGCCATAAATGGCAATGCCGGTTTAATTGACTGACAGCCATTATGTAAAAGGAAGTTATAAATAAAAGCTGTGGCTTTTTTTCAAAAATATCCTGGTAAGTGAGTTGTTTTGAAATACTCTTGTGGTATTAGTACCAATTATAGATAACATAAGAACATAAGAACATAAGATATGCCATACTGGGTCAGACCAAGGTCCATCAAGCCCAGTATCCTGTTTCCAGCAGTGGCCAATCTAGGTCATACGTACCTAGCAGTTTCCCCAAAAGACACAGGTTCCGCAATACTTGTACTGGGTCAAGCATTGATATCCTGGGTCCCTTCTTAATAATGGCTTATGGACCTTTCCTCCAGGAACTTGTCCAAACCTTTTTTAAACCCAGCTACACTAACAGCCTTTTCTACATCCTCCGGTAACAAATTCCAGAGTTTGATTACACATTGAGTGAAAAAATATTTTCTTTTAATAGTCTTAAATAGTTTACCCTGTAGCTTCATTGCATGTCCCCTAGTCTTTCTATATTCTGATAACATAAACAATCGATCTACCTTTACCCGTTACACTCCATTCATTAATTTTTAGACTTCTATCATATCTCCCCTCAGCCGTCTCTTTTCCAGGTTAAAGAGCCCTAATCTTTTTAGCCTTTCTTCATAGGAGTATCCTTCCAGACCCTTTACCATTTTGGTGGCTCTTCTCTGAACCTTTTCTAATAACTCTATATCCTTTTTAAGATATGACGACCAGAATTGCACACAATATTCAAGGTGTGGTCTCACCATGGAACGATGTAGAGGCATTATAATATCTTTTGTTTAATTTTCCATTCCTTTCCTTATGACTGGTTGTCCTCCTTCCACCATGTCTCTGATATTCCAATCATATCTAACCTCTCATTTAGTGCTATATATTCTAACTCTCCCATCTTATTTTTTAGACTTCTAGCATTTGCATACAAGCATTTTAGAGACTGTATTTTATTCATATTAATTTGGCTATTGGTAGACATGGGTAATTTGGGATCTTTAAGCTCTGTCTGCTCCATACCCGAGGGCATTTGGGCTACTTTACTCTCTTTTGGAACCTCACTGCTTTTGGTAGTATCCTTCAAGGATACCTTCTTCCGAACCATGCGCTCTTGGGCGACTGTCGGCTTTCACCTGTTATCTAGTTTAAAAGCTGCTCTATCTCCTTTTTAAAGGTTAATGCCAGCAGCTTAGTTCCATCCCAGTTAAGGTGAAGCCCATCCCTTCGGAAGAGCCCCTCCTTTCCCCAGAATGTTCCCCAGTTCCTAACAAATCCAAAACCCTCATCTCTGCACCATTGTCTCATCACGCATTGAAACTCCGGAGCTCTGCCTGCCTTTTGGGTCTTGCACGTGGAATGGGAAGCATTTCGGAGAACGCTACCTTGGAAGTTCTGGATTTCAACTTCCTACTTAAAAGCCTAAATTTAGCCTCCAGAACCTCCCTACCACATTTTCCTATGTCATTGGTACCGACATGTACCAAGATAGCAGACTCCTCCCCAGCACTATCTAAGACCTTATCTAGGTGGCGCGTGAGGTCCTCTACCTTCGCACCAGGCAGGCTTGTTTCCAGGCAATCTTCACGTCCACCAGCACCCAGCTATCTACATGCCTAATGATCGAATCACCAACTATAACGGCTGTCCTAACCCTTCCCTCATGGGCACATGTCCCTGGAGAAACTTCCTCGGTGCGAGAGGGTTTTACATCACCTGGAGGACAGGTCCTAGTTACAGGATCACTTCCTGCCACACCAGGGTGATGCTCTCCTGTCACGTCACCTCTCTCCTCCATGGCAACAGGGATGCTGCCAGACTGGAGGTGGGACTTCAGGACTATATCCCTGTAGGTCTCGTCTATGTACCTCTCTGTCTGTCTTATGTTTTCCAAGTCTGCTACTCTAGCCTCTAGAGAACGGACTCGTTCCCTGAGAGCAAAGAGCTCCTTGCACCTAGTGCACGCGTAAGACCTCTCACCAACTGGGAGAAAATCATACATGTGACACTCAATGGTCATACATGTGACACTCAGATAAAGGCTGTGGCATACAGTATTTGCAGAAAGGCAGATGCAAACACTTTTGGGTAGTGGATATAATACTTGTCTTCCTTTCTTTAGTAGACTGGCAACTTTAATTGTAAATATGTTTAAGATAGGTATGTTAGGATTGTGGGATGTGAAAACCCTTCCATATGCTGTTTTTTCAGAAGGCTAAGAGTGTTTGTCATTTGTCTTTAGTTATTACAACCCCTTCCTTTTTTCCTCTTGTGTTTTCCTCCCCCCCCCTCCACTTCCCTCTTCCCCCTCCCCTTTTCCTTTCCTTCCTCCCTCTATATGTTCTTTATTATAGAATTAAGTTTTTTATTGGATGAGCTGTTTGCTCTTCATTCTGACTTCAGCCTGAAGATTTTTTGAGATTGATCATCATGGAAGGCCAGTTTGCATGGCAAGAGACTTTGAGGTTTTCAGAGCTACTAAAAAAGCAAAGCTGCTTTGAATAATTAAGTAAAGCACCTTTGGCTGTAATCTGGTCAATGTAATTGAATCTACATATATTAAATAGCAACATATACTTAGAGGACTCTGTATGTATAAGAAACCTCGGCTTTTCAGGGATGATAACGATTTTATAGACCAGTTTAACAAAGTTCTTAACAAATGTTCTCTGGACCTCATGGTGTTGATGCCATTAATATTAAACTTAACACCCAACATAAAGAAATAGATGATATTCTTGCTACATTGAAGGCGATTGAAATGGATGAATCTTTTCTGTGACAAAAGAAAGAGCTTCAAAGATAGATTGCTGCTGATCTTAAGAAGGTCAAATTAAAGAAACTGAAGCAGGATGAGATGGATTACATGTATACTCATGGATGAATCCTCACTGAAAGGATGATAAGAGATTTAAAAAGAAAGTTGATTTTGAGGATACGTCTGATGATTCATCAGGATCTCATTACCAGCATTGTGGTGGTGAAGATTTTTTAGTGAAGGGCAAGGGATATCAGAAAAACCTCCAGTGGACCAGTGGTGGACCAGTGGTGGGAAGAGGACATTCAGCTCCCATCGTCCCAGAGGCCATGAACTCAATCTCCGAAGTGAATCCTTCACTGGTTGTTGATCTGTCTAGTGTTGAACTGACGTCCTTGCAGATTCAAGTTCTTTACAACGGATTTTCATTAATATCAATGGTGAAGTTTGATTCCTTACTAGTCTATGTTGATTTGGAAAGTTGAATATATGGCTCTTTTCCTCATGGATTTCTACACCTCAGGCGATGGATTATAATGTTGAGGGCAATGTGTCTACTAGTCTGGAGAGGATTACTCTTCCATTTAAATCTACCCGGTCTCTGCCAGGACCCCCACATGTGGCTCTGACTTTATTTCGACAGCTGGTGTCTCAAGATGTCCAACAGCTATTGGTGTCTAAATGCAAGAAGACATTACATGGCTTGACCTTTGAAGACAGGAGGGCACTTCATGATTTACAGTCTAGATCAGATGTTGTCATTCGCCAAGTCAATAAAAGTGCAGTGGTGGTCCTCTTAAATAGGACTGATTATTGTGCTGAAGCCACATGTCAGTTGGGTGACTCCACAATATATGAGGTTTTGGAGGAAGATCCTACACCCAAACTACAATCAGTTATTAAGGTACTTACTGAACAGACATGCTGTGATAAACTTATTAATAGAAAGGAACATTGGTTTCTTAATGTAACATCTCCATGCATTGCCAATTTCTTCCTGTTGACCAAAATACATAAGAGTCTTACCAACCGCCCCAGGAAGACTGATTGTGTCTACCAGGAGGTCGGTATTAAAGCCACATTCAATTTTTGTGTCTGTTAATGAAAAGGATACCATCCTATGTTCAAGATACTGCTCATTTCTTGAATATTCTTTCTGAAGTTGAAGAATATTGTGTCCTTGCGGGATCTTAAACTTTGGGAAGACTATGTGGCCTTTCAAACTCAGGATAGGTAAACACTGGAGCCAGCTTCAGTGGGCTTCTAGGGAGGCCCCTATGGTATCTCATTGCTTGGCAATGGGACAAGTTTTTTCTGATCTTAGAAGTTTGTGTATTGACCAGATTGCTGTTGATAAATTTGATAAAGATAGACTCCTGTAGATCTGTGAGCAGAGGTGAATCTACCATCCGGATATGGGTTGATCCCTTGGGTTTAAATGCTCAGATTGACTGGTGTCTGTGTGTATGACTAGTCAAGGGAGGGAGGGTGGTTCTGGGGTGTTGTGGTTAAGAGGGTAATATCTGTGAACTGATAGCATCATGATGGTTGCTTCCTTCCATTGTTTAGCTTGGCCTTTAAATAAGTTGCATGCGTGGGGTTTTTTATCTGTCCCACTGAGTAGTAACAGTGGCTCGATGCTTCATGCTACACATTGACCAGTATGTTTGGCAGTTTTTTGTGTAATTTTTCTCTTGCTAAGCTTTACATGATGTGACCAAGAGAGATGTATATATGTGTTTGGCTGGCGTGTATTTACTGATTTTGTTTTTGCCTTCTAACCCACATGGAATTGTTTGCTTGCACAATTATCTATGTCTATGTTTAATTGTACTCAGTTGGTGAAGTACTAATGTATGTACAGCAGTTACTGTGAAACGCTCTGTGGGAATGGAGGCAATTAAAAAGCTATAGCGTTAAGAAGTCACAAAGTAATGAGTTAAATGGATACAAAGCTGTATTGATATAAAAGTAGCAGCTTTACCAATTGGGAGTTTTTCTGGGACCTTGATGTTCTGAGCGCTACTGTCATTGGCTAAGATATAATATGCCTTGGCAGCTGGCACTATGGTTTTGAGATCCTTTTCTCCCTATTAAATCTTTATTATGCTTTGAACCTGGTAATGTCCCAGTTTTTATACTATTTCTTAATATGTCATTTTTTAATTGGTCTTGTTTTATTTGATTCTTTTATGTGTCAAATATGTATGTATATATAGTCCAAAACCATTTTGCTGGCTGCGTTTTTTTTTAGGAGATATTGGACATTGAGGGGTTGAATTGCAAGGATGCCAATAATGATGACTACAACTGTATGGTATGAGATTGCCTACCAGAGGATTGATGTATACTTTAATATTCTTATATATATTGCTAAACAGACCAACTTTCAAACTGTCCATTCTATTTGTATACATGTGCATACTTCTGAAAATACAGAACTACTTAAGTGCTAATTCCTCAGCTGAAGTGCTACTTTTTCCTATATGTAAAATTATGTATAAGCATGTTAGCTATGTCTCTGGAGGTGTGGTTATGTTTTTGCATCAATAAGGCCTTATTAAACATTGCAGGATTTAACCCACATCATTAAAATCTGTGTTACATTTTAATCGGTCCATTAACATACATTTGCATCTCGTTGACTTATTAACAAGGGCATTGTTGTTTAATTTAATTATGACTGACATTAAGGTTAATGCTCTGTAGATCTACATATTAGCTGAAGCACATTTGTATATAGCCACTTAAATAATCACCAGCATACACCCAGTCTTGCAATGCAAACTTATATCTTTATTTTAGCTTTGCAAATTGAATCTAGCATATGTATCAATATTAGTGAATTAGGAATTCAAAACTCTGTCTAACCTAATTTGTGAGTCCAGGTCCTTTTCTCTACCCTTCCCTGCTACCTGTACCCTTGTAGGTCCCACCTCCACTCTCTTTTGGTCACTAACTAACATGGAGACTCAAATTGAAGAGCGTTTATATATTCAATTAGGGTTCTTCTGTGTTTTACATAAATGTTGTTAATGTTGTTTCCTTACCTTATTATAGGAAGTACCTTTCTTATCCACCTAGGGGGAAGGAGTAAATTCAGCCTTACTTTAGTTTTGAAATGGGCACTGCTAACTTTTGCAGATAAGAAAGAACCGCCAGTCATTTGAACCATGATTTGCCTTACTTTCCCACATTAGATTACTCTATTAGATAAGGAGACTTTACCCCAATGGTAATAAAAAATGGTGGTCAGGCCCTTTAGAAACAGAGAAAAAAGATGGAAGATAAAGAGCATATGGCCTTTCCAGTCCAGCCCATCCATACAAAATATTAAGCTTTAAATCTCTTCCTCTCCTTCAGAGATCCTCTGTATTTGCCCCATACTTTCTTGAATTCATATACAATTCTTGTCTATACCACCTCCACTGGGAGGCTGTTCCATGCACTTCATCACCCTTCAAATAAATAAATATTTCCTGAGATTACTCCTGAGTCTACCCCCTTTCACCTTCATCCCGTGGTTCCTCGTTCCAGAGTGTCCTTTCAATTGAAAGAGACCCACCTCCTGTGCATTTATACTATGGAGATAAATGTCTCTCTCAAATTTCCCCTCTCATATCTTTCCTCAAAAGTATACATATTGAGTTCTTTAAATCTATATACATATGATTTATGATGAAGGCCACTGAACATTTTAGTAATTGCCCTCCTATCTCTTTGAGGCTGCTTTTGGATCCTGACTCCCTTATTCTCCAGTTTATTACCCGTGTGTGCTTTAACCATTTCCCATTTGTTTGATCCTAGCCCCCTGTTTGTCATATGTGTCTGTCTTGGATAGATAGTCCTTGCTCAAAAGAGCTCACAATCTCTTACATGTACATGTACAGCATTGTGTATGCCTTGTAGAGCTATGCAAATGCTAAGTATGGGTGGTTGTACTAGTAATAGGAGTAGCACTGGTAGTACATTCTTTGCACACAATACTCCAAATGAAATCTTTCTAGAAACTTATATAAAGAGACTATCACCTATTTTTTCTTCTGGCCATTCTTCCCTCATACACCCATGTATCCTTCTGACTTTTGTTGTCATCCTTTCTATCTTTTTGGCCACTTTAAGCTCATCTGATATGATCACCCCCAAATCCCACTCTTCTTTCATTTAGTGGGGTTCTTCACCGCTATACTATACTGTTTTCCCTAGGGCTTTGCAGCCCCAAATGCATGACCTTTGCTCTAAATTCAAATGCTTTGTCTTATTCATCTCAGGGGTGCACAGAGGACTCTTCCATCATAAGGGGAATATGAATTGGTTGTCATCATAAGCAAACTTTCTTAACTTTTACTGAAACTTTAATACATACACTAATTGCATAAAAACAATAGCATAGTTGCATAGAAGCATAGATACATCTCATGCACAGGGCTAAACACAGTAGATTAGGGCTGTTAATATGGCTACACTCCAAACCCTAGAAGAAGCATTTGGCAGCCATGTTCCATCATTGAATACAGATCAGTGAAAGCCTTAGGGTATTTATATTGAAAGAGTACTAGTCCTCAATGAGATAGCGTAGTTATTGATTCTCCAGAGACAGCAGGAATCAGTCCTCACATATGGGTGATGTCGGCATCAACAGAGCCTGTGCGGATTCACTCCCCAGCTTTCAAAGAAAGCCTTTGGGAGTTAGACCGCACATGCGCAGTCACCTTCCCGCCCAAGGGTGCCATCTTACCTCAATATGCCATCTTACCTCAATATGATGACATAGCTTAATCAAGCATAAAAAAGAAAAACAACTCCAAGGGGAGGAGGGAGGTCCTTGGAGAACACCTCTTACAGGTAAGTAACTATGCCTTCTCAAGAACAAGTAAGAAGTCGGTCCTCACATATGGGACTCTCAAGCAACAGGCTACCGAAAAAACCTGTAGCAGCCACAGGATACCTAAAAGGTGAAGCAAGAAGGACAGCAAGGACTTCTGAATATCTTGAAGTCCAGTGATACAGCCCCAACATTGATTAAATCACCTCTCTGGTAGCCTGGACACAAAGGACCAGAGGGAAGGAGTTACACTATTCCCCAAAGAGGTGATGAAATACTCCCTGGCCGAAGGTGTTATCACACCTTGAGCTCTCCTCCAAGCAGTAATGTGCTGCGAAGGTATGGACTGAAGACCAGGTGGTAGCCCAGCAGATGTCCAGCAGAGGGACCGAGTACAGATGAACCGCCGAGGCTACCATTGCGTGCACATTATGCGAGGTAATGTGACTCTCCAGGGAGAGTCCAGCCTACTCGTAGGTGAAAGAGATGCAGTCTGCCACCCAGATAAACAGGGTATGCTTAGAAACCGCAACCCCGAGCCTGTTGATGTCATAGGAGATGAACAGTTGCGATGAGCGGTGATGGGACTGAGTCCTTTAATGGTAGAAGGACAGTGCCCTCTTAAAAATCAGGGTATGTAATGTATCCTCCACTCGGAATGTGTGAGGCCTGGGGAAGAAGGTGAGAAGGATAACCTTCTAGTTCATCTGAAAAGCAGACACCACCTTAGACAGGAATTTTGGGTGAGTCCGGAGAATGACCCTGTTTTTGTGGAACCTGGTGTAAGGGGCATGGGCAATCAATGCCTGCAGCTCGCTAACTCTCTTGGCTGAAGTGAGAGCTAACAGGAACACTACTTTCCATGACAAGAACTTGAGATAGCATGTAGGCAGAGGTTCTTAATGGGGAGTCATCAGCTTCCCGAGAACAACGTTCAGGTGGTGGGTGGACTGGGAGCCCAGAGAGAAGAAGCCCCTTCATAAAGCGGCCCACAAGGGGGTGCACATAGATGGGCTGGACACCAACGAGATGGCGATGTGCCTTTAGGGAGCTGAGGTATACCCTTACAGAGTTGGACTTTAGACCAGCCCGGGATAGGTGCAGAAGATATTGCAGGATGTTATGCACTGAGCAAAAGAAAGGGTTGAGATTCCTGTCGCACACCAGATGGAGAATCTATACCATTTGAAGGTAAACACACTTTGTGTTGAATCCTTGTGCAATGCTAGTAGGATGTCCTCCACCTCCCGGGAGAGGTGGAGGTATGCTATGGCTAGATGTTCAGCATCTATGCCGTCAGGGTGAGGGACTGGAGACTGGTATGGAGAAGGGTCCCATCCTCCTGTGAAAGCAAGTCTGGGTCCTGGCCCAAAGATATCAGGGCTGCTTGGGATAACTGTAAGATCAGAGGGAACCACGGCTGCCAGGACCACTGAGGGACAATGAGAATTACGGAGGTCTGGTCCTATTGAACCTTGTGCAAGGTCTTGGGAACCAGGGGAGTAGGTGGGTATGCACACAGCAGACTCTCTGACCAAGACAGGAGAAAAGCATCCACTGCCACTCATTCTGGAGCCAGCCTCCAGGAACAGAACTGTGACAGCTGCAAGTTCTCAAGGCTGGCAAAGAGGTCCAACGTTGTGGCCCCCAACATCAAAAGATGGAGTTGGTCACCACTGGGTTAAGGTGCCACTCATGGGGCTGAAGGACTCTGCTGAGTCAATCTGTGAGCAGATTTTCCTGGCCTGGCAAGTACACCACCCAGAGGATCATGCCTTTCTCCATGGGAAAGGTCCACAGGAGAACCACCTCCCAACAGAGGAGGTACAAGCCCATTCCCCCCTGCTTGTCAATGTAAACCAGGAGGTTGATCTGGAGGGCACGTTCCTCCCAAATAAAGGCACCCTGCAACTATAGACAGTCACTGTGGGCTCCTGAACTGAGCTTGGAGGCATCCGAGGTCAGACTGCATTGGGAAAGTGGGGTCTGGAAAGGAAGGCCAGCCATGAGATTCTCTCAGCTCTGCCACCAGGTGAGAGAAGCAACCAGAAGCTGGGTGATCCAGACTCAATCCTCCAGTCGTCCCATGGCCTGAGTTCATTGAGATCTGAGGGTCCACTGGGCCTGTTGCATCTGGAGATGGGCCTGCAGGGTTACGTGAGCCATTGATGCCATGTGCCCCAAGAGGCACAGCAGGAGATAGGCAGACACTGATGAACAGCCCTGTACCTTCCTTGCTAGGGTTGCCAGATGCTACACCTGGTCTAGAAGGAGGAAGGCTCTAGGCCGGGTCAATTCTAGAAGAATTCTTATGAACTCTAGCCACAGGATCAGGAGCAGATACAACTTTGGGAAGTTGATCACAAACCCCAGATGTTGCAGCACCCTTATGGTGCAGTGGGGCTACGTGATGTACCTCCTCTGGCGAACTGGCTTTTAGAAGCCAATCATCCAGATAGGAGAAGACAAAGACTCCTAGTAAGTGGAGATGAGCAGCAACTATTGCCAGGCACTTGAACACATCCTGGGGGGGCCAAAGAGGGAGTATCCTGTACTGGTAGTGGAAGCCTCTGATGATGAATCAGAGGTACTGATGGTCCCAGGAATGAAACAGAATGTGGGTAAAGCATCTTTGAGATCCAAGGAGCATAGCCAATCTCCCCACAGGGGTAGGGCAACAATTTTTTAAGGGATAGCATCTTGAACTCCTTGAGGAGAAAGTGGTTTAGGTCCCATAGATCCAGGATGGGCTGAAAGCCACATGTCTTTTTTGGGACAAGGAAATACAACCCTATGCCCTAGTGGGGGGGGGGGGGGCTGATATACTAGCTCCACCACCTGATCCTCAAGTATTTATTTAGCAATGCTTATATTCTGCTTCTCACCAGATCAAAGCAGTGCACATTCAGGTACAGTATATATTTCCCTTATCACTGAAAGGCTTACAATCTAGGTTTATGTATCTGAGGCAATGAATGGTTAAGTGGCTTGCCCAAGGACACAAGGAGCACCTTTAGAACTAGAAACCCCAGTCCCTCCAGCTTGAGGTTGATGTCCTCCATTGGGATTTGAACCTCCAGCCCTCTCGCAGTTTGTCCCAACCACTAGGCCACTCCTCCTGCAGGAGGAACTTAAGTAAGGATTTGAGCTCCTTCTGCAAGTGTCCTCTGTGCAGGGAGATCATGGGAAGTTCTCCTAGAAAGAAGGGAATAGGCATGTGATCGAAGTGCAGAAGGTAACCTTTCCGCACCATCTGCAGCACCCAGGCATTGGTAGTGATGTCTGGCCAGAGGTGAGCAAAGTAGACCAGATGTCCTCCATGTGCCATGGGCCCTGGCCCTCTGGGGGGAAGATGGGCTATGCCCAAGGAGTCAGAAGCCCTCCCACAGACTGCGGCTGGGGTGCTGTTTGGGTCTTGGAGGCTTTCTACTTATGGAGGCTGTGTCCCTGGCCCTTTGCCTGCTGACCCTATTGGGGAGCCTAATAGGCTGTAAATTGGGGTTATTTTCTTTAGGCCTTTTTCTCCTTCAGGTGGAAGGACTTTTTCCCTGAAGCCTTCTGACGGGAAGTGTTAGCTATCTTCTGGGACAGCCTAGTTCTGGTCATGAACTATGACTCTGATTTGGCTGCCCTGTCGGTCATGGGTTTGCAGAAGATGTTCTCTCCTTGGTGGGGAACATCGGCCAGTTTGTCCTGCAGCCATTGCTCCAAGTCTGAGGACTATAACCAAGCCTGGAAGCACCAATGTCCACTGCAGCTACACAAGCCACGGACTCGAAGTCATGAAAGGTCACTTGAGTCTGCTATTTGGAGCATTCCTTGACTGAGAAGATGAGGGTACAGAAGTGCTTGAGAAATTCACCTGCCAGCCCAGCTGAGAATCTGGCGAGCTCCTTTACCAGGTCTCTCAGGTACATGCCCATGTACAGCTGGCAAGCCTGGATGCAGGCCACGAGTATCGAGTCTAGAAGCACTTTCTGCCAAACCTGTCCATGGTGTGGACCTCCCTAACAGGGGGCACCGAGGAATACATATTATGTTTCTTTATCCAATGCAAGGCCAACTCCACCACCATGGAGTTGTGAGGAAGCTGTGTCTTCTGAAAGCCGGGGTTCTTGCCAACTTGATATTTTATTTATTTACATTCTCTTATATACTGCACTATTCTGCATCAGTGCAGTTTACATTGAACAAACTGAAATTACATTGAACAGGGCATTATAACTTGGAGATAACTATTTTACAGGGAACATGGGCTATGGAGGGTTACATGGCTTGCCCAAGACCACAAGGAGCACCTGTGGGACTAGAAACCCCCAGTTCTTCTGGCCCAAGGTTGCTGTCCTCTAGTGGGATTTGAACCCCCGACCTTCCAGCCTGAAGTACCTTGCCCCAACCACTAGGCCATTCCTCCACTCCTGGGAATTGAATTGCTGGGAATTGAATTGCTGGCTCACTATTGGCACTGACACTGGGCTGTCCCACATCCTGAACAGCAAGAGCTCCAGGATGGGGGGAATCAGCACCATCAGTGCCTCCTTCAGAGGGACCTCATACTGGAGAATCTCTAAGTCCTCGGCACAAGGCTCGACCTCCGGTTCCGCCACAAAGGTCAGGGCCTGTAATATCCCCTGAACAAATCTGAGGAAATGCAAGGTCCTCAGGTGGGGACCTCAGGTGCTCCTAAGTGGGAGAAAACAGTGAAAAGACGTAGTATTCCTTTATCATGGATGAGAAAGCAAGGTTTTGATGCACAAAAATTGTTAAATAATATGAATTTATATATATTTATTCAAATTATTTAACAATTTTTGTGCATCAAAACCTTGCTTTGCTCATCCATGATAAAGGACTATTACGCCTTTTCACTTTTTCTGTGTCCATTATATCATCTCTTTGTCATTTTTCAATTGAAAGATGAGCATCTTTCATTAACAGTATATATATATATATATATATATATATACAGAGGGTGGCCCCAAAAAAGTGAGAACATCTCGTAGCATATAAGTTAATTAAAAATTCAAAAAGACAGATGTAAACGATTGACAAATTAAAAAAAGATGGCGACTGGAAATTTTGAAATAAAGACGTTATATAACTAAAAAAGGTAAATAAGTAAAAATAAGTAAACTATTTAAGCTTTTAATTTACAAGATGTTCTCACTTTTTTGGGCCACTCTGTGTATATATATATATATATATATATATATACAATGCAATTCAATGAGTGCCTTTGAGTCAATGTTAACTCCTGGCAATCCAGCAGCTCCTGGGTTTTCTTGATAGTGTGACTAAAAGTAAATTGCTAGGACTTACGTAAAAAATATTCTCCTGTGCTCTGCAATGCGTCCCATACAGAAGAATGGTTATGTCAAGTATGTGTTGAATTGGTGTGACTGCAGTCTGGGAAAATACAAGATGCAGTCTTAAGTTACAGGGAACAAAAGTAAGGGAATGTTGTAAGGTAAAGAAACATTTATAGATACACTTACAGAAATATTAAGAAGAGCAACAATGTTTATTCAGGCTATGCACTTAAGTGTTGTTTGTGCTAAAGGAGCCAATCTATGGGGCCCTAACAATTCCCATGTTCAGAAAAATGGGATTGCTGATGCAGGGATAGTATGGGCATGAGAAGGGAAAGGATTCCTTTTTGAGTGAGAAATGCAGATCATATTTGTAGTCCTGGTACCCCATGTGATTATGTTATGTCATAGCTGTTATGTATAGATTCAGGGCATCTCTTTGGTAGAATCGTGTTTTTATGACAGAAAGTGAGAGAGAGAGTGTGTGTGTGGTTTGAAGGGTGCACGGGAGAATCTGGTGTGTTCATCTACAATTCAGGGGGGGCACGAAAGCCTGGTCAGTACCTGGACTGTATGGATGACTGAAGCATCAGCAGGTGCCAGTGTGATTGGGCAGTCAAACTCAGAGAGAGTTCACTATAACAGCATATCAAAACAAATCCCCGTCAATAATAAGGTACCCTCAGAATAAGGGCACTCAACAGTGCAAGCAGCACCAAGGCATGCCCATAATGCACATTTTGTGGGACCAATGGTGTTAGTGCTGTTTTCACTGCTGAATGTTCTTATTCTCAGGGTCTCTATTATTGACAGGGATATGTTTTAACGTTTAGCCATAGGGAACCTATGCTGATTCCTCCTGGATTATTTTACATAGGGTATTCTAATTAGATCAGATCTTGTTGGCAGTGTGATAGGGCAGCCATGCATCCTCTGTGCTTGGCACTGGAAAAAACTACCAATGTTGTGCCAATATTCCCCAGGCCAGGATAAATGAGAGCTGCAAGAGTGGTGATATATCTGGAATCTGGCTATTTGGTGTGATGGCACAGAGATATCCCCTCTCATGCCGACACAGCTCTGACCAGGGGAGAGGTGCCACAAAGCCAGTTGTGAGAAGGCAGACAAGGTTGGCCCACAGATAGCGGATGTATACAGACTGACATACACCATGATGGGACAGGTGTAGCTGCTGTGAGAAATGCCAGTACCCAGAAAGGTGGGCCTCAGATGCCATAGCCAGAAGGCCCTACTACAACAATTGATCATTTGTATAGCTCTACAAGGCATACACAGAGCTGTACAGACATATGTAGCAGATGGTCCCTGCTCAGCAGAGCTTACGATCTAATCGGGACAGACAACACAGCAGCTATGACCAGGATACATCCAGGGGGAATGGTCAGGAAACACAAGGGAGCTTAGGTGAATCTGATCCAACAGCGACACCGATGAGGTAAGCGCTCAGCCTTGATTTGAAAGAGGCCAGGGATGAAGCCTGACATACAGATGCAGGTAGTTTGTTCCAGGCATATAGGGCAGCAAGGTGAAAAGAGTGACATCTGAATTTGGCAATAGCAGGGAAGGGCATAGATAGAAGCAATCTGACAGAAGAGTGTTTATGGGGAGGTGTGTAGGGAAAGATAAGAGGGGAATGGTAGTGCAGTGCAGCAGAATAAGTGCACTTTTAGGCCATGGGCATGAAAAGGGAATACATTTGTTGCTCAACAATATTATGCATCCTTTAGGGACCTGCAATGTTAGTTTGGGTTTTGAGGAGTTGGTGAGGGTCCATCCCTAGCAGTTTAAGGAGTGTTTGTAGAGATGACTAGGGCAGGAATCACTGGGGCCGGTTCGTAATGCCACGCATCATTTGATGCAAGGTATGTCCTGACATACATGTTCATATTTACATTCTTGTATACCATATTGGGGTACACTGGGCTTACCTAGCACTTCTCAGGGCATGAAAGGGACTTGTATATGGTCTAGGTGGCAGTAGCTCTCATTTCTTATTCATATAGCTTAGGAGATGCATATTTTTCCTGAGGAGTATGGCGTCTGTGGGTACATCGCGGGAACGGGCAGGATCCGAAATGTGTAACATTTCAGAATATGATGGGTGTGGGGACATCCAAAATGTTTATTTGCATCCAAGGAATGGGCTGGCTAGATAGCGCTTGCAAGTGCCTACCAAACACATCTATCTCCCCACTTCCAGCCCCGCAGGCACATCCAGACCTACAGATGCGGAATTGGGTTCAAAGGGGGCTCATTTTTCATTTAGACATGTCCACAGGCTGGACGTGCATGTTATGGAAAAGTGCTGTTAGGGGGTCATTACAGAACATGAATATGGGGTTTCTTTGTGCAGCAGGGACATTTATGTGCCGAAAATGTCCTGACTGTATTCTGAAACACTGCTATCATGCACATACATGGTGGTAGCACAGGGATCTCAGAATGAGCCCAGCAGGGGTGGAACAGGGGCATTATTTACTTATTTAGCAGGTTTTATATACTGCTTTATCATTTCAATCAAAGCGGTTTACATTGAAACTTAAACTTGGATTACATTAACCAGGGACATTGATAACTTGGATTTTTCTGAGGCAATGGAGGGTTAAGTGACTTCCCCAAGGCCACAAGGGGTGCTAGTGGGAATTGAATGCTGGTCTCTGGTTTCCCAAACAAGTGTTCTTGATCATTAGGCTGCTCCTCCACTCCACTAAATGTCAAATCATGTGATCACTCACAGAGACATGTAAAATGTATTCAGGAATGGCCAGTGTACATATGTGCATATTAAGTGTTTCCAGAAATGTCCACGTTAATCCTGCTGAAACGTGGAATAAGGTCAAGACTTAGAAAATATTCTGCTCTGCTCTGCAATTCGTGCCAAATAGAAGAATGGTTGTATGTGCTGAATTGATGTGACCATAGACTGGAAAAGCACAAGATGCAGTTACAAAGAACAAAAAGCAGAGGGGAGGGAATTTTGTAACGTAAAGAAACATCAATAACACCCTTACAGAAAGGTTAAGCAGAGCAATAGTGTTTATTCAGGCTATGCTGAAATGTGCTGTCTGTGTTAAAAAAAACTGATCCAGGGGACCCTAACAAATCCTATGTTTTGAAAACTGGGACTGTTGATGTAAGAATAGTATGTGACTGAGTCTGGAAACAAATCATGTTGCAGTGAGAAAGGGAGATTATATGTGTAGTCCTGGGACGTCATGCCATTATGGCATAGCAGTTGTTAGTCATAGGTCTGGTTTGGTAGAATGATGTCTTTTGTGACTGCAAGTGAGATTGTGTGTGTATATGTGATTTGAGGAATGCATGGGAAGAACTGGTGTGCTCATCTGAAATATGAGATTGCAGACCTGCTATTAGGTAATCTGTGAACTATCAATAAAATCATCTGTAATACCTGAAGATTGGAGGATGGCAAATGTAACGCCATATTTTAAAAAGGGTTCCAGGGGTGATCCGGGAAACTACAGACCGGTGAGCCTGACGTCAGTACCGGGAAAAATGGTAGAATCCATCATAAAGAACAAAATTGCTGAACATGTAGATAGTCATGGCTTAATGGGAGACAGCCAACATGGCTTTAGAAAAGGAAGATCTTGTCTTACTAATCTGTTATGTTTTTTTGAAGGTGTGAATAAACAGGAAGACAAAGGTGAGTCAGTTAATATAGTGTATTTGGACTTTCAGAAAGCCTTTGACAAGGTCCCTCATCAGAGACTTTTGGCAAAACTAAAGAGTCATGGGATAGGAGGCAGTGTACTATTGTGGATCAGGAACTGGTTAAAAGATAGAAAGCATAGGGAAGGGCTAAATGGGCAATTTTCCCAATGGAGAAAGGTGAATTGTGGTGTACCCCAGGGATCTGTGGTGGGTCTGCTGCTTTTTGACATATTCATAAATGACCTGGAAAAGGGAATAACGAGTGAGGTTATCAAATTTGCAGATGACACAAAACTATTTAAAGTTGTTAAAACCCAAGAGGATTGTGGAAAATTGCAAGAGGATCTTGATAAATTGGAAGACTGGGCATCAAAATGGCAGATGAAATTTAATGTGGACAAGTGGAAAGTTATGCACCTAGGGAAGAACAACCCAAACTATGGTTACACGATGCAAGGTTCCACATTAGGAACCACCACCCAGGAAAAAGATTTAGGCGTCATTGTGGATAACATGTTAAAACCCTCGGCTCAGTGTGCAGCGGCGGCCAAGAGAGCAAATAGAATGCTAGGTATCATAAGGAAAGGAATGGAAAATAAAACAAAGGATATTATAATGCCTCTATATCGTTCCATGGTGAGACCGCACCTTGAATATTGTGTGCAATTCTGGTCGCCGTATCTTAAAAAGGATATAGCGTTATTAGAAAAGGTTCAGAGAAGAGCCACGAAAATGGTAAAGGGGATGGAAGGATACCCCTATGAAGAAAGGCTAAAATGTTTAGGGCTCTTTAACCTGGAAAAGAGACGGCTGAGGGGAGATATGATAGAAGTCTATAAATTAATGAATGGAGTGTAACGGGTAAACGTAGATCGATTTTTTACGTTATCAGAATATAGAAAGACTAGGGGACATGCAATGAAGCTACACGGTAAACTATTTAAGACAAAAGAAAATATTTTTTCACTCAACGTGTAATCAAACTCTGGAATTTGTTAACGGAGGATGTAGTAAAGGCTGTTAGTGTTGCTGGGTTTAAAAAAGGTTTGTACAAGTTCCTGGAGGAAAGGTCCATAAACCATTATTAAGAAGGGACCCAGGATATCAATGCTTGACCCAATACAAGCATTTTGGAACCTGTGTCTTTTGGGGAAACTTTTGGATACGTATGACCTAGATTGGCCACTGTTGGAAACAGGATACTGGGCCTGATGGATCTTGGTCTGACCCAGTATGGCATATCTTATGTTCTTATATGCAATTCAGGGGAGACATAAAAGCCTGGCCAGTACCTGGACTGTATGGAGGACTGCAGAGTCACCAGGTGCCAGTGTGATCGGGCAGACAAAATCAGAAGGTTCTCTATAGCTAAATGTCAAAACATATCCCTGTCAATAATAAGGGACCCTCGGAATAAGGGCATTGAACAGTAAAAAGAGCAGTAATACAAACCAATAAGCACATTTTTTGAGACCAATGGTGTTGCTGTTGAGCATGTATTAGTGCTGTTTTCACTGCTGAATGCTCTTATTCTGAAGATCACTTATTATTGACCAGGATATGTTTTGACATTTAGCTATAGGGAGCCTATGCAGATTCCTTATAAATTATTTTTCATAAGGTACTCTAATAAGATCATATATTGTTGGCAGTGTGATAGGGCGGCAAACATTTGCTGTGCCCTGCACTGGGAGACATGACTGATGTTGTGCCAACATTCCCAGATTGTGCCATGAGGTCTACATCCGTAAGCAGTCCAGGGTTTATGAGAGCTGCGAGAGTGGTGATATATCTGAAGTCTGGCTGCTTGGTGTGATGGCACAGGGATCATCCCTCCCATACTCACACAGGGAAATAGTGCCGCAAAGCACCCTATGAGAAGGCAGACAGGGTTGCCCCACAGATAGACGTTGTATACAGACTGAGATACACCATGATGGGACAGGTATGGCTGCTATGAGAAATGCCAGTACCCAGATTTTATTTATTTATTTAACATTTCTTTTCTACTGCCTTTCAGGATATCAAGGAGGTTTACATGAAACAATAAATTCAGTTTTACATGGAACAGAATAGAAATGATAAACTCAGATTTGCATGGCATGAAGTTGAACATATACTCTTAGGGGTATGTTTACTAAAAGCCCGGTAAAGTGCGGGCCGCGATAGAGTGCGTGTGCCGTATAAGGAGTGGGCGTTCCGTCCTGAAGAAGAAAAGCCGTGATTGACAGATGCGCTAAGGTGCGCGGTGCCCGTGTGCGCCCCGCACCTTACCGCAACTGAGAGCTGAACGGGAGGCATATGTGTCGCGCTGATGTGCAAACAGAAGAACAGAACCACAGCACAATGGTTAAAGCACCAACCAATGGTGCAGGTATCAGGGGTTCAAACCCCACAATGCTCAATGGCTTGCTTAGGTGTTAGTTTATGAGGCAGAGAAATACTGGGCCGAATAAAGCAGCACGCTGAATCAATACTGGACGACATAAGGTGGCACGCTGATGTTTTTATGCGGCATATTAATACTGGGCGGCATAAAGCGGCGCGCTGATGTTTCTGGCGGCATATTACTACTGGGCAGCATAAGGCGGCGCGCCACTTTCGGCGGCAATCGCATACTGGAAGGTATAAGTGGGGCGCTGATGTGCAAACAGAAACACAGAGCCACAGCACAATGGTTAAGGCACTTACCAATAGTGCAGGGATCAGGGGTTCAATTCCTCACAGTGCCCAATGAGCAGGGCTAGCTGAAGCATTATGTATTATGGGGAAGGTTGCTTTAGGAGTCAATTTATGTTTATTTTAATTTACAGTACTAGCAAATGCACCCTTAAAGCGTGTGAATATAATGCGCCCCATAAGGCACATTGTAAAGTGCACTGTCTGCCATGGCACCCTAATATGTCCCCCATAGGGAACCCTATAAGTTGTGTCACAGGATAATGTATAGTGCACCTTATATGGACGGAAACCAAAGGGTGCCCGATAGGCACATTGTAAAGTGCACTGTCTGCCATGGCACCCTAATATGTCCCCCATAGGGAACCCTATAAGTTGTGTCACAGGATAATGTATAGTGCACCTTATATGGACGGAAACCAAAGGGTGCCCGATAGGGCGCCATATAAAGCGGCACCCTATGGGTACAGTACGCCGAGGGTTTGTTTGCTGGCAACAAAATATGTACATTAAAGACAAATAATGCTTTGGACAACCCTAACAAATAACCCCAATGTGGGTTTGAACCCATGATCTCTGGCTTCATAGGCAGGGACGTAACCATTAGGCTACAGCTCTATAGCTGCTAGCAAGCCCCTGGCTGGCTGCAGAAAGCCTGCACGTCACCACACAGACAGTCTGCTGTGGTCACCAGGATAGGGTTAGCCTGCCCGTACCCATGATGCACTGCACATGCAAATCAGCTGTCCACAGATGGACACAAGATGGGGAATGCACCCCCACAGCACCTCGGCCTGGTTGGGGGAAGTGACCGGCTGCACCCACACAGCACCTCGGCCTGGTAGGGGGGTACTGACCGGGTGTTTTACTGGCACAGAGTAGCTACACACCGTCACATCGTGCGGGTACTGTGCTCACCCTGAGTGTGCAGTGAGGCACCCAGGACCAGGTCCACAACACCTTCCATGGCTGATGGAGGCCATGTGGGAGGTCCAGAGCAGTGTTACTGTGTAAGATAGGTAGTGTCTGCACAAACAGCCATGGATATCTCCGTCTTCCTCAGTCAGGTGCAGGCCCCCCCCCCCCCCCAGGGCAGCAAACATGGTCTCCCATCAATAGAACCACACTCTACCTCCCTGCAAAGGTGGCAGTAGAGGGCAACATCAACCCCAGTCCTGCTGAGGAACACACACACCACAGGGCAGTCAGTGCAGCTCTATACACAGCCATACCACAATAGCAGACAGACATAAGACCAGGATATGGTAAGCTGCACCCCACCACCATCTGATATTCCCCTGCAGCAAGCCAACAGCCACTGCACCCTGCAAGCCACTCCAGCAAGACACATACCAGCTACAAACATTCTGCTAGTTAGTCCATAGTGCATGTTCCCAGTGGAGATGCATGCACCCAGAACTGGGCTGTCAGCATACACAGCAAGCAGATAAATCAGTGACTGGGCCCCAAATGAAAACCCATATCTATCACATGAAAGAAATACTATATAGCACTATGGTGGTGCCTAGCCATGCTGTGGTCACTGCACAGTCAGGGTGAGAGTGATCTCTCAGCAGGACACACTGAGGTCACCCTGTCTGTGTCGGTGGTGGCCGAGCACTACAATGTCCCAGTCAGTGCCCTATGCCCTGTGCAGATGCACCCTGGCCAGGCCACCCTGTCTGGCCTATACCCATGGTACCTTGCTCCTCATTATGCACATTGCCAGCCCAATACTGGCAACATTGCTGGCAGTGTGGGCTGTAGAAGGTGTTTGCAGCCACCACACACTGGATAGACAGACAGCCACCCCCACACCTATGCCAGCATTGTGCTACTATAGAGGGGTTCAGCAGCCATACCCACCACACCAGTCCTGGACACAGTACATGCATGGATATGGTACGCATTACTGTTGGGGGTCACATCCCAGGGTGGTAAACACTGTCAGAGACAAGACCTGCAGCACACACCGCAGACATCTGTTTGAGTGTTATGGTGGAGCTGAATGAGCAAACTGTGCTTTACGTAGGACTGGAGATCTGCCAGTTATAATGGGAAACGCTTGATAGCTGTGTACCGTATACCGAGGTGTAGGGTGGCAGTGCTGAGGTATGCAACTGTTAGTATTGGGAGATACAGGCAGGGCCCAATGTCCTGCCTCTCCAGGAGGCATTGGCCAATGGGGCCTGTGGGGGGGGGGGGGTGTCTGGCCCTGTTGGCTGCTGCTTTACGGCAGAGTTACCCAAATCCAGTCCTGGTGTTCCACACACTGTTCTGGTATTCATGCTATCCCTCATAAATATGCATGAGCTACATCTGCATACCATGGGGGTGGTGCATAGCTATGCAGCACAGGCATCTTTGTTAGAGGCAGCATGGAACCTGAATAGTGTGGGGCCCTCCAGGACTGCATTTGGGAGACTCTGCTCCAGGTAATGCGCCTGTTTATGGTGTCTGTGAGTGCTGTGGTAAAATATAGGCGTATTAATCATGCATATGTTCCTAGCTATACAGTTTTGTCCTTACTATCACGGTTTAGTTGTAGGAAAAATATGTGGACTGGATTGGTAGTAGCCCCAGCTGGACTTTGAACCTGAGACCATCTATTCCTGCACATACTGTCTGTGTGCACTGCACCACTGTGTTGTCACAGATATGCTGTGTTCCCTGGGGAGTACATGACTGTACATCCAACAGAGCCTGTCTTGCGGTGGACGGTGCCAGCCTGCACAGGCCTAGGCCACTGTCTGCTGTGGTTTGCAGCCACTGCCCCCTCCGCCACCTGTACCCTTCCGCAAACATGCAGACATGTTCCTATCTGGGAAAAACATATGACCTGAGTGAGTTGTTGCACTCCAGGACTGACTTTGGGGGACTCGGCTGTAGGCAATGCCCATTGTTATGGTTTGTGTGCGGTGTAGGGTAAAATATAGGTGTTGGGACCATGCTTATGTTCTCTGCAATAAAAGAGTGTCTGTATTCTCACTGTTTAGTGGTGGGTAACATGATGGGGCCTGGGTTGGCAGGAGCCCCAGCTGGGCTTTGAACCTGTGGCCCTCTGGTCTTACAAGTACTGGCTGTGTCTGCTGCACCACACTGTGGCCACAGAAGCAGTGCAGTCTCTGGAGATGTGATACCTGGCCGCACGAGTCAGACACCCTGCTCTTCACAATTTTACTGTGGGCTCGTTGACATTGTATGGGACAAAGGTGCAAATAAACCTCACAAATGCCTTCCAAAAAAGGGGAAGAAAACCATAACCAAGCTGCGCAACAGTGATATCAATGGGCAACCTGGAAAACACTCCCAGGAAAGCTCCATTAAAATGCAGTGCTTTTGAATGAGTCTACGGAGCATAGACCCTTCCAAAAATCATTTCTTTTTGTTGGAGCTTTCCTGGGAGTGTTTTGTATGTTTGCCCATTAATATCACTGTTGCCCAGCTGGATTATAATTTTCTTAGAATTTGTTGTGGTCATTTTCATATCATATTTGCTATTTTGTTCTGTGCACATGTATCACACTGCTCACGTTTTTTAGGTTTCCCCGATTTTGCTGTACATTGCGGACGGAAATGGTTTCTCTTCCCTTTAAATGCGCTCTACCGCGAGTGTTTCACTCGCGGTATTTTTTCCTTGTAAATTCGGGCACGCTCCTGTGCGGGGAGTCTCTCCCCTCCCACATTCCACCCATTGACCCCGTCTCTCCGCCCCTCGGGGGCCTTCCTCTGCCCTCATTTCGCCTTTCCACGCCTCTATCGCACATGAGCGCCCCGCAAACGTGCGCATTTTCGGCGCACGCGTGCGGGGCCCGTTAATGTGACACGCACGCGTATGGGGCACTTAAGAGCACTTAAATGCATCATTTTAGGGCGCTCAAGTGCGCCCCGCACAAGTGCGCCGTTTAGTAAACATACCCCTTAGTTGTACAAGGAGCAGTGATTAAAGGGTGAGGTATAAAAACTGTATTAGGTTTCTGGACCGAAGAATTCTCGGAAGAGAAGAGTCTTCAGCTTTTTACGGAAGTCTTTGGAGTCCTTGATGTCTCTTAGTGTACTCATGAGTGAGTTCCAGAATATGGGACCATATATTGAGAAAGATCTCTGGCACATTGCTTGGGTACTAGTTGTCTTGAGTGATGGGATATTGAGTAGGTTTTGGTTGTGTTGTCTTCTTTGTCTTGTGTTGGGTGGCTTTTAGATGAGGTTATGGAAGCAATGAGGAGCTTGTCATGAGTGGTTTTGTAGGTGAGCATAATAGCTTTGTATAGGTACAGGTAGGTGGGCCTCAGGTTCCATAGCCAGAAGGTCCTACTACTACTATTACTACTACTACTACTATACTGATCACTTGTATAGATCTACAAGGCAGAACTGCACACACACGTAAAAGATGGTCCCTGCTCAGCAGAGCTTACAATCTATTCAAGACAGACAACACAGCAGTTCTGGACAGGATACATCTAGGGGGAATGGTAAGGAAACACAAGGGAGATCAGGCGGATCAGATCCAAAAGCGGCAATGAAGAGGTAAGTGCTCAACTTGGATTTGCGAAGAACCAGAGAAGAAGCCTGACATACAGACTCAGGTAGTTTGTGCCAAGCATAGGGAGCAGCGAGGTGAACAGAGTGAAGTCTGGAGTTGTCAGTTGAAGAGAAAGGCACTGACAGAAGAGATCTGCCCGAATAGCGGGGTTCCCCAGGACTGGTGTAAGGAGAGATAAGAGGAGCAGTAGTGCGAAGCAGAAGAATAAATACATTTATAGGGTAGCGGCATGAAACGGGCATACTTTTGTTGCTCAGCAATACTATGAATCCTTTGGGGAACAGCAATGTTAGTTTTGGGTTTTGTACACTTGGTAAGAATCCAGCCTTAGCGGGGGGCGGAGCCCGATGTCCAGCGGGATGGTCGCATAACGCTGAGGCTCCCGAGAGGCCTACTCAGAATCCTGAATTAACACCGGACATACTTGAATTTCAGTTCTGATCTTGACGGGGCACATTGGTGAGATGGCGGGGACTAAACCTACGCGCCTGGAATTTGGATCTCCAGCGGCTTCTCACGGTAAACGCTCCAAAACTGAACCCCCGTCCCCGCAGAAGGGGCCGGCTTCGCGCGAGGGCCCCGAAATGCAGCAGGAAATCCTCGCAGAGATTAGAGGGGTTAAGGACCTCGTGCAGTCAAACGGTGAAGCACTCCGAGCGCTGCGGGAAGATCTTGGTGTACTGCAAGGCAGGCTAGAGGGGCTCTCTTCGCGTCAGGACAAAATGGAGAGCATATTAGACTCCCATGCGGTCCGGCTGTCCAAACTCGATAAAGTTGAACGTCAGGTGCGGGCCTTGCAGAAAGTAGTGGAAGATGGCAATAATAGAGTGCGCCGCAACAACCTACGACTCGTGGGCATACCGGAGGGAGCGGAATCGGGAGACATGAAGGAGTTTCTATATAAAATCCTCCCTTCCCTGCTCCAAATCACCTTTACCAAAGAATTGGAGATCGACCGCGCTCATCGTGTACCCACAAACATAACGCTCAACAGGAAGACCCCGCGGCCTATCATCTTTCGACTTTTGAGATATCAACATGTGGAGCAAATTCTCAGTGCCTCTCGGGCAAAGGGCCATATGGAGTTTGAGAGCCACAAGATCTCCTTCTATCCTGACTTGGCTAAACCCACGGTCGACCGCCGAAAGCGCTTTCTGGAATTCCGGCCGAGGCTTCAACAACTACAAGCACGCTATGGCCTGATGTACCCGGCCAAGCTCCGCGTCACGCTTCACAATCAGACAAGAACATTTGAGGACCCTGATCTACTAGCGGAGTTCTTGGATGCTAAAGAAGCCGACTTGATGCGCTGATTTCCAGAGTATTCCTGCCAGTGTTCTCATATTCGCTGTGCCTGCCATATTGGATTTGCCGCGGCTCAGTGAAGAGTCTATCGAGGGCGGTTTGTTGCCTTATCTTTGATGATATCTGTGACCCGACGCCATCTGCCCATAGTAGCCTCGATGAGTATCAGAGACAGTGTTAATCATGGACTCTGGTGTTTCTTTTCTTTTTTTTTTATGTCTCTATCTTCCTCTCTAGGGCCTCCTCCCGCAGACATATGGTCGCCATATTCATTGGGGGTTTTGCTTCTTCTCTAAGTTACTTTGGTACATACTTTTCAATATGGGGTGTATTAGCCAGCATACTCGGTGATTATGTCATTGTTGTACAGATTCTGATTATGTTGTATGTTTTCAAGTGCCCTTACCTAAAATGTCTATTATCGATTGATGGCACCATGTAAGATTTTATCATTGAACGTAAAAGGAATCAATAATCCGATAAAACGGAAGAAAATCCTAAGCTATCTAAGTCATGAAGCTGCGGACCTGATTTTCCTCCAAGAAACGCATTTAAATTCGAAGGAAACTCTTAAACTCAATATTAAACCTTACATGGTGGCCGCCTACTCCCCAGCCGTTTCTAAGAAATGTGGGGTTGCCATATGGTTAGGAAATCTCTGCATGCTACTATTATTGCGACTAGTTCAGATACAGCAGGTAGATGGTCCAGAGTTCACCTCAAGATAGGTAACCTTGAAGTTACATGTATATGCCTTTATGCTCCTAATGTGGATGACCCTGCCTTTTTTGCTACCATTGCTCAGGTTGCGCAGGCCTCTGCTAATACTTCATTGATAATTGGGGGGGATTTCAATTTAGTTCTTGATCCCCTGATTGACAAACAGCCGCCTAGGACAAGTGGTCCCCCCAAGAGTCACACCATGCTTACCTCTGTGATCAAAGATCTTGCTTTAGTCGATCTATGGAGGTTACTACACCCCAATGAGCTTGACTTTACCTTCTTCTCTTCCCCTCACAAATCCCAGTCTCGTATAGATTTCTTTTTAATATCGAAACTGTTAGTTCCTCAGGTGGACACTGCAAAGATTCACTCCCAACATATTTCAGATCATGCTGCTATTTCTTTTCAATTACACACTACTGCACCCCAAGGGAATTCGGGGGCCTGGTTTTTGATAGAGCCCTCTTAACTCATCCAGAGTTCCAGTTAGAAATTCGAGCAGCCATACAGGATTACTTCCATTTTAATTTACCCCAGGATACTGCAAATTGGGCTTGGTGGGAGGGTTTCAAAGCGGCCATTCGTGCAACGATCACTAGTTATCAAATTCGCCTGCGGAAACAACGCAAACAGCAGCTACTTATACTAGACCAACAAATCAAAGCAGGCGAACGAGTTCTAACTTCACGTACTGATCCATGCGTCTTAGTTCGCTTACAGCGTCTCCGTTTTCAATATAATGCAATCCTCTCAACTGCAGCTTCTAAGAGTATTGAGCTTCAGCGAGGGACATACTACCGTGAAAGTAACCGAGCCGGTCGACTTTTAGCCAATGCCTTGAAAGGTCAAAAAGAAGCCAAACGCGTAGCGGCCCTTCGAGCCCCACAGGGAGGGGGCATACTGACCACAGACTCCGATATCGTAAAACTCTTTCGGGATTTCTATACCCGTCTATATCAATCCGAATGTGAGTTCTCATCAGAGACCTTCGAGCGATTGTTTTCTGGTATTCAGCGGCCGACCCTTTCTGAAGCTGATAGGGATGCGCTGGATGAACCCTTCTCTACTTCAGAGATCCAATTTGCCCTAACACGAACAGCCTCGGGTCGAGCCGCCGGGCCTGATGGTCTCCCGACCGAATTCTACAGAACGTTCAGTGCAGATTTAGTTCCCTACTTAAAACTCTATTTTACTGCCCTTGCGGTAGATACATCCTCTTTGGGATCCTTTTCTGCAGCTAATGTGTTAGTATTTGAGAAAGAAGGCAGAGACCCGCTGCTAATCGCCAACTACCGTCCAATCTCCCTACTTAATGCCGATTATAAGATCTTCGCAACGATCTTGGCCACCCGGCTATCTGACAGGATGGCCACCTTAGTCCATCCCGACCAATGCGGTTTTATACCCGGCCGATCCACCGCTGACAATGCTCGGACCTTGTGCCATGTGCTATCCAGTGCTGCCAATTTAGACCACCCATGGGTGGGTCTTTCCCTAGATGCTGAAAAAGCCTTTGATCGCCTAGAATGGCCCTTCTTATTTGCAGTTCTCCGATGGTATGGCTTTGAGGAGGGCTTCCTCCGATACCTCCAAGTCATGTATACTCAACCCGTTGCCAGTATTTGTGTAAATGCCATCAAGTCTCAGCCTTTTAATCTCCAAAGAGGCACGCGTCAAGGTTGCCCCCTATCACCAATGCTCTTTGATCTAGCTCTTGAACCCCTCGCCCTCCTTATTAGACAGTTCGCACGTATTCGAGGTGTTCCCTTCAGTCACAAAGAGATTAAACTCTCTGCATATGCAGATGACCTTATGCTCTTCGTATCCCTTGATTCGGTTCCAGCTATCTTGGATCTGATTGATGGATACTTGCAATTATCGGGCTATAAAATAAACTGGACCAAATCTGTAGCATTCCCACTGAACCGCTGGGTACATGAGGCTGACATGCAGGCCTTTCCCTTCCTTTGGCAATCCCGCATGGTGAAATATCTCGGGGTCCATTACTGTTCTCCTTTAGAAGACACTATTAGTTTTAATGCCAAAGAGGTAGTCTCCAAAGTCCGTGAGCTCACAAATCGTTGGTCTCCCTTATCCCTTACATGGTGGGGCCGCCTAGAAACTGTGAAAATGATGATAGTCCCCAAAGTGAATTATATTTTAGAAATGCTGCCATGCTTACTCCCGCTACACACCTACAAAGATATTGAGGGCCTTCTCGTCCGCTATCTCTGGCAGGGCAAACCACCAAGGATAGCTAAACAAAAACTACAGTCTGCGAAGGAGCTAGGGGGTACCCGCTTTCCTGATTTTCTCAGATATCATCAAGCCTTCCTACTTAAACAAGGTGCCCGATGGCTAGATGCCTCAACAGACAGCAGACCAGTTTGGCTTGACATAGAAGAGGAGCTTAGTAGCCCAATTCCGTTGATCCATCTCCCCGGTATGTCCCATCAAGTAGACACCCGCCATCCCCCAATGATTGTCGATACTCTTGCGGCCTTTAACACTCTCATTCTATCACTGGGCCCAAACGTATGTCCTCAGGATGGACTCCCGCTGTGGAATAACCCCAGAATTCAAGTCCTAAATAGAACGATAGCATGGAAACCCTGGTACTCTAGGGGGATCTGGACACCCCAACAGCTCTTCTCTGCAGCTCCTTGGAAAACCTTTTCTGATTTACAAAAGGAATTTGCGTTACCAGCGAAACATTACTTTCAATTGCTGCAGCTTCAACACTGCCTCAAAAGTGCTCAAATCCTGCCGCCCTCTGTCCCTACTGAGGACGGGCTATTAGAACTAATTCACTCTATTAGTAGTACACATGGGGTGGCCTCTAACTTTTATAAACTATTATGTCAGGGTGCAGATACTGCTACTTGTAGAGCCCAACAAGCCTGGGAGCGCGAACTGCAAACCACTTTAACCCCTGTGCAATGGAGCGTTTTCTGGAGCAAAGTAGTGCGGGTTTCCCGATCTGCCTCAGTTACCCAAACTCTTTTCTTTTTTGCACATAGATGCTTTTATACTCCAGAAAAAATAGCCAAATGGAACACAACTGCTAGGGACCAGTGTTGGTCTTGCCATTCTGCTGTGGGAACCCTCGCTCATGTTATTTATGAATGTCCTCAACTACAGGTTTACTGGGGGCGGGTCTGGGGTCGTATTCAACTTATCTTACACCTCCACGAGCCTCTTTCTTGGAAGATTGTGGGACTCCGCTCAGTGGCGGAGGTCCCCTCTCTTCCTAAGAAGGGTCGCTTTCTCCTTGATTTCATGCTGGGTATAGCCATATGTTTAATCACGAGGAATTGGAAGGATAGCTCTCGACTTACTGTCAATGAATGGTGGAACCTTGTCTGCTTATATAGTAAATATGAGCAGATATCTCGGAGAGCTATTCCCCATACCCAAACTCACTCTCGCTTGTCTAAATGGCAGATGCTCAATGATTATGTACAATCTGCTCATTGCTCCGACATGTCTGTTTAATGTACACTCATCATGTTTCAGATCACCGTTAGGTTTTGTACCACAATAATGTCAGTACACGCCCGTTTCGGGAATGATTAGTTTTCTAGAGAAGAAGCCGGGGGGAGGGGGGTGGTAGGGGTTTACTTTGGTGTATGTATCACATTCTATGTATGTATCTGTCTTTTAGCCGTATGTCTTCCTTTCCTTTGTTGTTATAAAACGAAAATAAAGAATTAAAAAAATTTAAAAAAAAAAAAGAATCCAGCCTTAGCAATTTATAGCATGTTTGTAGAGATGACCAAGGCAGGGATCACCGGGGTCAGTTCCTAATGCCAAGTACTATTTGATGTAAGGTATTTCCTGGTACACATGTTCATATTTACATTCTCTGATACCATATTAGGGTGCACTGCGATTACCTAGCACTTTTCAGGGCCTGTAGAAGACTGGTATGTGGTCTAGGTTGCAGCAGCAGTCATTTCTCATTGGTATTTATGATTAGCTTGCATTAGCAAACTACTGCTAGTGTGAAGAGTAGCTTAGGAGATGCAAGTTTTTCCCAGAGGTCATGGCATTTGTGGGTTCTTTTCAGAATATAGTTGGAGTGGGGACATTCAAAATGTTTACCTGTGTCTGATAATATTGATGAGGGATGTGTTTCTCCATTATATCGCATGGCCCATGCATGCGCCGGATGTGTGCACGGGCTGGCTGAACAGCACTTTGCCTGTGCCGCGGTGAACACATCTACCTCCCTGATTCCGGACCCACTGATATGTTTAGACCCACAGATGCAGAATTAGGTTCAAATGGGGCCCATTTTTAATTTAGAAATGTCCACTGGCATGACGTGCACGTTATGGAATTGGGCTCCACGTATTATGTGTAAAAACAACACAGAAAACACAAAGGCTTATTTTGCTTCATTTCGCTGATGTCAGTATGTTATATATGATTTGTGTGTGCTACAATGATAAACATAAATGAAAATGGCCTTAAAAAAAGAAAAATGAAACTGCTTTCCATAGCCAAAACATAGATGAATATTATTACGTACTACGTGTACTTCGCAAATTTTCAAAGATCAATTTACCTAAAGTGTTTCTCCTCAAATATAAAAGAAAGTTCATATGTTAAAAAGCAGGGCTGGCCTGTCCTCTAGGCAGACTAGGTGACCCCCTAGAGTGGTAGACCCTAGTGACCCTCTTAACAATTTTTGAAAGCAGTGGCTTCTTGCTGCTGCTTTGGCACCACGGCAAGCTTTGAAACACCCGCATGTGTACATGCGTTCATGGCCTACCATTCCTGCTCCCTCTGATGCACCTACCTGCAGGAGGGGGCAGGTATGAGTGCATATATGTGCACGGAACCTTTAAGGTCCAGTATAGGTGACAAAGCAGCAGAACAAAGCTGCCAATGTGAAAAATCATAAAGGGGTCTGGATGCTGCCGACCCCACCCTGCCAAGGTGAAATTATGGATACCAGGGGAGTGGTAGTATGGCAGGGAGGGCAGGGTAATGGGCAGGCCAACCTAGGGCGCAGGAAATCCTTGGGCCAGCCCTGATTAAAAGCATACGTGTACCTTGTTCCTGCTTGTTCCTGCTTTAGGTAGCTCAGGGAACTGGGGTATAAAATAGCAAACACGCTTTTGAAAATCTCATGTACACATGTTGTCCTCTTCTCCATATCTAAACTATCCCCTAGGAACACTTCCACCAATAAAAGCACGTGCAAAACATCAGTAAGTGAAGTGTGATTTGAATCCTGGATTTTCAGCATGCTATCCTACCCACTAGACTACTCCATAAATATTCAAAGGTTTCTATGGAGTGCTGAAAGACTTATAGAACCCACACAGATATATGAAGATACGGTGATCGACACACACACATTAGTATACATTATACAGTGCTGAAAAATAGTTGTGCATCCCATGTGTAGAAATGAGAATTACAGTTTCTTTCTTCTATGATGATACCCTGAAGGCACATTTTTCAAAGGACATCCAAGCCAAAACGTCTAAAATAAAGCTGGCATGTCCCAGTTCAGGCATGATTTCACAAACATGGGCGTGCCCGATATGGATGTCTACAGGAACATCTACAGATATCCCCGAAATAGTATTCCAGAACAGGGATAAGAACATAAGATGTTTCATATTGGGTCAGACCAAGGTCCATCAAGCCCAGTATCCTGTTTCCAACAGTGGCCAATCTAGGTCATAAGTACCTAGCAGTTTCTCAAAAAGACACAGGTTCCACAATGCTTGTATTGGGTCAAGCAGTGATATCCCGTGTCCCTTTTAATAATGGTTTATGGACCTTTCCTCCAGGAACTTGTCCAAACCTTTTTTTTTTTAACTCAGCTATGCTAACAGCTTTTACTACATCCTCCAGTAACAAATTCCAGAGTTTGATTACACGTTGAGATAAAAAAAAAATATTTTCTCCTATTAGTCTTATATAGGTTACCCTGTAGCTTCATTGCATGTCCCCTAGTCTTTCTTTATTCTAATGATGTAAACAATCGATCTACGTTTACCCGTTCCACTCCATCCATTAATTTATAGACCTCTATCATATCTCTCCTCAGCCATCCCTTTTCATGGTTGAAGCACCCTAACCTTTTTAGCCTTTCTTTATAGGGGTATTCTTCTATCCCCTTTACCATTTTGGTGGGTCTTCTCTGAACCTTTCTAATAACGCTATATCCTTTTTAAGATAAGGTGACCAGAATTGCACACTATATTCAAGGTACGGTCGCATCATGGAACGATACAGAGGCATTATAATATCCTTTGTTTTATTTTCCATTCCTTTCCTTATGATACCTAGCATTCTATTTGCTCTCTTAGCCGAAACTGCATAGTAGGCAGAGGATGTTAACATGTTATCCACGATGACGCCTAAATCTTTTTCCTGGGTGGTGGTTCCTAATGTATAACCTTGCATCGTGTCACCATAGTTTGGGTTGTTCTTTCATAGGCGCATAACTTTGCACTTGTCCACATTAAGTTTCATCTGCCATTTGGATGCCCAGTCTTCCAATTTATCAAGATCCTCTTGCAATTTTCCACAATCCTCATGGGTTTTAACAACTTTAAATAGTTTTGTGTCATCTGTAAATTTGATAACCTTACTCATTATTCCCATTTCCAGGTCATTTATGAATATGTTAAAAAACAGCGGACCCAGCACAGATCCCTGGGGTACTCCACTATTCACTTGTCTTCATTGGGAAAATTGGCCATATAGCCCTACCCTCTGCTTTCTATCTTTTAACCAGTTCCTGATCCACAATAGTACACTGCCTCCTATCCCATGACTTTTTAGTTTTGACAAAAGTCTCTGATGAAGGACCTTGTCAAAGGTTTCCTGAAAGACCAGATACACTATATCAATTGACTCACCTTTGTCTACCTGTTTATTCATGCCTTCAAAAAAATATAACAGATTAATAAGACAAGATTTTCCTTGTCTAAAACCATTTTGGCTGTGTCCCATTAAGCCATGGCTATCTACATGTTAAGTAATTTTGTTATTTATGATGGTTTCTACCATTTTTCCCAGTACTGATATCAGGCTTACCAGTCTGTAGTTTCCTGGATCACCCCTGGAATCCTTTTTAAAAAGTGGCGTTACATTGGCCATCCTCCAATCTTCAGGTATTACAGATGATTTTAATGATAGTTCACAGATTACTAATAGCATTTCTACAGTCTCATATTTCAGTTCTTTCAACACCCTTGGATGTATACCATCCGGTCCAGGTGATTTGTTCAGTCTTGAAGGACTGCAAAAGGGGACTGCTACTTCTGGATAGAGCTGCAATTGTAGATATTTACTTCTGGGAATTTTTCTGAATCTTGGGAAAAAAGGAATTTTTTGGATTGAAACTGATTAATCTGTGAACCCAGTATATTTTTTAAATCAGTCAGGGCCTAGTAGCAACAAAGAGTTTTCAGTTTAAAATTAAAACACAACATGGAGCTTTATGGTTAAATTTAGACCCCAAGGCTCCCTCTATCCAAGCAAGGGCTGAGAGACTCCCCCTGGAAATTGATCCATATTACCTTAGAAGCACAGGACAGAGCACTGTGTAGCAGCCAGCTTTTAATAAGTCTTTTTCCCTCTCTCCCTCTCTCTCCAACACCCACCCACCCCTGGGATAATTTTAGCTTTAAAGCTGTATAAACCTCTCAAAGGAAAGGAGGTGCTATATTCACTATCAGGTGCCATATTCACTCTCAGGTACTTCTGTTTGTCCTCATCAGGCATACAAAATAGGGATCTGAGATTAATTAAGCTTCAGGTGAACAAAGTACATTAACATATTAGGTGTATCCCCACATGCAATGAAGCTACAGGGTAACGTATTTAAGACTAATAAAAGAAAATATTTTTTCATTCAACGTGTAATCAAACTCTGGAATTTCTTATCAACAAACAGGGGTGCCCTACACGGAGTGGTGGGTTCACCCCTAAACAAAGACATGGGGTGGGGTGACCTGCACAGAGCGGCAGGTGCACCTACTCTTGCCACCTTGCTGGGCAGACTAGATGGACCATACTGGTTTTTATCTGCCGTCATTTACTATGTTACTATGTTACCGGGGGATGTAGTAAAAGCTGTTAATGTAGCTAGGTTTAAAAAAGGTTTGGTCAAGTTCCTGGAGGAAAGGTCAATAAACCATTATTAAAAGGAACCCAGGATATCACTGTTTGACCCAATACAAACATTGTGGAACCTGTGTCTTTTGGGGAAACTGCTAGGTACTTATGACCTAGATTGGCCACTGTTGGAAACAGGATACTGGGCTTGATGGACCTTGGTGTGACCCAGAATGGCATATGTGCACCAGCCCTTAGTAGGTAACATTGTAAATGACAGCAGATAGAGAAAAGAACTTAAATACCTAAATACAACCTTAAAACTAAGATGCAGACAGCAGTCCAGCAGCAAGATGGGAGTTTTCCAGTTTTGCATTGAGTGTCACATGTATGATTTTCTCCCAGTTGGTGAGGGGTCTTACCTGTGCACTAGGTGCAAAGAGCTCTTGCTCTCAGGGAATGAGTCCAATCTCTGGAGGCTAGAGTTGCAGACTTGGAGGACATAAGGAAGACAGAGAGGTACATAGACGAGACGAGACCTACAGGAATATAGTACTGAAGTCCCACCTCCAGTCTGGCAGCATCCCTGTTGCCATGGAGGAGAGAGGTCATGTGACAGGGGAGCATCACCCTGGTGTGGCGGGAAGTGATCCTTTAGCTAGGACCTGTCCTCCAGGTGATGTAAAACCCTCTCACACTGAGGATGTTTCTCCAGAGCCATGTGCCCATGAGGGAAGGGTTAGGATGGCCATTATAGTTGGTGATTTGATCATTAGGCATGTAGATAGCTGGGTGGCTGGTGTACGTGAGGATCACCTGGTAACATGCTTGCCTGGTGTGACGGTAGCAGACCTCACGTGCCACCTAGACAAGGTCTTAGATAGTGCTTGGGAGGAATCTGCTGTTTTGGTACCTGTTGGTGCCAATGATATAGGAAAATATTGTAGGGAGGTTCTGGAGACTAAATTTAGGCTTTTAGGTAGGAAGCTGAAATCCAGAACTTCCAGGGTAGCATTCTCCGAAATGCCTCCCATTCCACGCACAGGACCCAAAAGGCAGGCAGAGCTCCGGAGTCTCAATGCATGGACGAGACGATGGTACAAGGATGAGGGTTTTAGATTTTTTAGGAACTGGGGAACATTCTGGGGAAAGGAGGGGCTCTTCCAAAGGGATGGGCTTCACTTTAACTGGGATGGAACCAGGCTGCTGGCATTAACCTTTCAAATGAAGATAGAGCAGCTTTTAAACTAGATAATAGGGGAGCGCCGACAGTCACCGAAGAGCGCATAGTTCAGAACAATGTATCCTTGAAGAATACTACCAAAAGAATGAAGTTAGGGCATATCAGGGGAGAGGTTCCAACAAAGACAAAAGTAGCCCAAATGCCCTTGAGTACGGAGCAGACAGAGCTTAAAGATTCCAAATTACCCCTGCCTACCGATAGCCAGATTAATTTGAATAAAATACAGCCTCTAAAATGCTTGTTTGCAAATGCTAGAAGTCTATAAAATAAGATGGGAGAGTTAGAATATATAACACTAAATGAGAAGTTAGATATGATTGGTATCTGAGAGACATGGTGGAAGGCGGACAACCAGTGGGACACTGTGATACCTGGGTACAACTATATTATAATGATAGAGCTGATCAAATTGGTGGAGGGGTTGCACTCTATGTTAGAGAGGGCATTGAGTCACAAAGGATTAAAGTTTTGCAGGAAACACAATTTGTTGTAGAATCTCTATGGATTGAAATGCCATGTAAAAAGGGGAAGGCAATGGCAGTGGGGTTGTACTATTGACCGCCTGGCCAGAATGAACAAATGGATGATGAAATGCTCAAAGAATCAGGGAAGCTAACAAAAGTTACAGCACAGTAATAATAATGGGTGATTTCAATTACCCCGGTATTAACTGGGTCAGTGTCATGGCAGGACATGCTAGGGAAATAAAGTTTCTAGATGAAATAAATGACTGCTTCTTGGAGCAGCTGGTTCATGAACCGACCAGAGGGGAAGCCATTTTGGACCTAGTCCTTAGTGGAACACCAGATCTGGTGCAAGAGATAAGGGTATTGGGGTCACTTGGCAATACTGATCATAGCATGATCGCATTTGATTTAGTTAGTGGAGGAAGGATGGTAAGGAAATCCACAGTACTACCTTTTAACTTTCAAAAGGGAGTCTATGATAAAATGAGGAAAATAGTTAAGGAAAAACTAAAAGGAGAAGTTGCAAAGATTAAAGACTTACATCAAGCTTGGGTGTTGTTTAAAAATACTGTATTGGAAGCCCAGACAAGCTGTATTCCACGCTTGAAGAAAAGTGGAAGGAAGTCCAAAAAACTGCCAGCATGCTTTAAAGGTGAAGTCAGAGAGGCTGTTGTTGCCAAAAAAGCATCTTTCAAGAAATGGTCAAAAAGAGCCAAATGACAAAAACTGGAAACAGCACAAGCACTGGCAAGTTAGATGCAAGACATTGATAAGGCAGGCAAAGAGAGAATTTGAGAAAAAGCTTGCTGTGAAAGCAAAAACGCATAATAAAGACTTTTTCAAGTACATTTGTAGAAAAAATCCTGTGAGTCAGTTGGACCATTAGATAATAGAGGGGTAAAAGGGTCACTTAGAGGGGACAAGGCTATAGCGGAGAGACTGAATGAATTCTTTGCGACTCTGGTTCCATGTTCTGCCGATGTCTTCATCTCCCCCATTGCCTTTCCATATTCCCTCCTGTGGCATCACTATCTGGCCTGGGTGGCATGGTATGTGGCTGGTTACAGTGCTTGGACCAGCCTTTGTTCAGGTGGCGGCACACTAGCCATCTGGCACTACACAGACCACACACTTACATGCTTTATGAGTTCTGTGAAACACAGGGATCCCTGGATTGGACATGCTGGCCTTTGTGTATCTGCTCTATCCAATGCCATCACCATGTCACTACCTGTTTGTCTGTTCTTCCTGTGATATGCTGTGGCTGCTGTACATCCATAGTGTTTGGTGTCTGGTGAATGCGCCCACTGAAGTTGCACACCCACCTCACAGCACCTCCTGCACAGGGCCATGCCCGCACTGCTGTAGTGTGGGTTTTTCTTTGCAGGTTGCAGTGGTGCCATCCTCCACAGGGGGGTGCTCCAGCTTACCCACATGCTGTGTCAGGGCAGGGTTACTGCTTGGGCCAACCAGGGCTGGCAGTGTTGTACTGTGTGGCACTGGTATTTCTCCTTGGCAGGACGAGGAGGATATAAAGCAACTCCCCAAGCACCAAGGACTCCTCCAGGCTGGAGTCAGTCCCACGCAAGCTTAATAAAGTTCCTGAGATGCCAGACCTGATGGAGCTGACACACGCAGAACCCTGGGATTGTATCTTTGAGGACATGGAATATCAGGAAGCCGGACCTTCAGGTGTGTGAGTTTCCTGAATTATCTTATGGTGGATTCGGATTGGACCTGAGAATGCCTAGGAGAGATATAGGCGGAAGGCTTCCCCAACCCTACTCCACCCCATTGAGGAGTAAAAGTTTGTCCAAGTTTAGCACAGTGGTTTAAAATTGTGGAATGGACTGAACCATGGATGAACTGCCTTTGATGTTCTGAACTGTTAATAGCTGAGAGGATATCAGCGAAAAGTCCTCTTGATGGGGCTGTGCTGGTTAGAGCCTTGCCATCCTGTGTGGTAGCCAAGAGGGTGTGTCTGGCTAATTCCATGTGATGAACTTGAAGGAAAACCTAGAATGACTCACTTGAAGCTTTGCCTGTAACTACAGAGACTGCTCATAGAGTAACTGAGTTTTTACTTGGTTTTCCCTTGTCTTGGCTGAGGACAATTGGGTGAAGGAACTGAGCTGTGCCTCAGTCTCACCTGGGGACTATGCTAAACCAGTCTCAAGGGTTACATAGCCTGGTTGCAGACATCAGAGCAAACTCTCCTTCCCAGCCGAGCACACGGAATCTTGAAGCAAGTGCTGCCGCCAGGATGCCTTTCCCTCCCACGTAGCACATGCCGGATTCGGGTGTGTGACAGTAGTCAAAGAATTGTCTCCCTATAAACCCTTGGATAGTGATAAAAAATTGCCATTTGTCTCACTCAATCAATTTGGGTCTTTTTTAATTACAAAATCAAAACACTGTTCTGGATGCTAGGCCAGTGATATGGTCTCCATGGGATGCTGCTGATATTAGCTCTGGAAGAAGATCTTCTGTAATTCCGTATAATGAATTAAATTCTATCTGCTAACCTCTTTTAGCCTGGGGAAAATTATGGCAAGTATGATTCTTAGTGCTTCCACAGATGATCCTTTCCCTCCTTCTTTGCTGAAAGATTTTACAGTTATAGTTTATTAATTTGATATACTACCAATCAAGAACCACATCTTGGCGGTGTATTCTACCATATTTTTCTGCCCCTTTGTTGGTCTTAATAAATTCTAATCTGTCTCAGGACTATATACCAAAGTCGTAGAGTCAGCACTGATTAGACCTTTGGTAAAAGACTATAATTAAGATTTGCTGGATCCTATGAATTATAGACCAATATCTAACTTGCCTGTTTATGTACAAATTATTGAAACAACTATCTCTCAATAGCCGTTGCGTTCCTAGCCCCCTCGGCCCACCGGGTGGTTTGTCGCGCTGCCTCTAATCCAGGCCCAATAGCTCTCCCAGCTGAAGTCTCACAAATATGTATTTCTCTCTCTTTATATAAAGAGAGTACGATATAAATCTATAGAAATGCACAGATATAGATAGCCTATATATCTATAGGAGGAGTAGCCTAAGGGCTTAGTAACCAGGAGACCAGGGTTTGATTCCCACTAGCACTCCTTGTGGCCTTCGGCAAGTCACTTAACCCTTCATTGCCTCAGAAAAAAGGTCTAACAATCTACTTCCAGTCACAGTGCCAAGACAATCCAGGAGCTGCTGGGCTGCCAGCAGTCAGCATTGACTCAAAGGCACACGTTGCATTTTGCATATATCTATATCCATCTATATTCGTATCTATTTACTGTACATGTAGATAGAAATATAGGTAGATATATGGAAAGATATATAGATGGATTTAGATATGGATAGATACGCACGCACACACACACAACACAATATGGGTTCTTTAGATCTTTTCAGAACCTCTAAAACCTGTGTAATGGAGTTATTAGGAAAGCAAGCTGGGAATCCAGGATTTAGTCCTGCTTCTCTTGTTAAAGTTTCTTGTGACATTGGTAAATCACTTCACCTTACTTTGCCTGAGGTTTACACATCAGGCTACATTTACTAAATTACGTTAATGCATTATTACACATTACACTTTAATGCACATTATTGCTATTTAATAGCTATTATTTACTACAGATCTCATTATTGTCAGTGGGAATATTTACTAGTGATATCTGTTAAAATGCAACAAACCACATTAATGTAAGTTAACTCCTTGATTCTAAGCCCTTTGGGGACAGAAAATATCTACAATACCTTATTGTAACTCACTTTGAGCTGCCAATGAAAAAACATGACTTAAAAATGAATACTAAATTGATGGTAAGCTTGAAATTGTACTATTCAAATAGAAACTCCTGGGGGGTTGTGTCTGGAAACAAAAAGAAAAATAACCAGTCAACCATACTTTATTAATTCTCAAATGTGAACATAAAAATAACCATTAATATTGAATTTCTAAGGGTTCATGGACATTTCATAAGAATTGCCACTTCCTTAAAAAATATTTTAACCTTTGTTCTCAGAACTTTTCATTTTTATATTTTCTAAATTACTGTGCTCAAATCCATTAATAATAAACAGCATAAAAGCAATTCTTCATCAGTTAAACTTTTCTTCTTCCAAACTTCTCCACCTTCTAGCTGACAGACACTTTGAATCAAAAGGTCCTTGACTTCAAAGAACTTCTCAGGAGAGTGCTTCCATTATGACATGGACTCTGTTTCGACAGTCTGCATCAGGGAATACAATTCTTTCATGAGGACATCACAAGTGAATCACTTTTAACACAGTACTTTTTTACAAAAAGCCTCTCCTGCTAACTAACAGCTCAAAATAAGACATTGCTGTGTGTGATATGCTGTATATATGATACTTGAGCTCATTTACCATTCCCCTTATACATTGCTATAGTTCTCGAAATTTGTATTATCTGATGGTTCAGTATTCACAAGAAGCTCCCTTTTGTAGTGGCAAAGAATACTGAGAATATTTACAAATTGTTAAGAAAATCACTAGCAGGACAAAACCACCCAGAAAGTCTACTAATACTATTACACATATGAAGTGTTACTATGGTACTACTACATTCACATTATATACAGTCTAGTACTATATATGTTTGTTCCCTTGCTAAAAATAATTCCTGGGGTTCCTAAAATTTCCTGCTCTCAAGATTAAGGAAAGGCACATTTTTAGGAGTTTGAAAACTCAGTTTTGTAATCCATGAAGCTACATGCTAAGTAACAGGAATATATTCATTTTTCCATATCTCTTCTACTGGAAATGTTGTAAACATGAGGGCCAAGATGGTGGACACACGTTAGCCAGGCTCTTCGCACTCCACTGTTACCTTTTTAAACCATTTTTCCTACTGCTCTATCATGCCACATAAGAGGAAGGCAAAACAGTGGGAGCTTTACGGAAGATGCAGCTGGTGCAAGGGTCACTCGATGTATTTGTGTGGCCTGCTGGTGCAGCGTAGATTCCTTCATTAGAGTCAGCGGGAGTGTAAGGAGGCTCACTGCTTCTCTCAGAGCCGGATGTCATGCTGAGCCCAGAGGAGCAGTCAGCCTCGACATAGCCCTCTGTATGCAGTGCTGGGTCTTCTGAGGCAAGTGCACGAGGGAACACCTACAGAGAGAGAACACACTGCACCTACAGAGAGGGAACAGACTGCAGCAGTTCCTGACACAACACAGATGGCAGCAATGGTTGCCGGGGATCCGGTGGTTGCAAAAACTGGCACGGTAGCTGCTTCTTTTCAGCAGATCCAGTAAGGTGTTTCTTCTCCCTCACAACTATCAGTTGCTTTCGGAGTTCAACTTAAGTCTTTCTTGGTGAGACCTTCTCAATTTAATTTTGAGACTCTTTGGGACGGACTGTATGCATTGGGATCTTCTTTGTCCTCTCAGTTTTCTTCTACTCAAACAACCTTAGTGAGCTCATTACAGGTTCTGGAGTAGCAGAAGGTGACTCAGTTATCAGCATGAGTGACCCAGGTTGAAACTAGGTGTGTGGAATTCACAGGACTTATAGGTACTATAGTTAAAGACTTATCCAGTGTTCAGGCCAAAATCGAGTCTTTGGAGAATTCCATCAGGAAAAGAAACTTATGCTTATTAAATTTTCCTCGTGCACATAGAATATCTCCAAAGGAATTATTCAACTCATATGTCACCTCTATTTTGAAAATTCCATAGGAGTCATTGTCTCCTTTGACTATATATTTATTTACTTATTTATTTGGGTGGTTTATATACTGCCTAATCTTGAAGTCAAGGCAGTTTACAGCGAAACTAGATAAGATGTACATAAAACATTCAGGTGTGAGTAACAGAACTTAACTTACTGTATAGTGAACTGTGCTAGCTCAGGTTATGCAGGAACAAGAATGGAGCAAAATTTAAATTATACATGGAGTAACTTATGTACAAAGCAAACAGGGATATGGGCTGGGATGTCATCTCCAAATCAACAGCTTTCCTTTTGATTCTTTAGATTTGACTTGGGTTTTGGAGAGTTCTGGTCCTGAGTTTCACCTGAGAACCACCCTCCTGATTACTGTCGCTCTGGATCTGAATCAGGATTGGTTGCTGAAACTGTATTTTAAATCTAAGGATGAGATATTTATGAGTGCTCAAGTTAAGATGTTTCCTGATGTCTCAAAGATGACCCCAAAGCATAAGAAGCAATTCCTTGTTTTACATCCTAAGGTTATGCAAATGGGGGGAGGGGGGCCCTCTTCTTTTTGAGATATCCTTGTAAATGCTTAATTAAATTTGAAGGGGTTAGTAAGGGCTGTTAGTATAGCTGGGTTTAAAAAAGGTTTGGACAAGTTCCTGGAGGAAAGGTCCATAAACTACTATTAAAAAGGGACCCAGGATATCAATGCTTAACCCAGTACAAGCATTGTGGAACCTGTGTCTTTTGGGGATATTGCTAGGTATGTATGACCTAGATTGGCCACTGTTGGAAACAGGATACTGGGCTTGATGGACCTCGGTCTGATCCAGTATGGCATGCCTTATGTTCTTATGTTCTTATCTTTCTGGATCCTAGCCATCAGACTCAGTTTATTGTTATAAAAAGTTTAGAACACTTGCCACAGTCTTCAGATCCACCAAGTTCTGCTCCATAAGGAAATGGATATAAATGTTCCCAATGGTGAGATGTAAATAATTAAGACAGGAAAAAAATCACCAATGCATCTATCTCAAAATATAAATAACTGTGTCGAGCATGCCAACAGGAGAAGAGAAATTTTCTCAATCTCGAAAGCTGGTTACGTCCCTTTTAATCAAATACTGGTTCGAACTCATTTAATCAAAAAACATTCAACTTTAAATCGGTAATATACCGTAACGTGAATGTTCAGAAGAGTCAAGTCGCCGCACGACGTGCACATTTTGGGTCCCCAAAAGACCCTGTGTCAAGTGCCTGTGGAAGCATCTTCCAAATCCTCCATGTGTGCTCATGAATTAACCACCATTAAAATTCCAAAAAAGACCAAAGCCATTTTGAGAAAGAAGCCATCATATGATTGGCCAACCCAATATGCTGTCATGAGAACCACCATTAAAGAGGGAACAACCCCACAGAGACCGGGGATTCCCTATCCCCTCTGGATAGTAAACGGGCTTTCAATTGTAAAGAATGTGTATGAAATTCCCCTAAAGTTGAACATATATACCTAAGTCATAGAAATTGACCATAAGGTAACCCCCTACAGAGAGGACCAGGATGAAAACTGTGATATTTCAAGAATATTTCTCTTACTGGTTTTCGAAATAAAGTGGTAGTTAATCCATCAGAGCTCTTATAAATGGTAATGTCCAAAAAATCAATAGTTTGAAAATGGATGTGAGCTGTAAATTGTATATTAGGTTTGATGGAATTCAACCATAACACAAATTCATGCAATGTTTCACGAGAAGAAGACCACACGAAAAAAAAAGGTCATCCAAAAATCTACGCCAGAGATGTACATGTTGAAATAAAAGGGATACATAAATTGATGTTTCTTCCATATCAGCCATGTATAAAGTAGCTATAGAAGTCTTTTTAATTCTAATTTCCAATGGATAAGGGAATCCCCGGTCTCTATGGGGTTGTTCCCCTCTTCATTGGTGGTTCTCCTCATGTCAGCATATTGGGTTGGCCAATCATATGATGCCTTCTTTCTCAAAATTGCTTTGGTCTTTTTTGTCATTTTAACGGTGGTTAGTTCGTGAGCACACATGGAGGATTTGGAGGATGCTTCCATAGGCACTTGAAAAAGGGTCTTTTGGGGACCCAAAACATGCACGTCGCGCGGCACCTTGACTCTTCAGAACATTCACGCCATAGTATACTACCGATTTAAAGTTAAGTGTTTTTTGATTAAATGAGTTTGAATCAGTATTTGATGGACGTCACCAGCTTTTGAGATTGAGAACATTTATCTTTTCCTCTTGGCATGCCTGACACAGTTATTTATATTTTAAGATAGATGCATTGGTGATTCTTTTCCTGTCTTGGCCATAAGGAAATGGAGCAGTTAGATTGATAAGTAGAGTATTGCTGTATTGGTTTTGTGTCTTATTTTCTTAGGAATTTGCCTGTAATTTTGCTTTTGGCCTTCCTAATAATTTGTGGACTAGTTAATAATTACTTGATTTTTTTTCTTTCATTGTTTAGTTGGCGTTTATTTGCCTTACCTATGTATATTCTTTTCTGTAACAAGTGTATGTCCTGTTTAAATTGAAAATTTGCATAAATAAAAAAATTGTAAAGACTACAATATTGCTGTACTGGAAAAGCTCTGGGATCATGACCTGAGAAAATAACAGAGAATAAAAAGGGTATGATCACCTGAGTCGCTCCCATTCTGATAGATATAAAGCTGGTTGCAAGGAAACCTGACATGGTGGTAAAGGAAAAAAAACACCAGAACTGCAGTTATAATGGGGGAATCAGTTCCAAGTGTAACCCGAAGGGTTAAAAATCCTGAGAAGCTGGGAATCTTTTGATTGGTGGAGATGAAAAGAGTTTTCTGATTGGCTGAAGGGTTGCAGCAGGCCCAGAAGGAAGCCGGGGCCTAAATTAAAGCTCTGTTGAGAATAGTTCCAGGAGTTTAGGTGGTACATTACCCAAAACGATGTAAACCACAGGGAGATCTGGAGGTCCTGTAAACTTTTAAAACGGGTCTAGTTTGTGTAAAGGGGATATGGGAATATTAAATGTGGAATCCGAATTTGGAAATTTTAATTTTACAGGGTTTAATTTTACAGGATTTAATGTTTAGGGGGTTAAAATCATTAGAGGGATATAAATTTGGGCTCCAATAAAATTAAGGGTTGTTAATAAAATAAGTAAGTAGGTTTTAGATTTTAAAAAGTACATTTAATATTGAATTTAGGGATAAATGAACTTTGTGTCTTAGGGGGCTACCAAAATTGATTATTGGATTACATTCGATGTGGGGGATACCTGAAGGGATAACTTAATTTTAGAAATAGATTGGGGTAAGTTTGGAAGTTTGTTTTGTTAAATATTAGAAAGAAACTGTAGTGTGGCAGGTGCAGGCCTGTGACCCACGGTGTCTGACATAGGCAGGCCAGCATGGCTAGCTTGACCTGTAAATGAGGCCTGTGGAGAGGCATATAGGATTGCACATCCCCCAATATGCTGCTATTGTAAGATAGAACTCAGTAGAAGTATTGAATTAGCTTAGGTAAGCAGAACTGCAGAACTGAGAAATGGAAAAATACAGAAAAGACATGTTTAAAAGTTACTGATAAGGAAAAGTACATCTGCAAAGAAATAATGAGGAGTGCTGACAGATGAGTTACAGAACCTTGCTCTTCTGTATGCACAAATTGGTTCTATAACCTTGAGAGTGTGAAAGTAACAAGTTGATGAACTGACCATTGTAATTGGGACTAGAAGGGGGGCAGGCAGGTGTCATGCCCACAGAAGGGACATAATTGGATAAACTTATCAGTACCGGGACCAATAGAAGAGGTACGGGAGGTACGGGAGGTTACCGGGACCAATGAAATGTTTTTCTATACCTAGAATGGAACAAAAGTCTATAAAAGTTGTTGTAATGCTTGAAAACTTGGCTCAGCCATTTTGAAATTGACTTGCTTGAGACTTGTGCACAAATAAATGATTTGGACCTTCTGAACAGACTCCTGGTATCATTGGTTTGTCTGCGCTTTGCTGCTACATATTCCTTGGTGCATTGGCCGGGAAGTTGTGGAATCAAAGTGTATATAGGGCAATATACCACGACTTTCCGCCTCTATAGGCTTGGTCCTGCCGGGATCGCGCCCTTCCGACGAGGGCTGCTCCCTGGCGCCACCGGTCCCTTGTATCGGAGGGAGCTGGTCGGACCTCGGCGGGTGCCGGGCCCGGTTGGAGCCAACGCCTCGAACCCGAGTGAGGGGAGTCCGAGGTCCAACTCATGCGCCTGCTTGGGAAGTTTGAGGACCGGATCCGGTGAGTATAGTTTTGATTTTGGGTCTAGACAGAAATAGAAAGAGCAGTACTGCCATTGGAATTTGGAATTTGTAATCTCGAGATATTGGGAATTGGTAAGAGAGCATGATCAACTCTCAAGGAGGAGCCGAGTAACCCGGCATGGGAATTCGCTGGGGGAAACCCTCATCCTTTTTGTAATTGGGAAAAAGACTAGTCAGAACAGATAGAAACGAATGCATTCTGGGATACGTTGCTAGCATGATTGTGTGAACGAAGTGTGAATGAGAGGTCTGGCAGCATGGACCAAGTGAAGGCGGACCCCTGATTAGCGCATTTCCTGACCGGGCGACCGCGTTCAGGTCGCGAAAAGGGGGAAGCGATTGTCGTCTTGTCTTGTTATTTGTATTCCCTATACGTTTCCAGGGCCGTGAGGACCCCTTACCCACGGTCCGCCCTCCTTTTCCCTTCTGTCTGTTGTTGCGCGCACACATCGAAATGGGAGGGGCGGGGTCTACTAGAAACACTCCATTAGAATGTATGATCGCACATTTTAAAGAGGGATATTCAGGAGATTATGGTATTAAAATGACAGCAGCCCGTTTGCAGATTTTGTGTACTAGGGAGTGGCCCGATCTAGACCCCATCTGGCGCCGAGAGGGAACGTTCAATGTAGAGATTATTCAGTCAATACACCGTAGAGTGCGGATAGCGCACCCCGATCAGTACCCCTATATAGATTCTTGGTTAAGTATTTGTGAAGATCCGCCCTCCTGGGCGCAGCGCTGTTATGAGGAACAGTGCAGAATAATGTTAGCTAAAACAGATTCTAGACAGAAAACGGAACAGCCTAGAATGAAAGAGCAGGATAAGAAAGCCAAGAAGAAGCCCATCTTGGTAGATCCTGATTCCCCAGAAATAGTCCTCAGGCAGCCCCGAACCCCAGGTCCAGTAAGAGTAGCCCGGCGTCCTGCCCCAGAACCCCAGAGACGGCCAGAGCCGAGGCGGGACCCAACCCCTGATCCCCCTCCCGGAGGAGAAAAAGAGGAAGAACTAGTGGAAAAAGAAGAGGAGGACATAAAAAGCGAGTCAGAAGTGGAGATAGAAGAAGGAGAAAGAGAGAATCCCCCAGATGAGGAGGACAATGTACAAATAATTGAGAAAGCTAGCGCTAGCACTAGCACGCCAGTGAGAGAGAAACCCAAAGCAAAACCTGTTGAGAAAAAGAAAGTGACTCCTGCAAAGGCAACGACGATAACCCTTAGATCCCAAAAGACACCTATGGCAGCCAAACTGTTTCCCTTACGGCAAGTCCCGGGAGTGCCCGTAAAGAATGATAATGATGAAGTGGTAGCGGGACCCCTAACTTATGTGTATATCCCTTTCTTTACAACTGATTTGTTAAATTGGAGGTCGCATTATGCCTCCTATACTAGTAAGCCCCAGGAGCTGACAGAATTAGTAACTAGTATTATGGAAACTCACCAACCCACTTGGCCAGATTGCCGTCAGCTCCTGACCACCCTATTCACTACAGAAGAACGAGCGAGAATTAGAAAAGCAGCTATTGAATGGATGGCAGAAAACCCTGTAGCTCCGGCACAGGGGCAGAATATAATAGACCGTAGGGAAGCAGCTCAGAGAGAATTCCCGAATGAAGACCCCCAATGGGATCCAAATACAGATGAAGGATCCACAGCCCTAGCCCGTTTTCGCCAAGGCTTCTTACAAGGCCTGAGAAGGGGGGGCCAAAAAGCTATGAACCTTTCCAAAGTTGCAGGAGTTATCCAAGGGATAGATGAGAGCCCAGCAGATTTTTATGAAAGATTAACTGAAGCATACAGAATGTATACTCCCTATGATCCCGAGGCACCAGGAAGTTTATGCATGGTGAATTCTGCTTTTGTAAACCAGTCTCAACCAGACATTAGACGTAAATTACAGAAATTAGAAGGGTTTGCGGGCATGAATGCAACACAGTTATTGGAAGTCGCTCATAAAGTGTATGTGAATCGTGATACTGAAAGACAGAGAGAATGTGATAGAAAGATGAAGAAGAAAGCTGATTTTTTGGCTGCGGCCATAGTTGAAAAGAAAAGGGGAGGTGTCCCTAGTCGAAGGAGCAGAGGAAGAGGGCGGGGTCAAGGCAGAGGCCGGACCCAGAGACTAGGCGTGAACCAATGCGCCTATTGCAGAGAGGAAGGACATTGGAGAGATACGTGCCCGCAACTCGAAGACGCCCAGCAAGATGACGACAACGATCATCAGTGGCGAGAAGAAAGACGAGGCCGTCCCCGAGGCCGAGGAGGAGCCAATCGAGAACAATACCAGCGAGAGAGAGGAGGAGCCATTCAAGCATTGGCCACACCAGCCCATGATGAGGATGACGTGGATTAGGACAGACCGGGCTCCAAGTTTGCATTAGGTTTCCAGGAGCCTATGGTCGGAGTACAAATAGGAGACCAAATTATGAACTTTATGGTTGATACTGGAGCACAGCATTCAGTAATAGACAAAAAGATAGCCCCATTCACTACAAAAGCAGTCACCATTATAGGAGCAACTGGTGCCAAGGCCACAAAGTCTTTTCTTCAAAACCGAATATGCAGTCTAGGAGGACAGCAAGTAACTCATCAATTCCTTTACATGCCCGAATGTCCAGTACCACTACTGGGGCGAGATATGCTAGCCAAACTTCAAGCACAAATATCTTTCTCTGAGCAAGGAGAAATGCAAATGACAGTAAATTCCCAAGCCAAGCCAGCAGGAGTAATGCTGCTGACAGTTCCCCGAGAAGAAGAATGGAGGTATTACATTGATGATTCTGTCCAAGACACCTATTTTGAACAAACTTTGAAAAGTATTGATGCACCACCTGGAGTATGGGCAGAAGGCAGTCCCCCAGGCCTAGCCAAGCATATAGCTCCAGTGATTGTAACCCTCAAGCCTAGTGCTACACCAGTGCACGTCAAACAGTACCCTCTCCCAAGAGCCGCAATTGAAGGCATCCATCGCCACCTACAAAGATTGCTCGAATATGGCCTACTAAAAGTATGTCAATCCCCATGGAACACTCCACTTTTGCCAGTAAAGAAACCTGGGACAGATGATTATCGCCCAGTGCAAGATTTGAGAAGAGTAAATGATGCAGCTGAAACCATACATCCAGTTGTACCTAATCCTTACACTCTTCTAGGACTGATACCTGCTGAAGCTACCCATTTCACGGTACTGGATTTGAAAGATGCATTCATTTGCATAAGATTAGCCCCTGTAAGCCAAATATTGTTTGCATTTGAATGGCAGGACCCCATCTCTGGAAGAGGGGGCCAACTCACCTGGACAAGGTTACCCCAAGGATTCAAGAATTCACCTACCATCTTTAGTGCTGCACTAAATCAAGACCTTTCAAGCTATCCAGTAGCCCCGGGGAAGAGAGTGCTTCTCCAGTACGTGGATGATCTGTTGATAGCTGCCGTATCAGAAAGTGAATGTATACTAGCCACCAAAGATCTCTTGCAGTTACTAGATGAAGCTGGATACAAAGTTTCCAGAGCCAAAGCACAGCTATGTCAAAAAGAAGTGAAATACTTGGGATTTCGTATTACCCAAGGAAGCAGAAGATTAGGCAGAGAAAGAAAAGAAGCAGTATGCAGAATTCCAACTCCAACAACCAGAAAGCAGGTCAGAGCCTTTCTGGGAGCGGCAGGATATTGCCGAATCTGGATACCCAACTTTGCCCAAATTGCCAAACCACTGTATGAAGCCACAAAAGGAGAAGAAAAGTCACCACTGGAGTGGGGACTTGAGCAGGACACAGCCTTCCAGAAGTTAAAAGAAGAATTGATGTCATCACCAGCACTTGGACTACCAGATGTCCACAAACCTTTCCACTTGTTTGTACATGAAGCACAGGGAAATGCCTTGGGCATGTTGACTCAGAAATTAGGAAATTGGGAGCGACCTGTAGCCTACCTATCGAAACAATTGGACTCTGTGGCCAAAGGATGGCCACCTTGCTTGAGAGCAGTTGCAGCTACAGCGCTATTAGTGAGTGAGGCAGACAAACTCACACTAGGACAGAACATACGAGTCACTGTGCCACATGCAGTCCTTGCCCTTATGGAACAGAAAGCGAATTATTGGCTCACCAATTCCCGAATGTTGAAGTACCAGAGCATGTTATGTGAAAACCCACAAATACAACTCGAAGTGAGCCATGCCCTGAATCCAGCCACCTTGATACCCATCAGTGAAGAACTCCCAGAACATGACTGTATTGAAGTCATGGAAACTGTGTTCTCTAGTCGACCTGACTTAACAGATGTGCCCATAGACAATCCCGACCAGATCTATTATGTTGATGGGAGCAGTCTCATCCTTGACGGACGACGCTGTGCCGGATATGCAGTCGTCACTCAGCACGAAGTAGTTGAATCATCAGCTCTAGCCTCAGGCACATCAGCCCAGAAAGCCGAATTGATAGCACTCACCAGAGCATTGTTGTTAGGAGAAAAACTTGTGCTAAATGTATATACAGATTCCAAATATGCCTTCACCACCTTGCATGCCCATGGAGCTCTCTATAAAGAAAGAGGACTCATCACATCCGGAGGAAAATCAGTCAAGTATGGTCCCGAGATATTGATGTTACTTGATGCAGTCTGGGCCCCAACACGTGTAGCTGTCATGCATTGCAGAGGACATCAAGCAGGAAAAGGAGAAGTTGCTCGAGGAAATAGATTTGCAGATGCCTCAGCACGACAAGCAGCTATGACAGGACAAATTGCCCCACAAGCTATGCCAATGCAAGCAGCATTGTTTCCAGTACCCTTGAATCTATGGACCCCACGATATACCACCAAAGAATTGGATTACTATTGTGACAAAGAAAATGGAGTATTGAAAGACGGATGGATTGAGCTGCCACCAGAAGAGGGCAGTCAACCTCCAGGACGAATAGTAATTCCTGAACTGTTAGGACCATCCTTTGTCAAAGCTTTCCACGAAGCCACCCACTATGGGAAGAGTGCTATGGAGAAAGCACTCAGACCACATTTCTACATCCCTTTGATGACAACCATATCAGCCTCAGTAGCACGTCAATGTGTAACTTGTGCCAAAAATAATGCCAAGCAAGGCCTTATTACAGCACCCCGAGTTCAGTCAGGAGGTGTCACCCCCATGCACAACCTCCAAGTTGATTTTACCAAAATGCCAAAAGCCAATGGATACCATTACCTATTAGTATTAGTTTGTACTTTCTCTGGGTGGGTAGAAGCATTCCCAACCAGAACTGAGAAAGCCCGAGAAGTTACCAAAGTCTTAATGAGAGAGATTGTCCCCAGATTTGGAATCCCAGCAGTAATAGGGTCAGACAATGGACCCTCATTTGTCTCCCAAGTTACTCAGCAGTTAGCAAAAGCTTTGCAGATACAGTGGAAACTCCACACTGCATACAGACCCCAGAGTTCAGGGAAAGTTGAGCGAATGAATCGGACTTTGAAAGCCCAAATGTCCAAGCTTTGTCAGGAGACACACTTGAAATGGCCCCAAGTGCTCCCCATAGCTTTACTCAGAATACGCTCAGCCCCTGTAAAGTCAACAGGATTTTCCCCTTTTGAAGTTTTGTATGGTAAACCCCCACCAATAGTGCAGGGAGTCAAAGGAAGTTTAGCCCAGATTGGTTCAGAAGTAACCAGACAAGAACTCCTAGCTCTTAGTTTTGTTCTGCAGACTCTCCATACGTGGATCCAAGACCAGTTGCCTATCAACTTGACAGAACCCTTGCATCCCTACCAGCCTGGAACTTCGGTGTGGATCAAAGATTGGAAGAAGATACCGTTGGAACCCCATTGGAAGGGACCGTACACCGTCATCCTGTCTACCCCAACTGCAGTAAAGGTAGCCGAGATCGACGCCTGGATCCACCACAGCAGAGTCAAGCCCGCCGCCGATCCTGAACCAGAGCAGTGGACAGCAGAGCAGCATCCTGATGTACCCTTGCGAGTTACTCTGAGACGGCAACCAGCAGCATAGACACTTCATCACAAGTGCTTTGCAGTAGCCAAGTCTTTCGAAGAGGATTGCTGTTTTCCATGCAGCAACAGTTTTGTTTCAACGAACCCAACTCGTGTGTGATTTGACACACTACTTTGAGACTACATTGACTGAGCCAGACTTCACAAGCCAACTGAATTGCTAAGTTGGTTAATGTGTACTGGACATCTTGAGGATCTTCAATCAACACTCAGCACCCGTTAAATTGCTTCATTAGCAAACGGGACGAAGAATAAAAGACCGTCGTGATCAAGATCAGCAAGCTGAGGATTCAGAAGAACTCCAATCAACATCAACATGTATCTTTGTTTTTGCTTTGCCTTGGTTGCCCTCTTTGGAGGTTTTGAACTGACTTATGCTTTACCTCCATGCACTGCTTGCATTACTTCTACTAGAACTGGACTGAAAGTAACTCAGACTTTACTTTACCATTCTTACTATACTTGCAAGGGAACAATAACTCGGTGTATCTATAACACCACTGAACTAAATGTTTGCACTCATGGCAAAATCAAAGCATGCTATAATCCGCATCAGAATCCATCCTATTACACGTTAGAAATAAGATGGAAGGATGCAGATGGACCTATATTAGCTGCTACACCACCACTTAAGGACATTACTAAACCTGCTCTTTTGAATTTTGATGCATGTAATGCCATTAATAGAGATAGTCAGTCCACCTGTGGTACATGGGAGAAGGCGTATCGAAATGACCATAAGTATATGTGTCCAGAAGGTGCCACAAATTGGTGGAAGTGTACAGGTAAAACGGGATCAGGCTATAGTACTGCTACAGCGGCAGATTACTATTGCCCGTATTGGGGATGTGTTTTTTATGCTACCTGGAACACTGGTATAACTGATGAGAAAATAGATAAGCGGATGGCTACTCTAACCAAGCCAACCACAAATGATAAATGTCAGAAAGATGCTTGCAACCCCTTACACTTGCGTGTACATAATCCCCATGCATGGAAACAAGGATACAAGTTTGGTTTACGCATTGCTGGAGGAGCAATAGATCCAGGGACCATTGTGTATATCAGATTGAATACTCAAGCCCATAAGTCATCTAGATATCATATTCATAATACCTTTTATGAAGCTATGCATGTAAATAAGTTTGAGATCCCTCACCCTTCACAGAATTTGTTTTTAGAATTAGCCGGAGCAGCAGTAGTATCTAGTCTTAAGATCACAGATTGTTATTTCTGTGGCGGAACCCAAATGGGAGACCAATGGCCCTGGGAAGCCCAAGAATTGAATTATTCCATGATTTACAATCAGACTGAGTTACACAAGACTACCAGTGAATGGGTGTTAGCGCACTCAATCGTTGGACGTCTTTGCTATGCCAGAACTGGACCCCAGTTCACCCAAAAGGTAGGACAGCTGGTCTGTCTTAGCCAGAAGTACTATAATGCCACGACCAAAGGGACAGCCTGGTGGTCGGGAATTGGACATCCTGAACCTCCTAACCCATTGGCTAGATTTCCTGAACTTGCAGGCCTATGGACTAACCTTGCCAAAGTCCAAGCCTGGCAAGCCCCACCTGGCCTATATTGGATCTGTGGAAACCGAGCATATGCCCAACTTCCACCACACTGGGGAAGAGCATGTGTCTTAGGAACCATCAGACCTTCTTTCTTCCTGTTAAACACTGAACATGGAGAACAATTAGGATACCCTGTATACACTACCCACAGACACAAACGAGCATCAAGACAGAAAAGAGAAGCCTTACAGATAGGCAAATGGGAAAAGTGGCAGGGTGATGATTGGCCACCAGAAAGAATTATTGAGTATTATGGACCTGCCACTTGGAATGATGATGGAATGTATGGTTATCGTACTCCAATCTATATGATCAATCGTATTATTCGCTTACAAGCAGTAGTTGAAATAATAACCAATGAAACTAGTCATGCTCTTACGCTCTTAGCTAGACAAAGTACTCAGATGCGCACTGCTATATACCAGAATCGCTTAGCACTTGATTATTTGTTAGCAGCTGAAGGAGGAGTATGTGGTAAGCTGAATTTAACTAATTGCTGTTTGAAAATAGATGATAAAGGTCAAGTAGTTGAAGAAATTGCTAAAGATATGCAAAGACATGCTTATGTGCCAGTACAGACTTGGCACGCATTGAAATTTCCTAACTGGTTTGCTAACCTTTTCTCTTGGCTGGGAGGATTTAAGACTTTCATTGTTTTAGTACTAATCCTTGTTGCTGTTATCCTCTTATTACCATGTTTAATCCCATGTTGTATGCGTTCCATTCATAGTGCTATTGATAGTACAGTAGAGCGGAAGACCGCAACTAAAATAATGGCTTTATACAAAGCTAGCCCTAGTAGAAATCCTTCAATCATGATGTGATTCTTCTAAAAAGGTGATTTAATTCTCACACCTTATTGAGTAATAGGGTGAGATTAATCAAAGGGGGGAATGTGGCAGGTGCAGGCCTGTGACCCACGGTGTCTGACATAGGCAGGCCAGCATGGCTAGCTTGACCTGTAAATGAGGCCTGTGGAGAGGCATATAGGATTGCACATCCCCCAATATGCTGCTATTGTAAGATAGAACTCAGTAGAAGTATTGAATTAGCTTAGGTAAGCAGAACTGAGAAATGGAAAAATACAGAAAAGACATGTTTAAAAGTTACTGATAAGGAAAAGTACATCTGCAAAGAAATAATGAGGAGTGCTGACAGATGAGTTACAGAACCTTGCTCTTCTGTATGCACAAATTGGTTCTATAACCTTGAGAGTGTGAAAGTAACAAGTTGATGAACTGACCATTGTAATTGGGACTAGAAGGGGGGCAGGCAGGTGTCATGCCCACAGAAGGGACATAATTGGATAAACTTATCAGTACCGGGACCAATAGAAGAGGTACGGGAGGTTACCGGGACCAATGAAATGTTTTTCTATACCTAGAATGGAACAAAAGTCTATAAAAGTTGTTGTAATGCTTGAAAACTTGGCTCAGCCATTTTGAAATTGACTTGCTTGAGACTTGTGCACAAATAAATGATTTGGACCTTCTGAACAGACTCCTGGTATCATTGGTTTGTCTGCGCTTTGCTGCTACAGTAGTACACCTGTCCTTGGCACAATTCAAATTTTAAAAGCATTGAGAGAAAGCTGCTGAGATCCTGATTAAGAAGGTGCCAGTGGTATTATGTTAGCGAGATATATAGATATAGTTTAGGGCAGAAAAGGAAATTTACATAGAAAATAATATGAAAAAGTGGTTTAAAATGGAGATTTGATTAACATTCTAATAGTAAACAACCTGTAGAATTTTAGCAACGCAGCATGTGATAGGTTAGTGGCAGTCACACTAGCTGAGTAGAATTCCTGTTTCCTAGGAAACAAAAGTTTTTCTGTTTAACAGACAATGTGAGCTTTACCTGGAGGAAGGTGCTTTTTTGTTGGTTGTCCAGGAAGAAGCAGCTAGTATACAGAAAATGTGAGCTTTACCTGGAGGAAGGTGCTTTTTTGTTGGTTGTCCAGGGAGAAACAGCTAGTATACAGACAATGTGAGCTTTACCTGGAGGAAGGTGCTTTTATGTTGGTTGTCCAGGGAGCAGACACAGGAAAGCACAGAAAAAGAGAGCTTTATCTAGAAGAAAGTTATTTTTCTGCTGATTGTCAGTTAGAGAGCAGACTCTCTAGGAAAATTGATTAGGTTAAAGGTGCAAGCCAGTTTTTATTTGTGTGTAGTGAGATATTGAGTCAGACACGTTGTTTTCAAGCAAAGTTTGCTCTGCAGTATCCCTGAAGACACATTGGTGTGTGGATGAGAGAAACTTACTGTGGTCAGATAAGTATTATTCTGCCAATGAGAATAATTCTTTAACTGGTTCTCTGTCTTAGTTAAATAATAGTGCAGTAGAGAGAATTCTGTTCTTATTATTCTGTCTTAAATGTCACAGCTTCCTATGCAAAGATGTATTGCTAATGGCAATTTATAAATTGTGGATAAACTCCTTGTATGACAAGTTGCAGAGTTTGCAAGAGAGGAGAATTGCATCACATTACTGAAACACTGTCTTTAAGAAAAGAGAGTTTATATAATGTTGGTGCCTAAAAGAGAAGTTTTACTGAAGGTGTGAAACAGCACTGGAAAAGCTGCTTAACAGGAAATATTGGATGTGCATAAGTGTAAACTAGTGGCGCTATTGCTATTCTAATACACAAGCTATTGGAGTGTATTAGTTTGAGAAAAGTAATTATTGAGACAGAGAGAACGTAGCCTCATAAGGTATACAAGTTGCTACAACCTAAGGAAAAGCTCAAAGCTCCTATAGAGAGTAATAAAAAATAGGAAAAAGACTGAGAAGACACAAGTAGCAGGGAATTTTAATTATCTTTTATTTTTACCCAGAGATAGAGCCCTGTAAGTATATACTAAAGTTGTCCCAGAGAAGCTGTTTTCTGAAGATACCTAAGGAGAGACAGGGTTTTCCTTCCTTTAAGTTTTTAAAGATAGGTGAGGGTGAAGAACCACGGATCTACTCTGCAAGGGCCCCAACGCTTCTACCGTCGAAGAAGAGGTACAACGCTGATTACGCCAACGCCTACCAACTGGGAAGAAGGAAGCTAAGTATAGACTGCTGCAGTGGACTTTTAAGCTAGAATTTATAATAAAACTTGGGGAAAAGGGGGAAATTGTTGTGTGAACATTCTTAATGTTAATATTATATCAAATAAAATGTGATTTCTTTTCCCATTTGAACACTGCTTGAGTACTTAGAGTTAACAAAATAGTGAATGCTAAAGTAGCACTCTTGAGGAAACGTTCAAACCCCTACTTATGTGCGCCCTGCTGTGAATACTAGGGGGGGACGCGTGGTCCGGCTCTTGGGGAATAACAACTGGCCTGCTACCGTGATCGGCAGCCGACACCCCTGTCGGCCGCTGCAAGCAGAGCCTGGGCCAGCGCTCGAACCCCGAGGGGGTCACAGGAGGCGCGGAATTGGCGTCACGGACAGGATTTTTCATTTTATTTGGGGGTTATTCCACGATTCTTATTGTAAGTAGCTACAGCAGACACAAAATTGTTGTTTCTAAGTGACACTCCTGTTGGCTGGAGGAGATTGAGTACCTTAGCGCCATGGAAGACTGGGCTGCGGAGCTGAGAGATGAATGGCGAGCATACAGAACCAGGATGGAACTGCAGGAGGAAGAATTGAGGAGGAGAGAAGAAGCTGTAGTGAGAACGCAGGAGGAGCAACGGAGAGAACGGCAGATTCTGGAGAGATTCATAGAAGGCCCTAGGATGCCGACAGCCATGTATATTCCCAGGGATAAAAAGATACCTGATTTCGCGGGTATGCCAAAGAAACATGGAGATTATACGGTGGAAGAATGGATAGAAAGGACAAAAGCGGCACTAAAAGTTCTTAGAATACCTCCGGAAGATCAACTAGAAATTGTTAAAGACCATTTCATTGGACAAGCTAAAGACACAGCTCGTTTTGTTCCACCGGATACACAAAATTCGGTAGAAGACTTATTTGATGTACTAAAAATCGTTTATGGTGATAAAGTTCCTGTGAGCATACGAATCAAGGAATTTTATGACAGAAGGCAAGAACTGGGGGAAGATATGCGTACTTATGCATATACGCTACAAGAAAAGTTAGTTAGGATTGAAGCTATTGATCCTGATTGCTTTAGGTATCCTCAGAAGATACTAAAAGAAAGATTTGTATTAGGAATAAGAGAAGAAAGTTTGCGAAGAGAAATGAAGAAAAGATTGGAGAGAGTTCCAGAAATAACTTTTGCATCCTTATTGCAAGAAGCGGTTAAGTGGTCTGAGGAAGATGTGTCATGTGATTGGAGAGAGGGAAACGTGAAGATTTTGTCGAGAGGTCGCAATGAAGCTACAGTAAGAGGAGCTACTGTGGAAACAAATTATGAAATGGAGATTAATGAATTGAAACATATGATGACTGAGTTACTTCAAGAAAAAAGACAGCGACAAGAACCCAGTTACTACTCACGACGTATCTGGAATGGTAATAATCCGTCATATGGGTCTGATTATGAGAGAACCACATACAGGGCGGTGGGTCCAAGAAGGCCAGAATATGTTGAAAGATACCCAGTACGAAGGGTACCACTAAGAAACGAGAGAGGAGACCTAGTGTGTTATCGATGCTTTGAATCGGGACATGTGGCAAGACAATGTAGGAGTGAGCGAGTATGGACTCCAGAAGTGACTCAGACTGATGTTCCTGGTGATTCGTCTGATACTGCACAAGACCCATCAAGAATAAAAGTTAACGCTAGAATAAATACAAGTAGTACAGTGCCAGTTAATCCAGATGATTATCAACGGAAACAGGTTATGTCTCCAATTCGGACCCCAGTGAAAACAGAGACAACTCGTACCAAGTTACCCTCCCCATCTACTATTCGAGTATTACGAGTAAGTTCCCTTGGAGATGAGGATGAAGAACGGAAAATATTTGGAAAAAGTCCGATAATAGAAGTTATAATGGCTGGAGTACCAGTAAGGTGTTGTATAGACACTGGGTCAGAAGTAACGACCTTGACAGAAAGCTACTTCCAACAACATCTGAAGGAATGTAATCAAATGCAAGAAGCAAGTCTAATAAAGTTATCCGCTGTGAATGATGTAAACATTCCAATAGTGGGATGTGTGGAGGTGGATATGACGTGTCTTGGACAAGAAGTAAAGCATTGTGGCGTACTCATAGTAAAAGATGATATGGCCTACAGAAAAGTGAACATGACACCCGGAATTTTGGGCATGAATGTATTGCAAGAACTAAATTGGGATGCAGTGGCCAATAGCTGGCTTAAGGGAGGAGAGATTTACAAAATACGGAGACAAGTGCAGAATAACAAAAACGAAAAAATTGGATTTCTCAAGTTGATTGGAAGAAAAAGAGTGACACTTCCTCCACTGTCTGAGACCACGTTACTAGGAAGCTGTACTAAGTTGAGAGAATATGCAGTAACTCCTACCATCTTGGAAGAAGAAATAAAATCTGAAGATTCCATAATCAAGATTCGAGAGGTGCGGGAGAGGCTATGGCCTAATGCAGAAAATGTGATAAAATCTCGTGAAGTAATGTGTGCTAGACAAATTCTAAGTTGCTCCAGATTAGAGTTACAACAGAGTCAGAGTGAAGATTCAGACTTACAAAAGGTTCTGTACCATCTTAAAAAGAAAGACCCTGTTGATATCCGCAGCTGGACCAGTAATCAAAAGAAGCTTTGGAGAGAGCGAGGCCGATTACACTATGAAAGAAGTTTATGGTATCGAAAAATGATTAATCCCCGAGATAATATGGAAATCATGCAATTCATAACTCCGGAAAAGTTACGCAAAGAAACCTTTCAAGCGAAACATGATAATGCTGGGCATCCAAATGAAGAGATTACACTAAAGAATATAAGAAAAGATTATTATTGGACAAACATGAACCGAGATATAAAGATGTGGATCAGACAGTGTTCACGGTGTATTTTTGCAAAAGATTTGTTTCCTAAGGAGAGAGCTAAATATAAAACCTTTCAAGCAAGTTATCCGCTAGAAATTTTGGCTATGGACTATATAACTTTAGAAGCTAGTACTAATGGGATGGAACATGTGTTGGTGTTAACGGATATGTTTACTCGATATGCAGTGGCTGTGCCTACGAGAAATCAAACGGCTCAGACAACGGCTAAAGCAATAGTACATCACTGGATGAATTATTATGGGTGTCCAGCGCAGATACACTCGGATCAAGGTAGAAATTTTGAGTCAGCTACTATTCGTGAACTTTGTAATATTTATAATATGAGAAAAAGTCATACCACTCCTTATCACCCTCAAGGTAACGCACAATGTGAGAGATTTAACCGCACTTTGTTGAACATGCTAAGAACCCTGACAGATGAAAAAAAGAAAAGATGGGCTGATTATGTACCGGAATTAGTATTAGCCTACAACAGCAGCGTACATAGCTCGACTGGATATTCACCATTTTATTTGTTGTTTGGTAGAGATTCCAGACTACCGTATGATCTACAGACAAAGACTTCAGAAAACAGAGCAGAAAAACTTGACGATTGGGTTGAACAACATCATCAGAGACTTCGGAAAACCTTCCTTGTGGCACAACAAGAATCAGCACGAAGGGCGGCAGTTAAGAAGCGACGCTTTGACCGTTGTTCGAGAGGTGCACTCATATCTGAAGGAGATAGAGTGTTACTTAGAAACAACAAGAGTAGGGGAAAGCGTAAACTCAAAGATAAATGGGAGAATTCACCTTATGAAGTATTACATGTGTTTGAACCAGGGGGAAGCACATACAAAATTAAAGATAGGCTTGGAAATTGTAAAGTAGTGCATCGAAATAATATTAGGTTATTGCCAAATCCCTTATGGAGTACCTGTGTAATTCCAAAAGTTTCTGAAACAAATGTAGAAACAGATGATACTGCAAAGCAATCTTATGCGACACCAGAGTCCATAGAAACTGTTTGGTTCCTAGAAAATGGACCTGAAAGTAATATTGAATCAGACCAAATAGGAGAAAATGTTAGTGAATGCATGGAACCGGAGATAGAGGTAGAGATAATTGAGAATGAGGTGCCGTGCTTAAGACGCTCAGAAAGAACCAATAAAGGACAAAAACCTGCGTACCTAAAAGAGTTTGTAATGTGTTAGATTTCATTTTGTTTTTAAAAAAAAAATGAAATAGGTGTTGCAAATGTCGGGTCGACATTTTACTTAGCAAGGGTGAATGTAACCCGAAGGGTTAAAAATCCTGAGAAGCTGGGAATCTTTTGATTGGTGGAGATGAAAAGAGTTTTCTGATTGGCTGAAGGGTTGCAGCAGGCCCAGAAGGAAGCCGGGGCCTAAATTAAAGCTCTGCTGAGAATAGTTCCAGGAGTTTAGGTGGTACATTACCCAAAACGATGTAAACCACAGGGAGATCTGGAGGTCCTGTAAACTTTTAAAACGGGTCTAGTTTGTGTAAAGGGGATATGGGAATATTAAATGTGGAATCCGAATTTGGAAATTTTAATTTTACAGGGTTTAATTTTACAGGATTTAATGTTTAGGGGGTTAAAATCATTAGAGGGATATAAATTTGGGCTCCAATAAAATTAAGGGTTGTTAATAAAATAAGTAAGTAGGTTTTAGATTTTAAAAAGTACATTTAATATTGAATTTAGGGATAAATGAACTTTGTGTCTTAGGGGGCTACCAAAATTGATTATTGGATTACATTCGATGTGGGGGATACCTGAAGGGATAACTTAATTTTAGAAATAGATTGGGGTAAGTTTGGAAGTTTGTTTTGTTAAATATTAGAAAGAAACTGTAGTACACCTGTCCTTGGCACAATTCAAATTTTAAAAGCATTGAGAGAAAGCTGCTGAGATCCTGATTAAGAAGGTGCCAATGGTATTATGTTAGCGAGATATATAGATATAGTTTAGGGCAGAAAAGGAAATTTACATAGAAAATAATATGAAAAAGTGGTTTAAAATGGAGATTTGATTAACATTCTAATAGTAAACAACCTGTAAAATTTTAGCAACGCAGCATGTGATAGGTTAGTGGCAGTCACACTAGCTGAGTAGAATTCCTGTTTCCTAGGAAACAAAAGTTTTTCTGTTTAACAGACAATGTGAGCTTTACCTGGAGGAAGGTGCTTTTTTGTTGGTTGTCCAGGGAGAAGCAGCTAGTATACAGAAAATGTGAGCTTTACCTGGAGGAAGGTGCTTTTTTGTTGGTTGTCCAGGGAGAAACAGCTAGTATACAGAAAATGTGAGCTTTACCTGGAGGAAGGTGCTTTTATGCTGGTTGTCCAGGGAGCAGACACAGGAAAGCACAGAAAAAGAGAGCTTTATCTAGAAGAAAGTTATTTTTCTGCTGATTGTCAGTTAGAGAGCAGACTCTCTAGGAAAATTGATTAGGTTAAAGGTGCAAGCCAGTTTTTATTTGTGTGTAGTGAGATATTGAGTCAGACACGTTGTTTTCAAGCAAAGTTTGCTCTGCAGTATCCCTGAAGACACATTGGTGTGTGGATGAGAGAAACTTACTGTGGTCAGATAAGTATTATTCTGCCAATGAGAATAATTCTTTAACTGGTTCTCTGTCTTAGTTAAATAATAGTGCAGTAGAGAGAATTCTCTTCTTATTATTCTGTCTTAAATGTCACAGCTTCCTATGCAAAGATGTATTGCTAATGGCAATTTATAAATTGTGGATAAACTCCTTGTATGACAAGTTGCAGAGTTTGCAAGAGAGGAGAATTGCATCACATTACTGAAACACTGTCTTTAAGAAAAGAGAGTTTATATAATGTTGGTGCCTAAAAGAGAAGTTTTACTGAAGGTGTGAAACAGCACTGGAAAAGCTGCTTAACAGGAAATATTGGATGTGCATAAGTGTAAACTAGTGGCGCTATTGCTATTCTAATACACAAGCTATTGGAGTGTATTAGTTTGAGAAAAGTAATTATTGAGACAGAGAGAACGTAGCCTCATAAGGTATACAAGTTGCTACAACCTAAGGAAAAGCTCAAAGCTCCTATAGAGAGTAATAAAAAATAGGAAAAAGACTGAGAAGACACAAGTAGCAGGGAATTTTAATTATCTTTTATTTTTACCCAGAGATAGAGCCCTGTAAGTATATACTAAAGTTGTCCCAGAGAAGCTGTTTTCTGAAGATACCTAAGGAGAGACAGGGTTTTCCTTCCTTTAAGTTTTTAAAGATAGGTGAGGGTGAAGAACCACGGATCTACTCTGCAAGGGCCCCAACGCTTCTACCGTCGAAGAAGAGGTACAACGCTGATTACGCCAACGCCTACCAACTGGGAAGAAGGAAGCTAAGTATAGACTGCTGCAGTGGACTTTTAAGCTAGAATTTATAATAAAACTTGGGGAAAAGGGGGAAATTGTTGTGTGAACATTCTTAATGTTAATGTTATATCAAATAAAATGTGATTTCTTTTCCCATTTGAACACTGCTTGAGTACTTAGAGTTAACAAAATAGTGAATGCTAAAGTAGCACTCTTGAGGAAACGTTCAAACCCCTACTTATGTGCGCCCTGCTGTGAATACTAGGGGGGACGCGTGGTCCGGCTCTTGGGGAATAACAACTGGCCTGCTACCGTGATCGGCAGCTGACACCCCTGTCGGCCGCTGCAAGCAGAGCCTGGGCCAGCGCTCGAACCCCGAGGGGGTCACACAAGCAATTATTCTGGGATTCGTGAGGAAAGCAAGAAGATCCTTAAGTACCAGGAAATGCAATAAGAGACTAAGAAAATGCGGCAGAAAGATACAGAAATATTTTCTATCATATTGGGAGCTACAGTGCTGATTAAAAGGAATTTCCAATCACATCTTAATAAGTTGCCTACACATGTTACATCTTATGAACTCCAGAGGGAAGGTTTCTTTGGCATGATGCAAGTGCTATGCTGAGTGTTAGCAGTAGATTTGAGAGACTGAGATCATACTCCATATAGCATGGCTTAGGAGTGAGATTCATTACTGTCATGGAATAAACAAAAAGAACCCATTTGGAGAAATTTCCCATACAAGAAACCCAGGAGAACTTGATAAATGAAGACAGTCCAAAATGTCAATTGAAGAAAAAGAAGGCAGGGGAAAGACCCACAAGTGGAGAAACTGATTGAGCTCCTAGCCTATGTGGAAAGAGATTAATATGCTGGGTTCCAGGCAAGGGAAAGATCAACCAAGTTGAATTTAACAACTAATTTAGAGTATAATAAGTAAGATCAACAATGTCATAACCTGTATAAATTGAAAATCTATTAATATCATAGAAATAAATTGAATATGATATTGTGCAGCAAAAATTATTATTGAATGATTACTAAAGAAAACACAGAGAGATTGATACTTCCAGCTTTGGACAATGGATTACAGAAAAGATGGTTTATAGTATGCATTGAAAAAACTGGTAAAACAAACATATGTAGATTCTGTAAGAAAAAGCTGGAAACCGTGACTCATCTCATAGCTGGCTGTGAAGTTCTGATAAGAAGTCCAAACACACCACACAAGGGGCACAAATGTATCCGCAATTCAATGAAGCACACCTGAAAAGAGTGGAAAACCAGGTCTTTACCTAAAGAAAACGTTTATTTCAAAAAGCTCAGTTTCAGCGGTTAAGCCTTCATCAAGGGTCAGACTTCCAAAAAAAAAAAAAAAGAAAAACAACATTCTTAAGGGAATTCACGTGACAGTTCTTAAAGCATCCAGTTTCTGAACTAGCACCGAAACCTGGTCAGGTTTCCGCTCCTTTTCGGTGTGCAAAGTTCTAATGGTAGAAAATTTCTATATAGAAAAGCACAATAAAATAAAAGGTCTCATCCACTGGAAACGCTGTAAACATCACTGTACCAGAAAAGCACTGGAATCATGACCTTAAGAGAATGAAGATGTAATGATCACCTGGGATACTTTCATTCTGATTGATAAAGGGCTGGAGGCAAGGAAGTCAGACATAGTGATAAAGGAGAAGAACACCAGAATGGCAATGATAGATGTATCAGCCCTAAGCAACTATTCTGTGAATCACATTGAGAGGGAGAAGATCTTCAAGTGCCAAGAAATACAGTCAGAGACCAAGAAAATGTGGCAGAAAGATACCAAGAAATTTCCCATCTTGTTGGGTACAAAAAGGCTTAATTAAGAGGATCCATACATGCTGTATCTGATGATCTCCAGAAGGAGGCTCTCTTTGGCATGATACAAGTACTATGATCAGCATTAGCAGTAAATTTGAGAGACTGAGATCATAGTCCACATACCCTGGTTTAGGAGTGAGATTAACGACTGCATTGGTTTGTGCAAAACTAAGCGACTTTATTGGAGACCCTTTCCTTATTTAGCCCTCCTGGGAAGACTGTGTTTAGTAAAAATATAAATCTTTGTTCTTCCTGGGTCAGCCTACGGTTCAAATTTCCCCCACGAGGGGAAGGAAAAAGCTTCTTGATGACAAAAACCTTTATGTCATCTGGTTTATGCTGTAATTGATGCCAGTATTCCACTAGTGGAGCTGTAATAATCCATCTTTTAATAAAACTTTTATGTTCCTGGATACGCGTTTTAACAGCACGGATAGTTTTGCCAACGTACAAAAGGGAACAGGGGCACATAATAACGTAGACAACATGTGTGGACAAACAGTTGGTATAAGTGTATAATTGGTACTGTGTGTTGGTACCAGGATGTGTAAAAAAACCGTTCAGTATGATAGCATGTCTGCAGACAGAACACTTGTTGCATTTGTAGTGTCCTTTCTTTTTGAGTGAAGGGATCGAAACTGAAGGCATATATGAAGAAACCAACATGTCTCCTAAATTGCGTTCTCTATTATGTGCAATGGTGAGGCGTTGGTTCAAAAAACAAGATCGTGTCTGCAAAATATGCCAATGAGACCTCAAGATTTTTTGTATCTTAGAAGAAAGATACGAAAATCGAAGAATGCAAACAAATTTATCATCAGGTGGTTTATCTTTAGGTAAAAGTAACTGTTGCCTAGAGGAACAATGGGCATGTTCAAAACCTTTTTTGGATACATTCTTTCGGATAACCTCTGGCATGAAAACGTGCTGCCATTTGAGAGGATTTCTTCTTGAAATAATCGTTGTCAGTGCATAACCGCCGAAGATGTAAAAATTGCGAAACAGGCCGATTCTTTTTTAGTTGGCTATTATGGAAACTCTCAAAAGGAAGTAACTTATTGCGATCTGTGGGTTTGCGATAAATAGTGGTTGTGAAACCATCTGAGATTTGCTAATGAGAATATCGAGGAAAGGGAGTTCTATAGAGCTAAATTGCATCTTAAATTTTAAGTTATTATCCAAACCGTTAAGCCAATTATGAAATTCCTGTAATTCATTGTGAGATCCCTTCCAAAGTACTAAAATGTCATCTATGTACCATTTCCAAGAGATGATGGAGGGTGAAAAGGGGCAATTCTTCAAATAGGTGTCTTCAAATTGTGCCACATAGAAATTAGCAATGTCGGGTGCCATGGCGGCACCCAATGCTGTGCCTTTAATTTGTGCTCTTGCTGTTATTACTAAATATTTAGAACAGCGTACCTCACCCGTTCGTACACCTACTCATTATTTGATTGATTTGGTCCATATTGCTCTGACTAAAAATTATTTTTTGTTTAATGTTTTTCCAACAAATTAAAGGCACAGCAATGAGTGCCGTCATGGCACCCGACATTGCTAATTTGTATGTGGCACAAACCACCTGATGATAAATTTGTTTGCATTCTTCGGTTTTCGTATCTTTCTTCTAAGATACAAAAAATCTTGAGGTCTCATTGGCATATTTGCAGACATGATCTTGTTTTTTGAACCAACGCCTCACCATTGCATATAATAGAGAACGCAATTTAGGAGACATGTTGGTTTCTTCATATATGCCTTCAGTTTCGATCCCTTCACTCAAAAAGAAAGGACACTACAAATGCAACAAGTGTTCTGTCTGCAGACATGCTATCATACTCAACGTTTTTTTTACACATCCTGGTACCAACACACAGTACCAATTACCGTAAAACCTCTAATAGACCGCCACCTCTAATAGAACACCACCTCTAATAGACTGCCACTCCGGCAGAGAGGTTGAAAAATAGAGCGCCACCTCTAATAGACCGCCACTCTCACCTTGTGTAAATTTGCTGCATTTAACATTCATGTGTAAAAGAAACAAAGATTTTCTCATAGAGTTTCTTTCTTTGTTCGAAACGATAAAAAGATTTGTAGTTTATGAATGTTAATGTAGACGTCTTGTTGGCGCCTTTTTCTGATGCAATATTTCATGTGTTTTCTACTGTACCATGCTGTATTGCGCAATGTAAAAGCAGTGCTCACCGCTAACATTCTAGTTTGATTTGGCTGTGAAAAAGTGATAGTTCACAGACGCATTTGCTGCACGTTACAATAGTCGGCTGTGTGTAAAGTTTGTCCACTTAATATTTTGGCCAGATAGTTGAAAAATAAACCGCCACCCTCTATTTGAACGCCACCTCTAATAGACCACCACCTTGGCAGAGGGGTTGAAAAATAGTGTAGTAGCTGATAAGAATGCAATAAATAATACCCGGAGTCAGGCAAAGATTCAACCAATTTAATGTGCACAGACTCAGATTGCAGTAGCATTCAAAATGGTCTGAGCACAGAGCTCAGAAAAATGACAGTTTATATACTTTTCTTCTCCAGTCTAATACAGGCAAAACTCCTCATTGGCCACAGTGGCCCACTTACTCTCATCCAATAGACATCTCTGACCGGGCCCAGGACTCGCTCCCCCTGCTTGGGTCTTACTAGCCACGGGTCAGCAATTAGACATAACACTAAACATAATACTTTTACTACAGTATATTTTGCTACTTCTGCAAAGATAGTGGAAGGCATATCAGAAGCATTCTTAACAAAAGCAAAACAAAGCGAGGCCAAACATAGCAAGGCTAAGACGTATCTCCAGCCTTGGCTCAAAACACTAAACAATCTTCATAATGCTAGACAAAATATTCTTACACTGTTCGGCTTCTCTGCTATATTTTCATCCTAATTACGAGGTCAGTGCACAATCAGCAAAGATACAGTGGAGGACATTCCTACTAAAGCAGACATCTGGCTTACCTAAACAATAAACAGTAAAAGTTTTAATTCTCTTATTTCCAGGAGAGCAGAACATGTTATCAAACCAGAATAGAACAGTATTTCTTTCTAACAGCTAACAGCATTACATAATTTTCCAAAATCAGCAATAACATTTTAAAGCAGGAAAAAGGGCTTCAGACCTAGCTCTGCTACATACTAGGCCATCGCCTATCACAATAGAGCGCCATGGCGGTCAATTAGAGGTTTTACGGTATACACTTATACCAACTGTTTGTCCACACATGTCGTCTACGTTATTATGTGCCCCTGTTACCTTTTGTATGTTGGCAAAACTATCCGTGCTGTTAAAACGCGTATCCAGGAACATAAAAGTTGTATTAAAAGATGGATTATTACAGCTCCACTAATGGAACACTGGCATCAATTACAGCATAAACCAGATGACATAAAGTTTTTTGTCATCAAGAAGCTTTTTCCTTCCCCTCGTGGGGAAAATTTGAACCATAGGCTGACCCAGGAAGAACCAAGATTTATATTTTTACTAAACACGGTCTTCCCAGGAGGGCTAAATAAGGAAAGGGTCTCCAATAAAGTTGATTTTACCTATTATCGTCTGGTTGGCTGTGGTTTCTTGCCCTCCGCTGTACTCTTATTGTGTGAATTTGCGGAAGGCCTCCTTCTTTTGTGCCTTGCGCAAAACTAATCCATTTGAAGTAATTCCCCCCAGACTAAAAATGTGAGTGGAAATGCACAAATACAGTGAAATGGAAAGTGTTACTCCAGGAACAATTTGTTGATCAAGACTGGACACATGAATGGTTAAGGAGAGGTGAACTGAAACTGCAGGATGAGCAGTTCATAATTGCATCCTAGGATAGTAGATTGAATGTGAGATGGTTTGCAGCAAGCATAAGAAAAACACAAAACAGACATGTAGATTCTGTAAGAAAAAGCTGAAAAGAGTTACTTCCCTCATAGTTGGCTGTGAAGGTCTGATGACAGAAAATTTCTATACAGAAAGGATACAACAAGATAGCATGTCTCCCACACTGGAAACTACTATAACAACACCGTATTGGAAAAACACTGGGACTACAATCCTAAGAGAACTATGCAGAATGAAGAGGTTATGATAAGTTGGGGTATTCCCATTCTGAATGATAAAAAAAAAACTGGATGCAAGGAAGCCGAACATAATGATAAAAGGAGAAAAACACTGGAACTGCACTGATTTATAGAGGTGACATTGGCAAGTGACTATTCTCTGACTGCATTGAGAGGAAGAAGATCCTCAAGTATCAAGAAATGCAACGTTGTACATATAGATGTAAGACACAGTCCCTGCTCATAGGAGCTTAAAACTAATCAAGACAAAACACGTGGAGCCCGATTCCATGACATTGATGTCTGGCCCGCGAAAATATGTAACTCGGAGACGGGCCCAATATAACATGATTCCGCTTTCGTGGGGTTAGACGTGCCTGCCTGTACAAATATGACTATATCCGTCCCATAGGACACGGGTAGACGCTGCTATTGGGTATGGACGTGTCGGCGCTCACTACATTCTGTGAAGTTATATGTCTCCGAGTATGTTCATTTCTAAGCTAACGGGATTGTTCCTGATTGTCCAACTTAGGAGGCTATGAGGAGTGACAAAATTCAGAGGAGCTCTTCAGTTAAATGGCATTTTTTGCTTGAGAAAGAGCTGTGAAAACATGGCGGCTGGAAACATAGTGCCATGTTGCGAGGAAAGATGAGTTTACTAAAGGAGAAATTACATGGAGCCATAGTAAAGGAATGAGTTTAGACGCCAACTTAAAGGATAGTGATTCCTAGAATGCAAGATGATAGAATAAGCCTCTCCGGTTTGTGGGTTGACAAGGCTAAACTAACGGCTCGTTAATAGATAAGTGTACTGAGCACTCATTGTGTGCGGTTTCTTGGTTCTTAATATTCATGTGGCAATTGCGTTTACAGATAAAGCGTAGTTACTCACCTGTAACAGGTGATCTTCAAGAACAGCAGGAATTTAGTCTTCACATATGGGTATAGTCGGTACCAACGGAGCCTGTGCGGGAACGCTCCCCAGCGTCCAATAGGACTGCTTTTGGGAGCATCCCTCAGCACATGTGCGCTGCCTTCCCACCTTTCCAACTGTCCCTCTTCAGTTAAGTTTGTAGCTGAGTGAAAGGATAGAGGGAGAGAGGAAAGAGACAGAGAGATAGAGAGACAACTCCTAGGGGAGGTGGGTGGGTTGTGAAGACTAAATTCCTGCTGTTCCCGGAGATCACCTGTTACAGGTGAGTAACTATGCTATCTCCAGGAACAAGCAGGAATGTAGTCTTCACATATTGGAACTCCCTAGCTGAAGATGCCAGGGAGATAGCCCCAGGAAGCTGCCACCTATAGTAAGGTAGGCCATGCTTCCTCCCATGGATCTCTGGCATCCCACCAGGGTTGGTGGGTAGGAGTTGAATTAGGTCTGAAAGAGATTTTGAAGAACAGCTTGGCCAAAGAAGGCATCCCGACAGGAGGCTTTATCTCGGCAGTAGTGGGCTGTAAAGGTGTGTACCGAAGCCCAGATGGCTGCTCGACAAATGTCATCAATAGACACAGAGTGAAGGTTAGCCATAGAGGCTGCCATGGCTCTCACATTATGAGCTGTGACATGGCCTTGAAGAGGAAGACTCTTACCATTTGGATAGAGTTCTCTTGGAGACTGGAAGTCCCAAATGACTAGAATCAAAAGCAATAAAAAGTTGAGAAGACTTTCTATGTTGCTGTGTTCTTTGTAGGTAAAAAGTCAAGGCTCTTTTACAATCCAAAGTATGAAGGTTCCTTTCTGCATTAGAGGCATGAGGCCTTAGAAAGAATACAGGAAGATAAATTGATTGATTTAAATGAAAAGGTGAAACCACCTTTGGTATAAAGTGTGGATGAGTTCTGAGAACAACCTTATCATGGTGAAACCTAGTATAAGGAGGATCAGCCACTAAAGCTTGCAATTCACTAATGCGACGTGCAGAGGTGATTGCAATTAGGAAGATGATCTTCCAGGACAAAAGCTTTAGGGTTCTAGTGGCTAAAGGTTCAAAAGGCGGTTTCATGAGCTGCCCGAGAACTAGGTTTAAATCCCATGCCACCAGTGGTGGCCTGATGGGAGGCTTTGTTAATAGAAGACCTCTCATAAATCTTGATATGAGTTAATGAGAGGAAATTGGTTGTCCATTTAGAGGCTTATAGGAAGCTGAAATTGCACTAAGATGGACTCTTACTGAATTAGTCTTTAAACTAGAATTTGATAAATGAAGCAGATACTCTAGTATTGATTCCAAAGGTATCATAAGGGGGTTTAACCCCTTTTATGAACACCATATAGTAAAACGTCCCCACTTGAAGGCGTAAGAGTGTCTTGTGGAAGGTTTTCTAGAAACCTGAATGATATCCTTTACTTGTTGGGAAAGGTTGAGATCCTGAAGGTCTAAGCTTTCAGCAACCAGACCCTGAGATGCAGGGACTGGGGATTCGAGTGCCATAGCATCCCGTTGTCTTGGGAGAGGAGATCTGGAGCATAGCCTAACTCCAGAGATGAAGCTTGAGAGAGATGTAGAAGCAGGGGATACCATGTTTGGTGTGGCCACCGTGGCGCTATGAGGATCATACGATCTCTGTCTCTCTGAAGCTTAAAGAGTGTTTTGGGGATGAGGGGAAAGGGTGGGAAGGCATAGAGGAAGTCGTGACCCCAGTGAAGAAGGAAGGCATCCCTTGCCTGGCAATTTTGAGCCGGAATCCTGGAACAGAACCGGGGAAGTTTGGCATTCAGTGGACTTGCAAATAGGTCTACGTCTGGGGTTCCCCAGATCTGAAATATCTTGGCCATCTGGTCTAGGTGGAAAGACCATTCGTGAGGCAGCAGTACTCGGCTGAGTTTGTCTGCCCAAAGGTTTTCAATGCCTGGAAGATATACCACGAGAAGGTGAATTTGATGCTCTCTGGCGAGGGCCCATAGTCGTAAAGCTTTGTTGCATAACGACAGAGAGCCTGTTCCCCCCTGCTTGTTCACGTAGAACATAGCTACTTGATTTTCCATTTGGACTAGGACGGTCTTGTAGCTGAGCTAGGCATGGAATACTTGAAGAGCTAGATAGATTGCTCTGAGTTCCAGGAGGTTTATGTGAAGACAAGCCTCCTGTGGAGTCCAGGTACCCTGGGTAGAGAGATGATGCAGGTGTGCTCCCCATCCCACCTGTGATGCATCTGTTGTTAGGATGGCCTGGAATAGGGGTTGCTGGAAAGGAGACCCCACTAGAAGATTTTCCAGTGATTGTCACCATTGGAGGGACAAAATCAGTTGTTGTGAGTTTGATATCTTGTCCGACAGATGTCCTGTGGCCTGTGTCCACTGTGTGGATAGGGTCCACTGGGCTGCTCGCATATGAAGGCGAAACAAAGTCCAATTGGTCAAATCATAGAGCAGTTGCTATAGCAAAAATATAATCCGTTAATCTGCTCATGCACTCACCACTAGAAACATGGAAAATTTCATATGTCCACAACAAGTATCAATGAAAATAACAAAAGAAGGTCTCAGTCAAAAACACAGCGTGTTCATCACGGGCCAGATAAATTCTTTGCCCTTCCAATGCGCTGCTGTTAACATCAATGACCTTTTCCGTTGTAATTTTTCTTATGTTCTTTTAATTGCGTAGTTTTCTAATATAGCATATAGTAAATCTTTTCTCAAAACAACTATTTAGTCCATTGATTTTAGCGATGGTTCTTTACAGTAAGCTGAAACAATGGAATTTTGTCACAGTTTTTGTTAATGATTGAAATTTTTTTTTCTTTTTCTCAATGTAGTTGGATGTGTGATATGAATCCCCTGATGAAACAGTTTGTGTGAAACGCTTGGGCGCCGTGGATTTACGGCGTCGGGATTCAGAAAGGGACCTCTGGGATTTGTAAAGAGACTCCTGATTAACAATTCACCAGTCAGTTACAAGAGTCACCATGGAGAGAAAGCTAAGTACTAATGGTTGATAATCTGGACTAAATAGTAATCAATGGACTAAATAGTTGTTTTGAGAAAAGATTTACTTTATGCTATATTAGAAAACTACGCGAACATAAGAAAAATTACAACAGAAAAGGTCATTGATGTTAACAGCAGCGCATTGGAAGGGCAAAGAATTTATCTGGCCCTTGATGAACACGCTGTGTTTTTGACTGAGTCCTTCTTTTGTTATTTTCATTGATACTTGTTGTGGACATATGAAATTTTCCATGTTTCTAGTGGTGAGTGCATGAGCAGATTAACGGATTATATTTTCGCATATGAAGGCGAGCATAGGGAACCATGTGAACCGTGGATGCCATATGTCCCAATAGTTGTAGTAGTTCTGGAGCAGTTAGGGATGACTTCACCGCTGCTTGAGAAGCTAGCTGCACTATGTGAAGACAGCGGGGTTGTGGGAGAAAAGCCTTTGACTGTCTGGTATCTAAACGAGCTCCTATGAACTCCAGGGACTGAGATGGAGCAAGTTGGGATTTTGGGAGGTTTATGACCAATCCCAAGTATTGAAGGATTTGCATTGTGCGAGACAGTGCAGAGCTGGCTTCTGGAATCATGAGGGCTCGAATGAGCCAGTCGTCTAAGTAAGGGAAGACAAATATCCCTAGGGTTCTCAGAAATGCAGCTACTACTGTCATGCATTTCGTGAATACTCTTGGTGCCGAAGCCAGACCAAAGGGAAGAACCCTGTACTGGAAATGTTTTCCCCTGAAAAGGAATTGTAAGAATTTCCTGTGATCTGGATGGATCAGAATATGAGTATATGCATCCTTTAGATCTAGAGAACAAAGCCAATCCTGATTTTGAAGGTATGGCAGAAGAGTTCCCAGAGAAATCATTTTGAACTTTTCTCGGAACAGATATTTGTTCAATTCTCTGAGGTCTAGAATGGGTCTGTGTCCTCCTATTTTCTTTGGAATAAGAAAATAGGGGGAGTAGAACCCTGTACCCTGTTGAAGAATGGGCACCTCCTCTATATCTCCTTGAGCAAGGAGTGTTGAGACCTTTCAATCCAGTAGATTGTCTGTAGAGGTTTGGGAATTGAATTGTCTTACGATTGTAGGAGGGGCATACTGTGAAAATGAAGCTTGTACCCATCTCCCACAATGGACAGAGTCCTATTTTCTGTTATTATTTGGTGCCATCTGTTGGCAAAATGACACAACCTGCCTGAAATGTTTAAGGGTTCTGGACCTTTCAGAGGCAGGATGGCTAAGTTCTCTATGAAGGAGTCAAAGCCCTTGAGGGGGCTGGGCCTGTGGAGCTGGTTGAGCTCTAAGGCCTTTTGGCTTCTTTTGTCTGGATTGTTGTTGTTGACCTTTCTGGGTAACTTGACCCTGAGCTTGCCCTTGCTGGGTATAGGACGGATAAAACTTCCTCTTTTTGCTGAAAAAGGGTTTTTATAGGGTTTCTTTTTGGCTGGAGTGGCTGTAGATTTTGACAATCTATCTAAAGTGATATTGTCAGCATCTATCTCATTAGCCTTTTCCTGCCAATTCTTGCCAAAGAGGTTTTCCCCTGTGCAAGGGATGTTTCCCAATTTATCCTGTACCCAAATCTCCAAGTCTGATGCCTGAAGCCAGGTAATCTGACGTGCACCAATGGCAATAGCAGAGGTTCTGCTGATGCATTCAAAGCAGTCAAAGGCTGCATGATTTACAATCTTGGAGACGTCTTGAGCATGAAATTTTCGACATCCAAAAGCGTCAAGAGTCCTGCATTCACGATCTGGAGGATTGGATGCATGTCTTTTTGCACTTTTCATCCTACGCATGGCTGACTCCACTACCATTGAATGGTGTGGCAGCTGAGTCTTTTGAAAACCAGGACATGGTGGAACTCGATACATGGTATCGAGTCTCCTAGAATGACGAGATGTGGTCAAAGGTGTCTCCCACATTCTCAGCATCAAATCATGAAGAATTTCATGAATGGTCAGAGTGGCTGCCTCCTTGGGAGCCTTAGGGTATTGGAGAATTTCCAATTCCTTTGCTCTAGGTTCTTTTTCAGGAGCTACCGTGATTGAAAGGCCTCGGGCCACATCACGAATAAAATCCTGAAAAGACATGTCTTCCAGAGGAGACATTCTGCATTGTAGAGAAGAGGAGTCTTCCTGGAGAATCACTCTGGTACCGGCAGAATTATCAGAGTCATCGGAATCGGAAGATTCAAAGTATCTCTGATCTCGATGTTCATGCAAAGCACGGTCTCAGTATCGATCGAAGTCGGTACTGAGTTGGTCTGGTACCGATCTGTCGATGCCAGAAAACGTCGGCATGGTCATTCTCCTAGGACAAGCAGGATGAGTCAGCCACACTTGGTGACGTCATCCGACGGCTCCGAGACGGAAGTACTCTCCATAGCTCAGAAGGGCTTTGCCCTTCTGAGCATGGGCCAACTGGCCCCACCCCCTGCCCGCCCCTAGCTAGCCAGTTTTAGTTCTTCCGCCTTGCCAGCAAGACGGACTTTTTACTCTCCACCAAATCTAACCTCTTTAAACACTTAGAAAATTCTCATCTCTACCAGGGTATGTATATCAGTTCAGACTTACCTTAATGCTTTCTCCAAGGCTTTCTTTCAGATCTATTCCAGTGGTTCTGACTAAGAAGAGTGAGCTTGAACCCAGACCAGTCATGCGGTTGCGGCCCAGGGACATGAGCACTTGAGGGTCTCCACCGCTGGATGTAAAGCCTTTGCAGCGCCCTAGGATGTGCCTGGGAAGGCCTCCATCCCCGGCCCAGATGCAGGCTCCAGATGATCGACGTGATTAACAAGGCGCGGCATACAGGACTCCGTGCTCTGGATGTGGAAACCCTCGCGGCAGCCCAGGACGTGCCTATGAAGGCCTCCGTCCCCGGCCTCTGCCCTAGCCGCATATTCTAATGGTGACTCGACCCTCACGACGCATGACTCCGCTCTGGATGTGAGAGCCCTCACAGCAGGCCCGGGATGTGCCTAAGGAGGCCTCCGTCCTCGGCCTCTGCTCCTCCGATGCTCTGGGGACCTCCTCACACACGTGGGACATGGGGGCAGCCATCTTGTTTGGTAGTATCCTGCACCCGCAGCGCTATTGGTTGGCGCCTCTGTCCTCGGCCTCTGCTCTCCCGATGCTCCGGGGACCTCCCCTCACACGTGGGACATGGGGGCAGCCATCTTGATTGGCAGCATCCTGCACCCACAGCGCTATTGGTTGGCGCCACGTCAACCACCCCCACGGTTGGCTGAAGTGTTGTCCACCCTGCCCACAAAGCCATTGGCTGGAGCGGCCCCTGGCAACTGTTCCGGCGCCGACGTTCTGTTCCGGCGCCGACGTTGGAGCTCTAAACTGTTCCAGCGCCGACGTTGCAGCCCCAAACTGTCCTGGCGCCGACGGTGGAGCTTCTCTCAGAGCAGAAATTCCCACGGTCTGATGCAGCGCCCCGGAGATCATCTTCATCGGGCCGCGTCACCGAAAGGAACCCCTTCAATCAATAGTACTCGGTCTCATCTCTGGAGCTCCGCCTCCCGGCACAGCGTTATGTGACCAGGCTCCGGACTCTGCTCACCGCTTGGGGAGCTTCGGCAGCATTCGGCGCCCATGAATACCTCAACAGGCACTCTGGCACACATGAAACCCTCGCTGTACCGGCTACCTGAACTCCGCTCACCCACTTAGAAATGCTTCCTCAGCAGAGTCCACAGCGCCGAGGGGGACATCTCTCCCAGAGCGAGTGTACAGCGCTGCCACGGTGTGATCCCAACAGGCATTGACAGCGACTGGACCCGACCCGACCACAACAGGCATTGGTGCCATCCATGCTAATCAGCGCTGGTGGAAATCGCGTGGATGCTGGATCTTGTGGCCTCGGATGGAGTGGACCAACGCCAGCTGAATCGCACAGCCTCAGCATCAGGTGGCCTCAGATGGAGATGGAGCGATTGATCGCTCGGACCATGCAGCAGCAACGGCTAACAGCACAGCTCCCTGTCCACCAGCAGATGGGTGCTGACCCTATAAACGTGTCGCGTTTCCCAGGGCAGAGGCACGGTCATGCCTGCACTCATTCTGCAAGAATGGACCTCTCACACTCTATTATGCTAAGGTTTTCCCTCTCCTTCCCCAAACTGGAGCCCCAGGGCACTGCATCGCCGCACATCACAATCGCCTCCTGCCCGGGGGCATACTCCATGGAGTCTTTCCCGGTGCATCACAACTACGTTGCTACAGAATGGGATACCCTGAAAGAGGCCGGATGATGACCTGTGCCTAACTCCCAAGCAACAACCACATTGCTGTAGCACATGGTCTATGCAGTGATGACTTCGGGGCCAATGGTCATGGGTCCAATCCCAGCTGAAGGCCTGGGTTACGCCCGAACCTTGGGCTGTCCCCCTATAGGCTCAAGATATAAGACACTTAGCTGTCCCCTACGGGACATGAGGGAAGACACTTGTTAAGTCTGGTTCCAGCTGTGAGTCAGATAGGCAGCTTCAACTGTAGTCGGGTGGCTAGCAGGAGCTTTCGAATTCACCACAGCCTGCCACATCGAGGCTCCACTCTTCCAAAACTGCCCTATGGGGCATCTCTGCACTCTGCGCTACCCTGTTCCCACGTGCAGTTCCCAAACAAGTTTGGTCTATCACCATCGGTACCCACAGCAGCAGTCAGAGGCACAGGCTGGCCCTGAAGAAGTGTCTCGACACAAACAGCCACGGGGAGACCTTACATCACCACGGTTGCAAGCTACAGCCCTCAGTAGTGAAGCTACAGCCCCCCCCCCCGTGCTTCGCGTGACGTATTCAGTCAATGCCCACTTGCCGGGATGACTCAAAGGCCTTCATCCTTCACCCTGTTAAATGCGTGCCCCCCCCCCCCACCCAGTAACAGAGAAACGACCGCCCCATGTCTAACAACGGCATCAGAACCCGAATAGATGGCTTCTGTCTGATATTATACACACGTCATTACGGATCCTGCAGGGAGATAAATAAATGCATCCAATATCAGGGGCGCGAGTCTTCAGGACACTCTAACCAGAATGCTCAAGTCACTCTGTCTATTATGGCTCTGGGGCACCTGCCCGGAGAGCAGCCCAAGGACCAAGGGCTTCCCTCCCGACCTAGAGACTGTGACAAACTACATCCCTTGTAACCTCTGCATGAGGCACACTTCACGGAGCCCAAAGGAAACCTTGACAATCCACCTCCGGTGGCTCCACCGGTGACAGTAGCAACAATGAGCTGCAGTACACACAATCTGTGTAGCTGCGATCAGAGGGCCACAGGCCCAGATCCAATCTTCAGACCCTGCAGTGCATACCCATTTTCAGCCAAGGTCATTAAGAGCCCCTCTCTGACTGCTGGCACAACCATCCTGACCAGCTACTCTGGCCACCACCTACATCTGAGGGTGTGAAGGATGACATTCATGCCTCCCCAGACACTGACGGGTATCTCTGGGTGCATGGACATTCAGGGATGGAACCCCAACGTCCACTGGTTAGCTGCGTCAACTCGAATAGTACAGTGGAGGGGTAGCCTAGTGGTTAGAACACTGGCTTGGTAACCGAGCAACCTAGGTTCTATCCCACTAGCGCACCTTGTGGCCTTGGGCAAGTCACTTAACCCTCCATTGCCTCGGAAGAAAGGTCTGGCAATCTGCTTCCGGTGACACTGCCTAGAAGCCCAGGAGCTTCTGGGTTGCCAGGAGTCAGGACTGATTCGAAGGCACACATTGCTTAGGAACCAGCTGGCAGCCTCAGCTGAATTGGTCAACCAAGCAGCCGGGAACATCCGCTTGATACACTTGTAGACCCTGCACCCCAGGTGTTGCCTAATGGCCAGGGCTCTGCCCATAAGCAGGGGACAAGGTGTCAGATCAGCTGGAGCCGCGTAACCACTCCTCATAGGATCCCGTAGAGGTAAATGCAACCCACGGGATCCCTAACATATCTGCGGACTATCCAGCAGAGGCAGAGAGATCCCTCAGGATCCCTAAATGTTCTGCGATAAGATGAGTCCACCTCTGTCACCTATCTGCCTTATCAGCTGCAACCACATGCAGCACTCCAGCCCTGTTCATGCCCTCCTGTTCCCCGGAGCCTTCCGGGACCAACCTCAAGACCCACAGTGACCGGGGTCCTCCCCGACCAAGCTACACACAGTCTCAAGGTAATCTTCCTGCACCTGGGAGTAACAGGCTCAGGGCAAGCCTGGCACCTCCAGTCTGGCTCTTCCCCTTTATGATCATCGCAGGGCAGCACTCGACTCGGCATGCCCAAAGGCAGTATTCTAACCAGCGGCGCGCAGGTTCAAGACCTGGCTGAGCACCACATGGGGGGCGTTACAATGCATCACCGAGGTGCAGCTATGCCTCCAGGGCCTGGACAGAGTGAAGACAAACGACTGCTCTTCAGTCCCCCCCCCCCACTGGAGTCTGGGAATGTTGGAAGGCAGTTGCAGCTGTCAGATGAAGCTCTGCCCAGCGGGGCTGACCGCAGATAAATCTGCTTGCCACATCGAGAACAGGAAGTGCATCCATTGAAATGGATAATGCCCTTCATCATGCTCACTGTCCAGTACCATGGCATGCTCACGTTCCAGTACCACGACTGAACCACTGCTGTGGCTCCCTGTAGCACGCAGTCCCCAATGTCCCATGTGAGCCTCCTTGAGGAGGTGCTCTGGACAGCCACTGTTGGCATAACGATCTGAAATAGACCTCCAATCGTATACACCATCCAAGAACACCATTGATAATGAGCGCACCTCTCACACAGTATCCGTGCTGAGAGGGATGAAGTCAGGAATTCTTATTAACCAGGCAGCCCAAACAATCTGGTCCGCCACCTCCACATGCCGCCAACCGTGGAACCAAAGATGGACACTGCGGGCTTAGTGGTTAACTTCAGACCACTCTTATAGCATAGCCAATGCTTTGCACTGATCACCCCAAGGAGCACCGATGCCCCTCACGGGTGACACAGACCGGATGGTACACCGTACTGGTCAAACTTCTGCTCCTAACTGTGCCCAATCTAGGTCATGTCTCCCAAAGACATAGGTCCAGGAGTGGAGGAGTAACCCAGTAGTTAGAGCAACTGCCTAGTACCCAGAAAATCAAGGGTTTGATTCTCACTGGCACGCCTTGTGACCTTGGACAGTCACTTTACCCTCCATTGCCTCTGAATGGGGATACATTGTCAACCGATACCGGTATGGGGCCGAGCAGTGATTTACCAGTCCCTGTCATCTCCTATCAGGCGACACTAACGGTTTGCAGCACCTTCCGGCAACAAACTCCAGAGTTGACTACAAAAAAAAAAAAAAAAAAAAGGGAAAATGAATAAATAAATAAAATGATATCGAATAAAGGCAAAAAGAGAAGCCTCCCTCATTAATGATGTCCTAATGCCCAATTTGCACCGCTCTCGTGGCCGGCGACCCGTTGCCACTGCTTCATCATTGCAGTGACTCCCGCACCACTACCGCTCAACGTGCCTACCACTGCTTCTTCATTGTGGTGACCCCGACTCCCACACCACCACTGCTTGAGGGACCTGCATCTCTGTTTCCGCACAGAGGAGGCCTGCATCTCTGTTACCTCACAGAAGCGCCTTGTAACTACACGTTGCTCCTGCATTGCCGTTACTCACGTACCGCTACTACTCAATGGACCTGCACCACAGAGGTGCCTTGTAACTACACAATCTGCACGGTTGTGCATCATGACAGCAGGCCGTCGTATAGTGCCTGGTAACTGCACCTTCTCACATCGCTGCGGCGTCACACGCATGCATCACCACTACGTGCCTAAAAGTGCACTGTTGTAGCTGTTGATATGGAAGGACAGACTAGATAGGCCAGGTGGCCTTTTCTGTCATCATGTTTCTATGTTTCTTCATGTTCTTGTCGCAGCATGCAGCATGCTGTAACAAGGGCACAGGCCGGGCCTGGGAAGGGTTCTCGGCCTTCCCTCATCCACCTCAGCACATGCCAGCTTGGGAGGCACCAAGTGTGGCTGACTCATCCTGCTTGTCCTAGGAGAAAACGGAGTTACTTACCTGTAACTGGAGTTCTCTGGGGACAGCAGGATAAGTCAGCCACACATACCCTCCCACCTCCCCTGGATGGGGTCGACTTCCGTCCTGGTGCCCGCCTCCTAGCGGCAAGAGGCTCAGCTAGTGACGTACTGGCTAGCTAGGGGCGGGCAGGGGGTGGGGCCAGTTGGCCCATGCTCAGAAGGGCAAAGCCCTTCTGAGCTATGGAGAGTACTTCCATCTCGGCGCCGTCGGATGACGTCACCAAGTGTGGCTGACTTATCCTGCTGTCCCCGGAGAACTCCAGTTACAGGTAAGTAACTCCGTTGAATTCCCACTGGGGCCGGTACCGTTGGTGCTGGTACCATTATCTGTACCGGTGCTTGTACCATTATCTGTACTGGTGCTGGTACCAGCATCTGTACTAGTGCTGGTACCAGCATCTGTACTAGTGCTGGTACCGGCATTGGTACCGGTGTCGGTACTGGTGCCCATTGAACCATCGGTAGCAGTGTCAACGGTACCGCAGCTGTAAGGAGAGCTGCAAGACTACGTTTGATAGTGAAGAATCTCTGGTCTATCGACGCTGCCGATGCCTGGGTATCGGTACCGGTAAAAGCAGCTGGAACCCCTGAGCATGGCACCAGTAGTTCTGCTGAGGTCGAATCCTCGAGAACATCCTGGAACCCCATTGATGCTTTGGAGGCCGAAGCCTCCCGCCGGGGCTATTTTGCCAGTGTAGTTTCCTCAAGGGCAATGCCAATGGCCTCTCGATGCTTTGAAGGAGAGCTACCCTTTGAGGACCGGCTCTTATGTCTAGTTACATGAGATCCATGGGAGGAAGACGAGGTTCTTGAAGACATCATGCAATGGACCTGGCATCCGAAGAAAAGAGGGTACCGAGCTTTGCAGCTCGGTTATGTCTTCCTCTTTTAGTCATCCCCATACAAGAGAGACACTCAGATGAAGAATGGTCAGGGCCTAAACATTTTAGAAACCAGTCATGGGTGTCCGTGACGGAGATGGTACCACCACATTTAGTACATTTTTTAAAACCACTAGCTGTTTTTCCATCTTTTAGGAAAAATGGGGCCTAATGCCCAAAATGGCGCCTAGCACCAAAAAGAAAAAGTTTCTGAAGTATATATATATATTTTTTTTTTTAAAGAAGAAAAAAGAACCAGCGGTACCGGTGGGTGTCGTGCGGAGGCAGACACGACCACAAAAAAAATCAAGTTTAAAGCATACATTTTCTGCGGTGACAGGATATGTGTCCTGTTGGCTCCGCGGAAAACGAAGAACTGAAGAGGGACAGTTGGAAAGGCGGGAAGGCAGCGCACATGTGCTGAGGGATGCTCCCAAAAGCGTTCCTATTGGACGCTGGGGAGCGTTCCTGTGCAGGTTCCATTGGTACCGACCGTACCCATATGTGAAGACTACATTCCTGCTTGTTCCTGGAGATTAATAAAGTAAATGGAGCATCTACCACTAACGGCAGACATCAGCATAACCAAAATAATCACCATTGCACATCTGCATATTTCTGTAGGGTGATTAATAATGTGGCTTTACCATACAACCTTCTCTCACCTCTGCATTCTATTCTTTACAACTGCATCTTGTGTTCTTCCATACTGCAGACACACCAGTTCAAAACATACCTATTACACCCATTCATCAATATGGGACACAGTGAGGTAAAGAACAGAAATATATCTAAGTCCTAGCCTTATTCCACGTTGTTGCTGGTATAACATGGATATCCAGGGGAAATGCCAAAGACGCACATGGGCTTTTCCTGAATATGTTTTCTACATGTCCATGGCTGACCATTCCCCCATTCCAACCCCTCTCACCCACGTTCTGAGATCCCCATACTACTGCGTGTACGTGCAGGGCCAAAGGTGTTGCAGAATATGGTGGTAGATGTTTTCACTAGAAATATATCTACGCCACATGTCCAAGTGGCTTATTCGTGTTTTGGAATGATCCCCATAGTGAAAGTAGGGACTAGAGTATGGTAAGTTACACATAAGTAGTAGACAAGAGAATGAGGAGCATCAGAATCCAAACGTGGCTTCAAAGAGGTGGGTATTTAGTCTGGATTTGAATAGAGCTAGAGAAGGGGCCCAAAACAGACTCAGATAGTTTGTTCCAAGCATATGGAGCAGCAAGATGGAATGCATGAAGCCTGAAGTTGGCAGTGGCAGAGAAGGGCACAGATAAAAGGGATCTACTAGAGGAGCAGAGTTCCTGAGGAGGGGTGTAGAGTGAGATAAGAGAGGAAAGATAGTGAGGAACCACAGAATTAATGCACTTGTAAGTCAATAGGCGAAGTTTGAACTGGATGCAGAAACTGATAGGGAGGGGACGTGGTTCAACTAAGATGGATGCCTGAGGGTAGACGTGTTTCTTCACTCATGCCGAAAGGAAAGGGAAGGCTAAGGTTTACCCTGCCGAGCCTTTGCCTTCTGTGACGGGTCCTATGGACCACTTTGTTGTCGTTCCTGAGGTGGCTAAACAGGAGATTTGTTCAGGTGTGGGTGCTGGAAGTGAGGAGGGCTCCCAATGCCCCGAGGATCCTGATACCACTCTGTCTCCAGAGTTAGAACGGCATCCACCACAGCCCTTAGGAAAGTTCGCTCCTGCCCCACCTGCTCAGGTGTCTCCAGTGTCAGATGTCGGCAAGGTAAAGGTTACAGTGAGGGGAGAGATGACGTTTGGATGTGGGGCAATTACATCTGAGGATCTCAGAGGCTCTTCCATCGCAGTGAAATTGGCGACGGAAGTACCCCAGGCCAACGGCCCTGGTGCAGGTAACACTTTACAAGTACCCATTACTGCTTCTTCACCTATTTCTTTTCAATTTATGTGCCCTTCGAGGATCACGCTTGGCAGTATTTGGGAAGCTATTATTAATTTGTCTACAGCTATTTCACACCACACGGCGGCATTATCGGCCAAGGTGGAGCATAATACTGTGAGTTTCGAGTCTTATAAGATGGTGACTGATCATTTAAAGCTAAAGGTAGATGAGAATGCTCAGAAGTTGGCATATTTTTCTGATTTAAATGTGGCTCTCACAAAGGATAATATAACTTTAAGAGCAAATTAGAAATGCTAGAGAACTCTTACTAAGCTGCAAATTTGAGGATTTTAAACGTTCATAAAATAGCCAGGATATCTGCATTAGATATGTTCAAGCAGTACATGACTGAGATTCTTTCTGTGCCACAAGATTTGATTCCACCTATTTCGAAAGCATTCTATTTACCCCAAGGAAAAAAGGAGCCAGGTGCTACTGTTCCTGATACCAACATGGAAGTGCTTAACGTTTCTGATCTACTGACCTTGTCTATTTCACAGTCGGTATCCCAGGTCTCTACACTTTTGGTAGCTTGTGCCTTAGTATCCGACAGAGATTGGATTTTGAGACTGTATTATAAAAAGCTCTCCCTTCTTTTTCATGGTGTTAAAGTCTCTATTTTTCCTGATGTGGCGCATGAGACCCAGAGGAGGCAGAGGCCATTTTTACTTTTGAGACTGGGTATGTTACAGTTGGGAGCATCATTCTTTTTAAGTTTTCCCTGTAAATGTTTAGTTGTTTATAATTTGCAAAGATATATATTTTTCAATCGAGTGATTTACTAGTGTTTATCAAGCCAGGGTGTCTATTGTTCTATCATTGTCTGACCAAGGGGAGGTTGTTTAACCTTTCAGGAAGATATTTACCTCAGGGCCCTTGTATGCATCTATCTTAATCTTTTTATTGTTTCTGTTGTGAGATGGGTTTTCCTCCATCCCATCGTTGTGGTTTTCCTCCTAGCCTCTCCCATGTGTGGACTTCAGAGTTCTCCATTATTTTCTTGTGTATGTTTCTTTTAAGGATGTGTATTGGATTTCCCTTTTCTGTACAAGGTTGTCTTGTTAATATATTGTAAATTGAAATAAAAATAAATAAATAAAAAAGAAACTGATAGGGAGTCAGTGAAGTGACTTGAGAAGGGAGTTATGTGAGCATAGCAACATTAGCAGAAGATAAGCCGTGCAGCTGAGGTTTGAACAGATTGAAGGGGAGTGAGATGATTCAGAGGGAGACCAACAAGGAACAGGCTAGAATAATCAAGGCAGGAGGTGACTAGTGAGTGGATAAGGGTCTTAGTAGTGTGAATAGAAAGGAAGGGATGAATTTTGCTGGTTACAGAGAAATTAGCAGCAGGTTTTAGTCATCTATTGGATGTGCCCAGAGAAAGGGAAAGTAGAATCAAAGATGACCCCAAGATTGCGAGCTGAGGAAATGGAGAGGAGTGCAGTGTCATCCACAGAAATAGAAAGGGAGGAAGGGGGGATGTGGGTTTAGGGGGAAAGATGAGGAGCTCAGTTTTGGCCACATTCAATTTCAGATAGCGGTGAGAGATCCAGGCAGCAATGTTGGATAAACAGGCAGCGATACGGAACTGGATTCCTGGAGAGATTTCAGACACAGAGAAGTAGATCTGAGAATTATCAGCATGAAGATGGTACTGATGATTCTCAGATCTCAGATGGGAGGAAATAAGTGTACCAAGGGACTGAGTAGAGAGAGAGAAAAGTAGAGGTCCCAAGACAGATCCCTGAAAGCGGGATGGCAGTAGAGGAGGATCCACCAGAATATACCCTAAATGTGCACTGGGAGAGATAAGAAGAAAACGAGGACAGAATAGAGCCCCTAAATCCAAGCAAGGACAGGGTATCGAGAAGAAGGTGATGATAAACAGTGTCAAAGGCAGCAGAAAGATCGAGAAGGATGAGGATCAAGTAAAGGCCCTTGGATTTAGTGAGGAACAAGTCGCTGGAGACTTTGGCAAGAACAATTTCTGTGAAATGCATAAAAGGCTTCAGAGCCTTGCACTGTTGAGGCATTCCTTACAGAGGCTATACATTTCAAGAAAAGGTAAGAATTTGTGGCTTTTTAAATTACTAGCTCTCTGCCTGGAAACTCTTAAAGGGTTTTGGAACATTTTTAAAACAAAGTTACATTCTTTTAGGTGTTTTAGTTTAAAATGGGAAATATTTTCTTTAGTGGGGTAGGTTTAAAACTCTTCTTTAGTATCTTTCTCAGCTCTTTGAAGCTACTGACACCTCATCTTTCAGGAAATGGAAAAAAGAGCCAAACGACGAAACCTGGAAACAGCACAAGCACTGGCAAGTCAAATGCAAGGCATTGATAAGGCAGGCAAAGAGAGAATTTGAGAAGAAGCTTGCTGCGGAAGCAAAAACGCGAAATAAAGACCTTTTCAAGTACATTCGTAGCAAAAAACCTGTGATAGAGTCAGTTGGTCCATTAGATGATAAAGGGGTTAAAGGAGCACTAAGAGGCGACAAGGCGATAGCGGAGAGATTGAATGAATTCTTTGCTTCGGTCTTTACTGAGGAAGATGTAGGGATGTTACCCATGACTGAAGTGGTATTTAAAGGTGCGGAAGAATTGAAGGAAATATTGATACATCGGGAAGATGTCTTACAACTATTAGATAAACTGAAGAGTAGCAAATCACCTGGGCTGGATGGTATACATCCAAGGGTGTTGAAAGAACTGAAATATGAGATTGCAGACCTGCTATCAGTAATCTGTGAACTATCATTAAAATCATCTCTAATACCTGAAGATTGGAGGATCACCAATGTAACACCAGTTTTTAAAAAGGGTTCCAGGGGTGATACGGGAAACTACAGACCGGTGAGCCTGATGTCAGTACCAGGAAAAATGGTAGAAACCATCATAAAGAATAAAATTACTCAGCATGTAGATAGTCACAACCTAATGGGAGACAGCCAACATGGCTTTAGACAAGGAAGATCTTGTCTTACTAATCTGTTATGTTTTTTTGAAGGAGTGAATGAACAGGTGGACAAAGGTGAGTCGGTTGATATTGTGTATCTGGACTTTCAGAAAGCCTTTGACAAAGTCCCTCATCAGAGACTTTTGGCAAAACTAAAGAGTCATGGGATAGGAGGCAGTGAACTATTGTGGATCAGGAACTGGTTAAAAGATAGAAAGCAGAGGGTAGGGCTAAATGGCCAATTTTCCCAATGGAGAAAGGTGAATAGTGGTGTACCCCAGGGATCTGTGCTGGGTCCGCTGCTTTTTGACATATTCATAAATGACCTGGAAAGTGGAATAACGAGTGAGGTTATCAAATTTGCAGATGACACAAAACTATTTAAAGTTGTTAAAACCCAAGAGGATTGTGAAAAATTGCAAGAGGATCTTGATAAATTGGAAGACTGGGCATCAAAATGGCAGATGAAATTTAATGTGGACAAGTGCAAGGTTATGCACCTAGGGAAGAACAACCCAAACTATGGTTACACGATGCAAGGTTCCACATTAGGAACCACCACCCAAGAAAAATATTTAGGCGTCATTGTGGATACCATGTTAAAACCCTCGGCCCAGTGTGCAGCGGCAGCCAAGAGAGATAATAGAATGCTAGGTATGATAAGGAAAGGAATGGAAAATAAAACAAAAGATATTATAATGCCTCTATATCGTTCCATGGTGAGACCGCACCTTGAATATTGTGTGCAATTCTGGTCGCCGTATCTTAAAAAGGATATAGCGATTTTAGAAAAGGTACAGAGAAGAGCCACCAAAATGGTAAAGGGGATGGAAGGATACTCCTATGAAGAAAGGCTAAAAAGGTTAGGGCTCTTTAACCTGGAAAAGAGACGGCTGAGGGGAGATATCATAGAAGTCTATAAATTAATGAACGGAGTGGAACGGGTAAACGTAGATCGATTGTTTACCTTATCAGAATATAGAAAGACTAGGGGACATGCAATGAAGCTACAGGGTAAACTATTTAAGACTAATAAAAGAAAATATTTTTTCACTCAACGTGTAATCAAACTCTGGAATTTGTTACCAGAGGATGTAGTAAAGGCTGTTAGTGTAGCTGGGTTTAAAAAAGGTTTGGACAAGTTCCTGGAGGAAAGGTCCATAAACCATTATTAAGAAGTGACCAAAGATATCAATGCTTGACCCAGTACAAGCATTGTGGAACTTGTGTCTCTTGGGGAAACTGCTAGGTACATATGACCTAGATTGGCCACTGTTGGAAACAGAATACTGGGCTTGATGGACCTTGGTCTGACCCAGTATGGCATATCTTATGTTCTTATGTAAGCTCAGAGCATGGGCAGCGCTATGGGTAGGGCAGGAAATGTGTTGTGTGAGGGAAAGGTCATTCAAGAGATTGAGGAAAGCACAATCTTTGGGTCTGGAGGGAGTGTCCAGATGGGTATTAAAATCACCCAAGATAATAAGATTGGAATAGGTAAGAGCAGTTTCTAAGATAGTCTACAATGCCAAATGCCACAGATTAGCAGAGAGGCAACGGGGAAGATAAAGAAGAAGAAAGTAAAGAGGTGGGGACGATTGGAGTCGAAGGAAGAGAGATTCAGGATAGTGAACCGAGGAAACAGTGACTTCAGTGAGAGAAAGCCTGGAGCAGTAGAGAAGTGCCACCCCCCACCCCCATCTACCCATCCTGGGTGTGGAGAAAGCAGAAAACCCCAATGGCAAGCATCTATTCAGAAGGGGGTCCTCACCCCCTTTAAGCCAAGTTTCCGTGAGGAAACACATGTTGAGGGGATGCCGCTGTCAGAGGTCATAAATCAATAGAGACTTTGAGAGGAGGGACCTGCAGTTCAGCAAAGCAAGGCTGAGAAACAAGGTGAAGACAGAAGAGGGATGGTAGAGAGGAGAAGCACCATAACGGCCACAAGGCAGGAAGTTAGAAGGGTGAAAGTAGCAAGACCCAGTGTGGAAGAAGCTGAGGAGCTAGGCCGCCACCCCTAGTGCACGGGGATAGCTGCCATGCCACAGAAAAGGAATGCAGTACAAAAAATGGTCAAGATAGAACACGGAGAGAAAAGCAACTTACCTGGATCTTGAGATACTGGCTGTGATAGCAGGTTTAAAGTTGTATGATCACCCGAGAATTCCAGAGATGTGGGATACAAAATCTGATTCTGATTCTGACTTGGACTCGCCCGGAACTCACCCCAAGGAGCTCACCCAAGGAGCACGTCCTGCTCTTTGGGCGCATGCCAGCGCGGCGCAGAATGCCGCTGATGTCTTCCTTAAATATGCTTGCAGGGAACCTGGAAAGGTCACGACCAAGGGGACGCGGTCACGTCACTTCCAGGAGGCAGGGCAGGCTCAATTTTTGCGTATTGGATCCGATGATACTGTTAGGTAGGCCTAGAGGCCTATGATAGTAGCTCTGAATGTGTAATCAATCACTCTGAGCTCTCTTTCAACTCTAGGGATGTACAGCCTTGGCATATACCGATTCTTGTAAATTACCTCATGAGCATGCAGGAATTTTCTTGTTCTTTAAAAGGCCAGTCCACAATCCCATAGCTGTATCAGGCCAATGCAGAAAGCTAGCGTGGGCTTTACGAGCTCCTAATGCCATGTTTAAGCACTTTTCATGATCCTGCAAATACAGGGAGCATACGTAAATACCAATGGAAAAACTAGAGTCCAATTAATGTCATGTGTGTTTAAATGAACTTGAATTATTTAAATCTATTTTAATCAGTCAGGCTGGTATGCAAATCATAGCTACGCCTGATGTAGAGACAGGCATAAAGGATTTTGCAAACAGCCACAGCACCAAAAGTTTTACTTCAGGCTCTGAGTAGAAGTAAACCTCTAATATGTGCCCACGACAGTATTTTGATGGCACCTAGTGCTTTCCCTGATGCCTAGATCATCTCCTCCTCAGATGATCAGGCATCAGGAATAGCCCCAGAAGCCATGAAAATGCTGTCGGGGGCTGTGCCCAACAACAAAATTTTCCCTGATGGTCCAGCGGCCCTGATCCCACTCCCGATAGTATTTTGATGGCATCAGGAAAGGCCCCCGATGCCATCAAAATACTGTCAGGGGCCATGCCCGACAATAAAAGAATTCCTGGTGATCTAGTGGCCCCTTTCACCTCATCCCCCATTAAATTTAAAACCCCCCGATGATCTAGCGGCCACTACCTGGTGGTCTGACTGTCCCCAAATCCACCTTAAGCTGGAGTGCTGCCTATGCGCTCCTGCTCTGAGTCAGCCATCTTGCAAAATGGCAGTGTCTGGCCCTACGCAGTGCATCCTGGGATGCCCGGGTGAGGTCAGACTGCCATATAAGACATAATCTACCTTATATGGCAGACTGATCTCACCCAGTGCATCCCAGGATGCACCGCACAGGGCCAGACACCGCCATTTTTCAAGATGGCTGACTCAGAGCAGGAGCGCATAGGCAGCGCTCCCGCTTAAGGTGGATTTGGGGACAGTCAGACCGCCAGGTAGTGGCCGCTAGATCACTGGGTTTTTTTTTAAATGGGGGTTAGGGGGAAAGACACTGCTAGACCACCAAGTTCTTTTTTTATTTAATGGGGGAAAGGGCTCACTAGACCAGGTTCTTTTTTTATTTAATGGGGGGTGAGAGGGGAAGGGGTCACTAGGCCACCAGATTCTTTCTTTATTTTATGGAGGAAAGGGGCCGCTAGATCACCAGATTCTTTTTTTTATTTAATGGGAAGGTGGAGGGAAGACGCCACTAGACCACCAGCAATCATTTTATTGTCAAACACTGCCCCCGACAATATTTTGATGGCATCGGGGGCCTTTCCTGATGCCATCAAAATACTGTCAGGGGTGGAATCAGGGCTGCTGGTCCACCAGGGATCATTTTATTGTCGGTCACGGCCCCCAACAGTATTTTGATGGCATTGGGGGCCTTTCCTGATGCTGCTTTTGTCCCTGATGCCATCAAAATACTGTCGGGGCTGCTATGAAACTAGCCACTCAGTGCCCAGAGAGCAAGCCAAACTAGCACAGACTTTTTGTGTGCATGTGTTCGGCTTGCTGTCCCAGTTTAACTCTGCGATGGCTCATTTGCATGTGCACAGTTAATGCGGAGATCATTTGCATGCCTTATCTTTGCTGCATCTGGTATTAGAAAATATGCATTGTCAGGCCGTGTTAAAGTTGCCAGTTTGCTGCATCAGCCTGTATAAGAGTACAGGAATTGTACAGGAGCTGATTGATGCTTGTAGTTTATTCCGTGATGTTAAAGCACTTTTCAATAACAATTTTAATCTTCTATAATATTCTTTATTGGTCTTTTCTCTCAGTAATTTCTGCTTGAGTGTCTTTCCTTCCTCTTCTCCAAGATTTAGTTATTTTATTTATTTAACAGGTTTCTATGTATACCGCCTTTAATCCAAGGCAGTTTACATAGAACAACTGTATACAATCTCATCAGAATTGCTTTACATAGAACATGGGGAAGTAAACGGCATTAAATATGGGAGTTATACATGAATCAACGGTGTGTGGATGGATATGAAATTTACAGTTAGGTAATGCCATTAGGACCTAAATATTCAATGAAGAGATGTGTTTTTAATAGATTCTTCATATCTTGTGGAGATTGTGCAGATCTAATTCCTTCTGGTAGTGAGTTCTAAATTGTTGGGGCAAATAGCAAGAAGGCTTTATTGCCTGTCTGCTGCATTCATTTGGTCTTGAAGGGAAGGACGGCAAGAAGATTCTGATTTGCTGATCTTCTGGGCCTTGATGTTTATAAAGGATTTTATAGATGATGGTTATGGTCTTCTGTTTAATCCTTTGGGCAATTGGAAGCCATTGGAATCTCCTGAGAGTTGGAGTTATGTGTTGATGACTTGAAGTACCTGTTAGTGTGGTAGGCAAAGGCCTATGATCCATGCTGCTTGAACTAAACAGACAGGCCTAAGCAGCTTGACCTGTAAATGAAGCCTGTGGTTAGGCCCAGAGGAATGAAAACCCCCCTGAATGCTGCCTCCATAGAATCAAAACTTAACTAAGCATAACCAAGCATAGCTAAGCAGAATCGAAACTTAGAAAAGATAGAAAAACAAGTTTTAATTGGTACTGATAAGAGTGTGAAAGCTTCTGTGAACTAATTAATTCTGCTGAGAGAAGGGTTACAGTGCCCTGCTTTCCCACATGTTCTAGTCAGTCAGCGACCTTGGAGGAGAATTGTATCAAGAGTCTAAGAACTGACCATTGTAATGAGGATTGTAAGGGGGGGAAACAGGTGCTGAGCCCAGACCAAGGTCCTTATTGGATAGCTACGTAATGGTACCGGGACCAATAGATGGGGTAGAAGGGGTTACCGGGACCAATGAGAAGTTTGCCTATGTATAGAATGGAGAAGAAAGGTATAAAAGTTGTTGTTTTACTAACAGCCATTGCTCAGCCATTTTGAATGTGATTCTGCTTGAGTCTTGTGCACAATAAATGATTTGGACCTTCTGAACAGACTCCTGGTATTATTGGATTGTTTGCGCTCTGCCTCTACATATTATTGGTGCGTTGGGCCGGGAACGTGTGGTGAGTAGAGGGTATACGAGCTGATATACCACGACTTTCCGCCTCTATAGGTTTGGTCCTGCCGGGATCGTGCCCTTCTGACGTGGGCTCGGATCCCAGGCACCACCGGTCCAGTTGCATCGGAGGGAGCTGGGCCAGGCCTCGGCGGGTGCTGGACCCGGTCGGAGCCAACACCTCGAACCCGTGAGGGGAGTCCGAGGTCCAACTCATCCGCTTGCTTGGGAACAGGGACCGGATCCGGTGAGTATAGTTTTGGGAAATGTCTAGACAGATGAGTCAGTACTGCAGTTTGGAACTTGTGAACTTGTAAGCTTGGAACTTGATTTTGGTAAGAGAGCTCTTAAGACGGTCCGATTAACCCTGCATAGTGTATCGCGGGGTGAAACCATCGTCTTCTTGATTTTGACTTTGATTTTGAATTTGGTATAGCCTAGTCAGAAAAGACAGGATTGGGCTATTTGGGAAATGCTAGCATGTTTGTCGTTCTGTGTGTCTTTGTTTTTTGGTATTTGTTGAAACCGCGAGTTTCCCTTCTAGTATAATGTAAGATTATATTCGGTTGGGTAAACGCCTAGAGTCACTGTAAAATCAAGAACATGTCTCACTCATCCAGCCTTCCTACAGCACAGAGTGAGACTGACAAGGGGCGTGTCTGTGCAGAGGTGCTTTTTAACCCTATGAAGGCAGGTTTTCAACGTTCTGCTGCTGGGCTAATTGGAGCTTATTTTAGGACAATTATACCTGATTTTATTCACTTTGTTTTAATAGTGATGTTCATTCTACTATGGTCATGTATTATATACCATTCGATAGGAATATTTAGTCAGAATTTTAGTTCTGAAGGTCGTATTAACCTCATCGGAGCTCCGTAAACTGTTTTTAGTTATATTCTCTGCTCTGTCTGTATTTTTACGTCAACTGCTCCTGATATATTATTGTTACCTTTCAGAACTATCCAGAAGGTGAAGGGTCTAGTTCAGTTTTAGTGTGCAGGGTGAGATTACTTACTCTGGTCAGATAGGCTGCTAGGTATCATTCATACATTTGTGGGCTTAGCTTTGCCCTGTGTTTTATGGTTCGAACAGAAATGATAGAGAAACTAAGCAAACTGTTTTTTGGTTTTTTTCCCCTTGACCTACAAAGTAATTATTAGATCACGACTTGACACTGTTTTAAATTATTCTTGCTAGCATGTCTCTGTGTGCCTGTGACAGGAGATGAATTTATAATTAGTTTTCTAGTTACTACTTTACAGCTGTGATAACTACAGTGACTCAGAAGTTCTTTTGTTTTTGAAGTATATCTGTCGTTTCAAAAACTAACTGACACGGACAAGAGAGAGCAAATAAAGTGTTTTTCCCTTTGACCCTTAAAGTAGAGGTTAAGAACCTTGGGGGATGGTGCAGCATTCTGGGTTGGAAGTGTACCAGATTGCAACCTGAGAATGAATGGTTTAAATTCTGAGTGAATAAGAAATTGTGTTAGGATTTTATCTTTGAAATCTGAAAGTTAAAAAAAAAAAAGAAGAGTTTATCTTGCGGAGTGTTTGCATTCCAGATATTCACCAACCTTTTTATGAACAAGTATAAGTCATTTGAATGCATGCTTCCCCATACTGTAAGATTTAAGATAATTACTTTGAATTGTTAAACTCTGTACTAGTGACTAATGAAGACCTTTACAATTCAAGATAAATTCATTTGTTTTTCTGTATTTGAATTTTGTGTGTCTGTGTCCAGAGGAAAAGGGGGTACTTTGTTTTTTTGAAAGTCTTTTAAATTTCAAGACGTTATTTCCTGATATACTGTGGCAAGCACCTGATAGAAGACATATTTATTGTTAAAAAAGAGGGTGTATATGCATTCTAGATATCCACCAACGCTATGGAAAAGTATCCATTTCATGTCTCTTGAATATCTGCTTTCTGAACTGTAAGATTTAATAAAAATAATAATAAAAAATAATAAAATAAAAATAATAATTTCTTTTACAGAGACATGCAGACTACGGCTGGCAGTTAGTTTCCATGCTAAGTAATTTCATTCCAGTTATACGTAACAGATAGCTATAGTTCTCTCTATAAGAATAGATGTTATAACATGTTGCAAAATAATAGTTTTATATGTTAAGAACTGTATCTAAATTGTCTCTGTTTGGGAAAAAAGTTGCAATAAGCATAATAGATGTCTGTGCTCAATCTAAGCTTATGTTTTCTGCCTGCCCTATGTTTACAGTAATAATAAGGTTTTTTTAAATAAGTTTCTTTTCAAGTATGATCAAAAAGCAGCTTCCTAAGAAGCCCCGGCTCCGTTCAGAGTGCTTAAGGGGGGGGAGGGGGCCCAGTCCACCGATGATGCCACCCCCCGGTAGGCGTGAACTAATGTGCCCACAGCACAAAAAAAAAAAAAAAAACTCCCGGATAGAGCGTTGCTAGGAGAAACAGTGTGGGCCTAGGGCAGGGGGGGAACTCCTCCCTGCAGATTCCCAAGTAGTTTGCCAGCCAGTCAGCTGACCAGACTTGTTTAGGTGCCTTTCCCTCTGCCACTGATTTACTGAACTGAAAGCTTTAGGATTTAATTGAACTAATGAACAGTATTATTCAAACCCATCAGTCTTGATAACCCCAAGTGGAATCCAAATAGTGCAGGCAGCCCTCACTATATGCCCCAATGGATCCAGCAGCCCAGGAGAATTTGCATTTTTGTCAGTCAGTCCCAGAGAGATATAAAACAGAAATTACAGAAACTGGATGGATTTGCGGGCATGATAGTTAATGGAAGTTGATCAGAAAGTATGTGAATTGTTGAATGTGACAGAGAAAGTAAGTGTAAAGATGGAGAAGAGAACAGATCTTCTTGCTGATACGTTAGTTGAATGATGTGGAGGAGGTTATCCTGATCGAAGGAGCAGAGGAAGTAAAAACTGGGTGCAAGTCAGTGCGCCCATTGCAGAGAAGGACATTAGAGAAGTGAATGCCCGTATCTTGACTCCACCCCAGGGGGGAGGAGGGAGTACTTGATTTAAAAAATAATATTAAACCGAGCACAGTGTTCTAGCAAGAAAGGGAAGCAGCTATAGAGTAAGTGGCAACCGGAGAGGGCTACCGCATGAATGAAGACTAGGCCAGACCAGACTCTTACGTTTTCCTGGGTCCCCAGGAGCCTATGGTCAGTTTGGAAATAGCTCAATTTACCTGTACCCTTGCTTGCCTCCCACTCAACCAATTTCTAATCCAACCAGTAACTTTAGAGTCCATCTCTAAGGTGCTCAGTTTGTTTATAAGTCGCCTTTGAGGAGCGGTGTCAAAGGCTTTACTGAAATCTAAATACACCACATTTAGGGCTCTCCCTCTGTCCAACTCCCTGGTCACCCAGTCAAAGAAATCAATCAGATTTGTCTGACAAGACCTGCCTCTGGTGAATCCATGCTGCCTCTGATCCTGTAATCTGCTGGACTCCAGAAACCTCATAATTTTCTCTTTCAGCAGCACTTCCAATAATTTACTCACTCACTGGCTATGGGGTGGAGAGATGGCAGCCCCTCTTCCTCTGCCAGCTCCTCATTAGAGAGTTCCATGTCTTTGTTGGAGGAATCCTCAGTGGTGCAGGCAACTGAAGATATTTCCCCTTCGGACAAGGAGCCATTGCTGCTTCTGCTGGTCCCCTCCTCGGCGGTCATTTCAGAGCGGACCCAAGAGTTTTCACTGCCCTAAGCAGGCCCAATGTGCTGCCCTCCCATGCTGGCCCTCCATGCTACCCAGCCTGGCCCTTCCCACCACACCGCTCCTGGTGTGGTGGACAGCCTCTCACCTGAGGGAGGTGGGTGGCATGGTGATCACTTCTTGAAGGTGGCAGCAGAGCCACCACTTCAGCACCATAGTGGGTCTTAAAGTGTATGCTCACACTCAAGACCTACTGCTCCTGCCCCTTTCGATGTAAATTCCTGTCATCCCGCTTAGAAGAAGATGGAATCAATGTGCCGCCCACCAGAGTTTTCCTCCCTTAAGTGACCACCTAGTTTACTTACTGGATGGGCAGCCTTGGGTGGTTGTGTTCTGCTCCTCAGAAAGGGCATCGGGCCAGGGTAAGTCTGGAGCTAGTGGTGGTGGTGGTGCTGCTGCTGCTGCTGGCAAAGATATAGACTGTGCTTAGCCCTGTGATGCATGATAATGGATTATATACAACAACACATGACAGCTAAGCTTTCAGGGGCCTTATTGGCCCTTTGACTATGTCTTTATAGACCCTGAACTGGAATTCTGTGGCCTGATGATAGCAAACCTTTGGGGTCATACAGAAGCTAGCACTGAAGTCTCACACTATCAGCTCTATATGCCTCTTTGCAGTGCATAGATAGTGTGTGACTTCAGCGCCAACATGCAGAAAGGAGCGCAAATGGCAGTGTTAAAATTGGAGAACAAGCCAAATATATGTGCACAGAAGTCAGCACAAGTTTGGCATGCTCTCCCAGAGAAACAGGGGCACCATGAGGCTAATTTGCATAAGCACCCAGACAGTATTTTGATGTCATCAGGGACTTTCCCTGAAGGCTGGATCATCTGAGGGGAAGTGTCAAACTTCCCCTCAGATTATCCAAGCATCGGGGAAAGCTCCAGATGCCATTAAAGTACTGTTGGGGGCTGGTGACCCTGACAAAAAGCAAATCCCTGGTGGCCCAGCAGCCTCAACCGCACAACTAAAAATAAGCCTGGTGACCCAATGGCCCCGAGCCCAGCACCTCACTCCCGCTACCTTCACAAAGGAACAGGATCACTGCAAACTGTACAGGCTTCTCCTCTACCTTTTTAGATCTTGTGCTGTACTTCTTGGAAATATGTGGAGGAATGCACCATCAAAATTCTGTAAAACATATTCACTGGGGAGGACAGCTGTTGCTCCTTGAAAAAAAGGTGGTGCCTGGCCCCATGCGGTGCATTCTAGGATAGAAAATGCCTTATATGGCAGTCTGACCCTGCCTGGTTCATTCCAGGATGCACTGCATGGGGCCAGGTGCTGCCATTTTTCAAGATGGCAGTGGGTTTGCAGCGGGGTGGGGGGGGGGGGTTGGGACCGCTGTGCCACCAGGCTTATTTTTAGTTGGGCAGGTGGGGGAATCAGGACCACTGGACCATCAGGAATTTGCTTTCTGTCAGGGGCACCGGTCCACTGTCAGAATTTTGATGGCTCCCGATGCTTAGATGTTTAAGCCACCTCAAGACCCGGCATAGAGATATTGGCGCTAAGGCTGATTATGAAATCCTCTACACATTTCTCTGCATCAGGTGTAGACAATACTAGCGTTCCATTTTAATATGCACAGCTCATTTGCCTATAATTTAAACACTCGGCATTATTTATGCACTAACTTTTCCTTTGCTGTTTACACCTACATCTGTCTCTTTTCTGCATTTGGCTGTGGTGGTAATTGTGCCTAAAAGTGGCGTTATCTGTGTTTAAACATCACACTAGTTTTTTGCATCAGCCCACTTGTGACATGGGTACTTCTGTTCTGAACACTTGGTGGAGGAGAAGACATTATGCTATGCAGCGCTGCTGGTACTTGTTTGAGGTTGTTCGGGGATTCCACTTGTTTATTGCTATGTACTTCATATCCCACCTATACCAATAACTGTGTGGCACAATTATTTCCTAGGGTGCACAGAACTTGCATCTCCTATACCTTTTTAGATCTTGTGCTATACTTCTTGGAAATATGTGGAGGAACACATCATCAAAATGCTGTGAAACATGTGCCCTGTGGAGGGCAGCTGTTGCTCCTTATACCCTCAACATTTTGGTAAGTGTGTGTCTTGGGAGGTGGTGCATGGTGAAGTCAGTGTCAATGTAGGCACCTGCTATCAGCAACCTTGAGAATACAGGGATTGTGGAGTGTGCTTCTCTGGTTGCCGAGCCTTGCTGTTAGGATCTATGTGAGTACTCAACTTTCCTGGCTGGTGAGAGGCTTGCTGAAGGTGGGACGCTCCCTATGACATAATGCTAGGGTGACCCCAGGATGCTATTTAAGATTCTACAGCTTCTACGCATATCGGGAGTGTGCTGCTCCGGTGGCCGAGCCCTGCTGTTAGTGTCTTTGTGAGTGCTCAACATTCCTGGCTGGTGAGAGACTTGCTGAAGGCGGGATGCCGCTTATGACATCATTCTAGGGCAACACCATGACACTATTTACGATTCTATAGCTTCTCCACATATTGGGAGTGTGCTACTCTGGTTGCTGAGCCCTGATATTAGTGTCTCTGCAAGTGCTCACATTTTCTGGCTGGTGAGAGGCTAGTTGAAGGTGGGATGCCCCCTGTTACTTCATTCTAGGGCGACCCCAGGATGCTATTTAAGATTCTAAAGCTTCTCCACATATCGGGAATGTGCTGTTCTGGTTGCCGAGCTCAGCTGTTAGTAACTCTGTGAGTCCTGGGACGCCCCTTATGACTTCATTCTATGGCAACCCCAGGATGCTATTTAAAATTCTACAATGTCTACGCATATCAGGAGTATGTTGCTCTGTTTGCCGAGCACTGCTGTTAGTGTCTCTGCAGGTGCTCATGTTTCCTGGCTGGTGAGAGGCTTGCTGAAGGTGGGACGCCCCCTGTGACATCATTCTAGGGTGATCCTAGGATGCTTTTTCAGATTCTACAGCTTCTCCATGGCTGCGGACATAGTCCATGGTTGTGTGCTTGAAGGGGCATGTGACCAAAGGAGTACGCACCTTCAGGGCCAATTTGGTGTCCTTTTGCCCTTATTTTTCCACCAGAGATGCCCCATGATGGGGGAAAATGAAAGATCAAGTCAACAAAGAAGAAGATGAATGTGGCGAGATCATTGACACCCAAAGTATCAACTGGCCCTATGGACCAACATTTGCGCGCATTGACAGAAGTTAAAGCTTGACCAGGAGAAGGTGCACTGGATTCTTCTTCACTGACCCTACTGGGGGCTTCACTTAGCCCTATAGTTAGATCTCCTCCCCTAATCCAGATCTGCTGCAGGCAGGAATGGACGGGAACCGAGAGGCTCCCCTAATGGGCACTGGAGTGGCTGAGAAAGTGCCTGTTCCAGGTAGCTAACTGCAGGCTCTAATTGGTGAGGATTTGTCTCCAGTCAAGAACCTGGTTGTTTCTTCTACTGGTAGTATGAAAGGTTTTGCTGGTTACGTTGTCAGATATCTGGAGGGAAGTATCAAAGATTAATTCTCTTTTGAAAAGGTTCATGGATCAAACTATTGATTTCTCAGAATGAATAGTAAGGTTATGGATAAGAATATATCTATAATGGCCCATTGACCTGATTGGCTGAAGGGCCTAAAGGATTTCTTTGTTTTGTATAATTGTATAGAAATGTTGAAACATTTAAGATTGTTAAACTTTTGGATAACCAGTTTGTCCCCTTTAATTTTGTTTTATAAATATTGCAAAGTGTTGATACCTGAACCCGAGAAGATTGTGGTGTCTCACTTATATTACCTCCCTGTCCATCCCGTAATTCGGAATGGTGAGGTGGCACGAGTGGTGGAGGAGTCTCCTGAAATTGATTTAACAAATTTCCTTGAGATTTCTGATGTTGTGATCTCCTCATATGCTACCTTGGTGGTCACTCTGGCCTCGGAGGCGGACAAAGTGGCATTTTTGAAAATGTACTTCCACAAAATGGGATTCTGCTTTTTGTGGGCAAAAGATTACTATATTTCTGATGTGTCACATTATACCCAATTGAGGAGAAGGTCCTTTCTGCAGCTGAAGCCTAAGGTTCTGGCTGCAGGGGGGACCTTCTTTCTTCATTTTTCCTATAAATTCTTGATTTCTATTGAAGGGGTTAGCTATGTATATACTGACCCAGTACAACTGGAGAATTTTTTTGTCAATAAGCAGAGACTGGCTTGTATCTGGTTTTTGCTTTAGTATTTTCTTTATACATTTTTTTTAATTGGGTGAGGTTTTTTTTCTGACTTTAGTTTTTGAATTGGCGTTGCGCTTATAGTGGCTCGTTCCCCGTGCTATGGGCTATGTAACAGGTTTTCTTTTTGTATATGCTTATGCCTGATAGTTATTATTTTCTGTATTCCTGTAATTTCCTTTTTGTGATCTGCTTGTACTAAATTGCAAATTACCAATAAAAAAAAAAGAATACAGGGATCTAGACATGTGGTCAGTAGCAAACATTGGCATATGTGTTGTCATCATACATATAGAAACATAGAAACATGATTTATTTATTTATTTATTTAACGAACACTTATATACCACACTTTCCCATGGATCAGGTGCGGTTTACAAATAACAATATAAAGAGACAGAAACAATATAAAACCTGTTCTTCTTACATGAAACAACAACGAACTATGTACCTTAATACATAAAATGATGGCAAAAAAAGACCACATGGACTATCTAGTCTGCCCTTTCATATCAACTGCAATAGTCCCTTTTTTACCTTTAGAGATCCTCTGTATTTGTCCCATGCTTTTTTGAATTCAGATACTGTCCTCATGTCCACCACCTCCACTGGGAGACTATCCCACGTATCTACCACTTTTCCCATAAAGAAATATGTCCACATATTATTCCTGACTCTATCCCCTTTTACTCTCATCCTATGTCTCCTCGTAGCAGAGCTTGCCTTCAATTGAAAGAGACTCTCCTATGCATTTATGCCACGGAGGTATTTAAATATCTTTAGCATATCGCCCCTTTCCCGCCTTTCCTCTAAAGTATACATACTAAGATCTTTAGGTCTGTCGTCATATGCTTCAGAATGAAGACCACTAACCATTTTAGTAGCCACCCTCTGCACAGACTCCAACCTGCTTATATCCTTTTGAAGGTGCAGTCTCTAGAATTTCTCACAATACTCCAAATGAGGCTCATCAGAGACTTATACAGAAGCATTATCACCTCCTTTTTACTGTTGGCCATTCCTCTCCCTATACACCCAAGCATCCTTATAACTTTCACAGTCACCTTTTCTACCTGTTTAGCTACTTTAAGATCGTCAGACACAATTACGCCCAGGTCCCACTCTTATTTTGTGGACAGAGGTACCTAACCCCCTACACTGTACAGCTCCTTAGGATTTTTGAAGCCCAAATGCATGACTGCATTTTTTAGCATTAAATTTCAGCTGCCAAGTTCTAGACCATTCTTTAAGCTTAGCTAGATCCCTCCTCATGTTATCAATTCCTCCCTGGATGTTTACTCTATTGCAGATTTTGGTATCATCCGCAAACAAGCTAACCTTACCTGATAGTCCTTCCATAATATCACTAACGAAGATGTTGAACAGAATCAGACCAATGACAGATCCCTGTGGCACACCACTGGTAACTATATCAACATCTAGTGCCTTGATCATTTAACTCAAATAAGAATTCTGCACTTATGATTCCCCACCAACATGGTTCTCCTTATTCTTTTGTCCATTCCATTTACTTTCCCCAAACCTCCCTTTCTGGCATTACTTGAGCTGCCTTGTCGTATTTGTACCACATCTGAGTTTATAATATACCTCGAATGATAGCTGCACTTGGCACTCTGCCAGGTGCAGCCATTCCAGTCTATCCTTTTTCCTAGTGTATTAGTCAGGCTGGCACTATAGTGTGGTGCTCTATGCTGTAGATGCATGGTGTCAGAATGCATTCTGTAGCCTAGCAAAGTAAATCTGCTCAACCATAAAACCCACCATGTAAATATCATATGTGCCTCCAATGCTGTAACATACTTTCTTGCTCATGTAGCTCCTGATGAATGTGCTATAGCAATTCAGGCTGGGTCTTCGGCATGGCCCTCAACCTCGCTTTTATGGCCCTCAAATTCCTCATGATGTAATAGCATCTATAGAAAAATAGTAGGATGCCCTTTACTACTCAGTTCACCTGCTCAGCCCTACAATCCTCACACGTGATTTCTCAGTTATAATATTGGGGTGACAGGCCTTCATATAGGGGACTAGCACTGTCTGGGTGAGTGAGAGGTGTAGTATTTAGACAACCAAGGCTCCATGGAAACAGCTGCCTTGCACAATGGGGAATCCTTAGTTGATATGTCTGAGTTCACAGCATAACTTCTGTGCCTAGTAGTTGCCTCTGCTCTGTCGGTGTGTGTAATATAGTCCAGTGAGGATGGGACACCTATGGCGGAACTCTGTGTTCCTACAATACCTATGGAAATATGATACATGTGATCTGCATTTATGAAGTATGGGGGAGGAAGCCACTTACCTAGCTACATTTCTGTATGCATTGGCTTATTGCAGTGTCCCATGGCTCATCGTGCTTACACACATCTCCATATTACCCCACCTGAAAACCCTTGTCCTCTCACTATGGGCCAGCTCTGTCAATCTTGTCTATATAGGAATAACATATTGCATCACCATGCTGTAGCATGTGCCAGTGTAGCTGTCTGTGTGTGTCTATGTGTGGATGGGGGGGGGGGGGTGCTCTTTGCCAGACAGCAAGACTGATTGTGCCATTTCCATCAGAGCCAATATAAAAGACTTGGGCACCATAGCCTAACCATCAGTCTTATGCCCCACCCATGTGATTTTGATAATTATCCTCAACAAGCATGATCATGAAAACACCACCCTTCCCACAGCAATCCTATAAAAATAAATGGACATCATCGGGCTGATTTGAAAACACTTATGTGGATGGTCAATGGGACGTTATCCAGATAAGTGTGCTGAGTGAGATATTCAATAGCACTATCTAGAGAGCACCACTTAATATCCACACACACACACACACACACACATATGGTTCTGAGTTTGTGTGGCTGTCAGGATCTCTTGTTTTGTTTGGACTATTGCTGCTCTTTACTGGCCTTCAAAAGCTGCTACACAACTGCTTAGACTTAGCTAATGACTGTGTCAGTCATCTTGTCTATGTTTACCTACTTACATACTGGGTGTCAGTCTACAGCTAGGTGGTTCCCTATGAAATTTAAGTATAGGTATGAAAAAAAGTTTCTTACCTGGTCAGGGTCATGTGGATCCTCTCCCAGATCCTTTGTGCTATAGCATACAGCACCCTGCATCCTCCAGGTTAATAGAGCATGTTCTCATTTGCCAAGACCAGGCAAACCAAGAGAAGAGTCTCACAGGCAAGACATTCCCATTCTGAAGGATAAAAAACTGAATGCAAGGAAACCCAACATAGTGGTAAAGGAGAAAAACACCAGAATGGCATTGATAACACTGGTCAACATTGAAATCGTTACTGACCTTAAAAGGCCCTAATCTGTAGTATCTTGGTGAGCTGAACATGAATATAACATTAAAAAATTTTTATTGGCTCTTGTTTTGAAGATATTGCATGTAGTTCATTTTTGACGTTTCACCGTGTAAATTTATCCAGTAGGACATCAACAACATCCCAAATAAGCCTTGAATGATGTAATATTGCATCACATTGCATAATAACAGCATGCACACATCATCCAGAGTTGATTGCATCATTTTCTGATGCAATGCAATACTACTGCCAGACGGCTGCTGAAGCCATCTGACGTCAGCAGTGTACTATACGCAGTCGGAAAGGAAAGGAATCTGGTATTCTGTTCCAATACTGAAAGCCTCATGAATGCCTTAAAAATCACTCATGACCCCAAGACTGGAGACTATTTATAGACTCTTCGAAACTGAGTCTGAAGGCTGTGCTTTTGAACAATGGAAACCGTCTTCCATCTATTCCAGTAGCGCACGCCGTCCACATGAAAGAGACATACGATAACTTAAAGCATCTACTGACTTCCACTCCTTTTACACTCAGTTTAAGTTACTTACTCTAGTTCACAGGGCTCTTCACACTAGTACTCCACAATACCTGGCAGATCTTATTACATTCCACACCCCCAGACACACTCCCCGCTCCATCCATCTTAACCATCTTAATCTCCCTTCCCCTTCCCTCTCTCACCGTCAATCTACCCGCTCCTCTGCTTTCTTTTTCATCGGCCCTGCACTCTGGAATTCACTCCCCACCTCCCTCCGGTTAGAACCCCATCATGCCACCTTCAAGCGAGACCTAAAAACCCACCTCTTTTCCTTGGCTTATGACCTTCCCTTCCCTCCCCTCTTGTCTGATCCTGTCCCCTACGTATAGTCCTGTATCCTTTCTCTCGTTCTATTATATCAACAATTGTAACTTCCTTTCCTCCTTTCTGGCCTTGTGCCTGTTTCTGATTGTTTGTGAATTGTAAACCGCTCTGATTGATAAAGTAGGGCGGTATATCAAATAAATAAATATAAACATACAGCTGGCACCTCTGTGGTGACTTGAAGGTAGTTGCCCTTTTAATGGGACTACAGCAGGGATATATAAAATACATGTGTTTCTTATGTGAGTGGGATAGCCGAGCAAGGGATTGGCACTACTTGCGGAAGGAATGGAATCACAGACAAAATGTAACAGTTGGAGAGAAGAATATCCAGCACCCAGCTATGTTTGAGGCTCACAAAATCCTGCTACCACCCCTTCACATCAAACTAGGTTTGATGAAAAACTTTGTGAAAGCCATGGACCACACTTCGCCAGCTTTCCAATACCTCCATGAAAAATTCCTTCGACTCAGCGAAGCAAAGATTAAAGAGGGAGTTTTGTGGGTCCTCAGATTCGAGAGCTCTTCAAAGATGACCGGTTCAACAACTTGCTGCAGGGTGATGCGAAACAAGCATGGAATGCTTTTCGCCTAGAGTCAACAAACTTTCTCAGGAATGTTAGGGCAGAAAACTACAAGGAACTAGTAGAAGACATGCTGATGCAGTATCAGAAACTTGGCTGCAATATGTCTCTAAAGATCCATTTCCTTGATTCCCATCTCAATTTCTTTCCTGACAATTGTGGTATAGTTAGTGATGAACAGGGCAAACGTTTTCACCAGGATATCGCAACGATGGAGCAAAGATACCAGGGAAAATGGTCCACTACAATGCTGGCTGACTACTGCTGGACACTCCCCAGAGAAGCTCCCGAACAGCTGTACAAGAAACAAGTGAAAAAATCTAAGAAGTAGTCTATGACTTGTTTTTTTACAGGTATTAACCGAAGGCCTATTATATTTACTATTGACATGTATTTCGTGATGTAAACATTAATTCTTGTAGATTACAAAAAAACTAGAGCCAACTTTGCAATTTCACTGTCATATTCGTGTTCAGCATATAAAAATTGATAAGAAATGACTATTTTTATTTCAGTAACATGACGTTTGTAAAAATTTGTTGACCAGTGAGAGGTTCTGTTTCAAGTGATTTGTCTGTGAATCGCGTGGAGAGAGAGAAGATCCTGAAATACCAAGAAATGCAGTCGGAGACCAAGAAAATGTGGCAGAAAGATACAGAAATATTTCCCATCGTATTGAGAGCCACAGGTCTGATAAAGAAGAACTTCAGTCACATCTTGACAAATTACCCGTACATGTTATGAAATCCAGAAGGAACCTGTCTTTGGCACAATGCAAGTACTATGGCAAGCATTAGCAGTACATTTGAGAGACCAAGATCATACTCCATATGCCTTAGTTTAGGATTGAGGTTCTTGACTGTCATGGTATGTTAAAAACTAACCCATTTGGAGAAATTGCCCCTAAGAAATTTGGCTGCTTCCTGGCCACCATTTTGGTGCTCTCTAAAGAGGGCATATGATTATGTGTGAGAATATGTGGGGACCAGAAACAAATCAGTATGGTTCTGCAGGAAAAGATGTGCCATGAGGATATGGAATGAAGTTGAGTACATGCATATTACTACCAAATGGAATTTGCACGTGCTTGGTGCATATGCTTTGTTTGGAAATACACATGGATCTGACCCATAGACTTTCACTGTACTTTCTACATGCATCTGAACCTACCTTTATTTCTGCCTAGCACATTTTCCATGTGTACAGTCTGGTATTTCACAACACATACATGTGCATGTGGCCCCAGTACATTTTCAAAAAAACATCCATTTTGAGGGGTAGAGGTATGTTAATTTTACATTGGTATCATACGTGCACAACCTGTCTTCTAAAACTGCCATAGATTTCCAGACATTTTCACTTCAATGTCTCTTCCACAGCATCAATGGACCTTCTAAAATGTGCCTTTATACATATAGAGGTAACATAGGCCTCCAGACCTACATAAGAGTGTTGTCAAACCTAAATATAGAAAACATATTTAAATATAAAAGCAAAAATCCTGAATCCACGTCTATCATTAAACTTCAACAAGAATGCCAATAAATAGAAGGAATGAGTGAAAATACACTGGCACATTAGGGCTGGAAGGAACAAGAGAAAAGAATCTTTAGTATATGCTGCACCAGTAGCCTAAATAGCAACTATCTGAGAGTCAGTCTTATCTACCTTTTGATCCAGATGACACAATCTATTATCTTAAGCATTAAACTTAATCGCAGACTCCTGAGAAAACATGGAGATCTAGTCCATCACATCTTTCAACAGCAAGTTTGAGTAAGACATTTTCAAAACACCTGCCAATGTCACAGATTCAGGTACGAGCCCCTCTGAACTTTACTGAGCAAATTCAGTTTCCATAATCTGCATAATTTAGAGACATACCACAGAGACAGTTTCCTGAGATACAGATGTTGGGGGAGCTAAATCACTACTTCCCACCTGGGGTGAGGATAAGTTACCTCTAAAATTCTCTAGCCTTGTTGCACGAGGAGGGAGGGGAGTCTTAATAATGGGGCTCAAAGTTGCCCTTAACATAGAAGTGGAGAGTCCAGGGAGCCTGCCATAGCTGCCACAGACATAGGCCCTATAGTTAAGTGTTTACTGATTGAACCCACCGCTGATGCTAAGACTATAGAGATAGATGAAACCTTCTTCCCCTTGATCTAATACTTCCTGACTCCTTTGGCATAATGTGTGGTCTTCAACGTTGCCCTCCTTGGTCCTGAATTGGCACTGAAGAGGCACCAGAGTCATGCCCCTTTGTTCACAGAACCAGGGCCATAGCCATAGCCACAGAGGGGAAACTGGATTTTAAAGGAAGAGGCAGGTGGCAAATGATGACCCCACAGAGGGGGTGGAACTCTTCCTCCAAAGCAGCTTTTACAGCATGCCACACAATGCCGGGGGTCCCCTCAGGTAGTGAAAGATTACCTGTGATCTGGCCACAATACCTCGGCTCTTTCGGTCTTCTCTGGTCCTTCAAGCAGCGAGAAATAAGCAGAGAGTAACGCAGAACACAAACACTCAAACACAAAGTTCTTCTTTGTTTTGAGCTCAAAGGGAAGTCAACAGAAGGTCTATGGACACAGCACAGTTCCACTTCTGTTTGGATTCAAAGTTTTCCTCCCTTGAAGCCCTTTTTATAATAGTAAAAAGGGAAATAACAGAATCATTAATCATAAACATGAAATAACACAAAGTGTTGCTAGAATTATTTTACAGAGTAAGAGCTGATTACAATGTATTTGATGAAATTTACTTGATTATGACAAAATTACTTATAACTGCAGAACTGCAGAAATTACGCTGTGCCAGCAGTGACCTATAGTTGACTGTACAATGAACTATGGTTGTACAGTTCATAGCCCATGTTTACACTTTATGATTGTGCTAACTATATTCTTAAGTTATTTTAGAACAGTTACACAGAACTCGTGTTCATGATTTCTTATTCTATTTAAAAGAAGCAGGCAAAAAGATAAGCTTGTGAGTGATGGTCATTGTTAGCAAAATTCTTCTATCAGCACATTTTAGAGATCTGTATCAAGAAATTCATCTATCTTCAATTACATACTGGGGATTCTGATATCCCTTTATCTGTCCATTCCTACAGGTAGCATGGCTCTGTCTCTAACCTGCAAGTCTCCTTAAGAACTCCTCTCCCCTGCCAGCCACTATTAATATAGTATATTATGTTCAGAGATTCATATGAAGGTGTTTTACTTGATTCAGAGTCGAATACGAGGCCACAAATAAAAAACGTTAGTTTGAATCTATTAAGCCACTCTAAATTGTGGAACATTTTTTGACAGTGGTCCAAGCATTAATATTTCCTGTTCTTGACTATTGTAACATAGAGGTATGTTCGCTAAACCAGTTTTGTCTTTTGCAGCTAATGTGCCACAGTCATTCAGATAGTGCCATGTTGGCTGCAAAGACATGAATTATCCATTGGAGGTGTACACAGCATTTCCCCAGCAGATAATGCATGGAAAATGCAAACATGGCCCAGTAGCATTGTGGATGCAGCTACCGCCAGCCCTTGAGGTGGCAGTAGTTAAACCTGCTATGTCTGCAAAGCATGCTGTTGCCACACACTGTAGACGCCCATGGAGTGGAGGAGTGGCCTAGTGGTTGGGGCAAGGTACTTCAGGCCGGAAGGTTCAAATCTCACTAGAGGACAGCAACCTTGGGCCGGAAGGACTGGGGTTTCCGGTCCCACAGGTGCTCCTTGTGGTCTTGGGCAAGCCACTTAACCCTCCATAGCCCATGTTCCCTGTAAAATAGTTATCTCCAAGTTATAATGCCCTGTTCAATGTAATTTCAGTTTGTTCAATGTAAACTGCACTGATGCAGAATAGCACAGTATATAAGAGAATGTAAATAAATAAATAAATAAATACTGCGTGCTTTGCACACATATCCACTCTCTGCCACACCCTGCCTATGTTTGCACAAAATCACTGTACTATCTGCATTTGTCCCATGTTAGTGGTTAATGCTGGAGCACTTGGCAAGTGCTATCTGCCACATTAACAACTAACACAGTTTAGTCAACATCCTCATAGTGTACTTAGAACATTTACAGTGATAGGTTAGGCACTTCAGATAGCTCAGAAATCTATAGCAAGGATATTGACTGGTTGTTCTCAGTAAAAGCACTGTGCTCCAATTTTACAGCAGTTTCATTGGCTACCCATACATGTCAGATCTCATTTCAAATTGTTTTAAATAATATTCAGGATCCTCAAAAATGATGAACCTAAATATTAGAAAAAGAAATTGATCACTCATGACTGGTCGTATTTTGTGCTCTCAAAGGTTGTCTTCTTGTCTTCAATCTTGAGTATTGGTATATTGTGCACTGAAATCTAATTATATGACATTTATGAAGAGTTTGAGGATTATACTGAAGTCATTGGTAAAGGAAATTTTTATACAGTGTTACATGATTTGGGGAGATATTTACTAAAGCGTGTTAAGCATTTAAAATGCATTTTAAAGCACAGTCCTCTGGGACCACTTCAGACTCTAAAGAAGCATTGAAAAGGTCAGACAATGGAGCCACTAGAACTTTCATAAGTTCCTTCAATACTCTTGGATGCAGTGGCATATAAAGGGCAGGGCGGTAGGTGCGGCCCGCCCCTGGTGCCAGCCAGGAGGGGATTGCATCACTGTCCGGCCCATATGTCCATGGCAGCACAACAAGCTTACCTAAAAGCCAAGTGGCATGCCGCACTGCCTTCATTGCAGGCCATTTGTCTCTCTCTCTCTTTTCACGAGACTTCAGCCAGAATAGAGAGAGACCATGCTTGAGTTCCTTTCTTTCTGAGAGCTGGTGGCTTCTGTAAATGCAGATCCCCAAAACTGCTCTGCAGTGCTTCTGGCTCTAATGGACTGGAAGGCTGGGTTGTTGGCAGACTGTGAGGTGCTGGCAGGTTTTGCACAGACATCAACCCTCTTTTCTCATCTCCTATGGTGCTGCTCTGGTATGAGTGGCTGTGTGCCTAAGATACCTGCCCCTTAAGGGCAGATGTTTTATTCCTGCATGGCACAGAGGCTGGTTGCCAAAGACACCTGCCCTTTACGGCAGATGCCTTACTCACTCCTTATAATACAGTGGCTGTGTGACAAACACAGAGTGGTTTATATATTTTCCATCCCAGAGGAGTCTCATCCCAGTGTTGTGGAAAATGTTAGCCATTACTCTAACCTGTATTGTAATAATTTAGTAGGGACACTGTCTGGTGCTGCTGTTCACAAAATGACATCCAAGCTGTCTCTGCATCAACAAAAATGATAAGGACATTGCAAATACTATAGAACACCCCAGCAAGAATCTTGACTGGTGTCAAAAATGAGAGAATTTGTCCATCTTTAGCAAGATTATATTGCCTTCCACTGAGGGTGCATGTGTAAATCAAATTAATAGTGCTGACATTTAAAGTGTTTCACATTCCAAAGACTGCCTACTTAAGGAAAGGATTATAGTGGTATAAACCAGCAAAGACTCTGCATTCTTTATAAAATTGATTGTTACAAATGCCGTTCATTAGCAAAAGATGTTGATTAAAGAAAGCATTCTCAATTGCAGCCCCACTTCTGTGGAATTGTCTCCCTCTTAAATTGTATCTTATCTTTCAGACAAAAATTACAATATTTTCCAAACTTATAGTTTAAGGAGAATATAACTCTTGTTGAAGATAGCAGGATGCTATTTTTCTTTTCCTTGTATTATATACAGTACATAGTGAAGATTTAAAATGCCTGCTGTGATTTGGATTTAAACCTGTACCTTTTTTGGTTGAATTTGTAAACCACATGCTAGGAAGATGGTATATAAAATTTTATGAATAAATAAAAAAGTTAACATAACATGCTAAATTCTAGCCAGCTATCTGACTGATGAATGACTTACCCAAACAATCTAAGGTTTGAAGGATCCAATTGTGTACAGTGTGTCAAGTGGCATATAGTGATTAATGATGTCAATAGCACAGGATAGATCAAGCAGAATGAAGGTGAAATAAAGGCCCCTGGCCTTGGCCATGAAGAGGTCAATTTAGACTTTGGTAATATCAGTTTCTCTGGAATGTAGACAACAAAAAACTGACAAACAGAAAAAGAGCAGCTCGATATGAAAGAGGTGAATCGAAAGAACGAGGAGTTTTGATGTGAAAGACAGGATGGAAACTGGACATTAATAGAATGATTTGGGTCCAATAAAGATTTTTGAAGCGTGGTTTGCTCACAGCATGTTTGAAGGAACAGTTGCAGTGATTAGTGATTAAGGGGGTCATTCTGAATCATGAATAAGGAGCCTGGATATGCCATGTGCATGTGCAAAGGGAGCCAACATGCAAGCACGTATTCTGTAAGCAAAATGATGTGAACGTACAGCCATCCTGGATGTGGAATCCTGTACATCCAAAAGAGTGGAGGGAATGGGGCATGTCCACTGGCGTAGACATCCAAGTCATATTCTGACCATGTGCATGTATGTGTGAATGCAGGAGCTTACACGTGCAACCCAGATCACCAGAAACATGGAATAAGGGCAGGAGATAGACAAAAAAACAACAGGAGACAGGCTAATGCCACTGTAATACACTTACTCAGTGGAGCCAGTGGTGATACAAAAACACAGTGCCCACCCCATGTACACAGGGCCGCTTGACCTATGCCACCCCTCACATGCCCCTCCATGTGGCACCACAGAATACCACACTGCCCACAGCACATATCCACGTGCTCCTCCACAGCCCTTGGCAGACCACAACTCCCAACCATGGAAGGACTAGAACACGAACATGCCTGGTAAACAGACCCGGCTGCCAGACAACAACTATTGCCATCCCCCACGTTCCTTTGCCCGCCCTGTGCCCTTTCCCACCCTGAGGTCACCTTGCATGTTCCCTCTGCTGGAACCTGTGATGGATAGGAGGTGGATGTGCCCTCTGAAGATGAGCTGCTGCTGCTATCCACGCTGTCCCCCCCCCCTCCATATGGAATGCTGGGAACACAATAATGACCCCACATGCCAAAGCACAGGGCCCAGGACACTAGACTTTCCCCCAGTCATGTCCTCCCCAGATGATGCCAGCTGTGAACTGGTGTGTGTTGACACCCTGCTGGTGGAATGCATGGTGGTAGGCACAGGAGCATGTGCAGGTGCCACAGCAACAGCGAACAGTGGCAGAAGTGGTGTGTCAGTCTTGGCAGTGGCAGATGGCAAACCAGGGGCTGGGATGGGTCCAGGTGTACACTGAGAGCTGGCCAGCTGGCCAATCACAGTCCCAAGCTGGATGCCCAGTCAGTTTAAGGAGGCAATCAGGGTGGCTCTGGAAGTTGCTGTCCTTGGAGGGGCAGCTGTCTCTCCTGGAGTGCCATCTGCTGCTCCTGGAGTAAGACACTCCTGAGAAGGAGCCCCAGCTTTAGACACATGTAGTCCACATGTGCCTATTGATGTCCAAGCAAGCACTGGCTGCACTGCATAAGCAGCACAGATGTGCAGTAGTGTGTCTGCTCCCTGCGAATGGGCCCTCCCTGGGGCACTGGCAGCTCTGGCATTAGTGCAAGCTGGTCTTCCTCCACCTCCGATGCATCATCCTCTGTCCCCATTGTGGCAGCTGGCCCTGGCGCCATTTCAGTGGGGCCCCATGGAAGCAATCCCCCTGCCTCCTCCGGTGTCACAGAGGATGCAGCAGGAGCAGGTGACTGAGACAGTGGTGGATCATCTTGTGGCCTAACTGGCATGGGGGCAGTGCTGGGTCCCACAATTGTAGCTGCACCTGTTGGGAGAGGCACAGGGCAGCAAACCAACAGTGATGGATGTACACAGCGTGCACACACACACATGTGCAGATGTGTAGGCAAATGGACAGGGTGCTATAGCAGTGCAGATATGTTGGCGCAGCAGAGACCAAGCCATGCACCACTGTACAGGCCCAGAACCACAGAACCCTTTAACAAGGACAACGAGGGAAATGTGGCAGTGCAACATGCCCATGTGTGCCCCATGCCCACCTCGAGGGTGGACATTAAGAGGTTGTTGGGTGGTGAAGGAAGCCCTGAACCCCATGATGCAGGACATGGACACTGGCCACAGAGGGTGTGGACAAGACAGATTATGCACATACTCTGATCCTTTGGCAGCCTTGAGGTGTCTAATCACTGACACCTTCCAGTGTAGCAGAGTCGATGGTCACCAGAACTCACTGCTCCAGGCCACTCAGCCACATTCCCTGACCATCAGGACCCATGCTGCTCACCTTTGCGCACATCTCCCGGTACACCTGCTGACAATTCCGCTTCTTGTCCACAATGTCCTGTTGTTGTGGTGGACAGCATTCACTAGCTGACAGATGGCCAGCCACCGCTGCTGCCACTCATAGGAACTGAGCTTGCACTCCTCTGTGCCCATCAAGCCTGCAAAGTCACTGAGAAAGGCCTCTAGGAGGAGGGTCGATTCATCCTTGCTGAAGTTGTGCTTCCATGCAGACTTCCGGGGGTCCATCGCAAAAGCACAGGCAGACACAAATACGCCCCAAAACAGCAGGTGTATGTCCATGTGATGATGAACATTTTATGCCGGTAGGATGTTAAGAGACGTAGATGTACAGATGTTCAGAATAGGCCACGCGTCTGCATGCATGCTGCCACGTATATGTGCAACTTAGAGATAGGCCACATAGGGGTCTGTTTACTAAACATTCCTAACGTGCGGGGCCGCGGTAGTGTGCCTGTGCCATATAAGGAGTGGGCGGGTCAGGCAGAAAAAAGAAAAAAACGGGAGTAAGCGATCGCACATTTGCGCGGCACGCTATTGTGCGCCGTGCACAATAGTGTGTGGGAAGGCTAAGTGGCTCCCTGATGTGCACACACAAAGGAACAGAGTCATAGTACAATGGTTAAGACACTGACAGCTGGTGCAGCTGCCATGGGTTCAATTCCCCATTGTGCGCAACAAAAAGGGCTGGCTGAGGCATTAATTTTAATGGGTAAAAGTGCTTTAGGAGGCATATTAATTTTGGGCGGCATAAGGAGGTGCACTGTTGGGCGGCATAAGGCAGTGCACTGTTAATCTTGGGCGGCATAAGGCAGTGCGCTGATGCCCAAGCACAGGATCAGAGCCACAGCACAATGATTAAGACACTGACCAATGGTGCAGGGATCAGGGGTTCAATCCCCCACAGTGCCCAATGAAGAAGGCTCACTGAGGCAGTGCATATTATGGGGATGAGTGCTGTAGGGGGCAATTTATTTTTATTTCAGTTATCACTACTAGCAAACGCACTCACAAAGCGTGTTAACATAAGGCGGCCCATAAGGCACATGTTAAAGTTCACTGTCCGCCAAGGCACCCTAGAATGTCCCCTATAGGGCACCATATATGTTGCGTCACAGGATAATGTATAGTGCACCTTATATGGACAGCAACCATAAGGTGCCCTATAGGGCGCCCTATAAAGCACCCTCAGAGGCACCTTATGGGTACAGTACACTGAGGGTGTGTTTGATGGCAGCAACATATGTACATTAAATCTAAAAAAAGCTTTGGACAACCCTATCAAATAACCCCATTGTGGGCTTGAACCCATTACCTCTGGCTCCACAGGCAGTGAAGTAACCATTGGGCTACAGCTATATAGCTGCCAGCAAGCCCCTGGCTGGCTGCAGAGAGCCTGCATGTCACCACACAGACAGTCTGCTGTGGTAACCAGGATAGGGTTAGGCCACCCATACCCATGATGCACTGCACATGCAAATCAGCTGTCCACAGATGAACACAAGATGGGGAATGCACCCCAACAGCTCCCCGGCCTGGTAGGGGGATGTGTCCGTGTGCACCCTCACAGCACCTTGGCCAGGTAGGAGGTACTGACCGGGTGTTTAACTGGCACAGAGTAGCTACACACAGTCACATTGTGCGGGAACTGTGCTCACCCTGAGTGTGCGATGAGGCGCCCTGGACCAGGTCCACAGCACCCTCCATGGCTGAGAGAGGCCATGGCAGAGCTCCAAAACAGTCGTAATCTGTGAGATAGGTAGTTTCTGCAGGAACACCTTGGATAGCTCTGTCTGTCTCAGTCAGGGGAACCCCCATGGACCCCCTAGGTGGGCCATGCAACACCAACACCCCCCCCCCCCCTTGCTGAGGGTGGCAAACAGGGTCTCCCATCAACAGATCCCCATTATACACCACCCCCTGCAATGATGGCAGTAGAGTGGACAATCAACCCCAGTCCTGTTGAGGAACAGACACCCTACAGGGCAGTCCAAGCAGCCCCACACACACCCAGACCACAATATCAGACAGACAGTAGGCCTGGATATGCTAAGATGCACCCCACCACTATCTGATATTCCCCAGCATCAAGTCATCAGCCACTGCACCCTGCAAGGCACTCCAGCAGGGCACATACCAGCTGTGAACAGTCTGCTGGTTAGTCCCGCTGGAAATGCATGCACCCACAACTGGGATGGCAGCACACACAAGCAGATACAGCAGTGACTAGGCCCCAACAGGTGACCCATATATATCACATGAGGGATGTGCTATGAAGCACTATGGGGGTGCCTAGCCATGCTGCCATCACTGCACAGTCAGGGTGGAGTGAAAGCCCAGCAGCACATACAGGGGTCACCCTGTCTGTGGAGGTGGTGGACGGCCACTACAATGTCCCTGCCAGTGCCCTATGCCCTATGCAGATGCATCCTGGCCAGCCCACCCTGTCTGAGCTATACCCATGGTACATTGCTGCTCATTATGCACATCATCAGGCCAAAACTGGCAACAGTGCTGGCAGTGTGGGCTGTGGACAGTGTTTGCAGCCAACACACACTGTAGACAGACACACACTCCCACACATATGCCAGCATTGTGCTACTATAGAGGGGTTCAGAATCCTTGCCCACCACACCAGTCCTGGGCACAGTACAGGCATGGGTATGGTATGCAGTACGGTTGGGGGTCACTCCCCAGGGTGGTAAACACTGTCAGGGGCCAGACCTGACGCACACACCGCAGACATCAGATAGATTGTTATGATGGAGCTCAAAGAGCAGACTGTGCGTAACGTAGGGATATCTATCTGCCAGTACTCATAGCAAACGTTTGAGAGCTGTGTACCATATACCCAGGTGTAGGGTGACATTGCTAAGGTATGCAAGTGCTGGTATTGGGTGATGCACGCAGGGCCCAATGTCCTGCCTCTCCAGGAGGCATTGGCCAATGGGGCCTGTGGGTGTGGGTGTGTCTGCCCCTGTTGGCTGCTGCTGTACGGCAGAGGTTCCCAAATCCAGTCCAGGTTTGCAATACACTGGTTGGGGTTTCCTGCTGTCCCTCATGAATATGCATGAGCTACATCTACATGTCATGGGGGTGGTGCATAGATATAAAGCACAGTTATTTGTATGTGTGGCAGCATGGAACCTGAATGGTGTGTGGTCCTCCAGGACTGCATTTGTGAGACTCTGCTCTAGGTAATGCCCCTGGTCATGGTGTCTGTGCTTGGTGGTGTCAAAGATAGGCGTATGACCAATGCGTATGTCCCCAGCAATAAAGGATTGCCCTTACTAACATGGTTTAGTTGTGGGGAAAATATGTGGACAGGATTGGCAGTAGCCCCAGCTGGGCTTTGAACCTGTGACCTTTTGTTCCTGCACACACTGCCTGTGTGCACTGCACCACTGTGTTGCCACAGATGTGCTGAATTCCCTAGGCAGTCCATGACTGTACATCCGACAGGGCCTATGTTGCAGTGGACGTGCCAGCCTGCACATGGCTCAGCCACTGTTTTCTGTGGCTAGCAGCCACTGCCCCCTCCACCACCTGTACCCTACCGCCAACATGCTGGCATGTCCGTATCTTGGAAAAGCATATGACCTGATTGAGTTGTGGCACTCCAGGACTGCATTTGGGGGACTCGGCTGTCGGTAATGCCCATTGTTATGGTGTGTGTGCGGTGTTGGGTACAAAATGGGTGTGTGAACCATGCTTATGTTCTCTGCAATAAAGGAGTGTCTTTACTATCTCTGTTTAGTGGTGGGTAAAATATGGGGACTGGGTTGGCAGGAGCCCCAGCTTGGATTTGAACCTGTGACCCTCTGGTCCTAGAGGTACTGCCTCTGTCCGCTGCACCACATTGTGGCCACAGTGATAGTCAGTCCCTGGGGGTGGGAAACCTGTCCAACAGAGTCAAACACCCTGCTCTGCACATTTGTACTGTGGGCTCCGTCACCTTGTCTGGTGACATAAGTGCAAATACACCCCTCAACTGACCACGAACAACTGGGGATAAATATAACCAAGCTGGGCAACAGTGATATTGATGGGCAACCATAGCAAACACTCCCAGGAAGGCTCAGAAAAAAGGAAATGGTTTTTGGAAGGGTCTCCCCTCCGTAGCCCCTTCCAACCTTCATTTCATTTTTTTGGAGCTTTCCTGGGTGTGTTTCTTATGTTTGCCCATTAATATCGGGGTTCCCCAGCTGCCTTCCTATTTTTGATATTTTTGTTTGGGTCTTTTTCTATCTTTATTTGCACTTTTGTTCTGTGCACATGTATCACACTGCTCACGTTTTGCAGGTTTCCCCGGTTTCCCTGTACATTGCTGACGCGAAATGGTTTCTCTTCCCTTTAAATGCCCTCTACCTTGAGTGTTTCACTCGCGCTATTTTTAACCTGTGAATTCGGCCCCGATCATGTGCGGGGAGCCTCTCCCCTCCCCTTCCCCTTCCCCGCCCATTGACCTCGTCTCTCCGCCCCTCGGGGGCCTTCCTCCGCCCTCAGAATGCCTTTCCACGCCTCTATCGGACATTTGCAGGCCGGGTACTTGTGCGGGGTGCGTTAGTGCGGCGCGCAATTGTGCGAGGCCCATGTGCACTTCTGCGGGGCGTTTAAGAGCGTTTCTGAGCGTTTGAGTGCTACGTTTCCGTGCGCTATTGTGCGGCACGCAATTGTGCGGCTTTTAGTAAACATGCCCCATAGTTTCTGTACTACTCTCTCCCCTTCTTCTAATAACATTCCTAATGATTTCAACACCCTCATGCAAGGAATCTCTTGCCCATCCACCTCCATCTGCAAGCTTCCTACCTCTAGCCCTCCTAAGCATAAAAACATGGTTTGAGATGTTCCAAACTAAACCATTCTGTATTAAATACATTTTCACTTCTGATAAACAATCTTCAATTTAAACCTGCTGCTGCCTTCCTATCCTTTCAAAGGGGAGTAACAAATAAACATCATCAGCGTAAGCAAAACACAAAAAAACTTGTCTTTTCTTACCACCTTCCCCAATTGTGCCAAATATATTATTACTACCACTACTACTATTTATCATTTATATAGTGCTACAATGAGTACACAGCACTATACATATAGATGTAAAAGACAGTTTCTGCTCTAGTCAAGACAAATAACACTACAAAACTGGGGCTAGAATTTGCTAAGATACCCATAAGTGGTGAACATGAGAATGAAGGGAGACGGGGAGACCTGTAGGATCCCCTACTTCCATATCGACAGAGAGGTTCCAATAAAAACAAAAATAACCCGAATGCCCTTACGTATAGAGCAGACAGCTTAAAGATTCCAAATTACCCCGTCTAACAATAATCAGATTAATATGAATAAAATACATCCTCTAAAATGCCTGTATGCAAATTGTAGAAGCCTAAAAAAATAAGATGTGAGAGTTAAAATATATAGCATTAAATGAGAGGTTAGATACCTTGGTATCTATGAGACCTGGTAGAAGGAGGACAACCAATGGAACACTGAGCCATGGGTACAAATTATATTGCAATGATAGAGTAAATCAATTTGGTGGAGGGGTTGTACTCTATGTTAGAAAGGGTATTGAGTCACACAGGATTAAACTTTTGCAGGAAACAAAATGCACTGTAGAATTTCTATGGATTGAAATTCCATATAAAAAGGGGAAGGAAGTGGCCAGAATTAACAAATAGATGGTGAAATGCTGAAAGAAATCAAGGAAGCTAACAAAAGTTACAACACAATAATAATAATGGGTGATTTCAATTACACCGGTATCGACTGGATCAGCGTCATGGCAAGTCATGCTAGGGAGATAAAGTTTCAGGATGAAATAAATGACTGCTTTTTGCAGAAGCTGGTTCATGAACAGACAAGAGAGGAAACCATTTTGGACCTAGTCCTTAGTGGAATATAATATCTGGTGCAAGAGAAAAGGGTGTTGGGGTTACTTGGCAATAGTGATCATAGCATGATCACATTTGATTTAATAAATGGAGGAAGGACAGCAAGGAAATTCACAGTACTAACTTTTAACTTTCAAAAGGGAGACTATGAGAAAATGAGAAAAATAGTTAAGAGAAAACTAAAAGGAACAGCTGCAAAGGTTAAAGATTTACATAAAGCAAGGGCATTGATTAAAAATACTATCTTGGAAGTCCAGACCAGCTATATTCCACGCTTTAAGAAAAGTGCAAGGAAGTCCAAAAAAATGCCAGCATGATTTAAAGATGGGGTCAGAGATGCTGTTGTAGCCAAAAAAAACAAAAGAAAAACTCCAAACTGTACTCTCAAAACAAGAAAAGCAAACAAAAAAACCAGACAACAAAAAACAAAACACAAAAAGTGAGAATAACTCAACAAGCAAGACTGACAAGGAGCCGATAACAGCCCACAACACTGTGTTAGAGGAAAAAAGACCTCAGGCACCCCTTCTATCAATACCAACAGAAGGGACGAGTCAGTCATATGGCAAGACCAAGACAGAAATCCTGCCACAGTAGCGCTCTATCTATGAACTGTACTCGGAATGACATCAATGGTCAGAAAAAAACCTCCAATATGAAAGAGAGTTGAGCCCCAAACTGTAAAAACTCAATCCAAAACACACAGTGAGCGGCTCCTGGCAATAACAGTCAGCAAAATATTGAGCCACAATAGCAAAATAGCAATAGCAGCCAAAACACTCCTCAAGCAAAACAGCAGCAAGACATTAAGTTCAATAAAAACAGGGCAACAACCTGAAGCTCCGACACCAGGTGTTTCGCCCTCGCGGCTTTATCAGGGAGCTCTTCGTGAAAAACGTTGTTAGTCCATGTCAAAACCAGAAGAAGAATTTATTAGTCCATGCCACAAGCAGAAGGGGGACTGCCAAAGCAAAAAAGAAAAAAGAAACAAAACCCAATATTCTCACACATACCAAAACATACAAAAATCATCACTGGCTGAATACTCGTGATAACAATCTTTTTCACTGGATTATAGTATGACTTACATTTCTTGTTTGGATGTTTCTTTGACATGTCAGGGGGCTAGCTTGGTTTCTACAGTTTATGTAATGTAAACATACACATAGGATGTTTTTTCTTCATTTTTTGAGTGTACATCTTCAACGTTTGAAGTCTAGCTTACCTTTTGCTCAGTTCTTACGTTACCGTCGTAATTGTTCTTCAGTGTCCGAATACAAAGCTTCTTCACAGTACCTTGAAGATTCTTTTTTATCACGTGGTTATCCTTTTCATCTAGTTCATCGAGCTTGTACTAGAGCTTGTTATAATGATCGTACCTGGTTACTTACCCTTCGCCAGTGTTCCATAGAGCCTGGTTTCGTGCACTATGTTTTTCTTTTTAATCCTTTGAATTATCGTCTTTCTAAGATTGTCCATCGGTATTTTCATAGTGTACGTTTAATAGACTATGCTTTTTCTTTGCAGTCACAGTGTTTACAGTCCCAGATGGATTCTTTTCACCAGGAGATTAAAAAGTTCAAATTATCTAAACTGCATAGGGATGATATGGATTATAAGACTGGCTTTGTTTATGCTCCTGGCTTGGGGGATCTCCAGCTGAGAACGGTCTATACTAGAAATCATAATTTACGTGATATTCTTTGTCCTTCAGTTTTTGCTAGAGATTCAGTGGCTGCATGTACTACCCCAGGCCATGTCAGCTGTGGAAGCCGTTCTGTCTGTTTTATGATGCAGGCCGGTCAATCATTTGTCTGCAATCATAAGCGGTATTACCTTCATTCAGCTACCACTTGTAACAGCGTTGGGGTTGTCTATTTGTTTTTGTGTCCCTGTGGTCTGGGATATGTAGGTAAGACACGACGAGCATTGTGGACATGTCTTATTGAACATAGAAGCAAACTTCGTCATCAGGTGGAGGGAGCCCCACTAGTGAAACATTGTCAGTCACATCATCATTGCTTTGAAGATTTGAAATGTTTTGTCATTACTCAATGTTTGCCTTCCATTTATGGGGGTGATTGGGATAAGACTTTGATTCAGATTGAACAGCGCTGGATTTTTCATTACACCATTACACCAGCTGGTCTTAATAGCTTTATTGAATGGAAGAACTGTTTTCAATTGGACTATTTTTGGTTTCTTAAATATAAGACATTATGTGATGTTTCAACAATGTCGTATAAGTATTTTTGCAGTGGTGGGTAGGGTGGTTTTTCTTTTTGATCTTAGTCACCTTTTTGGATTTTTTTGTTTTTCTTTTTTCTTTTCTTTTTTCTGCCTGCCTGGTTGCTGCCACGAGCATGTGGGATCCCTGACGTCAGTTTGTTTCCCCCTTTTCATTGTGCATGTTCGGTGTTCCGTTTTGGCTTTGTTGTAGTCAGCCATATGCATGGGGAATCCCTGACATCAGCAGACTCCTCCATCTTCAATCGCGCATGCTCAGCGGTTTTTTGGCCTTCCTGTGCTTTGTTCTAGCGGCGTGAGCAGCGGGCATGGAGGCAGTTTTCTTGTGCTTAAAAAGTAAGTCTCTTTTTCTAACTAAGTCTTCATCAGTTAGTCTCTCTTTGATTTTTGTATGTTTTGGTATGTGTGAGAATATTGTTTTTTTTTTCTTTTTTGCTTTGGCAGTCCCCCTTGTGCTTGTGGCATGGACTAATAAATTCTTCTTCTGGTTTTGGCATGGTATAGGAGGTAGTGTACTATAGTGGATCAGGAACTGGTTAAAAGTTAGAAAACATGGGGTAAGGTTAAATAGCCAATTTTCCCAATGGAGAAAGGTGAATAGTGGAGCATCCAAGGGATATGTGCTGTGTCCACTGTTTTTTAACATATTTGTAATTAACTGGAAATGGGAATAATGAGTGAGGTAATCAAATTTGCAGCTGACACAAAATTATTCAAAGTTGTTAAAACCCAAGAGGATTGTGAAAATTGCAAGAGGATCTTGATAAATTGTAAGACTGGATTTTCAAATGGCAGATGAAATTTAATGTAGATAAGTGCAAAGTTATGCACCTAGGAAAGAACAACCCAAACTATGGTTACATGATGCAAAGTTCCACATTAGGAACCATCACCCAGGAAAAAGATTTAGGTGTCATCATGGATAACACTTTGAAACTCTCCACTCGGTGTGCAGCGGTGGCCAAGAATGCAAATAACATGCTAGTAATCATAAGGAAAGGAATGGAGAATAAAACAAAGGATATTATAATGCCTCTGTATTGTTCCATGATGTGACCACACCTTGAATACTGTGTGCAGTTCTGATTGCCATATCTTAAAAAGGATATGGCGGAATTAGCAAAAGTACAGAGAAGAGCCACCAAAATGGTAAAAGGTATGGATACCCCTATGAGGAGAGACTGAAGGGCGATATATGATAGAGGTCTATAAATTAATGAATGGAGTAGAACAGGGAAACGTAGACCAATTGTTTACTCCATCAAAAAGTAGAAAGACTAGGTGACATGCAATGTAACTAATTTAGACTAATAAGAGAAAATATGTTTTCACTCAACGCGTAATCAAACTATGGAATTCATTACCAGAGTATGTATTAAAGCTGTTAGTGTAGCTGGGCTTAAAAAAGGTTTGGACAAGTTTTTGGAGGAAGAGTCCATAAACCTTTATTAAAGAGGACCCGGGAAATCCACTGCTTGCCCCAATACAAGCACTGTGGAACCTGTGTGTCTTTTTGAGAACCTTCTAGGTATTTGTGACCTGGCTTGGCCACCATTAGAAACAGGATACTGGGCTTGATGGACCTTGGTCTGACCCAGTATGGCATATCTTATGTTCTTATGTTTATATGTGATATTCTGTTGACCAATCAATTTTAAAAAATGTTCTGAATGTTTTCTCCTTCATGAAAGACTATATTAACTGCAGTGCCTGATCCCCCAAACCTACTCACACACATTTCTCTTCATCCATTAGGCTCTGTCAGATCAAATGCAGATATTAGTACCATCCTCCCCGTAATGAACCAAAACTATACCTCATCTAACAGCTTCTAGAACTCTCTCTGTTCCACCCCCATTTCTAAACTCTGTCTGTCTATCTGGCAATGCATTATCCTTAATATATACCTCTACCTGCATCATTACTTCCTTCTCTATAATCTTAGACAACATTGGTAAATTAGAAATAGGTCTATAATGAATTCTTGAGATTATTTATGCATTAAGTGAAAAAGTATTTTCCCTCAAGAGTCTCCACAGACAGATTTACTTGGAAGAATTTGTCAGTAAGAGTTATTTTCTGTCATAATGACTGAAAGTTCACAGGAAAGGAGCTAGGTCCCTTCCTTTGAAAGGACAATTGAAATGCAGCCTAAAGTTTCATCTGTACTATTCCCCTGTCATAAAGGAGCTACAAAGGAGCAGTCTCGAATACAGCTTTTGGTATAATAGGATTTAACATATGAAAGAAATGCATTTCCTCTTTGCTGTAGAATTCTTGCTGCTGCTACTGGGAATGCAGAATAGATTCCCAATCTACTATTAGCACCCTTCCCTGAAATCAACTCTAATGGGCATACTGCAGTTGGAAAGATGGTCCAGTAGCTTTCCACTACTGGTATTCTTCTGATAGTAAATGCATTTGGCAAAACACTAATCCTTAAGCACTGTAAAATTCCTCTACAAGCTACTCTTGCTTCAAAAATTCTAGAGAGAAATGAGAAGAAATTGCTTCTGGTCTCAGATTCACGGTGACACCATCGTCCATGGAATTTAAAAGAAGCAAGGCTGGGAAAGTTCTTTTGTCTGCTTGTCAAAATGTTTTAAAATGGTAGGTCAAGTAAATCCTGCTTCTTCCTTGGCCCTTCCCAAGGTGTCTCCACTCTGTCTAGTTGTCAGGCTCACCAAGGATACAACACAAGATCCTCAACAGCAAAGTCTTGAAACTTACTGCTGAAGCCACAGGAACTGCATGCTTTTGATAGAAGGCAGTAAATGTCGTTTGGGGGGGGGAGGGGGGCGGTATTCAAAGGCCAGTTAGATCGAGGCATGCTGGGGCCTTTCTTGAGTAGCATATGTTGCAGCGGTGATATTGAGCCACTGCCCGGCTAGCAATATGTGGTGAAAGTCAGGTGCAGGAAACCCTGGCCTAACCTTTGCCTTAGAAGCTAACCGGGCAGAGGCCAAATATCGCCTGGTTAGCTTTGCAGCGATCCGGGCAACCTCGATATTCAGTGCTTGATATTCAGTGAGGGAGGAGTGGCCTAGTGGTTGGGGCAAGGTACTACAGGCCAGAAGGTTGGTGGTTCAAATCCCACTAGAGGACAGCAACCTTGGGCTGGAAGGACTGGGGTTTCTAGTCCCACAGGTGCTCCTTGTGGGCTTGGGAAAGCCACTTAACCCTCCATTGCCCATGTTCCCTGTAAGTATTAGTGTATGTGTCTCATATCCCCTTGTGTTAAATGTATCCCCCAACTGCTTTGACCCAGTGAAATGCAGGATATAAATGCAGCTAAATAAATAAATAAAGCCTGGATATGGCCCAAGCATAGAATATTGGTGGTTTAAGTTCAGCATTGTTGACTAGCTGCTTTGGCAGCGCTAAACTTTGGGCCTATTATCTTTTGATCTGCAGCTGGAGACACATGCCGGCAGAGGGACCCATTAGACCAGCAGAGAGTACATCCTTGTTTAAAGACCAAAAGCTGGTCTAATGGGCTTCAACAGGATGTGTCTCCCCTGCTGCCCAGAGGATAACTGCTCATTGGCTTTCACTATGATTTTGTAGTTTTCATGGCTTCCGTTGCAAGTATCTAGCCTTCATTCCCAAGGGATTTGGGTTCGGTTCCCAGTGAGCTCTGCACTGACCAAGCAAAACAGTTGCTGATTTCTTATCCCCATAGAAAATAATGGATTTTCAGGCCGTTTGGGACCATGCCCATCTGGTTTATTTAAAGCTATAGGAACCAAAAATGCCATTATTCTTTCCATGTTTACATTTATCTGAAAATAAATTTACATCTCTAGCAAGAATATTAAGACTCATCTTGAACTGCTAGAAAGGCGTGAGCTATAAATAATTAAGACTTAGCTGTGTGGCTAGCTTTTATGATCTGGGATAACTGTGTTTCTCTTCCAGTTTTCTTTTATGGAACATAGTTTCATTTTAGTCACATGGCAGACCATTTGGAGGCTCACTGCTTGCTCCATTTGTCTGCAGCAATCAGCATTGTAAAAGGAGTTGACTTTGCATTTTACACTTTTAGAATAACCTCCCCCCCTTCCCCAAAAAATCTAGGAAAACCAGAAAAGATGAGTAAACGTTGACTCCAATAGACTAAAAATTGCCACACAGAAACACCTGACCCCCTCAAAGATATTTATTTTATTATTATTTATTTATTACATTCTCTTATATACCGTGCTATTCTGCATCAGTACAGTTTACATTGAACAAATTGAAATTACATTGAACAGGGTATTATAACTTGGAGATAACTATTTTACAGGGAAAATGGGCTATGGAGGGTTAAGTGGCTTGCCCAAGACCACAAGGAGCACCTGTGGGACTAGAAACCCCAGTCCTTCCAGCCCAAGGTTGCTGTCCTCTAGTGGGATTTGAACCCCTGAACCTTCCAGCCTGAAGTACCTTGCCCCAACCACTAGGCTACTCCTCCACTATCTCCTTGCACACTGCTTTCAAAGCCTTTAAAAAAGGTGATACACCAGACATGGCATCTGAACTGGTACCTACCATGCACAAAAGCCCCAAAACTATGTTAAAAGAATCCCCAAAGAGAAAACTCCTTCTACTAAATGGGATACCTAGAAAAGAAAGATGACGGCAGATAAAGGCCATGCAGCCATGTGATTTAGAGGTAGAGTGCAAAGATACCTTCTACTCTACCTTTGTGACACTATTCCCAATCGAAAATATAGCTTTTACTTTCTAATTATGTTTGTACTACTGTGTGTTTCTTTTATAAAGTGTAAACTGCTTTGCAGTTATCTATGAAAGACAGTATAGCAAATGAAAATAAACATAAACATCCAGTCTTCCCATCCATACCAGCTAATGAGCTTTACTGTCACTTTTTTCCCCTTAGAGATCCTCTGTGTTTATCCCATGCTTTCTGAAATGCAGATGCTGTCCTTGTCTCTACTACCTCCACTGCAAATGATTTTCTATGCATCTGTCACTCTTTCCATAAAAAAATCTTTCCTCAAATTACTCCTGAGTCTATCCCTTTTCACTTCATCTTATTACCCCTCATTGCAGAGCTTTCTTTTCATTAGAAAAGGCTCTCATCCTATGCATGTATGCTACACAATTGCATATAACCCTCTTCTACTTTTCTTCCAAAGTACACATATTGAGATTTTGAAGTCTGTCCCCATATGACAAAGACCACTAACAATTTTAGCAGCTGTCCTCTGTACCAACTCCATCCTGTTTATATACTTTTGAAGGTGTGGTATCCAGAATTGCACACAGTCCTTCGAATGAGGTCTCAACAAAGACTTATACAGAGTCACTATCACCTCCTTCTTCCTGCTGACCATTCCTCTCCTATGCATCTAAGCATCCTTCTGGCTTTCACCATCACTTTTTTCTACCTATTTAACCATCTTAAGATCATCAAGGACATTAAGAGAGTATCGGTGTGTCCTCCAGGAGGGTAGGATCATTAATATACAATAGTGCACCATAAATTAAAAAGAAATCCTCCATCATTTCAAAACTGCTTCATATTTCTCATGCAGCAGATACTCATTTTTATCATGAATCTGTTTATTTTTCAATTTTAGGCTCTTTTAAAGTATTTTGATTGATTTTGTGTCTACACCTCTGACTGGATCAGGAACTGGGAAATTTCCTCAGGAATCTGCATTGTTACAAAAGTTAGGGAACAAGGTTAAATCCCTCTGGTAAGGCAGAGTGCAAAAAACTTATAGCTACTATGAGGTCTATATACTAATGCTACTGCAGGGCTAACACAGGTCTATATACTAATGCTACTGCAGGGCTAACACAGAAATACCACCCAGTGGTAGCAGCTAATGAGATTGAAATGCAGATATCGCAGGGAGTAGGCAGGTCAGTTTTCACAAGTCACTGAGAAAACAATTGTCGTGTGATGGCTACCATAATCTGTCTGATTGTGGCTGCAGATAATATAACTAAATAACATTACCTATCCCACTTTGTGGTCATTGCCAATTGGTAGCGGCTATCTTCTAAGGACCCGATCACCCCTCAAAACCCTGATCTGCCCCCCCCCCTGACCTTTCAGCATTGCTGGTGCTGCAGATGTACTGATCTGGGGCACTGACAATGTAACCCGGCTGCACTCCCACCCTCCTTCAGCAACAAACCTCCCAGACAACTCCAAAATCCCACTGGGAACTGCCTGGGGGGGGGGGGGAGATTAGGGTACCCTCAACAAAGCACTAAGCACCAGCTACCCAGTCAGACCCATTCTTATCCCCCAAATCCACATCAAAAATCCTAGCTAGTCAGTCCATCCCCCTCCCTTCCCCTCTCTCAGCACCTGGCCTCGTTGCTTGTACTAACAAAAATGGTGCTGATCTCATGGTGCTGTCCCTAGTGTCAGGGCGCTAGGGGGCAACACCATGAAATTAGCACTATTTTGGATAGTGACACTGATGGGAGTAGGATCAGAGAAAACTGCTCCTGCCCCCAAGCCTATTGAACCACCAGAGATTTGAAAGTAAGGGCTTGGGGGGGTTGGGGGTGAAGCCCCCTTAGGCCAACTGGCTAGCTGAGCTATTCATTTTTGAATGCGGAAGGGAGGGGACCTGATTATCTAGCCAGGATTTTTTATATGGCTTGGGGGTAGTGGGAGGGAGGGGGGGGGCGAACTGGCTAACTGAGATTTTTGATGTGGATTGGTGGGGTGGGAGGAAGGAAGGGGAGACTGGCTGACTAGTCAGCAATTAGTGTTGTGTTGCGGTGCCTTGATCCCCCCAAACAGTTTACTAGGAGGATTGATAGCTATCCAGGGAGAGGGCTGATGTTTAAGGGATGGTGAAAGCATAGCCGTTAAAATGTTGATGCCACAGATTGATACATCCCTGGCACTGGCAATTATCACAGGCTGGCGGGGCATGATTGGGGCCTGGGGGGATCGGCAGTGGTCGGGGGATCAGCCGTAGCAGAAGGGAATGGGCAGGTGAGCCCGTCCCCACTTACCACCACCAGGACCTATCAGGAAGCCGCTGCCAGATTTGAAACAGAGAGGCACACTAAAGCACACCCATGCCTGGCAGACCCGCGCCAGAGGGCCTCGCCAGAGGGCCCTTTGGTGTGGCCCTTAGGTGAGTACCAGAAAAAACGATAAGGCCACACAAAATTAGCTTGTCCCGATGGTCCAAGCAGCAAGTAAAGAGGTAAATCATCAACACATGTATGTGGAATTGATACATCCTTCATCACCACCATATTGTCTCATAATCTATATCAAAATATCTGCATATCATTGCTCTACACTTCTAGAGACAAATGCTCTCTATATAGACTATGCTTTATACACTACTAGCACTCCTGGTGCTTGCTAACACCTCCAATGCCTATCTACTCACCAACTGCTACATAGCATATATACCACATGCCTCTAACAATGCCTCTAACTATGCCTCTAACAATGCTTTATTTATTTATTTTTATTTATGTATTTTATTGTTATTTTTATACCGCTCCTTCCCAGGATCAGGGGCAGTTTACAAAGGAACAACATTTCTTACATCAAGCATGGTTTAACATAATTAGGTTGTAACAGATTTAACTATGTACAAGGTAGGATTGTTGCTTTCAATTCATATCACACTCAGATTTAGCTAAGAAATGCCCATCACCTAATTCACATAAACCCAGTAACAGGTACAACCCAGTAACAGGTACAGTAAACTCAATACCTCACCAAATCCTCAACTGCACTCAAATTTGCATTAATAAACACACTCTCAATCAAGAATAAGATACTGCTCATCAGAGACCTCATCAGAGGCAATGATCTTGACATACTATGCATAAGTGAAACTTGGCTACATGAATCAGACTCAGTACTATTGAATCAACTCACCTCCTATGGGAACAATCTCTCCCACTGCCCAAGATCCCTTGACCAATGAGGAGGAGGGGGAGTTCTTATACTAATTAAGCATCACCTCAATTTTCACACCCAGGCCACGGAGTCCACCCACAGAATAGACACCCTCACAATCACAAACATCTCACAATTAGCCTTATCTACAGATCTCCATCCTCAGCTGCCATGGATCTCACAACTATACTGGAAAATGCACTGGAGATTGCTAAAACAAACAAAAACATTTCCTACTAGGTGACTTCAATCTTCCATCTGTCCACCTAAATCATGCCTCCTCCTTCCTAGAAGCCATGGAAATCATGAACTTTTCACAAATTATACAAACCTCCACTCATGACAAAGGCAATGTACTTGACTTAATCTTCACCAACACCCACACCCTCTAGTCAAAACACCCTTGCAATATACAAATCCAGCTAGTCCTGTGGTCTGATCATAGCCTCATAACTTTTTCTCTACCAATAACCAACCAACTCAACCTTGCACAACCACAGCAAAAAAAAAAAAACAAAAACAGAAAATTCAAGCAGTTTAACAAAGAGGAATATTCTCCCCTTTGTCAATGAAGACTCACACAACCTAGAATCCTACATAACAAAATGGAACCACATCATCAATAATGCCTCAGCTGTATCGAATCCCAAACTAAGCAAAAGAAACAAAACTCCCAAAATTCTATGGTACATGCCTGTTCTCCAATAAATCTACAATGCTTCACCAATTTTTCACATTGACCTACCAAGAACTACCTCTCCATCAACTACAAGAAAACAGTGGCCCTTCATCATCAAAGATAACGCATTCTTGCCACCCACCTCCATTACTTTAAATGACATCTAAATCAAGATTCAACCAGAAATAAATATCTTGGTATCATCCTGGACCAATGGAGATGTGGTGTCATGGGTCCGGTTGCCATGGCACTGCAGCTCCATTCAGGAGCTGTGATCCCCAGCCAATGATGACTGTCTCCTTTCCCCACAGCCTGACCCCTGATATGGCCTCCCATGGCCATGGTCAGGCTGCAAGAAATCCCTTGCATCCACCTCATCTTTTTCTGTGGCCGGAGCTCCCATCCCCCAACATCTAGGGGGACTTGTTCCACCTCCATGTTGGAATAAGTCCCCCGTCCAGTCTGCCAGCCCCGAACGTACAGGGCTGATGTCAGAATCAGCCCGGTATGTCCGGGGCCACAGACCGCCCACTGCCCTCCCTAACTTTGCCTCCACACTTCCCCCTTCCTGCCCCCATCTGGCCTCCCCATACAAACACCTTGTTCATATGGGGAGGTTAATTGTGGACGGTAGAAGGTGCTAAGTAATGGGGATCAATGACATCCATCCCCGCTATTCATGGCTCAGAATGGCCCCACAGATGAAGAACTCTGTGAATATGATTTACCACAAAATCCATACTCTCCAACACCTCCGCCTAATCCTGGACCTCTACAACTTCAGATCAGCTCTACAAGCTATAAGCTTCTTCCACATATTAACTACTGTAACTCCAAATATCAAGGACTCCCACAATCAACCACCTCACCTCTATGCACTAATCGTCACGCTATTTATTTATTTGCAGCGCTTGATATACTGCCCATACCGAAGTGTCAGGTCGGTGTACAATAATAATCATAGAAACTGCTAGAAAAACAAAGGAGGAAAAAGAACGCCATTAGTTAATAGGAAAGTAATAGTGAAGCAGTAGGAAGAGTATAAGAAAGGGACAGAGCTGGACGGAGAGGCAGAGCTGACTCTGGGTGGGGTGGGAGTGTAAGAGGGGAAAGGAAGGGTAATGCATAGCACTGCGACCATCATCTCATGGTTTCAGGGGCAAGGAGGTTGAAGGCCAAGGCAGTAAAGATGGGTTTTGAGTAGGGCTTTAAAGCGGGGAAATGAAAGTTCAGTATGGAGAGAGTGTCATGGGATAGGAGGCAGTGTACTATTGTGGATCAGGAACTGGTTAAAAGATAGAAAGCAGAGGGTAGGGCTAAATGGCCAATTTTCCCAATGGAGAAAGGTGAATAGTGGTGTACCCCAGGGATCTGTGCTGGGTCTGCTGCTTTTTGACATATTCATAAATGACCTGGAAAGGGGAATAACGAGTGAGGTTATCAAAATTGCAGGTGACACAAAACTATTTAAAGTTGTTAAAACCCAAGAGGATTGTGGGAAATTGCAAGAGGATCTTGATAAATTGGAAGAAATGGCAGATGAAATTTAATGTGGACAGGTTCAAAGTTATGCACCTAGGGAAGAACAACCCCAAACTATGGTTACATGATGCAAGGTTCCACATTAGCAACCACCACCCAAGAAAAAGATTTAGGCATCATTGTGGATAACATGTTAAAACCCTTGGCCCAAACGAACAATCTGTTGCATCAACATTTTCCGTTTCCTCCCTACATACCCTATAATGTCCCCCCGCAGGACTGCTTTAGCAGCTTCCCAGAAAAGCTCTGGATCATCTTTATTCTGAGCATTGTGGGTTGAGAATTCCTGCCACCGCAGTTTAAGGAAACCATGAAACTCAGGTACAGATCCATTGGGAAACGCAGGTAGGTAGAGAGAGGAGGAGACAAGCGTTATGTCCATCGTCAGCGAATAGGAGAAGATTGTGGGAGACACAAACATCCTTAAATGTGCTGCTGCATCAAAGGGCCAAGAAATCATTTCTATAGTACCGTTTTCAGCTCTATAGATATGGAGATAGACCGGGAAAGTTATTGGCAAGATGCCTTAAAGGCAGTAGAGGGACCGGTACTGTGGCGGCGCCGCGAGACGACCAGGGCCAATTGCATAAAGAAAGGCGAGCGATTGCTCAAGTATATCGGACGTTTTACAAGAAGCTCTATGCAAGGAGAATAGGATCTCAGATTGACATGGTAGAGTACTTGAAACAAGTGAGATTGCCAAGATTAACGATGGCTCAACAAACACAGTTGGATAACCCTGTGACTGAGGAGGAGGTTCAAAGGGTCATTCTAAGAGCGGGTTGTCACAAAGCACCTGGCCCAGATGGGTTTGGGGCGGAATTTTATAAGTTATTGAGTGATGAGTTGGCCCCTTCACTGGTGGCGACTTATCATAGAAGGGTGGATCAGGGGAAATTCACGTGGGGGGAGAATCGGGCGCACATTATACTTATACATAAATCAGGGAAAGATCCTTTACAAGCTGCCTCTTATCGGCCTATCTCCTTGCTGAATTTTGACATGAAAATACTGGCTAAGGTGCTGGCGGATCGTTTGGCCCAGGTATTATGGGAGCTGGTGCATGACTCTCAAGTAGGCTTTGTAAAAGGGCGATATGCTGTGCGGAATTTACGTAAAATTGTGGCATCGCTGGAGTGGGTAAATGTTAGGAAGCAACAGTCACTTTTGATTAGCTTTGATGCGGAAAAGGCATTTGATCAAGTGAATTGGGATTACCTCAGATTTCTCTTGCCACAGTATGGGCTTGGGGCCTCTTTTTGCAGTATGGTAGAGCTTCTGTATACGAAGCCCACAGCAAGGGTGCTATGTAATGGAGTGCTGTCAGATGAATTTTCCCTGGAGAGGGGTACAAGACAGGGATGCCCGCTCTCACCGTTGCTTTTTGTGTTGTATCTCGACCCACTGGTACGACGAATAGAGACGTCTAATGAAATATAAGGTATAGGTATAGGGAATCATATGTTTAAACTGGCAGCATTTGCAGATGATATATTGGTTCATTTGCTATCTCCTCGGACGTCGTTGCCTAACTTATTAAAGGAATTCTCTTGTTATGGGGGTTTTGCTGGGCTTTGTATTAATATGGATAAGTCAGAAGCCATGGATGTGGCAGGGACAATAAGGGGACATTGGAGAGGAAATTTTCCGCTTAAGTGGGCAGGTGATTCATTTTTGTACTTGGGGATACTCTTGACAAGAGAGCTGCGGGAGTTATATAGAAAAAACATGGAACAAATCCTTGTAAAAGTACGATCACAGCTTCAGGTGTGGTCTCCACTGCCCCTATCCCTATTGGGCAGGGCGGCGGCATTGGGGATGGTGATTCTGCCAAACTCTCCCAGTGTGGTTATTGAAGCGAGATTTAAGTGCTATGGACCGCGAGTTTAGAAATTTCCTTTGGAAAGGGGCTCGCGCTCGTATCCCGCTACATAGATTGAGAAGGAGATGGAAGTCTGAAGGGATAGGAATCCCAGACCTACGGACTTATGCCATGGCGTGCCAGGCGCGGCATATTGGAGACTGGCTAGGGAATACGGAGGTATATACGCCAAGAGCGCTGGAAGAGGCCTTTGTGGCTCCGCAGAACTTGTTGGCAGTGTTGCACCAGGAAAGTAGGCTTCTGCCTGGTAGGGTGATTAGTAGTGGACTAGTTTGCCCGGTACAGAGGGTGTGGCAACATTTAAATAGGCTCTGGGGTGAACCATCAGGGGTTTCAAGCTGGCTTCCCATACAGGGGAATGATCGGTTTACACCAGGATCAGAAACGCCGGCGTTTGTATATTGGAGGAGACAGGGCATATGTAACATTGGACATGTGGTGGATCAAATGGGGCAGTGTAAGTCTTGGGAGGCTTTGTGCATGGAATATGGACTAAGTATTCGTCATTATTTCGCTTACGTGCAGCTCTCTCACTATGTGGCTTCCCTCCCACAAGATGTGTTGCAGGTGGAAAGATCGGCACAGATATTAGAGTTCTTTGCACTGGGAGAGGAGTCGCCGCCCACAATTGCACAGCTGAAAAGACGATTAGATGGCTATAGTAGTTTGCCTGACTACAGGGTGGAGGAAGCTTTGTGGGCCCAAGAGTTGAATGTGTTGGTAACTCCTGGTTCACTACTTCAAGCTTTGAGTGGGATTGCGACACTGGTGGGGGGAGCTCATTGGCGGGAGGTACAGTTTAAATGCATTTTACGGGCACACTTCTCTCCAAGGCGGGCATTACGATCCCATCTCACTGAGTTGGGCAGATGCCCGAAATGTCTCTGCCCCTTGGCGGACTTAGGGCATATGTGGTGGGGGTGTCCGATAGTTTGTTTATACTGGAAGAGGATAGCTGATTTTATGAGTAGGATTGTATTACAGCGAATCCGTTGGACAGCAGCGCTTGTGGTATTAGATCAGCTTGGACCACTCCACCCGAAAGGGAAATGGGAACGCCTCTTAGTCAGGAAGGCATGTCTGGTGGGTAAAGGCCCGATACTTCATAGGTGGAGAGAAGCGACGGGTCCCACTTATTGGGAATGGCGTAACAACTTTCACCAGTTGATGCTTATGGAGAGGAGAGAGGCTAGAGGAAGTGCTCGATGTTGGGCCTTATTCCTGCTAATTTGGGAGCCATATATTCAGATATTGAGGCCTCGTTTCCGGAATGAAGTGCTTCAATTGGGTTAAGAAGGCCTAGAGGATGGATGAGGGAAGAGATAGGAGAAATGGGATACTAATGCTATAATTAATGTGCATGTTTACTGTGGGGGGTTGGTTGCCGAAGGGAAAGGCTACGGGTTGGGAGGGGTGTTGGTGGGGGATGGTGGTGGGAGGAAGGGGTGGAGAGGGGGAATATTGTTAATTTTTTTTGCTGTATTTGTATGACTGTTTTTTCTGAGGAATCCTGGATTGAGAGATCACCAGGATTGCTGTATTTGTATATTGTTACGCATGATCTGTACTCTTTGGATTTCAATAAACAGAGTTAAAAAAAAAAAAACCCTTGGCCCAGTGTGCAGCGGTGGCCAAGAGAGCAAATAGAATGCTGGGTATCATAAGGAAAGGAATGGAAAATAAAACAAAAGATATTATAATGCCTCTATATCGTTCCATGGTGAGACCGCACCTTGAATATTATGCAATTCTGTTCGCCGTATCTTAAAAAGGATTTAGCGTTATTAGAAAAGGTTCAGAGAAGAGCCACCAAAATGGTAAAGGGGATGGAAGGTTACTCCTATGAAGAAAGGCTAAAAAGGTTAAGGCTCTTTAACCTGGAAAAGAGACGGCTGAGGGGAGATACAATAGAAGTCTATAAATTAATGAACGGAGTGGAACGGGTAAACGTAGATTGATTGTTTATGTTATCAGAATATAGAAAGACTAGGGGACATGCAATGAAGCTACAGGGTAAACTATTTAAGATTGATAAAAGAAAATATTTTTTCACTCAACATGTAATCAAACTCTGGAATTTGTTACCGGAGGATGTAGTAAAGGCTGTTAGTGTAGCTGGGTTTAAAAAAGGTTTGAACAAGTTCCTGGAGGAAAGATCCATAAACCATTATTAAGAAGGGACCCAGGATATCAATGCTTGACCCAGTACAAGCATTGTGGAACCTGTGTCTTTTGGGGAAACTACTAGGTACGTATGACCTAGATTGGCCACTGTTGGAAACAGGATACTGGGCTTGATGGACCTTGGTCTGACCCAGTATGGCATATCTTATGTTCTTACGTTCTTATCAAACACATAGACAGAATCAATGCTATCTGTCCCACATATTTCTTTAACTACACAATCACAGAGAAACTCACTGTGCACCTATTCTCTTCATACACCTCACACTGAATGTATATAAGTTGTTTCCTGTATATAGTTTAATGTTCTATGTATTTGATGGGTTCTAAAGTTAATTGTAAACTGCTTTGACCCGGTGAAAAGTGGTATAAAAGCACAGCCAAATAAATAAAATAAATAAACTATTATGAGTTCGGTCCTCCCCTGGAACTTACCATGGATCCTGTGATCCCTGCATCAACAGACACCATGGGACTTCCAGTGCTACCTGATGCAGGGATCACTGGTCTCCACAGTAAGTGCAAACACTCCATGGCATCTGCGGGGGGAACAACTGATGACTCCCCTTGCAGATACAGCAGGACTTTTGCAGCTACCCCATGTTAGCTGCAAAAGGCTATCACTCTTTAGTAGAGAGATTCCTAGATGTCAACTAATTAAGTGCACATGCTTTTCAAATTTGTACAAAATGCCTTTTGTGAGTTTTGATTTCATCACGTACGCGTGCGCTCGCCCTGACTCACTGGAACCCATCTGAGAGGGGAAGGAGATCAAGAAGCAGTCACAAATAACCACCATGAGATACTTCAGCCAATCCTGCTTTGAATACTTTCAGGCAGCCAGAGAAATCTATGTCTGTCTGACTTCTTCAAATCCTATGGCTGATGACATCACAGCAGGGCTGCAACACATAGAACAAAAGACAGACAAGAATTTTAGTTCTGATTTTCAGAAGCCAGAGAAGGGGTGTTGGTGCAGATTTTAGGAATCTAGTTGAGATATCCCTTACATATATCCCCCCAGATACTGTATATCCTGGTCCCCGGTTGTTGTGTTGTCTATCTTGACATAACTGTAAGCTTTGATGAGCGCTACACAATAAGTAGTAGTAATAATAGGAGTTTGGCTGTTGCTGAGGAAGCATTGCAAGAAAAAAAGCAAAACATACCACCTTTCTAGTGGCACGGGAGCTACTGCTATAGGGCTGTATCTGGGACAAAGAAGGACTTTAAAGCTGAGAAAACATAAAGGAAACAATTTCAAGTCTGATTTGGGCCTGTGCGGAGGTCTCTTTGTCTTGAAGGAAGGAGGGGGTCTTTCTTGGGATCAGACACTTTCTGCACCTGATTATGAGAGGATCCCTAGCTGGACAGCAAGGGAATGGCACCCCTTTCCTGAGGGAACTGATCGAGAAGTGCCGAAAAATAACGGAGTTTTTACAGGAGTAGGAATGATGGGCGTGAGCTGCTTGAGAAACAGGAAACAGTGGCACCTGAACACCAACTCAAGCAAGATATTAGCACCAGGTAGAATTCCACTTATGAAATGTTGGAGAGGTTAGTGCAGCAATGGGTAGCAGGGGCGGCCCAAGGGGGGTGCGGGGCCATGTGCGGAGGCTCGGTGCGGGGCCTCATTTGCGTAAGGTGCCTTATTTGCATAATGTTACCATACACTAACTTTTAGTAAACATGCCTCTTAATGAGTATATGGATAAAGAAAGACTAAAAGATTTCTACATTACTATAATCCAGTGCCAACCGCCAGGCACATTAGGAACTACTACAAACACTGCCCATTTAGAACCCATAGCAAACCCGCCGTATCCTAACAGCACTACCAGGACTCACAAAGCACCATACCCTAACTATCAAAAGGCAACACTGCAAATATTAAACCTATACATTTCAGAGAATAACAATACATGACCTATTGGGGAAAGAGAACAAGTGGCAATGTCAAATAGGAATTATATAAACAGAATACCTCAGCTCAGTTACACATGCAGAACATAGGCCATCACCAAACAAGGAATCACAATTTAGAAACAGGAAGACAATAATTAAACTGGGAACCCCAAAAGCCAAACTTGGAATGTACAACAACACTGTAGAAATAAAACTATATTTATTTATTTATTTAGCGTACATTTATATCCCGCTGCTTCCAGTGATCAGCAGCGGTTGTAACACATGGTGAGGTTGGCTGTACTGGCCAGAAATTAGGTTGAATACACTCTGATTTGGGGGGGGGGGGGGGGCACAGCAAAATACAGGTTACAGGCTTATAGTTGATTGTTATATACATATTCACAATTGATTGTTATATACATATTTACAATTGACTAACTGTTAAAAACTTTATAAGTGATCTGTATATGCATATTTACACCGTGTAGCTCATGATGTTAGGTTGTAATGGGATTTGAAAAGGTGCGTTTTAAGCTCTTTTCTAAAGTCCTTTAGATCACAGATTTCACGCAGGTCACTTGGTAACCGATTCCAGAGTGTAGGAACTGTAAATGAGAAAGCTCTGTTAGTGGTAGAGGCATTAGCCTTTGTGAATGATCTCGGTAGGCAGATGGTGTTGAGGTTCGCTGCTCTCCTACTTCTGTTGTTGGGTGGATTGGAAATCAAGCTGCTGAGGTGAGAGGGTGCTATATTATGGATAAGTTTGAAAGTAGTGACTAGCAATTTGTACTGGATGCGGGCTGTGATGGGGAGCCAATGCAGCTCAATTAGGGTGGGTGTAATGTGGTCAGAGAGTTGTTTTTGCATGATGATCCTGGCTGCAACATTTTGTGCCATTTGCAGAATATTTGTAGTTTTCTTCGGCAGGCCTTGCAGTATGGCATTGCAGTAATCTAGGTGTGGGATGATGAGGGCCTGAGCAACAGATCTGAAGTCATCATGATCAAGGATGCTACGTAAAGGCTGCAGGATTCTTAATTTGTGGAAAATGGCTCGATTGGTGTTTCGCAGGTGCCTGTCCATATTTAGGTTGCTATCAAGCATCACACCTAAATATTTTATCTCTGATTTTATGTTGTACTTATTGTTGTTCATGGTGACATTTTTGGGGGGCTCGAAACCTAGTTTCCTGGAGATACACATTGCTTCTGTCTTCTTGTGGTTAATGAGCATGTTATTGTGTTAATTTCCTCTTGTACTAAACAAAGCGCAGACGTTAATGATGCACATTTCCCAGAGCTGACATATTCCAGTTAATACATTCAAAATAAAGAGATATTTTTCTACCTTTTGTGCATTTTTTTTCAGTTACAATTGTTCCAGCCACTTTCTTCTAGTTTCTTTGTTTCTTCTGCTAACTCTCCATCTGCTGTCCATTTGTCCTTTCTTCTCTCTTCTAGTTTTTTTTTCCATTCTCTCTCTACATCTGCTTTAACATACTAATCTTTCTCCTTTTGCTCTTTCCTCTTCCTATTTCATCCACTCAAATTTTACCCCTCCATCCTCAATACCCACTTACTCTCCCAATATCCGGCCAATTGTAGATTTGTCTTCCCTCCCACACAAAATATGTTTCCCTCTCCATTTCACTCTCCCACCTCCATACCATTCTAATCCTCCCCCAACATCAGCTCCCTTCTAGTTCCAGCCCCACCCAGCATCTGCTCCCTTCTAGTCCCTGCATCAGCCCATTTCCAGTCCTAGACCCCATCAGTCCATTTCCAATCCTATCCTAGCCTCACCATCAGCCTATTTCCAGTCCTAGCTCCCCCATCCATTTCCAGTCCTATCCGAGTCCCTCCATCAGCTCATTTCCAATCCCAGCCCCCCATCAGCTCATTTCTAGTTCTTTCCTAGCCCCACCATCAGCCCATATCAAATCCTAGCTCCCCTCCACTCAGCCTATTTCCAATCCAAACCCCCCATGAGCCTACTTCCAGTTCTAGCCCCTCCATGAGTCATTTCAATTCAAGCCCCCACCACAGCCCATTTCCAAACTTAGCCCCCCCTCAGCCCATTTCGTCCTAGCTCCCTCCCCTCACAGCCCATTTCCATTCCAAGCCCCCTCCCCATAAGCTATTTGCAGTTCAAGCTCCCCCTTCCACTCAGCCCATTTCCATTCCAAGCCCCTGTCCCCATCAGCTGTTTGCAGTTCAAACCCCCCCTTCCACTCAGCCCATTTCCATTCCAAGCCCCTGTCCCCATCAGCTGTTTGCAGTTCAAGCCCCCCTTCCACTCAGCCCATTTCCAGTCCTAGCAACCCCCATCCCATTGCCAGTCCTAGCCCCCCCATAGCCCATTACCAGTCATAACCCCCCCATCAGCCCATTTCCAGTCTTACCCCCCCATAGCCCATTGCCAGTCTTAACTCCCCATCACCCCATTTTCAGTCTTACCAGTCCTAACCCCCCATCACCCCATTTTCACTCTTACCCCCCACAGTCCATTACCAGTCCTAACCCCCCATCAGCCCATTACCAGTCCTAATGCCCCCATCAGCCCATTTACTGTCAGCCCGCTGCAATGATTGGACTTTACCAGTCCTATCCCCACATCAGCCCAATTCCAGTCCTTACCCCCCCATCAGCCCATTACCAGTCCTAGCCCCCCATAGCCCATTACCAGTCCTAAGCCCCCCATCAGCCCAATTATAGTCTTAGCCCCCCCACAGCCCATTACCTGTCGTAACCCCCCATCAGTCCACTTCCAGTCTTAGCCCCCCCATAGCCCATTACCAGTCCTAAGCCCCCCATCAGCCCACTTGTAGTCTTAGCCCCCCCCCCACAGCCCATTACCTGTCGTAACCCCCATCAGCCCATTTCCAGTCTTAGCCCCCCCATAGTCCATTACCAGTCCTAACCCCCCATCGGCCCATTTCCAATCCTAAGCCCCATAGCCCATTACCAGTCCTAACCCCCCCATCAGCCCATTTCCAGTCTTCGTCCCCCATAGCCTATTACCTGTCCTAACCCCCCATAGCCCATTATTAGTCCTAGCCCCCTCCCCCCCCCATCAGCCCAGCTAGGTTAAAAAAAACACAAACCAGCTGCTGGCAGCGGCAGAATCGAGCATCCCGCAGGGCCCCCCTGCCCTTCAGAGTCTTCCATGTGGCCTTAGCGCGGGCTTTTCAGAGCCGTGCGAAGGGAGAGTTTCCCTTTCTCGCGGCTCTGTTAATCCCGCCGCGGGGCGGATGGGAAATCCCATCCACCCCGCAGCAGGATTAACAGAGCCGCGAGAGGAGAAGCTCTCTCTCTTCACGCGGTTCTGACAGCCGACGCTGAGGCCACATGGAGGACTCTTCAGGGCAGGTGGGGGCCCCGCGGGATGCTTGATTCTGCCACTGCCACGGCGGCAGCGGCTGCAGCAGCCGGTTTGTGTTTTTTTTAACCTAGTTGGGCTGATGCAAGATGTTTTTTGCACGGGGCCCCCTGAAAAGCGGGGCCCTGTGCAAAAAACATTCTTGCTCAATGGACGGGCCGGCCCTGATGGGTAGCCTTTCATCAGATGTCACTGGAGAGTGACACCGTCATCCACAGTTCTCTGGGTTACTAGGACTGGGCAAATATCACACAAGTGATAGCAGTCCTAAAGCCCTTTAAGGATGCCACAAAGGAATTTGTTTTGCTCTCTCTGCTGCTTTATTCTATTTCTCCACTCTATCCTTTCTCTTAATTTTTTATGGCATTCCTTTTCCTTTTCAGCAGCCTTATATTTTGTTATTGTACACCGCTCTGATGCCATCAGTAAAGAGCGGTATATTAAATGAGCCAATAAAGATAAAGATAAAGATAATTGAATTCCACAAGGATTTCCTTGATCCCTCTCATCCTAGTAGTGAAACCTTTACAGGAAAAGATAGAGGAGTTTTGGTAGTGAAGGGAATTTAAAGCCAAGGTTTTGGTGATGGTGGATTTCTTGCTTGGTCAAGTGGAAAAAGGTTGGAATCTCTTATGAAGGAGGATGCTTACATGCTAGCTGGTCTCAGTGATCCATGGATGAAAGGAACTTGTGCTCTGCATTTCAGTTCACTGATTTACTGAAAGGAAAATCTGATGACTGAGATTGAGGAAAGGGAGTACCAGAGGAAGGGGGACCATGGTGATGCAGAAGAGGAAATAACAGGTATGCCAGCAAGCTATATTGCTAACATGGGTACCACTCTGTTTCCTCCTACTACTCCCCCCCACCAGCTTTACATGACCGTTGCCCATGAGCTCCATCCAGGGACAATCTTTGGTGACTGAAACCCTAGTTACAATGCTAAACTGCGAAGAAGATCGGCCTGCCACAAGTCAACTCTTGCATGGACTAAGTGAAACGTTACTTTGCAGAGTTCACTGAGGCCATACAGAAAGATCCTTTGGCATATTGAACAGAGATTTCAGCCATCCGACCAGACCTGGCCAAGGTTATATATTATTTCCTATCCTAACCTCCAACCAGTGTGTGCAATGAACACATATTCTCCATGACAGGGGATATTGTAGTTGTTCATCATTCATAGCTAGCACTGAACTTGGTGGAAAAGCTAATATTTCTGAAGACATACCTCCCTTCGCTTGGCTTCCCTTCATTGTCATGTGATTGGGAAGAGGAAGGAGTATAGAGTTATAGTGAGGGGCAGTTGTGCACACTCTTTGCCTTCAGTGTGTCTGCTAACATCAATTCAGTCTCTCCAGGATGGTGCCACTTTCCAAGGGTTACATTTCAGCCCCTCATGCCAAAACTTAACATCAAAAGCAAAAAAAAAAAAAATTATTAGAGTCTGAGATTCACAGGGAGCGCTACTACAACTACTACTAATCATTTGAATAGTGCTACAAGGCATACGCATTCTTGGCTAGCTTCAGAGAGCACAGATGATTCTATTGCATTCTGAAACTCTGCTGATCTGTCAGGCCTCATAATCTGCACACACACACACACGACTGTTGCTGGAACTGTGCCACAAGCAGAGGGGAGTAATACTAGCCGGAGAGTGCTGGCCACTGCAAGCATCTTTGTGGCCATCCCCTTCTCCCCTTGATGTCAGCTGGTGAGATCTTGAGCCAGCATTTAACCCGGACCAGAGGTCCTTTGGTACATGGCCCCAAGGAGCATGCCTAAAGTGACAGGACATGCCCCTTTGGCGCCCCTTCGGCATTCTGAGTTGGGCCACTACTACCATTACTCTCCCTAATAAGATAGTATCATTTTGCCTTAATTCAGCGTGAGAGATTTCTTATGGAGAAACGGAAGGCAAAGAAATCTGTGCCTTCAGCAGTGACTCTGACTCAATCCTCTAGTAAATTGGTGGGACCATTGGATAAATGGCTGTCATTGGCCAGCAACTTTACCCTGAGGGGGCATCAATCAGCTCAGCAGAAAGCACTCCACCCCTGTTTCCCAACCCGCAACTGTCCTCTCCTGCTGTCTCATCTATGTCTTCAGTTAGAAGTTCCCCTTTCACCTCTGGTCCTCTGCCGTAGCCTGTTTTATCTGTAGAAGGGATTTCTGTTTTGACAGAACCTTCTCAGGACATTACCTTAAAAGATTTGTGGCTTGCTATTATGAATATTGATTCAAAGTTATCTAGCACTGTTCAGTCTTTGTGTGCTTTTACTCAAGAGTCTGTTCAGAAGTCTCAAGAGGTGCATAATAGGTTGATGGAAGTTTCTAATAATGTTTTTAGCTTGGAAGGTCAACTGCACATTGTGCAGCAGACCAGTGTTTCTGCTATTAAAGATTCCTTATCTGTTCATTGCAAGTTAGAAAGATTGGAAAATTTTACCAGAGCTACTAACCTATGTTTTCTAAATTTTCCAATAACATCCCTATTGTGTGGAGAAAAAATGAATCCCCTTCAGGTACCTTTGTAACAGGTTGAATCCATCTTGTGCTAACGTCTATAGCTCAGGCCTAAGAAACAGCTTGCTCTGACTTTTTCACACTGAAACTGCAAATTCAGCAAAATCAGCAAAGATTGAGCTACGAAATGAGCTAATATCCTGTCCCAGAGAGCTTACACAATGAAAGTCTACAGCTAATGAAAAGGCCTCTTGGATGAACAAAGGAGAACGTAAACAAGGAAGACGAACATCAGTATCTACAGTTTATCTGCAGGAAACATGACTATCACAAAGCGAATGAGAATGGGGAGACAGGATGTCACAGAGAAAACTAAGGGTTAAAAGGTTAAGAAGCAGATTTGCTTAAGAAAATGGGGAATAAGAAACAGAAAGGAAATCTATGTATCAGCAAATTCGAGCCTGAAAATGAATATAAATATGAGAGAGAAATTTTGATAAATAGACAGACTGTAGCTGATCTCACTGGAGTAAGGCTCTCTCTCTGTCCCAGGACCTTTTTTCACTTAAATCAGGTGCTTTGATTTATATAGATGTATTGATGCTATGGATTGATATTGAAATTTGTACCTTATAAATCAAAAGTAGAGCTTGTGATGTTACAGACATGATCAGATAAATAAAACTTTTTACATGCTTTTATGGTGGCACGAGCAATTTGTTTAAGGTCCTGTATATGTATGTTGGGGTTGAACACAAACAGCCAAAACAAAAATAGAAAATCCCTAAATAATCTTAGGGGAAGCCCAGAAAAACCCCAACAATTGTCTGCAGATTTTTTTTTGGATAAATATTTCAAAGAAGTATTGTTTCTTTCTGACAAGATTCCTATCCAAAAATGCTTCTGTTTGCCTACTAGAAGGCCACAGAAGAACTGTCAGGGTGAAGGGATATACGTATGTTTTGTCACCTGATGTCAATCAGGATTTGATTAATTTCCTAGAGAATTCCACTGATGAGAGAGCTAAAAAGACTACTTTATTGGTTTCCTTTTTATCTGTTGCTGATAAAGTCAAGGTCTTGAAATTCTTCTTAAGTACAAGGCTAAAAGACATTGAGATCAGAAATTAAACATGTTCCCAGATGTTTCTAGGAACACTTAATTGAGAAGGAATTTTTTGGCCTTGAAATCAAAGGATATGGAGATGGGTGCAGCTTTCTTTTTACGTTACCCATGCACGTGTATTGTCTCTTGGCATGGGATTACATATAACATTTTTGAGTCAACTCAGCTAGAAACGTTTCTTCTGGATAAGAAAGATTAGGGTAAGGGGTCCATAACAGGTCTTCAGCCATAGTTGAAATGGGGGTCTCTCCCTTTGACCTCCAATTTTGTTATCTTTGTTTTTGATTGCTATAATATATTGTGCTCACCATTTTTCCCTTGATGTTGACTTTTGCTGAAAAAGCCCCTGCTGGCTGGATTATCAGCTGTTGGGCACAAGAGGGTAGGGGTTAATGTGCAGTGAGGGTAGAGTGGCAGGCAGGCCTTGGGCCACCCTCTTGCCCCTCTGGTTCTGACAGAGAAGGACCATGCTGTTCTGTTTTTTTTTCCTGCCTGGCACCCCTGCCCTAGAAATTGCTTTACTTATCTATGGTCTGATTAGGAGCATGGGTGCATGGTTCTGCTGCTTCTGAGATGGTGAGTTCTTGCTTCAGGTTGTTATTTATGGCCAGGGGGAGGACAGTGCAGGAGAATGCGGGGGGGGGGGAGGGGGGGGTCAAGCAGGAACATGCAGTCCTTGCAAGTCTATGCTCAATTCTGCAGCTAGGCGAGGCATGGGAGGAGTGAGAGCTGAAGGGCTGGCATCTGCTCTCACTTACATTGCTGTTTGCAGATGCCAATCCCAACCCCCCTCGTATTGTCATGTTGTTTAGGGAACCTTCCCAGTTGCAGCTGAGGTCCTTGGGGGGAGTTGGCCAGACTACTTGGCTCCATTGAGGCTATGCATGGGGTAAGAGGTGACTCACTAAAGCCAGGGTGAATAGGGGCTATATGAACATCCATCTGGTTTGTGGGGGAGGTCAGGCAGCTCTTGTATAAGTACATCAGGCTTGGGTTATTTATTTATTTTATTTTCAGAATTTTTCTATACCGCCCCTTTCTGAGATCAGGGGCGGTTTACAGTAAACAACAACTTTACATAGAGCACATTTTATAATCCAGATATTCAACATTTAACAGAACTATTTAGATATGAAACTATTTACAAGGATTGCAGAATTCCATTTTTCTTTGCTGTGGCCAACATTATCCAATAAACTCTAAATTTTTGTGGCAAAACTGGTCGTCTGCATTCTGTCAGCTGTGAGGGATGACTTAAGCAAGGAAACATGGGGCAAGGCAAAAAAGGGGGAGAAGGGGTGGGAGGGCAGTAGGGTAAGGGGGGGAGGCAGGGAATATGGCTTAGGCCTGGATACCACTTACCCGGTTGTGGATATTTTGTTCTTTTCTTGTTATATTTTGTTGCCTAATAGCATATCTTATATATTTATTTCAGTTTGTAAATGTGCAAATCCTAATAAAAAATAAACAAAAACAAAAAAACAGAATGGGTTCATATGAGGTGTTAAATGTGATAGTAGTGATACTAACATGTGCCAATTTTTCAGCTCAGATGTGTAAATATCAGCAAATAGATGTGTAAGTGGGAGATTCTACAAACTTATAGAAGTGGGACCAATTAAAGAGATGAGTTCTAACCATCAAATGTTGGCTTTTTGACATGGTTTTAAGGACAAAGAGATAAGCTGGCCCTGCCATTTGGAATGCCCTCCCCTCTTCCCTCCGTTTAGAACCACAACATACCACATTCAAACGCAATCTAAAGACCCATTTGTTTTCCCTAGCATTCAATGTTCCCTCACCTTTCGTGTGACTTCCCCCTCTCTCATCCCCTTCCCTTCTTGATGTTTCCCCTGCATGTGTCTTGTCCTGTCTTCCCCCTTCTTTCTTACTGTCCTTTTAAGAGATTGTATATTTCCTTTCCTTTCCGTTGGCCTCTGGCCTCCTTTTATTGATTTGTTTTAATTGTACACCGCCTTGGTTATTTTAGAAAGGCGGCTTTTATCAAATGAAATAAAACATAAAACAGCACAATTGCCATCTCCCTCACTCCTCAACTCTCCAGATCCAAACAACCTTAATCTCTTCTTCCTCCTCTTGCCCTTTTATACTATTTATAATTTGTCTTTTACTCTCCATGCAGTTTGACATATGTTTGGGAGCAGAGTGCTTTAAATCCCCATCTACTCTACTCCTCTGTCCTAAACTTCTTTGCTTCACACTTTCTTCTGGTCTGACATGCTGTGCTTCTCATTAGGTTCCTCCTCATCCCTCCCTAGATAGTTCTCTTCCCCCTACAGGCTAGGCTCATCCATTTCTCACCCCTACTCTGTACATTCAACTCACATCACTATTTATTATTCCTTCTTCTCCCCAGGCATGGATCCACCATTCCAGAGCCCCAATATATTTTTGTTCCATGAGACCATTCCTTTTTTTCCATCCTCTGCAGTATGTCTCCCAGAACTCATGGATTGCAGGACAGTGGCAGTTCTACACCAGTAAAGTATCTAGAAGTTGCTCCAGCATTCTCAAGCCTTGGGAGCTCAATAGTCAGTAGTTTCATAGCCCCATGACCTCATCTGCAAATGGTGCTTCCTGACTTCGGCCTGAAAACTTCAAAGATCATATATGTGGAGCCTGATTCAGAAAGAGGAACGACCGGGCCCCGTGCACATCTTCAGAGAGGATGTGCATGGACAGCACTGATTCCACAGCCCCGCGTAGATATACACACAAATCAGCATGTGGCCATTCCTGAGGAAGCGTGCCTAACTGGCGGCCTATCGTTCTATCCTGAACCATGGATACGTGTAGGCCATGCGCACACCGGCCGTATCGCTCCAGCCACTCCATGCACTTTCAACCGCGAAAATGTCCCTAACTCTATGTCCTACAGCCCACATGTGACCGGAACCAGGAAGAAGGCTCCCCTCCCCCCATCGTAACACACACATCAACATGGCTACCAGGAAGTCTAATGTCAGCAAGGCAGAGATGGGGCTGCTGGTGACCATGGTCCTGGAGCTGGAGGAAACTCTCCTTTCCACTGGACAGAGGCAAGCAGCCCACACAGTGCACACAGGGGCTGGGAACACATCAGGACCACCCTCACCCAGTAAGTACATCACAACACAGACAGACAAACCTAGAAGCAGAGAGAAGTGGGCAGGCTGGAGCAACACACAAGTTGGCACAGAGACAGGCATGCACCAAGGTGGAGAGGAAGGGCAGGGAAAGTCAGGATCTGCCCCTGGCAGAAAGCAGGCAGGCTGCACAGTGACAGCACAACACAGCACAGACAGAGCAGCCCCACAGCAGGGTCCCAGGAAACAAGGGAGAACAGGATGCAAGCAGGCCCACAGTGAAGGCACAGGGGGACACAGAGACAGATGGAAGGGACACGCATAGCAGAGAGCAGTCCCAGAATGCCAGCCACAACCCCAGGTCACACAGATGCCCCCTGAGGAGCCCAAAAAAATGTCCCTGTACATGCCCCCAGGCAGGAGGCAAACCCAGCACCCTGAGCCAGGCACAGAACCACCAAGCTAGAGATGTGAGTTCTCCCAGGCCCTAGAAAGTGTGAGCAGAGCAAATCAGAGGGGAGGCAAGGTGTGAATGTTATAGGTGCAAAATGAAGTAGTACAGGCCCCGAGGTGGGAGGTAAACAAAGCATACTAAGCACCACAGAACACCACAGAAACAGCATGCCCCAGGGTCCTACGACACATAGTCCTGGCCACACTGCCCTACCCCTTGCATGTGCCTGCCTCCCCAAAAACCAGCGTAGTTCAGCAACAGGAAGAGCAGGGTGTGGGCATGTGTGGCACAGTCACCACGATGTGCCACAGAGAGGTATGAACATTGAGCATGGTAAGGTGACACAAAGAGGCCTACCTGCCCCACCACAGTGGCAGTGACAGGAGCACTGCCCGGTGGTTGACACAGGAAACACATAACTGATGTGGGAACCCATGGGCTTGGAATGACAGCACCCTGTACCACTGGCACACCAGGAATCCAGCTGTCCAAGGATGACCTGTCAGACATGAAGCAAAGACACCTTGGCCATGCAGCTAACCATGACCTCTGTCCCACATAGCAGCAGCACAGCAGGAGGAGGACTCTCGACTCCATCCCCTGATGACTCCACCCCTGACACCGTGGAGGATGCTGGCACAGATACGCCCCCAGCCCCAGTGGGAGCAGCAGCACAACCACTAGCGGGGGCAGCAGCAGAGCACCACCAAGCCCCATCCTCCTGTCTAGCCCAACACCATCCACAGAGAATGAGGAAGGCCTGGCAGGGGAGGCTGCTTCTTCCCCTACATCTCCCCTGAAGGTTCAGAGCCAATGACAGTGGGCAGGGGGGCCTAGGTCCCACAGCACACCTAGGGGATAGTGTGCAGCAGGGAATTATTATTATACAGCTGCAGCACTACAAACACCCACACACCACACTAAAGAGCTGGATGTAAGCATCACCCAGCAAAAAACTCCCACGTCTGAAAGTGTAAACCAGTACCAAGAATGGGATACCTTCCGAAACATAGATGACAGACAAATCCTAAACATAATTACCTCCTTAAACACCACAACTTCCCCCCTTGATCCATGCCCAGCTGCCTGGATTAAGGCTGTGAAGCAAGAAGCTGCCAAGTATATCGCCCATATAGTGAACCAATCTCTACTACAAGGGATCATGCCAACTCAGCTCAAGCAATCTCTCATACGACCCATCCTAAAAAACAAAACTCTTAACGAAAGCGACCCTGCCTCATACCGTCCCATTTCAAGCATACCCTTCTTAGCCAAGATTATCGAAAAGGCTGTCCAGCAACAATTGCAAGACCACATTGATGTCAACAATGCCCTTGATGCTCACCAATACGGCTTCCGCCAACATCATGGCGTGGAAACTCTCCTACTAGACCTAATGGACAAACTACTCAAGGGGCTTGAAAACAGAAACAAAATGTATATGCTCATTTTCATAGACATATCATCTGCCTTTGATTCAGTGCATCATTCCACCCTCCTGGACAGACTTGCTTCCATAGGCATATCTGGGACCCCCCTGAAATGGTTCTCATCTTACATAAGTAACAGAATGCAGCAAGTCCAATTCAACAACGCAAATGCCTCCACCTTCCCTCAGACCCAAGGCATACCACAAGGCTCTGCCCTATCCTCACTCTTGTTCAACCTATATATACGACCTATTTGTGAAATCCTACAGGACCACAAGATCAGTTACCATATCTATGCTGACGACTTGATGCTCTACACTCATCTCGACATAAACAACCCCAATCTCAACCAACTTGAAAAATGCCTAAGCGAACTACAAAGTTGGCTGCAACGGAATAATATGTCAATAAACCATAAAAAAACTGAAGTGATGTGCATTTCCAGAAAACCTGACTTTAACCCACCATCAACAGTTATCATGAACAATAATGTCTATACCACAAAGTCTGAAATAAAATACCTAGGTGTAATGCTGGACAGCAACCTAAATATGGAAAAGCACCTCCGTATTACCAATCGGGCCATCTTCCACAAATTAAGAGTTCTGCAACCGCTACGGAATATTATCGATCACTCGGGACTTCAGGACAGTGGCACAAGCCCTCATCATTCCCCACCTGGACTACTGCAATGCTATATTACAAGGTCTGCCTAAAAAAACCCTTAACATACTTCAACTAGCACAAAACGTGGCAGCCAGAATCATCATGAAAAAAGGACTAACTGAACACATCACTCCAGTACTAATTGAGCTTCATTGGCTCCCCATCACGGCCCGCATCCAATATAAGCTCTTAGTAACCACATTCAAGCTAGTTTATAACGTAGCACCCTCATACCTCAACACCTTAATCTCCGCCCAGCCAACCATCAGAAGAAGAAGAACAGCAAATACCAACACCCTACATGTCCCGAATAGCATGAGAAATTGCAACGCAAACACCACCAAAAGAGCGTTCTCCTTTACTGCTCCAGCACTCTGGAACCAACTGCCCTATGAACTGAGAGCAAACAAGGACCTGAAGGATTTCAGGAAAAAACTTAAGACACACCTCTTTCAGACCCACTACAACCTAACCTAATCAGAGTGTCATATACTACTAGAGCAACATGCCCACTTAAACTAATCATACCAGCAAGAAATGTGTTCTGTATTTACGTAAAGTATGTATATATGTAAAGCCGCTTCTTATGCAATCAAATGTATATGTAAGATTCCTCTCAAACAAATCAAATGTAAACTTGTAACCGTTTGCTATGCTTATTACCCATCCCTGCAATCATACTGTATGTTCTAATTCTGGCCTGTATAGAAAACCGCTGCTGATCGCTGGAAGTAGCGGGATACAAGTGTACGCTAAATAAAAAATAAATAAATTATTATTATTGACTTATAAAGTGCCGCAACATACGAAGCGCTGTACATCCCTGCTCATCAGAGCTCACAATCTAATAAATTAAGGAATTGGCCAGGTCCCACTGGTGTGTAGGTGCTGCAGAGTCAGGAGGCAACCTATGGCCCTCATCATCTAGCCCCTGGTGGAGGGGGTATATGGAATGACAGGGAGGATGGCTGGGGAGGCCCCATAGAGTGCTGTGGGGGAGGTTAGTATGACACAGGCTAAGGGGTCAGGCAGGGGTGGTCAGGGGGTGGTGGGTGAGTGAATGGGGGAGGGTGAGTGGTTGTGGGGTGGTAGTGAGGGCAAGGAGATGGAGCACATGCAGGGGGAGTGTGTGGGGTATGTGAATGGCAGAAGGGTGGGAGCGAGGGTGAGAGGTATGAGTGCAGGCAGGGTGAGCATGTGGGGGTGTGTGAATGGCAGGAGAGTGGGAGTGAGGGTAAGGGGATGGAGGGCATGCTGGGGGAGACCGTGAATGAGGATGGTGTGCAGAGTAGTGGGAGTTCCAAGTGTGGGTATGGGGTGGGATGTGACAGTGCAGCTGGGGGGGGGGGGCATGGATGGTGAGGAGGCAGTGGGGAGCCCAGGTTATAGAAGCTGGGGTTGTCAGGAGGCTGTGGTGGTGCCAGGCATGGCAGTGATGAGGGTGATGATGTGGCAGAGGTGCCTGCAGCCAGGTGCATGTGGGAGCAGTGTGCCCCTATCTGATGTGAGACCCAATGAGGGGGTTCAAGAAGCAGATGGAGGCCCCAAAGATATGCCAACCATGGCCTATCTGGAGTGTGTGCTTGCACGCAGCCTTACATGAATGTGAAGGCTCTTCTTCTACCTCTCATGCCATGTGGAGGCCCTCATGGGTGGGGTCAGGGGCCTGAGGGGTGAGTGCAGGGACCTCCAACTGCTGCTGGAGACCCACCTGCAGCCCCACACACCACCACCTAATCGCACAGCAGGCAGCCCTGTGGGGCACTGAGGGGGCCCCACCATCTGGGAGGCACCTAGGGACAGAAATACCACCAAGCAGCATGAACTGTACCAGTCATTGCTGGAGCAGTGACAGCCACCAGGGCAGACTGGCTGGCAGTGTTAATAGCCATGTAGGTACAGCAGGTGTGGGGGTTGGATACCATGGGACACACCTGTTTGCCAGTGTGTGTGGGCACTGTTTGTCCATAATCTATGTCTGTCCCATGCATGTTTTCTGGGTAAATAAAGTATTATGCTGTTCAACATGTGTGCCTATGTGTCTGTTGCCCATAGCAACCCTGACCAATAATGACCCTGGTCATATGTGTAGCACTACAGAGGAGATGCTGTGCTGCATGCCACATGTTCATGGTAGCCCATGAACGGCTGAGCCAAATAGCCAGGTAGACTGGCCACCACAGTAGCAAGAGATGGAGCATATACCCAGGGAGATGGAGCATATACACAGGTGCCACTTGGGAGGGGAGCCATGAATCTGTAGCAGCAGCATAGCCAGCTGTCCGCAGAGGCTCCGTGACCTAGGGCAGTGGGGCCAGCTGCAGCACAGATGCCCAGAGTAAGCCATGGATGTGGAAGACCCAGGTCATGTGGGCAGCCCAGATGTGTGGTTTCCTCGATAAGAGATGTGGAGGGTCCCATGACATGGAAAGTAGGGAGGCACAGTGGACAAACTGCACAGTCAGGGTTGCATACATAAGTGGCCCTGGATATAGAATCAGAGTAGGAGAAGGATATGCTGCATGTGATGCATGATGATGGGCAGGTCGGGGCCCACAACTGACCATCTGCACTGGGCAGTGACAAACAGATAGAAGGGGGAGAGCGGGGGGTACCTAGGGTGGGCCACCAGCACTGGCAGCACAATAGGCATGGTGGGGGGTGATGGTTGGGTGCATGGGAGTCCCAGGCATGTGACACATGTGGAATGTACAAGTCAGTGTGCCATAAGGGGGCCAGCTGTGGCACGGTGGAGAAGATTGCAGCGTGGGTGGGCTGAGGGCAGAGGCCACATGCTGCCACAGATACCTTTCCCATATGTGGGGCTGCCTGTGTGGCAGCCATGCCACCCCATGGTGACAGGACTGCATATGCGGTGCCATGCATGCCCTATGTGCTGGATGGTGATGTACTGGGGGTACCATGTGTATGCAGTGCACCATGCGCATTATCCATCCCCCCATGACAGCTGCCATGTGTGGGGCACTGGCAGTGGGCAATGGGCGGGTGATGGATGCACAAGGGACAAGTGGACAGTATGATGTACATGTCACAGCTTCAGAAGTTGTGGCACAATACCATGGATGCACATGTCCAGACGGGCACCCACGCAGAGCACAATTGAAAGATGCCACCGGACACATGTCACAGGCACACATGGGATCGGAGGGGGGGGCACAGCACATGGCTGGGCAGACACTGTACCCCTGGCACATGTCAACAAAAATATTGGTGGGGTGGACGCAAACCCAGAGGTAGTCCCCATACCAGCAGTCCACAATGGCACACTGCTGTGACCAATGTCCCAGGCAGGCAATGTGCATGATGCACAGAGGCATGGTCCAGCCACACAGGCCATGTCTGCATGGTGTGGGCATGCACAGGCTCGTGGCAGCTGCGGCACATGCCCCAGCTCCTCCCCATGTGCTGGCATATGCATCGGGTGGTATGGGCAGAGAACATATGGCTCAGGTAGTCAGGCAAAGTGTTCCTGGAGAAGGCTGTCACATGCCACCACCCCCTGTCTGGACTGTGCACCCTGGGGCACATCTGCGGCAGTTTCCAGCTCATTGTCTCATTGAGGGAGGAGTGGCCTAGTGGTTGGGGCAAGGTACTACAGGCCGGAAGGTCGGTGGTTCAAATCCCACTAGAGGACAGCAACCTTGGGCCGGAAGGACTGGGGTTTCTAGTCCCGCAGGTGCTCCTTGTGGTCTTGGGCAAGCCACTTAACCCTCCATTGCCCATGTTCCCTGTAAGTATTGGTGTATGTGTCTCATATCCCCTCGTGTTAAATGTATCCCCCAACCGCTCTGACCCGGTGAAAAGCGGGATATAAATGCAGCTAAATAAATAAATAAATAAATAAATAAATAAAATTGTCATCACCTGGGGCTGACTCAGGCTCATCTGGCACTGGCTGCCAGTGCTGCAGGGTGTAGTTTTAGAGCATGCAGCAAGCCATGGAGATCTGTCACACCTTGCGAGGCCTGTAGAGCAGTACCCCCCCCCCCAAAAAAAAAGGTCCAGGCATCTAAATCAACACTTCAACTGATGAAAGGTATGCTCAATGATCCCCCTTGTGGTCCAGTGCTCACGGTTGTGCTGGTGCTGTGCTAGGCTGCTAGGGTGGAGTATGGGGATCAGCAGACAATCATGTAGGGTAGCCCCAGTCACCTACAGTGGGAGACAGAACAGCACCATTGATCAGATAGTACGCCAGTGAGGGGGTCATGTGTTACGGACATGTTGTGGGCTGTGGGCTTTGGACAGCTGACTGTGTATATGCATGGCTGTGTCCACTGTACGGATGGTCCCAGGGGTGCCAGTGGGACATTCTGTGTCCAGAGCCCACCACATGTGCATTGACACCCCCAGAGGCGCAGGGGTCCCTGCAGGAGGGTGGGCCTGGGCATCATGGGAAAGTATGGTGCCCTGCCCTGACTCTGGCCCACATCTCATTCATACTTGGGTGACAGTAGATGGGGCTGCATGACATGCCAGTATGTGCAGGCCTGCTGCCACCATTCTGGTCACCTGCCTCCATCCCCCACTGAATACACAGGGCCACTGTATATGCTGCAGGGGATGGGGGCAGCACATGTGGTGCCCTGCGCATACCCCACTGTGGAGGTATAGGGACAGGGTGCCCCCATATGTACCCAGTAGCCCCCCCCCCAGGGCCAAAAGGCCCATACACAGGACCTCAGGGTCATTGAGGATGGGCCACTACCACCTGCCCAGTGCACACACCCCTATGCAGTGCCCCATGCTTCCCAGTCCCAGGGTGTCTGTGCTTACACCAACCTAATAGCCACCCTCCACTGATGTGGCCCCCCTCGAACCACGCATGGAGCCCCGATCAGCTCATGACATAGTCATTGTGACCAAATCCTGGGTACTTTGCACACAGATGTCTGTGATCTCCCCATGCACATTGCACACCACCTGCACGTTGACAGAGTGGAAGGTCTTGCATTTATGATATGCAGCCTTACTTCATCATGGGGGCCAGAGGGCAATGTGTATGCTGTCCACCACACCTAGGACAAATGGGAACCACAGTGTAAAAGTCCTGCATGATCCGTTGCGGGTCCTGCTGAGTTGCTGGGAAGCAGATGATCTGCACCAAGTTTCACAGGTAGGTGCCCAGGAACTGTGTGAGACATCAGGGTACTGTAGGCTGGCTGAGTCCCCCCCACAGCTGACAGCACCGTCTGGATCAAGCTTGTCACCAGGAAGGCCAGTGCTTCAGGTGTATCAGTATCTGATGGCCCCTCTGTGTGGAGATTTCAAGCTATTGCTCCAGATTCTGGCAGAGGTCATCAATGGCAGCCCTGTTGAACCAGTATCTTGCCACACATGCTGCATCACTCATGTCCATGTACTGAATCCTTTGCTGTGGGACACGTGTGTATGGGTACCTCCACTCCATGTCCTGCCCACCATGGTCCCAGCTGTGCAGCAGGGCCAGCGCATACCATCCTTGGATGTCCTGCATATTGTCCCATTCCAGCCAGCTGGCTGCGCAATGATGGATACCCATTGCACACATTGTCATGTATCTCGGTAAGCTGCAGGTGGCACTGTCACTATCCTGCACTGTGTCATTCCTGCCGCAAAACCATTCAGGCCCGATGGTGCATTGATGTGTCTATGGCACATGCACAGAGGTGCACATTCACACACACATACACACATGGTACCATGCAGCCACATACATGCAGGCACATTGATGCAGCATAAAGATTGTTTGCATGTGCTAAGCCCCCACCATGTCCTGTATCCCCTTTATATATACTATGGCTGTTTCCTCTCTGCAGACTGCTGCTCATTCAATGACATCTCCCTCCATTGCACCGGCTACGGGAGGCAAACCACTGACCTTCTGCATCCCATGCACATGCCATCCCCAACATTCTGTGCAGCTGCATTACTGTGAGGGGTGCACGGGCACAGATACATGTGCATGCAGGCATGGGCACTTTGATGCAGAGACATACACGTTGGCATGTTCTGGTGTACATGTCCAAGATGGGCCTGTCCCAGACTTCTGGGCATTGCCTGTGTGTCACAGTCCATGTAATGGCATCTAAGGTCGCTACCAGGAAGGTAAGGTTCTTCAAGGGTGAGGTGACCCTCATGCTGGAGGAGATCCTCCAGCAGCTGCCACAATTGGTGGGTGACACATCCATGCGTATGGGTGCCTAAGAGAAGCAGCATCAGTGGCTTGATGTGTGCTGCCATATCAATGCCATATATCACCAGAACTGTGACATTGAGGCTGTGAAGTGCAGGTGGTGGTAGGTGTGCTATGACACTGCCCAAAATACTCAGCAATGGGCCGAGAGTGTGCAGGGGGAGCAGCTCTCAGAACTCAAACAGCGCATCCTTGCAACAATTGACCCTGTCACCTCAAGGGTTATAGGCCCTCTCGACACATCTCAGGCATCTCAGGAGCAAGGTATATGTGTGCTATGTGTGTCCCTGCCCTTCACCCCATGTCTACCCCTCCCACTATGTGCATGCACATGTACACATATTCACCACCACTAGCTGACATGTTCCTAGCTGACATGTTCCATCCGTGTTGCTGTTGCCAGGTGCACTCACATTGCTTGTGGCTGCTCCAATGTTGGCCTGTGTGTTAGGGGCATTGGCAACATGACTGCCAGCTGGTGGCGGTGGGACTCACTGCACAGGCCGCTGAGGTGGATATCTGTGCACAGGCCTCTGTGACCATCTAGCTCCACAAATGCTCATGAGGTTGTGGCCAACCATGTCAGCGGCTCCTCTGTGCCTGTGTCGCAAACTAGCTTATCTGCATGGCTGCAACTCTTTCACACTGTCTGTGTCTTCACAGGTGCCCCTGCTGTATCTCCACAGGCAGCAGTGCCTGCTCTGCTGGCAGTGTCCATGGAGGATACCACAGGACCATGGGGGCCCCACCTGATGCCCCACTTCCATGGACCACTAGTGCCAATGGACTACAGCAGCAGCCTGATGGTCCTGGCCCAGATGATCTGGAGCTCCACGTTCCCTCTCATCACCTCCATCACAGCAGCCTATTGATGATGGCAATAACCTGGGGGAGCAAACACAGGGGTACAAAATGATACCTGAGACAATGTGCTGAGCATCTGCTTGCTCACAGCAGCATCCAGCAGGCATGGTCTGAGTAAAGCTGGATCTGCTGCTCTAGTCCACAGCGTTGTAGGAAAGGCATGTTGTGGCCACAGAGCAGCTGACTGTGGCTACTGGCACCCTCCAGGCTACCATGGTGGAGATCCTGATGGAGCTGCACCATGTCCCTGGGTGGCCTGTCCCTACACAGCCCCATGCACACTCCCTTGTGCCTCCCATGGGGTCTGGGCAGGGGCATAGTGGAGCAGCTCCCACAGCTGCAGCTTCCTCAGCAGCATTTCCACCCGCGCCTCTGCACCTGGACCCCAGTGGTGTGATAACGCAGGCCTCTGCACATACCAACACCATTGTTGGTCGGTCTACCATGCAGGCACCCCCTCTCCTTGGGCCAGTTCCTTGGGGCAGCAGCCCCTGGATAGTGTTTCCCCCATTCCATGAGGGTATCATGCACACCTGTGACCATGGTGACTGAGGCACAGGTGCAAGTGCCCTCAGGGAAGGGGAGGGGAAAGGGGTAGGCACGGGCAGAGGCTATAGAGGGTCATCTAGCACCAGGGTTGGGAGAGGCATCCTTGGTAGGTGGGGTTGGGGCCCTTGGGGGTGCACAAGTCATGTGGGTTTGTGCAGGGGTGTGTGGGGTGGGTGTCAGTCACGTTCCAGGGCTGTCTGTGTCACATTGTGGCATGTGGGTGGGCATGGATGATTGGGAAGTGGGTAGGTCCACAGGATAGCACTGCATCATAGGTCTGGCCTTGGGTGGGTGCAGGGGACATATCATTCTGAGGGGAATGGACACATATGTGTGTCCAGGGGAGGAGTGGCCTAGTGGTTGGAGCAAGTTACCTCAGGCCAGAAGGTCAGGGGTTCAAATCCCACTAGAGGATAGCAACCTTCGGCCGGAAGGACTGGGGTTTCTAGTCCCACAGGTGCTCCTTGTGGTCTTGGGCAAGCCACTTAACCCTCCATTGCCCATGTTCCCTGTAAAATAGTTATCTCCAAGTTATAATGCCCTGTTCAATGTAATTTCAGTTTGTTCAATGTAAAGCACCTTGATATCATGAAAGGTGGTATATAAGAAATGTTAACAAAATAGATATGTTGCTGTGGAACTTGCACATTGATATGTCCCATACTGACCACACACTGTCCAGCCCTGGTTCCTGATGTGTGTTGCATTGATCTGATGGCCAATGCCCCTCTGTGCCTCCTCTGGAGGTTGCTGCTGGGGTCATTTGCCAGCAACACCACATGCATAGGGCACTTGTCTGTGCTGTGACCACTGTCACATTTGTCACACCCTCCTCCCATCTTGGTCTGCTTGGACACACATCCACTGTCATAAAATTAGGTGCTTGCCCTGTCTACAACTGATCTTGGGTATTGGGAGTATCAGTTGCCCAGTCTCTGCACCCTCCACAGGGTGCTGGGGCTGTTGCCTGTGCTCAGGGTATGTGTTCCCTGGGGATCCCACTGGCCTTGCGACATGGTGGTGTTGTGACCCATTCAGGGCCTCCTGTCTTGCTTGTTGGCGCTACCGTGGTGGCTGTTCTGGACACATTTGCTTGTCATTGGCTGTGCAGTGCAGATGTTCTCCTGAGCCTTTTCTGACACACATGGTATGGTTGCTGCATGTGGTACACTCCTGTGGACAGACACATGCGCCTCATATTTTTCACAGTGTGGAGCTGTGGATATTAAAATGCCAGATTGGGTGGTGGTGGGTTGCAAACCCATGGCTGTCTGGTTCCCATGTAGTGCTGTTTCCAATGCATACACATCCACTATGTGATATGCATGGCTGTCAGTAGCTATAGCGCACATTGCTGGCATCTGCTCATAGTTGGACAGGTATTTGGGTGTTGTGGTGCCTTATCCAGCATCCAGTCCCATACCTCTAGCCATTGGCATTTCCGTGGGCCAACAGTTTTGGGTCTGGTCAGTCATGTGCTTTATCAGGTCAGCCCCTATGCTAGCTCTTTTCATCCATGGTTTTCATTCATCTTGGCTTACATGGGTTACACGCAGGGGGCCATTGTTGTGTTCAGAATGCATACAATACTTTTCTTACACTTGCAAATCTATCTGTCCACCATGACATGATCTGGATAGTGCATGGGTGGAGTTTGCTCCTACTAACCTCTACTACGTTGCTCTACATATGACAACCAGATACTGCCACTCTATATCTGGCTCACTGCAGTCACATCTTGAGCATCTCTCCAGCAGTACCACTTATCCATATCACAGCTCTGGAATGCATCATTCTCTTGAAACATGGCTGGGCGTTTAAACATTGTGCGTCCTTCCACCAATGGCAGTTGACTACCACATATTTCATGCCTTTCATACAGTGGCCTGTGTGACTTTACATATGGGGGACACTTTTTCTTTAGATACTAACATATCTCATCTGAGAGAACAACAGACATTATGCCCCTTTCATTCTGGGGCAGATGATTCTACTGCAGCTTTCAGATGAGCTATCCTCATATACCTGTCTCTGCCATTGGCACACATATTCAGTGGTCTACCCTGGGAAATAATTTACTTTGTACCATGATTATGGTGGCAATTACAACCTCAATCTCTGTGCATCCTCTTTGTCCATTTATTTGTTACATAGTCATATAAGGATGGTAGCACACATCTTCGCAGGCAGATTTAGGGGGTTGTTTCAGAGGTATTCCCACATCATGACAGCAGCAGTAACATGTGTGGACTGCCTTTTACGTGGAAATGTCCTCTTAGGCATCTCATTGCTGTCAGGAGGTGTACCACCTTAACATTCCCCAGAGAAGTGGTGTGGGCAGTCCGAGGGAGGGTCTTGGGAAAGCCCATGGTGTAGGCATGGGTTCTCCTATCACATATCATGCTGCAATTGTATTACAAGCATGTCCAGCCTGTGGACATGTCTATATCAGACACGGGCATCGTTTGCACCTGATTCCGCATCCACAGGTCTGCATGCTCCCGTGGGCAGGAAACCATGTTTTGCGGGGCTCATTCAGGCGCTATTCAGCCTCCCCCATGCCTCAATCACAGGGAATGGTTTTGGATGTGCCTGTGCATACTGTATTCTGGGACGTTAGATATGTCTGATCCTGCCTGTTCCCACACTGTACCCACTGATGCCCCTCGGATAGAACATGCTTCTCCTAGGCTGCCCGTCACAGACAGCAGTGTGTTAATACACAGTAGACATTACTACCAATCTTATATTTCAGCTACAGCAGACTGGGCCATATCTTAGTCCCACTCATGCCCTGTGGGGCACTAGCTAGGCCCAGTGCACACCTATATGGGGTTCCAGAATGTAAATGCCAACATGTATGTTGGGACATACCTTCCAGCACATGGTATGTCACATTCAGAGGTAGCCCCAGTGATTTCCGCCCTGGTCATCTCTATAGATATGCCTTAGATTGCTTGGGATGGACCCTCACTAGATTCACACACCCCAAGGGATGTTGGTCCCCAGAGACTGCCTACTATTGTTGATTAATCAAAGAAAAAATTCCCTGAACTGGGAAGGTCCAACAATAATTATCAAACTCAAAAAGAACTCCCCCAAAAATCAAGGCAGTGATAAAAATATTTTAGGGCCTGATTCACACAAAAAAGAATGTTGTGTGGGCATGAGAGGGGGTGGGCCCTGTGCCATCACACCAGGTAGCCAGACCCCAGATATGTCACCACTGTCTCATCTCTCATGGATCCTGGCCTACGTAGGGGTGTGCACCACATGGGATAGTCTGGGGAATGTTGGCACTATATCAGTCGTGTCTCACGGTGGCAGACACCATGAATGTGTGGCTGCTCTATCATACTGCCAAAACTATTTGCTGTACATGGGGTACCCTGTGTATAATACTCCAGATGGTACCAGCATATGTTCCCAAGTGGCTACATGTCAGGAATTATCACTATCATGACTAGTATCCCTCAGATTAAGGGCATTCAGGTATGCATATAGCACTACTACAAGCTCAACAGCACACTGTGCATCATGGGCATGCATTAGTGATGTTTGCACTGTTGGGTGCTCCTATTATGAGGGTCCCTTATCTTTGCTGGGCATATGTTCGGACATTTGGCTATGGTGGGTCCTCTCTGTCTTTGCCTGCCTCATCACACTGGCACTTGGTGATCATCCATATGGCACTGGCACCTGTGATCATCCATATGGTCCATGTACTGGCCAGACTTTCAAGCCCCCCCCTGCACTGCTGCTGCCCATACCAGTTCCCCCCATGCACCCCTCAGATCACACACACATACACACACACTATCTCACTTTCTGTGACAGCAACATGATTCTGCCAGAGGGCTGCCCGGCACCTGTACATATCAGCTATGACATACACACATGGGGTATCAGGGCTACTTATCTGATCTCCCATTCTCACCCCAAAAGGTATCCTTTCCCTGCTCACATCCATACTCTCCCTGCATCAGCAGTCCCATCTTTATGTGCATAGTTTTGTTGGGGTCCTGTAGATTGTCTCCTTTGGCATATACAGCGCATAGGTGCATAGCCTAATTGGACATTGTTGCTCTTCTTAATATTGCTGCAAGTGTGTTTAGATATGTTTCTTTACCCTACAACATTCCCTCAGTTCTGCTTCCTGTATCTTATGACTGTATTTTGTATTTTTCCTGACTGCAGTGGCACCACTTCAAAACCTACTTGTCACATCCATTCGCCTATATGGGACGTATTGCGGGGTAGAGCTGAATTATTTCTAAGTCCGAGCCTTATACCTGTTTTCAGCAGATATAACGTGGACATGGCCCTTTCCAGAATAAGCTTTCTATGTCTCTGCAGCTGACCCTGACCCTGTTCTGCCCTCTCCAGCCCACATTCTTAGCTCCCCATGCTATCGCCCTGGAATGCATGTCAGCGATGTTTCAGAATACGGTAGGGGATGTTTTCACATTTATACATCCATGCCGAATGTGGACATCACTTATTCATGCTCTAGAATGATCCCCTAAGTGTATGAAAAGTACATTTATGGCTCTGATTGAGGACAAGCAGTTAAGTGCATACGTGATGCTCTCCTCAATCCTCCCTGTTGAGGCTTGCATCCTGGAGAAGACTGTGTTCTTCAGGAGCTAGTTAAATTAAAAGTGGACAAAGTAATGAAGTCAGATGGGATTCGTCCAAGAGTATTGAAAGAACTTAGGGAAGTACTGGCAGCTGTGATGACTCACCTTTTCAATGCTTTTTTAGAGACAGAAGTGATCCTAGACAACTGGGAATGGATGAATGTGATTCCTGTCCACAAAACTAGAAGTAAGTAAGAGGCTGAAAACTACAGAACGGTTGCTTGACCTCTGTGGTGAGTAAATTAATAGAGAGCTGATAAAGCAGAAGATAATGTAGTTTCTGGAATTCAAATGAATACAGGATTCAATACAGTATGACTTTATTAAAGGAAGGACTTGTCAGTTGAATCTGATTGATTTCTTTGATTAGGTAATAGGATTGGGGGGAGGGGCAGGGGGAATCCTAGATGTGGTGTACTTAGATTTCAGAAAGACCTTTGATACCATTCTGCTGAGTGTCCTTGGGATGATGGACCCTAATGTGACTGATTGGGTAAAGAAAACTGGTTGAGTGGAAGACACTAGAGCAGGGGTTTTCAACCCAGTCCTCGGGGAACCCTAGGCCAGTCAGGTTTTCAGGAGTCTCAGAATGAATATGCATGAGAAAGATCTGCATGTTCTGCCTTCATTGTATGCAAATCTATCATGCATATTCATTGTGGGAATCCTGAAAACCTGACTGGCCTAGGGTTCCCCGAGGACTGGGTTGAAAACCTATGCACTAGAGCAGAGGTACTCAAATCCAGTCCATGCATGCATTGTGTGCCTTCAAATCCAGTCCTGGAGGGCCACAAATCAGTCAGGTTTTCGGGATATCCCTAATGAATATGGATGAGATAGATTCAAATACAATGGAGGCAGTGCATGCAAATATATCTCATGCATATTCATTAGGGATATCCCAAAAACCTGACTGGTTTGCGGCCCTCCAGGACTGGATTTGAGTACCTCTACACTAGAGGATAGTAGTAAACAGAGTTCACGCTGAGGATAGGGACACTGTTGATGAGGTGTCAGAAGGACTGGTTCTTGGTCATGTTCTTTTTAACATGTTTACAAGCAATTTAGTGGAAGGTCTGTCAAGAGAGGTATGCCTCTTTGGGGATGATACCAACATCTGCAATAGAGTTAACACACTGGAAGGTATGGATAACATGAGGAGGGATCTAGTGAAGCATGAGGAATGGTCAAGAATTTGACAGCTTATTGGACATTTTGCTATCATTAGCTGCACAAGCTGTGTTAAATAACTAAAAGAATGTCACATTTTTAAATATATCCTGTTGGTGGAACTCTATTTATCTTGTTCACATATTGGAGGGGGAAGCCCATGCTAATTGTTCACCTAAAGTTAATAGGATTTGGAGATCAGTCAATGGTTATCTTCAATCAAGAGGGATATGAAGGGAACTAGGGTTTTACAGGAAAGCTTAGAGCATGAAAGCAGTTTTGAATATGCTATTAATGCAATTGAGGATGTGTATGATTCATGGTGAAACTATCAAGGTTGTGTCCTGAACAAAAAATTTATGCTTGCAAACTTGGCATGCCAGATGGAGGTTAATTGTGTCTGTGAGTTTTTAAGTTAGCATATGAAGTACAGGTTAACAAAGATCAAGGCAAAATATGATGCACGGATGGTAAGACAAAAATGTATAACATGACAGTTTTTGTAAATAAAAGGAAATGCTGTGGACAGCAGAGGGGTTGGAGAGTTATGGGTGACCACTCAAGTTTGCAGCCCCATGACTGCCTCCCTAAAGCTTTAGCAGAACTTGTTATTGTATAACTGTGTGATGTGTTTTTCCTTCTCACTTGCTCCGGGACCAGAGTAAGGAGACAAAGTGCTGAGGAAGGATTTCTGTGTTGTGTCCCCCGTCTAGGAACACAGGACCCGCAGCACTCCGCAGCTTATCTCTTCTGAATTCCTTTTAGTTTCCACTCTCATGCCACTATCTTTCCTCTGCTGCCTCTTCTCTGCCTTTTTTCAGCCGTATGTCTTTTCTCTCCATCATAATCTTCTTCCTTCTACAAAATCTTTCTCTGCTTCCTATGTTTCCAGCCAAATATAGCTCCTTTCCATCTCTTTTGGCTCTCTTCCCTCTGCAGCTTGTGTCCCCTTTCTCAGCTCCTTTGTCTACTCTTCTTATTATCTCCTAGATCATGTCTTATACCCTCATCTCCCTTTCCCCAGCACAGACTGTGCTCCTTTCACCTTCACAGCCTATACCTACTTCTCTCCCACATCTCTACTCCCAGATCTGTCATTTATTTATTTATTTTTATTTACATTCTCTTATATACCGCGCTATTCTGCATCAGTGCGGTTTACATTGAACAAACTGAAATTACATTGAACAGGGCATTATAACTTGGAGGTAACTATTTTACAGGGAACATCTGTCATCACCCAGTTTATCTTCTCTGTCTTCACAACAGCATTCTCTTTCCCAGACAGTAACACCTTTCATTTCCATTATCCCTTTCTAGCTCCTCTATTCCTCTCTCCTTTTCCCTGTGTTAGGCATTGATGCAGTAAGTACTGTGTTAGAATGTTGTGCTAAATTTCAACTCACGGCATTCTAACACATGCACTAAAAATCATTTGTTCTTGATGCAATAAACTAATGGCATGCAAATTACTGCAACATTAGAAGTGTGTCAGAAAAAACAGCACACACTGCTGGGGTAATAAGCAGCGGCTTGCAGCACTGCAAGCAAATATTTTCCTTCTTGACATGCAAGAGTGGGTTTTGCCTCACATACTAATAGAAAGTGAGATATAAAAAAAACCCTGGTCTTCTGGACTCCCGTTCTTTATCTTCAACCCACAAAATTCCCTGGTGGTGCAGTGGCCCAGGCCCTGGAACCCCTGACTTACTCCTCCAAAAATGCCCTTGCGGCCTAGTGGGCCCCAGCACCCCACGACACTCCTGATTCTTCCTGACCTGCTGAATCCCACTCATGCCACTCTCACCCACCCCCCCTCCAATACCCTGGATCCCTGATCCTTTCTGACTAACCCCTCAGAACCCCAATCCCTTTCCAAGATCCCTGGAAGCTATCTGGCCCATGGAACCCCTGGCCCTAGCACCTCAGATTAAGGCATTCTCAACCAAGGAACCCCACATCAGGGCACCCTTGGCCTTGGCACCTTAGTCAGGGAGGTCCTCAACAAGAGACCGTATAGCATTGTCCAGATCCTCAGACCTCCCCCGAGCACCTCCAAAGGTTCATGATGAAAGACATCACTCATTTGCTCCAGCCTCTAGTACTACCATCTTACCTGACTCCTTTGCATTGCCTTAATTGGCAAACTGACCAGCTGCTGGGCATCCTGACACGCTGCTAGGAATCAGGCACAGCCATTTTGCAAGATGACTCCACAGGAGGCAGGAACGGATAAGTGTCACTCATGTCTCCCAACATGTGGAGGTGCATTTGGGCAATGGGAGGTTCCAGGGGGTCCAGAATGGGGTATACTTTGCCCACCAGGGATCTTGGGTAATCTGAGATGAAGTGCTGCATTTTATCTTAGATCGCCCTCTGCTCCTACACTGTATCTTCATGCCAACCCTGATTCAACACTAAAAACACAGCAATTTTTCATTTATGCAACTTGCATGAGTTGTATATGCCCACTGCACTACCCTTTAGCACAGGAGTTTTCCACCCAATCCTCAGAACACACCTAGCCAATCCGATGTTCAGGTTAATCGCAATGAATATTCATGAGAGAGATTTGCATAAAATGGAAGCAGTGCATGCCGATCTCTTCATGTATATTTATTATGGTTATCCTGAAAACCCAACTGCCTACTGTAGGTGTGTCCTGAGGACTGGGTTGAGAACCCCTACTTTAGCGCAATCTTTTTATATTGTTTTTTAGTGTTAATGTTTCTTTCAGCATTGGGAGTACTATTCTAATATTAGCACAGGAAAATTAAGAGTAAAACACTGCACTAAAAGGTAGCACAGAGGACTGTATCGAACCCTTAGTCTCTGTCTACAACTCGTCCTCTCTCCACTAGTAGTTTATACTTGGGGGAATCCTGGACAACATTTTAGAAAATTCTATGCTCAGTATTTTAAAACTCTGCAAAATTTGGCATGTTTGATAGTAAATGTTTGTGCAGAATTACACCATCATAAAGACTAACCCCTCATTTAGACAAGAAATTCCCCTTGCCTTATTCCTCCTTATCTCTCTCGCTCCTATCACAGTTTTCTCCCAACCCCCAAGCCTTCCTTCTACCCCCTGTTCTCTCTTCCTATAACTTCTAGCAGGATCCCTACTGCTGTCTATCTCTAAGGTCATACGAAGATAAGATATGCCAGACTGGGTCAGACCAAGGTCCATCAAACCCAGTATCCTGTTTCCAACAGCAGCCAATTCAGGTCACAAGTACCTGACAGGTTCCAAAAAGGGTATACAGATGCCATGTTATTTATCCCAGGGTAAGCAGTGAATTTCCCTGGTCCTCTTTAATAATAGTTTATGGACTTTTCCTCCATAAACTTATCCAAACCTTTTTAAACCTAGCTACACTAACAGGTTTTACTACATCCTCTGGTAACAAATTCCAGACTTTGATTACACGTTGAGTGAAAAAATATTTTTTTCCGATTAGTCATAAATGAGCAACATTGTAGCTTCATTGTGTGTCTCCTAGTCTTTCTACTTTTCGAAGGAGTAAACAACCAAACTGTGTTTACCTGTTCCACTCCACTCATTATTTCATAGACCACTATCATACCTCCCCTCAGCTGTCTTTTTACCAAGTTGAAAAGCCCTAACCTTTTAAGCTTTTCCTCAGAGGGGTATCCTTCCATCCCTTTTACCATTTTGGTGGATAAATCTCAATTCCTCCCTGTCTACTCAGCTCACAACCTTGGGGTCATCTTTGACTCCTCTCTCTCCTTCTCCACACACATCCAACTGATAGCTAAAAACTGTCATTTCTTTCTCTACAACATCAACAAAATTTACCCATTCCTTCCTGAACACACTACTAAGACACTCCTTAGAACCTCTCATCTGGACTATTGTAATGTACTCCTTGCTGCTCTGAATCACCTCTCTTCCCTTCAATCTGTTCAACACTCTGCTGATCGGCTAATCTTCTACCAGCCTCATCATGCGCATACTACCCCTCTTCTCAAGTCACTTCACTGGCTCCCTATCCATTTCCACATCCAGTTCTAACTTCTCCTGCTGACCTATAAGTGCATTTGCTCTGCAGCTACTACATTTCCTCTCTTATCTCTCCCTACACCCCTCCTTGGGAACTCTGCTCTTCTGGCAAATTGCTTCTATCTGTGCCCTTCTCTTCTATTGCTAACTTCAGACTTTGCTCCTTTCACCTTGCTGCTCCTTATGCCTGGAACTAACTACCTGAGTCTGTACATCAGGCACCTTCTCTGACCCTTTTCAAATCCAGACTGAAAACTCACCTCTTCTCTGCCACTTTCAGATCTTGACTCATGTGATCTTCTTTGTTTTTCCTTACCATTCCCCCAAGATTTATTTATTTTATTTATCTCCTGCTTTTCACTGGGTCAAAGCAGTCAATTGGGGGATATGTTTAACACAAGGGGATATGAGACACATATGCTAATACTTACAGGGAACATGGGCAATGGAGGGTTAAGTGGCTTGCCCAAGACCACAAGGAGTGCCTATAGGACTAGAAATCCCAGTCCCTCCGGCCTGAGATTGCTGTCCCCAGGTGGGACTTGAACCCCCGGCCCTCCAGCCTGAAGTACCTTGCCCTAACCACTAGACCACTCCTCCCTCCCATGTCTACAGCTACTGTGTTGTCTCTCTTCTCTACATTGTAAGTTCTGTTGAGCAAGGATCATCTTTTACATGTGTCTGTGCAGCGCTGCATACATTTTGTAGCGCTATACAAATGTTCAGTAGTAGTAGTAGTAGTACTTTTCTAATTCTGCTATATCCTTTTTAAAATATGGCAAAGAGAATTGTGCAGAATATTCAAGGTGTGGTCCAATCATGGAATGATACAGAGGCATTATAATATCTTTGGTTTTATTTTCCATTATTTTCCTTATGATTCCTAGTATTCTGTTTGCATTCTTTCTTTCTTGGCTGCCGCTGCGCTCTGGACAAAGGTTTCAACATATTATTCATGATGACATCTAGATCTTTTTCCTGGGTAGTGATTCCTAATATGGAACCTTGTATTGTGTCACTGTAGTTTGGATTGTTCTTTCCTAGGTGCCTAACTTTGCACTTGTCCACATTAAATTTAATCTGCCATTTGGACACCCAGTCTCCCATTTTATCAAGGTCCTCTTGAAATTTTTCACGATCCTTTTGTGTTTTAACAACTTTGAAAAATTTGGTGTCATCTGCAGATTTGATCACCTCACTCATTATTCCAATTTCCATGTTAAAAAGCAGCAGGCCCAGCGTAGATCCCTATGGTACTCCACTATTTACCTTTGTCCTTTGAGAAAATTGCCAATTTAGATCTACTCTCTGTTTCCTATCTTTTAACAGGTTCCAAATCTACAATAGTACCCTCATGCAGATAGCCACACATCACTTCTCTTCCCTCCCCATCCATCTTGCCCCAACCACTAGAAGGTGGCCTAGTGGTTGGGGCAAGTTACCCCAGGCCAGAAGGTCAGGGGTTCTAATCCCACTAGAGGACAGAAACCTTGGGCCAGAAGGACTGGGGGTTTCTAGTCTCACAGTTGCTCCTTGTGGTCTTGGGTAAGCCACTTAACCCTCCATTGCCCATGTTCCCTGTAAAATATTTATCTCCAAGTTATAATGCCCTGTTCAATGTAAACCACCTTGATATCATGAAAGGCAGTATATAAGAAATGTTAAATAAATCTCTTTGTTACTTTCTTACCATTCCCCCCCCCCCCCCCCCCAGGCATACACCCATCTCTAGCCTCCACCTACCCCACAACTCTCCATCAGCCCAGATATCTCCTGGACTCACCAGCAGCCCATCTCCTGCTCCCAGTCATCCTCTGACTCACCATCAGTGGGGGGTTGCCCCAGCTTGCCAGTAGCCCATCTCCTGTTGCTCTATTATTGGGAGTGCATTCCTCACTCTACCACCAGTTGGAGAGCAGGATGAAAGAGCATAACTGCTCATGCTTTCCAAAGGATGCACAGTGGCCTTTCGCACTGGTATATAGACAGTTTTAGACAGGGTTTTTTTTGTATACCGCCTTATCCTTCAATCAAAGTGGTCATGACACAATTGGGGGATACATTTAACACACGGGGATATGAGACACATACACTAATACTTACAGGGAACATGGGCTATGGAGGGTTAAGTGGCTTGCCCAAGACCACAAGGAGCATCTGTGGGACTAGAAACCCCAGTCCTTCCGGCCCAAGGTTGCTGTCCTCTAGTCGGATTTGAACCCCCAACCTTCCGGCCTGAAGTACCTTGCCCCAACCACTAGGCTACTCCTCCCTCCAAGACTCTTAAATGTGCAGGAGCTTTACCATGAGTTACCTTGAACACCCATACCTCAGGCCAGACCCTGGACCTTATTCTCTCCCTTGACCCCTCCCCTTATTTTCCTTCTCACATTCAACCTATTTCTGTTCCCTGGTCCGATCACCTCTGTCTCCTTTTCTCCCTTCCCTTCCCCCCTTCTGGGACAGTTGGGCCCCCCTTTCCATCCCCTCTGCTCCGATTCTTAAACGGCACATCACCCCACATACCTTACACTCTTTCCCCCCAGCCGATTCCCTTTTCCCTTCTGAATTCTCCTCCCTTTCCGTTGACCAGCAGGTTGACACTTGGTCCTCTTCTCTCTCCACTGCTCTTGACACTCTAGCCCCCCTCCGTCCTGTGTCTTTCCGCTCCTCCTCCCATCACCCTTGGTACCACCCTGGGTTATACCTTCATCGCACTCATCTTCGCCGTGCTGAGCGACTTTGGAGAAAGCATCGCTCGGCCACATCCTATTCTGCTTTTCGTCAGGCTCATCTCTCTTACCGTTCCATGATAACCACAGCCAAACACTCTTACTACTCTCATCTCATAACTTCCTCCTCCAACTCTTCCAGACGCCTCTTCCATGTCCTCAAATCTCTCTCCTCCAACTCTTCTCTTCCTCCTCATCCTCCCCACTCTTCCCCCAGTCCCTCTACCCTTGCCTCCTTTTTCACAAACAAAGTTCTCTCCATCCGCTCGTCCTTCCCTGCCTGTCCTCATCCCCTCTCCCCTCCTCCTGACTCTCCTGTTTCCCCTGTTGCCATCTCCTCACCTCCTTCCTCTACCTTTCCTCACACTTGGCACACTTTCCTGCCCATTACCTCTCCTGAACTCATTAAAGCCATCTCATCCGCCCACCAGACCACCTGCCCTCTTGATCCTTTGCCCTCCTCCTGGTTACTCAATCCAGATCTTGCACTTACTCCTTACATTCTTTCTATTTTCAATTCCAGTCTCACCTCTGGCCACTTCCCTTCCAGTTGGAAACACGCCATAGTTCGCCCTCTCCTGAAAAAAAACACCTTTGATCCCGCTATTCCCGCCAACTGGTGGCCTGTTATTAATCTCCCCTTCTTCTCAAAAATCCTTGAGAAGCTTGTCTTTGCTCAACTTGCCACCCACCTCGATTCCACTTTCGCACTCCAACTACGTCAATTGGGCTTTCGTGCCGGCCACAGCACGGAGACTATTCTCGTGGCTTTGCTCTCCGAACTGCACCGTGCTCACGATCGTGGTGATTTTTCTCTCGTGGTGTCCCAGATATCCTGCATTGCAGTAGTCCATGCCCAATAAAGCCAGTGCCTGAATCGTTGATAATAAAAACTCATAGTAAAAGCAAGGATTAAAAAAAAAAGTTAACTGAAACTCCCACAGATATGTGTGAGACACTGAGGTGCTGCCTTATTCTCTCCATCAGTATATGACAAAGTGGGTAAGAGATGGTTAAATAAAATTACCTACATCACAGATCAAACAGAACTTAAAAAGCACTAAGTAAACCAAAGGTTTTTAAGCTTTTTTGAAAGAACAGATTTAAGTGTGAAGACAGACACTGGAATTTATGTCTCAAAGAGCAGAAAGCTTCAAAATAATTATTTTATTAGTCATTTGCATTAGACTGGAAACTATGGACAATAACATATTTTCCTTCCATTCTGAATAACATTATTTGTCTGTGTTCTTTCATCTTGTTAGTATATGAATGCTTGGTTTGTCAAAGAACTCACTTCAATGCCTTAGATGTTTTACTTCAGCAAACCAGCCAGAAAAGCTTTGCCAGAAAGAGTTTTCAATCTCAATAGTAGAAGCCAGCTTAAAATCATACTGACTCCTTAGATCTTGGGGAGGGCTGGATAAGAATTGGCCTGTGAAGAGCAAAACACTATGAGGTTGTTTTCCTGAGAATTCCTTTGTTTTGTGCCTCAAAAGAGGACTATTGTCAACTCCCATGCTTCATAACAATACTAGTTTTGTTCTCTTCTTGTATATCAGCAACTTAGAGCAGTCACAGATATTTGTTCTTAACAGTGTACAGAAAATGCCCTCAGTGTACAGAAAAAGACCTCTTTGATAAACATAGGTGCCAGCACTGTGGATGCAGTAGGTGCCTGAGCACCCCCAATACAGAACAAAGTCCCTTCACTGCAATGAAGGACTGGTAATTGCCTTCAATCATTATGAATTTAATCCCTTTCACTGAAACGATTAGCAACGCTAGCAGTAAGTGCCCTCATTTCAAATATTATTTGATCAAATCATTTTTAAAAATTGCAATGGGGTGTTGAGAGAAACATACAAACATATCAGCAGAAAAAGACCATATGGCCTATATAGTCTGCCTTTCCATATCAACTACTACAGTCACTTTTTTTCCTTAGAGATCTTCCGTGCTTTCTAGAATTCAGATATGGGGTCATGCTGAGCCACGTTTAGAGGGGATGGATGTCTGGGTCCGATGTTCATCCCCGCCAAATGCTGGAACCATATCCCCTGCCTAAAGCTCCCCACACATACATGAGATGTATGAGGAGCTCTAGATGGGGACGGGAGGGGGCGGGCCAAGGGAGGAGTGAGGGCGGGTGGTGGACGGAGATACGACCCCAGACATACAGGGCCGATCCTGAGGTCAACAGTGTATGGCCGGGATCACCAACATGGATGGGGGATTTATTCCACCTCGGTGGTGGAATAAGTCCCCCTGGACATCAGGGGATGGCAGCACAGGGCCAGGTCAGTGTGGCAAGGGGGTGCAGGAGCTTCCCCGCAGCCTGATCCTGCCTTTGGAAGACACATTGAGGGTCAGGGTGCAAGGAAAGAACTTAGTGGTGGCTGCTGGGGATTGCAGTTCCTTAATGGAGCCATGGTGCTATGGCAACAGGATACCATGGCACCACTGCTCCATGCAGGAGCCGGGGCAGGCCTGTGTGGGGAGAAGCATGGACATCCAGCAGCACAGAATCGGGGGATGACCTGTCCGTCCAGGCACGGGCAGACTGTCTAGACCAGATTCTGATCCCACAGGAACATTTAGTTCCCATGGGCTCAGAATTGGGGACTAGACAGGCCTGTTCAGATCCTGGACGTCCGAGCGGGCATGACATTCCCCCTTCAGAATTGGGCCTATACTCTCGTAGTCTCTACTGCCTCTATGGAGAGACTATGCCAAGCATCTACTACTCTTTCCAGAAAGAAATATTTCCGCATATTACTCCTGAGTCTATCCTCTTTCACCATCATCTTATGCCCCTCAATCAAAAGAGGCTCTCCTCTTGTGCATTTATGTCATGGAGATATTTAAATGTCTCTATTATATCTCCTCTATCCCACCTTTCCTCTAATGTATACTTATTAAGATCATTAAGTCTGTCCTCATAAGCTTTATAACAAAGACCACCAGCCACTCTCTGCATTGACTCCATCCTGTTTATATCCTTTTGAAGGTGTGTGTTCTCCAGAATTGCACAGAATACTCCAAATAAGGTCACACCAGACTCTTATACAAAGGCACTATCATCTCCTTTTTTCTGCTGGCTATTCCTCTCCCTATGATACTATGATAGATGATTTATGGCACCAGTGCAAATACCTACATCAAAGGATTCTGGTGCATGGATGGGAGAGGATGGGTTTGCTAGAAATGTGCTTTCAAAGAAAAACAGCATGTTTAAACAAGTGTGTGAGTGTGTCTCTTAGTGGGTTTGTTTAGTTTGCATATTCATTGTAGTTATCCTAAAAACCTGAATGGCTAGATGTGTCCCATGAACTAGGTTGAGAGCCACTGATATAGAGATAGTGGAAGAAAGTATGACAATAATGGAGTGTGGAGCTTAGGAGTCGATAAGGAGTTTTGTACCTATTAATAATTCTCTGCGACAATGTTTCCACCTTGAATTGTTTGAAGAAAGCGAAGTGGAGGAAGATATAGGAGTCATGTCAGGAACCATGAGATCTAGTCATGACAGAATTCTCATTTGAGTTTGCACACCACTTGCACATTTAGGGAATGAAATATAGAAACATAGATAATGACAGCAGAAAAAGACCATGGGGTATGTTTACTAAACCGTCTTAACGTGCGCCCGGTGATAGTGTGCAGGATGCCATAAAAGGAGTGGGCGTTCCGCTCTAAACTTAGCAAACCGGGATTATCGCGCGATAACATGCGCTGCGCACATTATTGTGTGATGGAGTGAACTATGCACGTTAACGCATGTTAATCTTAAGTAGGCGCGCTGACACACAAGCAGTGCAACAGAGGTGTAGCACAAGGGTTAATACGCTGACTGTTGGTATAGGGGTCATAGGTTTGATCCCCCAGTGTGCCTAATGAATAAGGCTGGCTGAGGCATCACTCTTTACGTTTCAGCAGGGCTTTGTAAAGCATTTTAGTTTTATTTTAATTAGTGCTGCCAGAAAACACACCCGCACAGTGCCGTAACCTAAGGTGCCACATAAGGCGCCCTATAAGGCACTTCAGAGGGCACATTATAAAGTGCACTGTCTGCCAAGGCACCCTATAATGTCCCCTATAGGACGCCTTATAAGGCGCTTTATAGGGCGCCTTATAAGGCACTTTATGGGGCGCCTTAAGGTTACAGCACTGTGAGGGTGTTTTTGCTGGCAGCACTAATTTACGTTAAAAATAAACAATGCCTCAGACAACCCTACTGTGGGATCAAACCCATAACCTCTAACTCTACAAGCAGGGAAGTAACCAGTGGGCTACAGCTACTAACAAACCCCTAGCTGGCTACAGAGGGACTGCAGGTCACCACACAAACATTCTGCTGTGGTTACCAGGATAGGGTCAACCCACCCGTAGCCATGATGCAAAGCACTTGCAAATCAGCAGTCTACAGATGATCACAAGATGGGGTATGCACCCCACAGCACCTTATCCTGGTAGGGGCAACTGACCGAGTGCACCCCCACAGCACCTCAGCCTAGTAGGGGGTGCCGACGGTGTGTGTTAGTGGCACAGGGTAGCTACAGACCGTCACATTGTGTGGGTATTGTGCTCACCCTGAGAGTGCGGTGGGGCGGCCAGCACCAGGTCCGCAGCACCTTCCATAGCAAGAATAGGCCATATTGCAGGTACCCATCAGTGCCAGTGTGTGTGAGAGATAGTTCCTGCAGACACACCTAGAATACATTAGTGTCCATCTGTAGTTATCAATCAGGTCTAGCCCTTATGGGCTATGATGCACCCAGAATAGTGCATATTCTGTGTTGGTGCCATGATGACATGATGTAAGTGAAGGGGGGGGGGGGGTGTTAGGACCCATAGGTAGATTATGTACCACCACCCCACCCACCCTCTGGGGCTCAGGGTGGGAGACAGGAACCCCCAACAACAGATCCACATTCTACCTCCCTGCAATGGTGGCAGTAGAGAGGGGCCATCAAACCCAGTCTTGGTGGGGAACAGACACCCTACAGCATAGCCAATGCAGAGCTGTATGCATCCGTACAGCAATGGCAGAGAGACAGTAGGCCTGGAAATGCTCAGCTCAGCTGCCCCACCACCCATTCTCCAGCAGTAAGCACAGTGAGTCACCAGCCATACACATATAACTGCAGACAGTCTGCTAGCTAGTCCACAGTGCATGATCCTGGAGATGTGGGCACACCCACCAAGCAGATAAGTCACTGATTAGGCCCCAGAGAAAAGAACCCATATATTTCACTTAAGAGAAATACAACATAGCACTATGGGGGAGCCTAGCCATGCCATGGTCACTGCTCAGTCAGGGTGAGAGTGACCTCCCAGCAAGACATGCTGTGGCCACCCTGTCGGTGCAGGTTGTGGCCAGGCACTCCAATGTCCGAGCCATTGCCCTATGCCCTGTGCTGATGTATCCAGGCCAGGCCACCCTATACAGGCTATACCCACAGTACCTTGCTCCTCATTATGCACATTGGCAGGCCAATACTGGCAACAGTGCTAGCAGTGTGGGCTGAGGAAGGTGTTAGCAGCCACCACACACTGGATAGACAGACACACACTCCCCACACCTATGCCAGAATTGTGCAACTATAGAGGTGTTTGGCAGCCCTGGCCACCGCACCAGTCCTGGGCACAGTGCAGGCATGGCTATTGTACGCAATACTGTTGGGGTCACTCCCCAGGGTGGTAAACACTGTCAGACACCAGACCTGAAGCACACTCCACAGACATCAGAAAGGTTGCTATGATGCAGCTCAATCAGCAAATTGTGCTTAACTTAGGAATTGCTATCTGCCACTAATCATAGCAACCTTTTGATAGATGTGTACCGTATTCCCAGGTTTAGGGTGGCATTGCTAAGGTATGCAAGTGCTAGTATTGGGAGATGCACGCAGGGCCCAACATCCTGCCTCTCCAGGAGGCATTGGATAATGGAGCCTGTGGGTGCGGGTGTGTCTGCCCCTGTTGGCCGCTGCTCTAGGGCAGAGGTGCCCAACTCCAGTCCTGGTGGGCCAAACACTGTTCGGGTTTTCATGCTGTCCCTAATGAATATGCATGGGATACATCTGCATACCATGGGAGCGGTGCATAGAAATGCAGCACAGCCATATTTATTAGAGGCAGCATGGAACCTGAATGGTGTTTGGCCCTCCAGGACTGCATTTGGGAGACTCTGCTCTAGGTAATGCGCATGTTTATGGTGTCTGTGCTCTGTAGGGTAAAATGTAGGCGTTTTGGGCATGTTTATATTATCTGCAATAAAGGTTCTGTCTATATTACCATGTTTTAGTAGTGGGTAAAATTTGGGGATTGGGTTGGCAGGGACTACAGCTGGGACTTGAACCTGTGACCTTCTGCTTCTAAACACACTGGCTGTGTGTACTGCACCACTGTGTTGCCAAAGAGACAGTGCATTCCCTGGGGATAACATGACTGTTCTTTAGACAGGGCCTGTCTGTTGCAGTGCATGGCACCCACCTACACAGGGCTAGGCGATGGTCTGCTCTGGGCAGCTGCCACTGCCCCCTCCACCACCAGTACCCCTCTGCCACCATGCTGGCATGCCCTTCTGCTGGTGGTGCTGGTGCTGCGCAGTCTCAGGCCATCCAGTGTGCAGTAGGCAGCTGCCTATGGTGCGTGTTCTGGGGTAGGAGTGCCTGCATAGCTGTCCACGCTTCCCCCCAGCACCGCCTGTCAATGTTCTGTGCCCTTGGGGGTACCTGCTGGGTACTATCCCCTGTGACACTGTGGGAAACACACTCGTGCCCATGTTGGGCCTCATCAGTTGCTGTCTGGCTGCTCTACTGTTTCAGCATCCCTATGGGCCACCTAGGCATCACCCTAGTCCGCACTGTGGTCCAGCTGCACCACAGCATGTGCCGCCTGCAGGCCTGTGTGTCCCCTTTTCCAGCATCTGTCCAGTTGCCCGTTCTGACATGCCCGCCCTGCTGTTGCGGAACATGTGCATGCCATAGGAAACCTGTCCAATGGGAAGGGAAAACCCTGATCAGTGCTATTTCACTGTGGGATCATTCACCTTGTATGGGGACAGAGCATAGACCCTTCCAAAATTAATATCTTTATTTTGGAGCTTTTTTGGTAGTGTTTTTAGATGTTTCCCATTAATATCATTATTGGCCAGCTTGGTTATGTTTTTTTTCTATTTTCATCTGGTCATTTTCAATGTTTATTTGCCCTTTTGTTCCGTGCACATGTATCACACTTATCACTTTTTGTTGGTTTTCCCTGATTTTGCTGTACATTGCTGACGGAGATGGTTTCTTTTTCCTTTAAATATGCTCTAACGCCAGGGTTTCACTGGCATTAGTTTTCAGCCCCGGATTCCACAGCATTAGTGTGCAGGGAGCCTCTCCCCTCCCACTCTCCACCCATTGACCCTCTCTCTTCACCCCTGGGGAGCCTTCCTCCACCCACCGGGAGCCTTTCTCCACCCTCAGCGCTTGTTTGCGCCGCTGCACGCGTTATCGCCCGATAAGGTACCTTATCGCCCGATAAAGCGCCATTATTGCGTGATAAGGTACCTTATCACGAGATAATGTCGCCGGGCACACATTAAGACGGTTTAGTAAACATACCCCCATATGTTCTATTCAGTCTGCCCAACCATACATACTAACTACTAAGCTCATAGAAACATTGAAAAATGATGACAGATAAAGACCGTAAGGACTATCCAGTCTGTTCTTCCATACAAACTGCTAAGTTTTACAGTCCCTTTTTTCCCCATTATAGATCGTCTGTGTTTGTCCCCTGCTTTGTTGAATTCTCCCTATCACCTCCACTGGGAAACTGTTTCATGCATCTACCACGTCCCCTTACAAACTCCCTTTTCATATGGGGAGGCTTGGCTGGGACGGGAAAGGCAGATGAATAGTGGGGATGGATGTCCCAATGGGACATCCATCCCCGCTATTCATTGCTCAGAATAGACCCCATAGTGTATCTGGATTTTCAGAAAGCCATTGACAAGGTCCCTAATGAGAAACCTTTGGTAAAATTAAAAAGACATGGCATAGGAGGCAGTATACTATTGTGGATCAGGAACTGGTTAAAATATAGAAATCAGAGAATTGACTAAATGGCCAATTTTCTCAATGGAGAAAGGTGAATAGTGGAATATACCAGGGATCTGTGTGGGCTTATTACTTCTTAACATATTCATAAATGACATGGAAATAGTAATAATGAGTGAGGTGATCAAATTTGTAGATGACACAAAATTATTCAAAGTTGTTTAAAAATAAGAGGATTGTGAAAAATTTCAAGAGGATCTTGATAAATTGGAAGACTGGGTGTCTAAATGGCAGATGAAATTTAATGTGGACAAGTGCAAAGTTAGGCACGTGGAGGCCAATTCTGATTCCCCATTGACCGTGCAAAAACCAGACATGCAGGAAATGGACTTGATTCCACTGCCATGGTGCCCGGACATATCCGTTATTGCAGAATTGGGCACATAGTCGTCTGGGTGGGCACCTGATTCCCATGCGGGTGATGTCCCTTGGGCTGTCCATCCACCTCACACAGCACTCCTGCCAGCATGTCAGTGCCTTGGCATCCCATTGCTATGGCACCAAGACATCCAGCTAGGGGCATAGGATGACTGGGCCCGGTTCGGTGACTATAGACCACCGTCTGACCCTTGGCAGAGGCCCCCAAGGCCAGGGTCGGGTGGTGTGTGCTCCCCCGTGGCAGCATGATGAGATTGGCGGGGCTGTGGATCCTGATCATGGCAGTACCCGGCCCTTATCCCCCATTAAGGAGGAATAAGGTGGGCGTGCAGCTCTGCACTGTTGAACGTAAAGAGGTAAAACCTGAATGACCTCTATAGGTCCTGGCACGTTGCCCTGCCCAGGCTCCGCCCCCTCCCACCAATATCCAGCACTCCCTGCATAAAAGTTCTATATGCATAGGAAGCGCTGTGACCAGAATTGTGTCCCGGTGCTGAGTGTGGGTTGGATGTCCAACCCAGACGTCCAACTCTGTTATTCGCCATTCGGAATGACTACCTTATAGAAGAAAAATCCAAACTATAGTTACATGATGCAAGGTTCCACATTAGGCACCACAATCCAGGAAAAGGATTTAGGCATCTTCGTGTACAATATGTTTAAACCCTTTGCTCAGTGTGCAGTGGCGACCAAGAAAGCAAATAGAATACAAGAAATCATAAGGAAAGATATGTATTTCGTTCCATGATGCAACCGCACCTTGAATATTGTGTGCAATTCTGGTGGCCATATCTTAAAAAGGATAGAGCAGAATTAGAAAAGGAACAGAGAAGAGCCACCAAAAATGGTAAAGTGGATAGAAGGATACCCCTTTGAGGAAAGGCTTAACTTGGAAAAAAGACGGCTGAAGGTAGATATGATAGAGGTCTATAAATAATGAATGGAAAAGAATAGGTGAACATAGATTTGTTGCTTAGTCCTTCGTAAAGTAGAAAGACCAGGGGACATGCAATGAAGCTACAGAGTAGTCCATTTAAGACTAATAGAAGAAACAATTTTTTTTCATTCAATGCCTAATCAAATTCTTGGTGAGGCTTACTTATCATAAGTTACTTATTGACTAGTATACAGATTTATGTATACAGATTTATGTTTTGTCTGTCATTGTTGAATGTGATTTTGTTTTACTTGTATTGTTTTATGTTTATTGTAGTACCACTTAGAAAAGTTGGTGATAGGTGGAATATAAATTATTTTAATACATAAGTAAGCATGGCTGTCTTCTTGTTCTCCTTCAGCATTCTATCTTCCTTTTTCCCCCAAGGCCTCTCTGGTCACCTCTTTTTATTCTTGCTCTCTTCTTGTATCCTCCTTCCCTTCCTCATCTCTCTCTGTCCCTTTTATTAGCTAGGTATTTTTTCCTCTATGTTTTTCACTCCTTTCTCATCTTTTCTTCCTTGCTTTTTTTACTTTTCCATCTCTCCCTTATCTTCTGTGCTACTCCTTAATGCATTCTTCCAGTTCCAGCAGCCATATAGTATGTCTCCAGATTGAAACTCAAATTGCTTCCTGTTTTTGATCACTGCTATTTAAGCTAAACAACTAACAGCTACTGTGAGGTAGGAATTAAATTTTAGTCTTTCATGCTATTTGTATCTGATATACTTTATTCACAGGTGTGCATTCATTAATTTTAGTGCATATGCACTAATATCAAATTAGAGTGGTTTAGGGGCTTTAAGGCTTTGCATGCAATTGCATGTGCTCACTAAGGAGGAGTGCTTACGTTACATGACCCATGCATAGATATATTTTGAGGGCATGGTTTGAATGGAGCATGGACAGAGTAATGAAATATGTGCATAGTTTATAAATTATGCATACATCACCCTTGTATATTTATACTGACTCTTGAGCTAGTGTAAATGTACCCAGGTATGTTTTAGCTGTGATCAAGCAGGACTTATGTTAGTGTTTAATAAAGACATATAGACGTCTGAAATTAAATATCTACTTGTCTTCTCAATCTAGATGGCCTGTTACAAAATTATCCCCTACATGGCCTTAGAATATGTTGTAAGATTTAATGCATAGCCATCTAAATGTTGAAAGAGTTAAAGTATTGTGCTTGTCATTCTATTTTTATTGTCCTTGTAGGATTTAATTCAAAGTACTTGTCTGCTGTCAAGTCTAGTTTATATTCAAATGTGTTCAAAGATCTAGTGACATATGCAGACAATGGTTGATATATGTGCAGTATAATGCAGCTTAAGAATCTTGTGACCTTGTGTGAAACCTTGTCATCATGTCTATTTATTAATATCTTTCCATATTATGACTTCTAAATGCAGACCATGATCTGATTCTTAAAACATTTAAGGCTAGATATACTAAGGGGCATGTTTACTAAAAGCCGTACAATTGCGTGCCGCACAATAGCGCACGGAAACGCGGCACTCAAACGCTCAGAAACGCTCTTAAACGCCCCGCACAAGTGCGCTTGGGCCCCGCACAATTGCGCGCCGCACTAACGTGCCCCGCAAAAGTACCCGGCCCGCAAATGTCCGATAGAGGCGTGGAAAGGCATTCTGAGGGCGGAGGAAGGCTCCCGAGGGGCGGAGAGACGGGGTCAATGGGCGGGGAAGGGGAGGGGAGAGGCTCCCCGCACAGTATCGTGGACGAATTTGCAGGTTAAAAATAGCGCGAGTGAAACACTCACGGTAGAGGGCATTTAAAGGGAAGAGAAACCATTTCCGTCAGCAATGTACAGGGAAACCGGGGAAACCTGCAAAACGTGAGCAGTGTGATACATGTGCACAGAACAAAAGTGCAAATAAAGATAGAAAAAGACCCAAACAAACATATTAAAAATAGGAAGTCAGCTGGGGAACCCTGATATTAATGGGCAAACATAAGAAACACACCCAGGAAAGCTCCAAAAAAATGAAATGAAGTATGGAAGGGGCTACGGAGCGGAGACCCTTCCAAACACCATTTCCTTTTTTCTGAGCCTTCCTGGGAGTGTTTGCTATGGTTGCCCATTCATATCACTGTTGCCCAGCTTGGATATATTTATCCCCAGTTCGTCGTGGTCGGTTGAGGGGTTTATTTGCACGTTTGTCACCAGACAAGGTGACTGAGCCCACAGTACAAATGTGCAGAGCAGGGTTTGTGACTCCTTTGGTCAGGTTTCCCACCCCAGGGACTGCACTATCACTGTGGCCACAGTGTGGTGCAGCAGACAGAGGCAGTACCTCTAGGACCAGAGGGTCACAGGTTCAAATCCAAGCTGGGGCTCCTGCCAACCCAATCCCCATATCTTACCCACCACTAAACAGAGATAGTAAAGACACTCCTTTATTGCAGAGAACATAAGCATGGTTCACACACCCATTTTGTACCCAACACCGCACACACACCATAACAATGGGCATTACCGACAGCCGAGTCCCCTAAATGCAGTCCTGGAGTGCCACAACTCAATCAGGTCATATGCTTTTCCAAGATACGGACATGCAAGCATGTTGGCGGTAGGGTACAGGTGGTGGAGGGGGCAGTGGCTGCTAGCCACAGAAGACAGTGGCCGAGCCATGTGCAGGCTGGCACGTCCACTGCAACATAGGCCCTGTCAGATGTACAGTCATGGACTTCCCAGGGAATTCAGCACATCTGTGGTAACACAGTGGTGCAGTGCACACAGATAGTGTGTGCAGGAGCAAAAGGTCACAGGTTCAAAGCCCAGCTGGGGCTACTGCCAATCCTGTCCACATATTTTCCCCACAACTAAACCATGTTAGTAAGGGCAATCCTTTATTGCTGGGGATATACGCATTGGTCATACGCCTATCTTTTACACCACCAAGCACAGACACCATGACCAGGGGCATTACCTAGAGCAGAGTCTCACAAATGCAGTCCTGGAGGACCACACCATTCAGGTTCCATGCTGCCACTCATACCAATAACCGTGCTGTATATCTATGCACCACCCCCATGGCATGTAGATGTAGCTCATGCATATTCATGAGGGACAGCAGGAAACCCCAACCAGTGTATTGCAAACCTGGACTGGATTTGGGAACCTCTGCTGTACAGCAGCAGCCAACAGGGACAGACACACCCACACCCACACCCACAGGCCCCATTGGCCAATGCCTCCTGGTGAGGCAGGACATTGGGCCCTGCGTGCATCTCCCAATACCAGCACTTGCATACCTTAGCAATGTCACCCTACACCAGGGTATATGGTACACAGCTCTCAAACGTTTGCTATGAGTACTGGCAGATAGATATCCCTACGTTACGCACAGTCTGCTCTATGAGCTCCATCATAATAATCTATCTGATGTCTGCGGTGTGTGCGTCAGGTCTGGCCCCTGACAGTGTTTACCACCCTAGGGAGGGACCCCCAATGGTATTGCATACCATACCCATGCCTGTACTGTGCCCAGGACTGGTGTGGTGGGCAAGGATTCTGAACCCCTCTATAGTAGCACAATGCTGGCATACGTGTGGGAGTGTGTGTCTGTCTATACAGTGTGTGTTGGCTGCAAACACTGTCCACAGTTGTGGCCTGATGATGTGCATAATGAGCAGCATGGTACCATGGGTATAGCTCAGACAGGGTGGGCTGGCCAGGATGCATCTGCACAGGGCATAGGGCACTGGCAGGGACATTGTAGTGGCCGTCCACCACCTCCACAGACAGGGTGACCTCTGTATGTGCTGCTGGGCTTTCACTCCACCCTGACTGTGCAGTGATGGCAGCATGGCTAGGCACCCCCATAGTGCTTCATAGCACTTTCCTCATGTGATATATATGGGTCACCTGTTGGGGCCTAGTCACTGATGTATCTGCTTGTGTGTGCTGCCATCCCAGTTGTGGGTGCATGCATTTCCAGTGGGACTAACCAGCAGACTGTTCACAGCTGGTATGTGCCCTGCTGGAGTGCCTTGCAGGGTGCAGTGGCTGATGGCTTGATGCAGGGGAATATCAGATAGTGGTGGGGTGCATCTTAGCATATCCAGGCCTACTGTCTGTCTGATATTGTGGTCTGGGTGTGTGTGGGGCTGCTTGGACTGCCCTGTAGGGTGTCTGTTCCCCAACAGGACTGGGGTTGATGGTCCACTCTACTGCCATCATTGCGGGGGGGGGGGGGTGTATAATGGGGATCTGTTGATAGGAGACCCTGCCTGTTTGCCACCCTCAGCTGGGGGGGGGGGGTCTGTGGGGTTTCCCCTGACTGAGACAGACAGAGATATCCAAGGTGTTCCTGCAGAAACTCACAGATTATGACTGTTTTGGAGCTCTGCCATGGCCTCTCTCAGCTGTGGACCTGGTCCAGGGCGCCTCATCGCACACTCAGGGTGAGCACAGTTCCCGCACAGTGTGGCTGTGTGTAGCTACTCTGTGCAAATTAAACACCCGGTCAGTACCTCCTACCAGGCCAAGGTGCTGTGTGGGTGCACACAGACACGTCCCCCTACCAGGCCGGGGAGCTGTTGGGGTGCATTCCCCATCTTGTGTTCATCTGTGGACAGCTGATTTGCATGTGCAGTGCATCATGGGTACGGGTGGCCTAACCCTATCCTGGTTCCCACAGCAGACTGTCTGTGTGGTGACATGCAGGCTCTCTGCAGCCAGCTAGGGGCTTGCTGGCAACTATATAGCTATAGCCCAATGGTTACTTCACTGCCTGTGGAGCCAGTGGTAATGGGTTCGAGCCCACAGTGGGGTTATTTGATAGGGTTGTCCAAAGCTTTTTTTAGATTTAATGTACATATGTTGCTGCCATCAAACACACCCTCAGTGTACTGTACCCATAAGGTGCCTCTGAGGGTGCTTTATAGGGCACCCTATAGGGCACCTTATGGTTGCCGTCCATATAAGGTGCACTATACATTATCCTGTGACGCAACATATATGGTGCCCTATAGGGGACATTCAAGGGTGCCTTGGCGGACAGTGAACTTTAACATGTGCCTTATGGGCCGCCTTATGTTAACACGCTTTGTGAGTGCGTTTGCTAGTAGTGATAACTGAAATAAAAATAGCTTGCCCCCTACAGCACTCATCCCCATAATACACACTGCCTCAGTGAGCCTTCTTCATTGGGCACTGTGGGGGATTGAACCCCTGATCTCTGCACCATTGGTCAGTGTCTTAACCATTGCGCTGTGGCTCTGTTCCTATGCTTGGGCATCTGCGCACCGCCTTATGCCGCCCAAACCTAACAGTGCACCGCCTTATGCCGCCTGAGATTAACAGTGCACCGCCTTATGCCGCCCAAAATTAACAGTGCACCGCCTTATGCCGCCCAAAATTAATATGCCTCCTAAAGCACTTTTACCCATTACAGTTAATGCCTCAGCCAGCCCTTTTTGTTGTGCACAATGGGGAATTGAACCCATGGCAGCTGCACCCACAGTCAGTGTTTTAACCATTGTACTATGGCTCTGCTCCTTTGTGTGTGCACATCAGGCGCCACTTAGCCTTCCCACGCACTATTGTGCCCCGCGCAAATGTGCGATCTCTTACTCCCGTTTTTTTTCTTTTCTCTGCCTGAACCGCCCACTCCTTATATGGCACAGGCACACTACCACGGCCCCGCACATTAGGAATGTTTAGTAAACAGACCCCTAAGTAGTTTTTCACATCAATACAAAGTAGAAAAACACCTTAAGTATACTTAACCCTGTGGTTACCGGGGGGATGCTTCCAACGATGGCAACGACCCTCCTGGACTTTGTTTGGGACTATAAATGTCCCCAAGTGGCGAGGAGGGTGCTGTGCGGAGCCCAAGCAGATAGGGGCTTAGTAATACCAGTTTTACGTATGTACTATGATGTGGTCCAACTCCGGACAGCGGTTGAATAGCATGTGTGTGACTGGAAAAAATGGGTGTGTTTGGAACAAGAGACTGTGGGAACCTGTCCTCTGCATTATCTTTTATGGGGGAGAAGCAGGCACCCGGGAAAGTTGATGGAGCTTAACCCCTGGGTGGGTCTTACTGTTAAGTATGGGAGAGACAGCGGCTGCAGCGGTTTGGTGACTGACGGGGGTTTAAACTTATGCCTACTCGCTTCAATCTACTCTTCCCACTGAGACTAAAAGATAGAATGCAGCTTGCAATGTTAAACATAAGCTGCATTATTCAATATGCATTAATCAACTTTATAAGCATTAATTTTGAGGTTTTATAAATGTAAAGTCGACCTAAAGGTCCTATTATTAAAGAGTGGCAAAGATTTTTAGTTAGTTGCTGAAATTAACACACAATAACTTCAAAGTCTCCGTGGTAGTTGCTGGTGATATCCCCAGCATCTTCCCATACATTTAACACAGAGACAATATACTTACTGTGCATTAACTGAAGTGCAGATAACATGGATGTGCTTAATGCCACCTATTAAGGTAATATGTCAAATTGTCAGGTGTTTGCAATAAAGACTGCAGTGCCATAGCAAAGGCCTAAGTAGAAGGCTTCAATGACCACCTTAGTTTCATTCACAAATTTATTTACTATTGTAAATTGCTCTGCTCATTCGTCTGAGCAGTATATTACAAGATAAAAGTGTATACTATCATAGGCAAAAGTAGGAGATTCTTACTTCCCATCTGTGAGTGCAGGATATAGATGAATGTACCATGAATTATCCAGGATCCACTTATGGGGGTTGCTGTGGAATATTTTGAGTGGTTTTGTTGTTTGGCTGTCTACTTATTCATCCAGTCAGTCGAGGCAAAGTATAGTAGTGTTGTGTCAAATATAAATGTTTTCTCCTAGGACCAATTTGGCTTGCATGGCTTTCCTGGCTGAAGCATATAGTGGTTGAGGGGCAAAGCAAAAAAGAAATGGAGTGTGGAACTTAGTGTGAGTGTGAGCCACATGTTCCCAACAGTTAATGCATGGATAAGTACCCTAATGCAAGGAGCTATTTCTGCAGCTGCACTTACCACTACCTTTTGAGGTGGTGTTAAGTGTATGCATGTCAATGGCAACATTGACAGTTAGTTTCCCCCTATGCTAACTGCAATTTGCTCACCACACCCACTATCTGATCCCTACCCCGAACATTTAGCACCCTCACGTAGTAGTAGCAGTTAGCAAGCGATTCTGCATGTGATAACAGTCATGCCACCTCGGTAACGGTTACCATGGGCCTGAGCAGGCAGTTACTATGCACAGACTTTGTGGAGTGGAGGAGTAGTCTAGTGGTCAGAGCACTGGCTTGGTAACCAAGACCACAATTTGATTCCCACTAGCCCACCTTGTGGCCTTGGACAAGTATCTTAGCCTTCCATTGCCTTGAGAGGTAAGCCTGGCAATCTACTTCTGGTCACACTGCTAAGAAAACCCAGGAGTTGCTAGGTCAGTAGTAATCTGAAGGCACACATTTCAAGCTTTTCAGTTTTTTGGGTCATGCTGCATCTTCGTAATTGGAACCCGAGTGTCAGCCACCATACTGTGGCTTTTTCCGGGGCAAAGTTTATCATATTAGTTGCAGAAGCCAAAGATAATATACCATGCGTAAAAAATGCACAGTAACTTAGCACACTTTAGTAAACGCACCCCAAAGTTGATTTGTGAGCATTGGATCAATTTAATATGCACTAAATTTTTAAGCCTCGCTAATGCACTCCATGCATATGTATGTCCCTAAGGATTATATCTTTCCCTAGCAGTTGCATGGTTTAGAGTCTAAAAAAATGGCCTTTTTTACACCCAAAACACTTTCTGACCGAAAACTACAACCTGAATGCACATCACAAATGGAGGAATATAAAGGAAAACTATTAACTTTGAAGAGAAAAAATAATGTTTTCATGGGTAACTGACATGGGCCCCATACTGTCAGTGTGAGGAGCAGCTTTGGGGATGCACGTTTTAACTGAGGAGGTGTGGCCACATGGAGATGGGCAGCAGTGGATCTGTACATCTTTTTGGAATTCACCAAGGGCAGAGATGTCCATGCCACTGGCTATATATACCCATGTCCTGGGGTTTAGGTGTACCATGCCGAACATGTCTCTGTCTCTGATTCCAGACCTATGGGCACGTCCAGACCCGTGCATGTGGAATTATGGTCAAATGGGGCCCGTTTTCCATTTAGACGTGTCCGCGAGCCGGACATGCACATTATGGAATTGCACTCCAGGTGCATTATTTCCTTTCCTGATGCAAATGCACCTCTTGGAAAGTCTCCTCCAAATGTATCTAGGCTTTCAGTAGGGTTGAAGGAGGGTAATTTTCTGATATTCCTTTTACTTAGGTAAATTGGGAATTATCCAGGTAAATGGCTTTTTTAATTGCCCTCTTTAAGTCATTTTATGGCTTTGGTCAAAAATCTTTTAAACTGACATCCTAACAAGTTCTGTCTTACAGGCCTATTTACTAAGCTTTGATAACATAGATCTAAAAGTGCTATTTTACTCTGGGTAAAAACTGCTGGATTTGACCACTGCAGTTTAATAAGTCTTGTGGCGTTTTTACTTATGTTGCCATAGCCTGGAACTTTGCACATTCCTGGCTCTATCAATGTGCAACAGTGGCCTCCATCTTTAGCTCATCATCTTAACGGGGCCATAAGAACCTATAAGAGTTCCTCTATCTTTCTGGCCAAAATTGTACAAGGCCCATGGGAATAAAGCAAGTGTCCACACTACACCCACGCCCAAAGCACACTGATATAAAAACTGCCAGCTATTAAGCTTCACCCTTGCCATAAAATTCATCGCCCCTGATCCTCCCCCCTCCCTCCCATTTCTCCTATCTTACCCCAGAAAGCACATTGATGAAAAGGAACAGGAAGCATCCCCATTCACACTTGCCCTGCCATTTCACAATACAGAATAGCTGAGGCTGACCATGTGCCAAAAGAAAGCACAGGTCAGTGGGAGCCATTGTGTGTTATGGCAATGATTTGGTAGGAGCCTATAGCCCTTTAAATGGTACCTGTCACCATCGCCAAGTGCCTTAATATGACGATACTCATGAGAGGAAATTTATAAATACCTTTTTGACTTGTAGCTATATTCCTATCATAGCTCATTGAACAAAATCTTTCAGGAGCTGCACTATGGACAGTCATGGTAATAAGCTGCTTTTCATGTAATTACATGCAATACAGGGTTGCTTTGGGTTTGATTTATGTCCCCCCAAATAATACAAGAATGTTTGCAATAATCACAACTTTCACATATTATTTTCATCTAGTGCACATTAATATACTTTAGTGTGAGAAAAACAGGGTTTACCGCATGCAAGATGTTTTATTGTGGTTTATTAAATTATCCACTTAAGAAGGTCTATTTTACTGAACTCTAGACTATGTTTGGTTCCCTATACCCTAATATTCCTACAAATTGTTTCTCTTCTATTCAAAATTTTTGAATTACCATAGCTCAACTGAGTTTTCAACTGAAGAATGTTCCCTTTCTGGTTTTGTAGAGAAAATAACAGAATTTAGAAAAATCAAGGAATGGATCTGCTTTATCAGAGAATTTTAGGAAAAGCACTAGAGTCTGAAAAATGTCTGATTGCTTGTGGATGAAATTCCTAAGCTTTCTCTCTCTCTCTCACACACACTTTCTGAATTCTGCCATTTTCTATGAGTCGGAAGCTCACTGAATAAATGCCAGCGTATTTGTGACAACACTTGCTGTATATCCAGTTGGGTTTAGGACATACCATTTGATAAAGGGTAGAGGGAGGAGATAATATAGTTGTTAAAGGAGGATAAAAAAGCTCTAAACTTTTAAAATATTTTATGGAGCTCATCTAGGTAATCACAACAAGGCGAGAAAGTAAAAACAGTCCTTTATTAACTATAAGGACTGTATTTACTTTCTGGCTTTGCTGTGCCTTCTGTTTGCCAGCAAATTAGTAGGTGTGTTTTTGCTGTGGACTGCTCGTCTAGGTAATGACACATCAGAATGTATAAGCACCTTCAAGAATTATTGCGGATTAAAGCAGAAAAGATCAACAACCTTCTCAATTAAACAGCAGCATCCATGAAAACCACAGAGAGCATAAATAGTAAAAGAGGCAGCAATAGCGGAGTTAAGACCAAGACATTTGGGACATTTTGGCTTAGAAATCTCTTGCTTCCAATTATACTCAAACTCTAATAGCACAAAGCTTGAGTTCTTTTTAGTGAAAGTTTTCCTTCTGTAAACATTCTGAGATGGTTCCTTTTTTGTTTTTGTCAATGCATTTGTTTACTAAAGTGGGTCTAAAATCTAAGACTGAACGGTTCCAATCAAAGCCTTGCAGTTGTAGTATGGAAGTTTTATTGTATTATGGATTTATTACCAGAGAAAATAGGAAGAGAAATATACTGAAAATATAGAGGTCATTATTTTAAAAAGACACCTATGTGTTCGGTGGAGGTCCCCACTGCATTGCTTCTGTAAAGCTACAGCAGCTGAACAGATCATTTTGGATGTATAAATGGTTATGCAGCCACAGTTACCTGTCCAAAAATTTGGGGCATTCCAGGGTCAGTGCCACTTAACCGTACAACTTATATATCTAAGTGGTGATAGTTAGATATTAAACATATAATTTATGGGGATTATTTTAGAAACCCTACTTGCGATTTAAATATGTATAAGCAGAAGTGTTAGTGTAAGGATTGGCAGGCCCTCCATTCTGCCACCCTCCACCTAGGAGCTGCAGTGGAGGCAATAGTTCAGTAAATATGGAACAATGCTTACCTTGGGTCTCTGGTGCTATCCCCACAGTTCCTGTGCTTTACAATGCCTCTTCCATCCCCCTCCGCGATACTTCCAGATATGAAGTCTACAGGAGAGAGGCTCAGAAGAGGCATTGTAAAGCACAGCTGCAGGAGCAGCACTGGTGACCTGGGTAAGAGCTGCCTTGCATTCACTGAGCCACTGCTGCCGCTGTAGGCCACAGAGAGGAACAGCAGCAGTACTCCCAGAGGGCCGATGCTTAATTGACTGCCTCATTCATCTAATGGTAGCGTTGGCCATGATAAGCAGCCATATACATATGTAAATCGTCGCCCCATGTAAAAAAGGTCATTTTAGAAGGGTAAAATTTACACATGAATGACCATACCATGTTGAAAGTAGATGGAGGAGTATTGGGGTTATGCTCTGGGCAGATGTAACCACCATTTCATATAGGACAAGCACATATAAGCCCCAAATCATCCACGTCCAAAAAAGGGAATTAAAAAGTGTTCCTTTGTGTCATTCCTTTACAAGAGGGATTAAGGGGGATATCCTCCCTAATCCCCCAATGTTTATTTCTCTCTCCAAATTAAAATTGGGGCGAGAGAGTGTCCTCTGTAATAAATAAAGAGCATCTGCAAATCTGCTGCCTGGTTAATCTTCTGCCAGTCCAATTATACTCATATAACTTCTCTTCTTAAACCACTTCATTGACTTCTCTTCCATTTCCGTATCCATTACAAACTTCTCCTTTCGACCTATAAATGCGTTCATTCTGCTGCTCCTCACTATCTTTCCTCTGTCCTCTCTCCCTACACCCCTCCTCATGAACTCCGCTCTTCCTCTGGCTTTCTTCTCTCTATGCCCTTCTCTTCCTCTGCGAACTCCAGATTTTGATCCTTTCACCTTGCTGCTCCTTATGCGTGGAACAAACTACCTATATCTTTATGTCAGGTTTCATCTCTCCTCCTTTTCAAATCCATGATAATTGCTCACCTCTTTCAGACCACTTTTGGACCTTAATTCTTTGTCCTTCTTCTGTTTCCTTACCCTTCCCTATTGTACCCAGTGCAATTGATCGCTACTCACCACTTGCTGAGCATTCAGACCCTACAATGTTTGCCGTTTGGCCCCTTACTAGTTACGTGTCTCCTTAGAGATTATCCTTTTTGTCCTAAGCCCCTGATGAAGGCCTAGCACTGAAACATGTGTTGGGACAAAACTCACAGGCACTTTAATAAAGACAGTTTGACCGACATTCCACAGTGTCCTGTATTACCGGCTCCTCCTTGGTTCCACATTTAGCAGAGCCATTTCTAAAATTCCGGCACAACTGTAGACGTGGTGACCTGGGCATCTCTATTCTGATCTCCATGTCCCCTCAAACTTCGAAGTAGCCTACACAAATAGCAGGAATAAGTACCGGCTTAGCCGCCGGGCCCCGGTCCCGCGGCTGCCTAGTAACCGGGTTCCCGGGGCCCGGCCACGAGGCAGGCCGTTTCTCGGGGGGGGGGGCGATGCGCAGCTAGGCGCGCGCCCGGCAGGCTTCTCGTGCTCCTGTAGGGAGCCCGCTGATTGGCCGTCAGGGTCGTGGGGGGGGCGGAGTCAGCGCGAGCAAGGAGGGAACGCTAGCCGGCGATTCCCCCCTTTCCCTCCTTGCTCGCGATCTAGAAGGATTGGTAAAGGCTTACCGGGGATTCCAGGTTGGTCTGCTCTTTGTCGGCGGTTAGGCCCCGGGTTTGTGGGGTCCCTCCAGCGGCCGCCGTCAACCCGCGTGGCGCTGGCCTCTCTGTTTCGGCAGCACCAGTTGCTGCTCTGTGCTGCGTGCGCGGTTTCTACGGCGCACGTGGGGAGGGCAGGTCTGTCCCCTGCCTCGTGCGCTTTGCAGACTCGCCTGCTTCTGCTTCCCGGGCACTCGGGGAACAGCGGGCCTGCGTTGGGTGGGTGGTGGGTGGTGGGCGGCCCCCCCCCCCTCTCTCTTCCTCTCTCTGTTTCAATAAGGCCCTAAGCCGAAGATAAACGCATCAAAAAAAAAAAAAAAAAAACGGCAACGGGGAAGAGATAGGAAAAGTCACCAAGCCCACTACCAATAGTCACCTTCAAATAAATTAGAATATATACATAGGGCAGGCACTCCCTTACTCTTGCCCAGCCGGCCCTTCAGGCCTCTGCAGCCCTTGGGCCACTGGATAATACCCATGGCCAAACAGGCCTCGGTGCGCGGCGCCGCTAAGGGGCCGCGGGGTGGCGCGCGTGGGCGCGGTACTGTGCGGCGTGGGTCCGCACCCGCGGGCCGCGGTAGGGGGGCCCTCCCTGCTATTTCGGCTGCCGGTTCCCGGGCTACTGCCCGGCAGGGGCGCAGCAGCACTGGTGGGGCCCGGGGGGGTGGGCGCATCCTGCCCGCTCCTGCGGCGGGGGCGCCTCTGTGGGCGATCTGGCTCCTCCGGCGGGAATCCTGGAAGGGGACGGTGGTCGGGCACTGCCTGCGGGGACGCTCGAGCAGGGCCGCTCGGTCGCCCCCGGGCCGATGTCCCCACGTGCCCCGGGGTCCACTCCGCCTCCCGGAATGGTGAGCGGGTGGCTTTCGCCTCCCTCCCCGGTCTCTCCTGCTCCTCCTGGGTTTCTCGGTCCCCCGGCCCCTTGGGCGTATGGTGCGGTTCCGTGGGGGGGTCTGGGGCCCTGGGGAGGCAGTTGGGGGGGGTGGTTCGGGGAGGGGCAAGGGGGGGCTGGGGGTGCGGCGGCGTGGGAGGCTGGGGGCTTGGGGCCGTCGGCGCGCGCCTGGGGGGTTGGGCCCCCGGCAGTTCTCAGTTCCCCTGGGGCCCCGGCTGCTGGTTTCTCTTCTTTGTCTTCGCAGGTTCCGACGAACTCGACGCCTGCCGCTGCCATGGCTGCTTCCGACCGGCTGGTGGGAGCTTGCCCTTCGGGTTCAACGGCACCTGCGGTTGTTCCGGCCCTTGCGGCGCACACTGGGGGCGCTACGGCTGTCTCCTCTGGGGGGAGTGGTGAGTATACTGTCGGGGCTGAGGGAGGGGTTCCCGACTCGGCACCGGGCTCCGGGGAGGCGGGCAAGGGGAAAGGGAAGCGCAAGCGGGCTCGTCGTTGCCGGCGGGCGTCCTCGTCCTCCTCCTCCTCGTCGTCCTCCTCGGCCTCGTCCTGCGGCTCTGTCCCGGGGGCGGCGGATGGCGGGGTCCCCAGCGGGACTCCTGTCGTACGCTGCGCCGAGCTGTGGGAGTCGGTTCCGCGGAAGCTGCGCCGGCGGATCCGGCGTCGCCGATACATTGACATCTTCCGTTTGCTCGATGGTCGGAAGCGCTCGGGGGAGAGCAGGAGAAAGCGCAAGGATGACGAGAAGGCGGGCCGTGTGCGCAAGGTCTCGCGCAACACGCTCAATTGGACCCGCGCTTTTCTGCGTTTGGCGAGTGTCTGGGGGCGTTACTTCCCGAACCAATATGGGGCGTTGTTGGCTTACGCCGACAACATTCTGGCGGCGTCCCAGGCCCATGAAGGGTGGGCCTGGTTGAATTATGATGAGGAGTTTCGGGACCAGATGGAGGAGAACAGTCTCTTGCAGTGGGGGACCAAGGACATCAACCTGTGGTTGACCCAGATGTCCTCAAGGGGCCGGGGCGCCGGAACCGGTGCAGCAGGGGCTAAGGCCTCGTCCCCGCTGTCGCCGGGGGGCCGGTCCTTTCGTGCCTCCGCCCCCACTTTGCCACAGCCAAAGGCGGCGGTTGCCGGGGGGGATGTCTGTTGGCGCTTCAACAAAGCGTCTTGCCCTTTCCCGGACTGCAAGTTTAAGCACGCTTGCTCCTTGTGCGGTGGCGCACACGCGGCCGCGAAGTGTAGCAGAAAGGGGGTCGCAGGGGCCCCTGCGGGGGGGAAGTGAGGTGTTGCGCGCTCTGGCTGTTACCCCGGTGCGCGTCGCGGCGATGCGACCGTGGTTGCTCGAGTACGGGCGTTCCCGCCGGGGTAGGGTGGCCGGTTTGATTCTGGGGGGGTTCACGCGGGGTTTTCGCATTCCTGTCCGGGGGTCCTGCGCTCCGGGGGGTTCTCGCAACGCTGCCTCTGCGCGGCTCCACGGAGATTTTGTGCGCTGCAAGATCTCTGAAGAGTGTGCTCTGGGCCGGGTGGCGGGTCCCTTCTTGGACCCCCCCTTTTCCCCGTTCACAGTTTCGCCATTGGGTGTGGTTCCGAAGAAGGAGCCGGGCAAGTTCCGGTTGATACACAACCTCTCCTGCCCTCCGGGCGACTCCGTCAACGATCATATCCCCCGCGATCTCTGCACGGTCCACTACTCTTCCTTTGATGCCGCCGTCTCCCTGGTTCGTCAGTGCGGACCGGGGGCTCTTCTGGCCAAGGTGGACATTGAATCGGCGTTCCGCTTGCTGCCGGTTCATCCCTCCGCTTTCCCGTTGCTCGGCTTCCACTTTGAGGCACGGTACTACTTCGATATGTGTATGCCCATGGGCTGCGCGATCTCCTGTGCTTATTTTGAGGCCTTCAGTACCTTTTTGCATTGGGTAGTGGAACGGCAGTCGGGAGTCTCCAGCATTGTTCACTATCTAAACGACTTCCTGTTTGTTGGGCCGGAGGGGGCTCCGACTTGTCCCGCTCTTTTGAGCACCTTCCTTCGCGTGGCTGCCACGTTCGGCGTGCCCGTAGCGGCTGACAAGACAGTGGGGCCGGTTACTTGCCTCACCTTTCTTGGCATTGAGATAGACACGGTGGCTATGGTGGTCCGCTTGCCGGCGGCGAAGGTGCATCGCCTCCGCGAGCTGGTGGCCTCTGTCTGTGCTGTTGCGAAGACTTCTCTTCGCGTTATGCAGTCGTTGGTTGGGCATCTGAACTTTGCTTGCCGCGTCCTCCCCATGGGACGCCCCTTTTCGAGGCGCCTGTCCTTGGCGATGGCGGGGGCGCGGCTGCCGCACCACCGGATTCGGGTGTCCTTGGGGATGCGGGAGGATTTGCGGGTTTGGGACTCGTTCCTGGCTAGCTTCGATGGGAGCTCCGTGCTGCAGTGGCCTGAGTTGTCGAATGGCGACCTTCAGTTATTTACCGACGCGGCGGGCAGCTTCGGTTTTGGGGCTTTTTGTCACGGTGCCTGGTGTGCGGAGCCTTGGCCTGCGGCCTGGGTGCGCTCCGGCTTGACGCGCAATATCACCTTCCTGGAGCTGTTCCCTATCGTGGTTTCCTTCTGGGTCTGGCCTGACCGGTTGCGGGATCGGCGGGTCGTCTTCTGGTGCGACAATGCGGCGGTTGTTGAGGTTTTGAATCGCCATGCTCCCCGATGCCCCAGGGTGGCTGCCTTGATGAGGGTGTTTGTGTTGGCTTGCTTGCGTCTGAATGTCTCCGCTCGGGCGCGGCACGTTCCGGGTTCCAGGAACTCAATCGCTGACGCTCTGTCACGTTTTCAGTGGGAGCAGTTTCGGCGCCTGGCTCCAGGGGCAGACGAGCTGCCCTCGCGGGTTCCGGAGCATCTCTGGAGGATTGGGACCCCGACCTGATGGATCTCTTGGCGGCGTCGGTGGTGCGCAGTACCTGGACGGCTTACCGTAGGGGCTACGTTCAGGTGAGTGCCTTTTTGTGCGCGCGTGGGTGGGCTGGGGGGGTGGTGCCGGATGACCTGGTTGGCCGCTTTGTGCTTTGGGCGAAGAAGGCGGGATGGGCGCGGTCGGCTGCCACCGGAGCGCTTGCGGGCTTCTCCTTCTTTTGTAAGGCGGCTGGCTGGGGTAATCCACGTGTCTCTTTTTTGGTTGGGCGGTTGCTCGCTGGTTGGGCCCGTGCTCAGCCGGGGCTACCGGATCGGCGGCGCCCGGTTTCTCACGAGCTGTTGCTGCAGGTGTGTGAGGTTTTGCCGAGGGTGGCCGCCTCGGGCTTCGAGGCGGTGTTGTTTCACGCTTTGTTCACCACTGCTTTTTTCGGCGCCTTCCGGGTGTCCGAGCTAGTTCCCCGGTCGGCTCGGCGGGGGGTTTTTGGGGGGCTGGCTGCGGGGCACGTCCGGGTGGAGCCTGCGCGTGTCCGCATTTTTCTCCCCCGTTCTAAGACGGACCAGTCCGGGAAAGGGGGCTGGGTCCTGCTGAGCGCCATCTCTCCCTTGTTGTCCTGTCCTGTTAGGGCTCTGGGTGAGTACGCCCAACGGCGCCCGGTGGCGCCCGGCCAGTTTTTCCTTCATGCGGATGGCCGGCCGGTGACGCAGTTTCAGTTCACGGCTGTGCTTCGCTTGGCCCTGCGGGCATTGGGTCTCGCTGAGCGGGGTTACACGTCGCACTCGTTTCGGATTGGAGCGGCTACCAGCGCGGCGGCTGCAGGATTGGACCCGCTGGTGATTCGGCGTATTGGCCGCTGGCGATCGGGTGCTTACGCCGGGTACGTTCGCCCGTCGGCTGGCGGCGGTGCGGAGTAGTGTGGGGTGCTGCCGCGGTGGAGGTCTGCCTGCGGTGGGGTGGGGGGCCGGGGGGGGGCACTAATCCTTTGTTTCCTATTCCAGGGTTGCTTGCTGGTGGTGGTCCCTTCTTTCTACTTTCAGATGATGCGGCGCCCGGCGATTGGTGGATCATCGGGCACTCCTTTGTCTATTGGGCGGAGCGGCGCGCGGCGGTGCGGCCGTTGGGCGTCCACCTGGGTCTTGCCGGAGCTGGAGTGCGGTTGTGCTGGATGGGCCGCCGCGGTATGCATTGGGACCAGCTCCTGGACTGTGTTCACGCGGAACTTGGACGGCGCCGGCGGCCGGTCGGGCTGCTGCTGCACCTGGGTGGCAATGACGTTGCCGGTTGGGCTTGCCGGCAACTTATTGGGACTGTTCAGAGAGACATTGCACTATTGCGGGGGGTTCTTCCTGGGGTGGTCATTCTGTGGTCGGACATTATACCCCGCCCTGCTTGTTGGACCCAGCGGCGTTGGTCAAGGGGCTTGTGCAAAGTTAATCGGCAGATCGGGCGATGGGTCCAGCAGACGGGGGGGTCCAGGTTCGGCACCCTTGGGCGGAGGTTGCTTGCGCTGGCTTGTACCGGCTTGATGGGGTTCACCTTGCCCCGGTGGGGCAGGATCTTCTCCTGAACGACTGGCAGGAGGCGCTCGAGTCGTTGTGCTGGTCGCAGCTTTCCTTGGGGGGGCGGCGCTAGGATAGCTCGCTACCTAGCGCCGGTGGCGGGGTGGCGAGCTGGTGCTCGTTGACCCGGCGGATCATTTCAGCTGGAGGCCGCTTTCCATGTGAGCGGCATGGGTATGCGGGTTGGGGGAGACGTCCCGGTTGGGGTCTCTACCCGGAATTAGGCAACCCCTTCAGCCGGCCTTTGCTAACATGGCGAGGCGGGCGGGAAGGGGCAGCTGGGGGGGGGGGGTTGGATGGTGCTCCACCTTGCTATACGGCTGGTGGGGGGCATCATCCGGATGACGGGTGGGGGGGGGGCTCTTCTCTGTTATGGTTTGAATTGCTGAGTTGGCCCATGTTGGGCCGGTGTTTCTTACTGTTATTAAAAGCTGCGACCATGCATTAACACCAACACTTGACGTCCGCCTGCTTTGTCAATGGTTGGGGGTGGGTGATGGAGGGTTGGGGTTCCAGGCCGAGTAGGGCCTCCGGATACCTCGGTTAGTACCGGCTTAGCCGCCGGGCCCCGGTCCCGCGGCTGCCTAGTAACCGGGTTCCCGGGGCCCGGCCACGAGGCAGGCCGTTTCTCGGGGGGGGGGGGGCGATGCGCAGCTAGGCGCGCGCCCGGCAGGCTTCTCGTGCTCCTGTAGGGAGCCCGCTGATTGGCCGTCAGGGTCGTGGGGGGGGCGGAGTCAGCGCGAGCAAGGAGGGAACGCTAGCCGGCGATTCCCCCCTTTCCCTCCTTGCTCGCGATCTAGAAGGATTCCCTCCCGCCCGCCCTTGTTTCCGGGTGGGTGGAGGAGGGGCAGGTTGGATCTTGTCGCAGCTGGTGGGGGGGGTGAGGCGTAGGGTGCTGGTGTGGCATTCGTGAGCGGGGTGGCGAGCTGGTGCTCGTTGACCCGGCGGATCATTTCAGCTGGAGGCCGCTTTCCATGTGAGCGGCACGGGTATGCGGGTTGGGGGAGACGTCCCGGTTGGGGTCTCTACCCGGAATTAGGCAACCCCTTCAGCCGGCCTTTGCTAACATGGCGAGGCGGGCGGGAAGGGGCAGCTGGGGGGGGGGGGTGGGTTGGATGGTGCTCCACCTTGCTATACGGCTGGTGGGGGGCATCATCCGGATGACGGGTGGGGGGGGGGGTTTCTCTGTTATGGTTTGAATTGCTGAGTTGGCCCATGTTGGGCCGGTGTTTCTTACTGTTATTAAAAGCTGCGACCATGCATTAACACCAACACTTGACGTCCGCCTGCTTTGTCAATGGTTGGGGGTGGGTGATGGAGGGTTGGGGTTCCAGGCCGAGTAGGGCCTCCGGATACCTCGGTTACTTGAAATGTCTAACTTGGACATTCCAATTTACATGTTTATTCAGGCTAAATGAATAGCACTACTGAATATATAAATAATTTGAAACATTCAAGTTTGATACTTCAAATTATGGAGGTTTTTTGCCTAAATTGTGGAATAGCTTACCAATAGAGATTAGAGATATGGTAGGTTATTGACAGTTTTGAAAATTATTGAAAGCTTGGATGTTTCATAGATATTTTTCAAAGTTTTTCTGATGAAATTAATGATTTTGCATTGTACTACTGCATGTTTTGGACTCCACTTTCTACGTTTTTGATTGTAAAAGTGGATTATAAGTAGGGGCGGCCCAAGGGTGATGCGGGGCCATGTGTGGAGACTCATTGCAGGACCTCATTTGCATATCCACTGGACTTCATTTGCATACATTTAATTTTTTTTATTTTAAAATGTATATGTTGCCCATCTAAAATTTTAGGCGGCTTTCAAAGGAACCCTTTGCAAGCCTCTTTTTTCTCCTGGCAATGATTTAGGGGCATGTTTACTAAATATTAATGTGCATTAAGTGCCACCGTGTCAATAGAAATAAATGGGTGTTCATGCACTTAACGCACATTAACATTTGTGAATGTGCGTTAACGTTTACTAAACACGACTCTTACTGAGTGTCTGAATACCATTTGTATGGGCATTGAAGATAAAGAAAGGCTACCAGATTTGTACATTATTTTATTCGAGACAGGAAATGCCCTTGTTTACCCTTCTGACACGCAGCACGCCAGCGGACTTAACTTTAAGAGCCACGGGAAAGAAGGAAAACGCTGTTCTTTCTCGCAGCTCTGAAGAGGTGAGCCCTGGGCATCAGGCTTTGGGCCTCCCCGGCTCCCGCTGAAGCTCGTCAGGCAGGTGCGTGGTTTCCTGAGGCATGGGGCAATGTGCGGGCAACATTCCTGCACAATGGATAGGCCAGATCTGATTATAACTGATGTAATTTAATTAAATTAGTTGTCAGGCATGTTCTGGTACATGTTGAAGGCTTGCTGGAATTTGCATTGGCAACTAGGATGGAGCCATAACAGTTAGCATGGAGAAAATGTGTTGCAGTCAGCGTGCCCATGCCAACTGTAAGATGGCTAATTAGCACTGATGCAATTGCTGCCACCTCAATAATCAGAGGTAAGTGCACCCGTGATCATGTGGGATGCATAAGGGGAAATTGCTGTGCATTAACTGATGGGAATATGCTTTCCAAACCCCCGGCAGTTAATGCAGTAGTGTTGCACCTAACATGCCATGGTTTTTGCATGCTATTGTCGTGTTAGGTGAAAATCACAATCCACTTTAGAAAAGGGGCTCTTATATGTTCAGGATATGACTAAATATTAACCTTGTACTTTTCTTTGAATCTAATTATTTAAATAAATAGTATGTATAAAATAAATATGAAAACATTCTAAATGTTACATTAAAATTGCCCTCCCCATGTTCTAGTACAAGTGTGCCCTAGTTCTATTACACAATGCAGGTAATGTAAATGGGTAGACAAATAAAAGTAAATAAATTCCTGGGGGCTCCACAGGGCCTAGTAGTTATGGGCTTGCAGAGCTGCAGTGGCATTGGTAGGGCTTGAGTCACATGATTACAAAAGATTGGAAGAGGGGAACACAGTCCACTGCACAAATGGAGGCTGTTGGCTGGAGGATCAAGTGCAGAGTTGGCTTCAGGTTGCCGGAACCCAGCTAGATAGGCTGCACAGATTATGGCATCAGGAGAGTGGTGGGAGCTTCAGCAGCAGGCCACAATAATTTTAAAGGGCCAATGCTGATTTTTGATAAAAATACAAATGGAGCCATGAGGTACAAATCATAGGTTGCAGCCTTGGTCATGGCTGAGCACTGCTGGAGCCAGCTGGAGCTATGTGGGACTAAGTTGCATCTATTTCAAGTGACATACACATATTTTTTAAACGTTTAAAAAAATGAAAGGAGTCACAGAAGACTGCTAGACTGAGAATCATTTTAAAAGGTTTAGTTGTGATTTGGACCTCTGAAGACGTGCAGGTGGCTGTCAAAATCACAGAGACATCTCTGTAGCTATTCAACAAATGCCATTCGCAGACATCTCCAGTGCAGGGATGTCCAAGTAGACAAGGGGATGTGGCAAGATGTGACTGGGGAGGAGCTTTAGACTTACATGTCCCCGTTTGATCTCAGAAATGTTGGGAGACATCTACAGGCATGTCCACATTTATATCTGCTCCAGGCATGACTAGGCATCAGAAAAGTGCTTGCTTTCACCTTAAAACAACCAGAAAGAGTGTAGGGAAGATGAGGAATTAAGTGACTAGCCTTTGATCGCAAAAACCCACACTGGGATTTGAATGCTAACCACCCTGCTCTTAAGTCACTACTCTATCCATTATGCTATTAGACATCTTGGTTCTGAAATGCTATCCTAGGGACATCTATCTAGACATCTGGTAGATGTCCATATCGCGTAAGTCCACGTTTCCGAAATCATGCCTGAACTTGCACATGCCTGCTTTTTTTTCAGAATTTCTGGCTTTGAAGTCCCAGATTGCACTTGGACGTCCTATTGTGAAATGCCTCTAAGCACATATGTTCTCAGTGTCCTGCACGTTCTCCCATACAAGAGAAAAAAATGTTTCAAATAGTTCATAACATTGGCCAAGGTCAAACATAGTACACTTAATGCAAGCCCTCAGTTGTCTCTCTTCTTTGTCACCTATTATCCTAACTTAACAGAAATAAAAATAAGCTAAACCTTACTGATCTAGAGCAAGGGATGTATATTTGTTGCTATTGCTATTAATGTTCTTCCCTTGTTTTCTGGCCACACCTACAGGTCTCTGAGGCTGGCTGAAGGAGCTGTGGATATTTCACAAAGCTAAGACTCTAATTTTCTCTCTCATTGCTGATGCTTTCTAGTTATCAATATAGAGTCTAACTGTCTGTTTTGTGGGGATTGTTAATATAAAGTTTAACTGTGGCTATAAATTAAGCTTGGGGATATTCATCCTACTGGAACCTGAGTATCCAGATAACAAAGGTTTAAATCGGTTGGAGAAGGCTTGCTCTTTCTGGGTGGGGAAGATAAAAGTTTTTGCTCTCAGTTTGTGCTCTCAGGCAGGTAGGGGCTAATTTGAGCCCATCTTACACATGACCAGTGGCCACACCTACAGGTCTCTGAGGCTGGCTGCAGGAGCTATGGATATTTCACAAAGCTAAGACTCTAATTTTCTCTCTTATTTCTGATGCTGTCTAGTTATCAATATAGAGTCTAACTGTCTGTTTTGTGGGAATTGTTAATATAAAGTTTAACTGTGGTTATAAATTAAGCTTGGGGATAATCTGACTGTCTCCTTTTCTGGGTAGCCTTGGAGAAGATATCTGTGGGTGCCCCCAGTTCAGGAACAGCCTACTGGCCAGAGACACTTAGGTTCCCGCCCACCCTACCCCTCGCCCCACCCACCCCAGGGGCTGCATTGCCTATATAGTACTCGCATACGTTGCCATCTATACCCTTAACTTAGGTTACAGCCCACATCTTCTTCCTCCTTCCTTCTTCTTCTTCCTTTTCTCCTTCTAGGACTGCTTATTCAGCATGCCGTGTATTCAGTGCAATAACTGCAGCGCTTTCATTCCAAGACAAATCATACGGAACCTCAGAGCTTGTCCTATGTGCCTCAGGTCAGTTACCATGCATAAAGAACTGACTCTACTAAGGGAAGACCTAGCTGCCATGCATAAAGAGGTGATCCTACTCAGGGATGAAATGGCTGCAATGAAGCGCACCTCTTCTAGGATACAAACTGAACAATGCCCACCACCGCTCCCACAAAGCATCAAATATCCCAGGGACAAGGGGATCACAGTGGGTTCTGGTAGATTGCGACCTGTAATGCACAGACATCCTATGCATCAAAAGATATCCCTGGAGTGGAGGAGTGGCCTAGTGGTTGGGGCAAGGTACTTCAGGCCGGAAGGTCGGGGGTTCAAATCCCACTAGAGGACAGCAACCTTGGGCCGGAAGGACTGGGGTTTCTAGTCCCACAGGTGCTCCTTGTGGTCTTGGGCAAGCAACTTAACCCTCCATAGCCCATGTTCCCTGTAAAATAGTTATCTCCAAGTTATAATGCCCTGTTCAATGTAATTTCAGTTTGTTCAATGTAAACCGCACTGATGCAGAATAGCGCGGTATATAAGAGAATGTAAATAAATAAATAAAATAAATAATGCCTTCTCTGCCTTGGATAATGAGGATGAGAAACTGAGGGAGGAACTGGCTGCAATGAAGCGCACCTCTTCTAAGATACAAACTGAACAAAGTCCACCACCACTTCCACAAAGAATGAAACACCCCAGGAACAAATGGATCACAGCGGGTTCTGGTAGATTGTGACCTGTGAAACAGAGGCATCCTATGCATCAGGAGATATCCCTGCATAATGCCTTCTCTGCCTTGGCGAATGAGGATGCCCAATCCAAAGAAACTGAAGGGCCCTTAAATGAGACAGACAATGCCCAATCTCCTGCTAAAGGACCAGATATGAAGAAAACCTCACCAAACAGCAAACTACTACTACTTGGTGATTCCATTATCAGTGGCATCAACTTGGGAACACAGTTCAAAGGAGAGAAGATAGTCAAGTGCCTCCCAGGCTCTTCAGCCAGCAGGAAAACAAACCACGTTGTTAAAGTACTTAGCGCAGAAAGTGAACACTCCAAACTTGATGTGGTTATCTACTTGGGCACAAATGACCTGGCTAGAAACAGTGCCTCTACAGTCCAAAAGGACTTCCAATCTCTGGGAGAGAAACTCAAGCCCATTGTTAAACTGCTGCACACTCAGAGGTTCTACCTGTGCTTGGTAAAGGGGCAAAAAGGCTGCATCCCATTAACAGCTTTAATACATGGTTCAAGACCTGGTGCAAACAAGAAGGATTCAGATTTATTGGCGACTGGGGTAACAGATGGAACAACAAGAGACTACACTGTGCTGATGGACTACATCTCTCTGTCACAGGGAAAAGAATCCTAAGTGAAAAATACAAGCAATATGTGGATATGCATTTAAACTAGAAAAAGGGGGTGACGGATGTGGAAGGTCAAGCTCTGGACATCACCCCCTGCAAAAGCAGATTAAAATCAGAAACAGCCACACATTTAAACCACACATCATAAATAAGTGGGAAGATGTAGGCAGAACAAAATCAATGCTAAATACACGCAAGCCAGTTAAATGCTGGAAAGCAATGAGCACAAATGCTCGAAGCTTAGTCAACAAAGTTCCAGACCTAGAAGCCCTAATGGTGGAAATGGATTTGGACATTGTGGCCATTACAGAAACATGGCTAAACGAATCGCATGATTGGGATATAGCAATACCTGGCTATAATCAGAAGAGACAGAGAAAATGGAAGAGGAGGAGGAGTAGTCTTGTATGTCAAAAGCAATATTAAAGCTACTGAAATGCAGGGGGCGTGGGGAAAAGAAGAAGTGCTCTGGATTGTGTTGGAAAGAGGAGATGGCACTGTCATCCATACTGCTGTAGTCTACAGACCTCCAATACAAATTGAAGAGATAGATAATGAATTGATTATAGATATTGCCAAGATAGCCACAAAGGGGGAAGCGATCATATTGGGTGACTTTAATCTACCTGATGTGGTTTGGATTACTCCTTCTGCAAATCTGGAAAGAAACAAAAAAATTGTGGATGCTGTCCAAGATGCGTTACTTAGACAAATGGTGATGGAACCAACCAGGGAAAGCTCAATGCTGGATTTAGTGCACACCAACGGCGATAGCGTGTCGAATGTCTGCGTGAGTGCCCCTGTGAGCAGCAGCGATCATCACACGGTGTGGTTTGAGATAAAAGCCATGGTACAGGCCAATCATAGCAGGTTCAAAGTCCTAAACTTCAAAAACACCAACGTCAATAAAATGGCCGAGTACCTAAAGGAGGAGCTGACAGAGTGAAGGAGATAAGGGAAGTGGAATTGCAATGGGCTAAACTAAAGTTGGCAATAAAAGGGGCAACAGATAAATATGTAACAAAAGTAAACAAAAACAAGAGGAGAAGAAAGCCTATTTGTTTTTCCAAAGAAGTGGCTGCTCAAATAAAGGCAAAAAACACAGCTTTTGCAAAATTCAAAAGCTCGCAAACAGAGGAACACAGAAATGAATCAGGATCAAACTCAAAGAGACAAAGAGAGAAATAAGGATAGCAAAATCAAAGGCAGAGGAAAAGATTGCTAAAGATGTGAAGTGTGGTGACAAAACCTTCTTCAGGTATATTTGGGAAAGGAAGAAGATCGGAGGTGGAATTGCAGGTCTCAGAAGTGCTGTGAACGGACTCGTGGAAAGTGACATTGAAAAAGCAAAATTGCTAAACGAATACTTCTGCTCTGTTTTTACTATAGAAAGTCCTGGAGAAGGACCACCTGTGACTCCCAAATATAAAAATGGGAATGAAGTAGTTACCACACCATTCACAGAAGATGAGGTGTTAGAACAACTTGCAAAACTGAAAGTGGACAAGGCCATGGCAACGGATGGGATACATCCCAGGATACTGAAAGAGCTCAGAGTAGTTCTTGCAGGGCCGTTAAAGGATGTTTTCAACAGATCCTTGGAAACAGGAGAGGTTCCTCAGGACTGGAGAATGGTTGTTGTCGTACCTCTACACAAAAGTGTGCAGGAAGAAGTGTCAAACTACAGGCCTGTGAGCCTTACCTCGGTGGCAGGAAAAGTCATTGAGGCGCTCCTGAAAGAGCGAATAGTGAACTTTCTCAAAACCAACAGGTTGCAAGATCCAAGGCAACATGGTTTTAACGAAGGACAATCTTGCCAAACAAATCTGATTGAGTTCTTTGACTGGTTGACCAGAGAACTAGATCAGGGGCTTGCGATGAATGTCATCTACCTGGATTTCAGCAAAGCCTTCGATACTGTTCCCCATAGGAGGCTTATCAATAAACTTGGTAGCTTTGGGATGGATCCTAAGATGGTAAATTGGATCAGAAATTGGTTGACTGACAGACGACAGAGGGTGATGGTAAATGGAGCTCACTCGGCACTGTTCAATGCATTTGTGTGTGATATTGCTGAAGGACTGAATGGAAAAGTCTTTTTTTCAGATGACATGAAAATTTGCAACAGAGTAGACTCCCCCGAGGGAGTGGTTAACATGAGGAAAAGATCTACAAAAGCTGGAAGAATGGTCAAATGCTTGGCAATTAAGATTTAATGTAAAGAACTGCAGAGTCATGCACTTGGGTAGAAGAAATCCAAGGGAAATGTATGTGATAGGGAGCGAGAAGTTGGTGTGCACGGATCAGGAGAAAGACCTTGGTGTGGTTATTTCTGAAGATCTCAAGGTGGCAAAACAGTGTGACAAGGTGGTGGCAAAAGCTAGGAGAATGTTGGGCTGCATACAAAGAGGAATCACCAGCAGAAAGGAAGAGGTACTTATGCCACTGTACAAGTCAATGGTGAGGCCTCACTTGGAACACTGTGTTCAGTTTTGGAGACCGTATCTTGCAAAGGAAGTAAAAAGACTGGAAGCTGTTCAGAGGAAGGCGACCAAAATGATTTGGAGCCTGTGTCAGAAGCCTTTTGAGAAGAGACTTGAAGACCTAAATATGTACACTTTGGAGGAGAGGAGGGACAGGGGAGATATGATTCAGACCTTTAAATACTTAAAGGGATATAATGAACAAACAAACCTCTTCCAAAGACGGGGAAGCTGTAAAACTAGAGGGCACAACAGGAAGCTGCAAGGTGGTAAATTGAAAGGCAATGTCAGGAAATACTTTTTCATGAAAAGGGTGGTGGATGCTTGGAATGCTCTCCCGATGGAAGTGGTGGGGGCAAACACGGTGATGGAATTCAAAATGGCATGGGGCAGACACAGTGGATCCCTTTATAGCAACAGGATAAATTCAAAATAAACTGAACCATCTAATTTCTCAACAAACAGGGGTGTCCTGCATGGAGTGGTGGGTTCACCCTAAACAGGGACGTGGGTGGGGGGGGGGGGGTGGCCTGCACAGAGCGGCAGGTGCACCTACTCTTGCCATTGTGCTGGGCAGACTAGATGGACCATGCTGATCTTTATCTGCCGCCATTTACTATGTTACTATGGTATTTTTCCTCTCTTAACTTGGGCAGTAGGTTTTTGTACAATTTATTTGTATTTATTTATTTAGCAACTTTTTTATACTGCTGTATCTACCAGTCACAGAGGTGGACAGGGAACAATCAGAACAAGTAACGTTACATGGAACAAGGTAAACAATGATTAACAAACTTAACAATAACTAATGGAAATAACCAGAAACATGCTACATTGTAAATTAACCAGACTCAGGGGGATAGGTTAGGTTGAGATATGTTTGGACATAGTTGATGGGGACATGTAAAACAAGGCTCTGCTCAATGGGTGAGCCACGGAAGATAAACTGTCCCTAACTAATGTCATATAATTCAGACTTCCTGTCTATTGAAACCATGCCCTATGAAATTCACTCTATTTTAAGGTTACTAGATTTTTTGCTGGCAAATCTGGGACACTTATCCGAAGTAAGGGTGGGCAGGGGGGATGAAGTTCCAGGTTTGAGCAACAAGGTGTGGAGAAGGAAATAGGAGTCATTACTTTGTCCCCCCATCCATCCTATGTCAGTAATAATATCACTGCCAAGCAAACAAATTGGCAAAAAAAAACAGAAGCAATGATTCATTTCTCTGTACTGTGTAAAAAATAGAGATGCAAATTCTAAAAACTGAGATATTCAAATCACTAAATTGAAAATATTTGTTTTTTTACCACCATCTGTCCCTATTGTTGGAATGTAGGACAGGAGGCTGCTAAACAGGTGGGAATCAGGGACATAGCTGTAAAATTGGAAACAATCCCTGAAAATTCGGGGACATCTGGTAACCTTATCTCTTTCCTCAGTTACTCTCCTCAGCTCACACTACTCTCCATCTTGGGTGCTTTAATTGTAATCAAACTGCTATATTAACTAGCTTGTTAAATTGTTGTGGATAGCTATCACATAAACCTTGGTTGTATGCAGCTGATATTTCACGCTAGGCTAGGGTTGCCAACTGGCTGGGTTTCAGCCGGCCTGGCCGGTTTTTCCATGGCCAGGCCGGCTGCCGGCGCAGAGGCAAAACCAGCCCTTGAAAAGCCGTTTTTTTTGCTCTGGCTGCAAGATCGGGAGCGGCCAGAGCAAAAAAACTGGCTTTTCTCCCAACCCGGAGGGCTTCAGAGGGAGCCGGGGAAGCCCGCGCGAGGCCCCGGCTCCCTCTGTACAGCTGCCAGCGTGAAGAGCCTTTACCTTCACGCTGGCGGCTGTTCCTGTGAAGCCGCGATTGGTGGAAAAGGTTAAAGGCAATGCCCTTTAACCTTTCCCAGCATTCGCGGCTTCACAGGAACAGCCGCCAGCGTGAAGGAAAAGGCTCTTCACGCTGGCGGCTGTTCAGAGGGAGCCGGGGCCTCGCGCGGGCTTCCCTGGCTCCCTCTAAAGCCTCAGACAGCCGTGGTTTTGGGGGGGGGAGGCCAAGGACTGCCTGGGCTTTGATGGGGGGAGGGGACCTGGACTGGAAAAGGGCTAGGAGGGGGGAAGATGACTGGAAATGGGTTGTGAAGGGGGGGGGGGACCTGGACCGGAAAAGGGCTAGGGGGGGGGGACTTGGACTGGAAAGAAATGGGCTGTGATGGGAGGGGACCTGGACTGTAAAAGGGCTATGTGGGGGGGGGGGACATGGACTGGAAATGGGTTTTGATGGGGAGGGGGACCTGGACTGGAAAAGGGCTAGGGGGGGGGCATGGACTGGAAATGGGTTGTGATGGGGAGGGGGACCTGGACTGGAAAAGGGCTATGGTGGGGGGGGGAACTTGGACTGGAAAAGGGCTATGGGGGGGAACTTGGACTGGAAATGGGCTATGGTGGAGGGAGGGGGAACTTGGACTGGAAATAGGCTGTGATTAGGGGGACTTGGACTGGAAATGGGTTGTGAAGGGGGGGGGGACCTGGACTGGAAAAGGGCTATGGGGGGGCATTGGACTGGAAAGAAATGGGCTGTGATGGGGAGGGGGACCTGGACTGTAAAAGGGCTATGTGGGGGGGGGGACATGGACTGGAAATGGGTTGTGATGGGGAGGGGGACCTGGACTGGAAAAGGGCAATGGGGGGGGAACTTGGACGGGAAAGGGGCTATGGTGGAGGGTGGGGGACCTTGGACTGGAAATAGGCTGTGATTAGGGGGGCTAGGACTGCAAATGGACTGTGATGGTGGGGGGGGGGTAGGACTGCAAATGGGCTGTGATGGTGCGGGGGGACTCGGACTGGAAATAGGCTGTGATGGGGGACTTGGACTGGAAATGGGCTGTGATGGGGGGGGGGCTAGGACTGGAAATGGCCTGTGATGTGAAGGCTAGCACTGGAAATGGGCTTATGAAGAGCTGGAATAGGACTAGAAATGGGCTGATGTGGGGCATGGGAGAATGGGACTAGAAGGGAGTGGATGCTGGGTAGGTCTAGAACTATAAGGGAACTGATTTTGGGGGAGGACTAGAATAGATGGGGAATGAGTGGAGAGGGGAAAAATATTTTGTGTGGAAGAAAAGTCTATGATGGGCTGGGTATTGGGAGAGTGAGGGGCTTGAGAATGGAAGGGTGAAATTTAAATGGATGATAAAGGAATAAGGAAAGAATTGGGGGAAAGAGCAAAAGGGAAACAATCAGTATGTTAAAGCAGAAATAGAGAGAGAATGGAAAACATCTAAAAGAGAAGAAAGGACAAATGGATAGCTTGCAGAAGACACGAAGAAACCAGAAGAAAGTGACTGGAGCAATTGCAACTGAAAAATAAAACGCCCAAACAGAAGGTAGAAAAATACTTTTTATTTTGAATTTATTAGCTGGAATATGTTTGGTCTGGGAAGTGTGTATTGATAACATCTTTGCGTTTTTGTTTAGTGCAAGAGGAAATTACTTTATAGTTTTATTTCTCCAGTGTTGTACATTTCATGTTTGGATTTTGGGGTTCCCAGTTCAATTATTATCTGACCAAGGAAGTTAGCCTACACGTATCCTCGGTAATTTTTGTGGGTGGGGCTAGGGGCGGAACAGGGGTGGGACTAGGGGCGGAGAATGGGTGGAGCATGGCGAACCACAGGTGTCGGGTTTTTCTCGGTGAAAAAGTTGGTAACCCTACGCTAGGCCTCAGGCCTTACTGTAAGTACAACCACTCATTTTGGGCCAAATTTTCCTTAGCCAAAGGTATGATCTCTATATATGCTTTAGCCAAGTTTTTACTCTTGCAATTGCATTACATTATTATGTAGGCTACTCTTATTAAACCCTATACTCACTCATTCCTCACACAAAAATAAATCAGCTTTTAATTATAGGCACCTTGGATTCAATTTCAGGGCTTTTAAGGCCTAGCCTCTCAGTCTCTATAAACACAGGTCTGCTCCCTTGAAATCCCTGGTGATCTCTGATTAAGAATAAACTAGGTTTCTAGGGTGATGGTACTGTTTCTGTAATGTTGCTAGGATGTTGCTATAGTGTTTCCAAAGACTCACCAATCAGGGTCAAAGTAAAGCTTCTCTGTTGGCTTGGGATTTCACAACTGATGTGACTAGAATGTTTGATACTTTCATCTGTTTTCATGGCAATAGCTATAGGGTTTAATAGAAAAACCATAGGTTTTAAATAAGATATACAGTGTGGCCCAAAAAAAAGTGTGGCCCAAAATCTCGTAAATTAAAAGCTTAAATAGTTTACTTATTTACCTTTTTTAGCTATATAACATCTTTATTTCGACAATTTCCGGTCACCATCTTTTTTTTTAAATTTCTCAATCGTTTACATCTGTCTTTTTGAATTTTTAAATAACTTATATGCTACAAGATGTTCTCACTTTTTTTGGGCCACCCTGTATATTAAAATGCTTCAGAAATGATAAAATATTATTTAAAGATGTTTCTCTATACTTCCCCAGGGTTCCAACATCCCCATTTAATTTCCTGCTAGTCTCAGTCCTGTTACAGTGGCTTTGTAACTCTGCAACAATTTATTTTTTAAACTTTTTAAGATATTTTTCCTGGGTTCCAGTCTTTCAGTCCTAATTGTAATAATCACTGCTGACCCTACCAGCCATAGGCTGTTGTTTTACCCATTTTTATGCACAGCTGTCACTTTCACTAAAGTAAGGCATCGGCCCTTTAAGGTTTTGCAGTAAACTCACAGCTGTATCCCTGCACCTCTCTCCTGACCCCCTCCTATCAAGGAGTTCCTCCAGGACCCAGATCACCCTTTGCTCAACTTCCACAAATTTCAAGACCACTGTCCCTTTAAATTTAAGAAACTGGTGCAGTACTGTACTGCACTTAAAAACCCCTGACAACTCCTAGCAGTCAATCATGGCTCCTTTCATTTAAATTTTTTTAAAACATATGTGTATGTCGATTTAAATATACGTGACTCAGCTGGACACAGTTCCAACTGGCCCCAGTAGTGCTCAGCCATGGCTACAGCTTCAAACCACATTTTTTACCTCCTGCTTCCATTTTTATTTTTAAACGAAAATCAACATGAGGCCTATTAAAGCTTTGCGGCCTAGTGCTGCCCATCCTGGAGTCCTCAGTCTCTACCGTGGCAATCTCCCAAAGCCCCTACAGCTCTCCTGATACTGTTATCTGCGGCTGTTTACATACTTCGGCTCTGACAAGGTGAAGCAGGCCCTGCACTGGCTCCTCTAGCCCTTGGCCTCCATTTATGTTGTGGACTGTGTTCCCCTCTTCAATTTTTTTTAAACCAACTCAGACTTCGACTTATGCCCTACCGATTCCATAACACCTCTCCAGGCCCATGATTGCCAGGCCCTGTTGAGTCTCAAGGTATTTATTTACTTTTGTTTATATACCCATTTATAGTGCTCTCAATGGCTACTATTTTTCAAGCCACGGGCACAGGGGCAGGAATTACTGAGGATAGCTCCTGTTCCTAACTTTCCACCATGAAGATCACAAAAGGTGCAAAGGAGTACAAAGTGAGTGGGGACTGAGACTATTTTGATAGAATAGGGGATCATGAAATATGGGGAGGACTGATAAAGTTGTGGTCAACATTACTGGCACTCTTGCAGTTCAACCCCTTAATGTCCAATATGTCCTAAAAAAAAAGAGTGGCCAGTGAAATGGCTTTGGACCAGTGATTCCCAAAGTGAGCGGCACCGCCTTCTAGGGTGTGTTGAAAAACATGGTGGTGGTGTGGGGGCATTGGAGAGATAAGCACAATATAGCGGTGTGAACAACTAAGTAGTAAGTATACACACTATGCAATAGAAACTGACTATATATTAAATGAGCATATGTTTGCATCACCGCAAGAGAATCAACGGTACATATGTTTACGTTACATAATTACAACAAGTGGATTTCACTAGCATATTTTATGGGAATAAGCAATAAGTTGCGTCCAGAATGTCAGATTTGTATGCGCGAACAAACTATATCGAAAGTGAAATGTGCTGATAAACTTCTAAAACAGGCATTGGCCAGTCTTGGATGGTGGAAAGAAATAATCTGTGGTGGGAATGACATTTGTATTCAGAAGACAGAGAATCTGCATGCATCATGTTTGTTTTGGTCACGCTGATTGGCAAAAGTATGAGTTAAAAGAACAATAGATTTTGCGTCTTTGCGAAATCTGTCTTTTTATTAATCTTTGATTACATCGCTTCAGATAAAATGAGCGAAGTATTGCAGGAGTTCTATGAGAGGTCAGTATAGTACAAGCCATAACTTGCATAAGTGTTGAAAGCAAAACTGTGAGCAGATGACCTGTACTTGTCACAGAAAAAGAATCAAACTGCTAAAGAGATAAGATTTAATATTTGTAAGTATTACATTTTTACCATTTTATCAATGTGGTAGCTTGGCGAATAGGCCCACCTATAACACTATTTATCTTCTTACGCATTTGTTATAATTATAAGAACACAATCATCATTAATGTTATTAAACAATACTATTTATGTTATTAATGCTGGGGCAGATGCCAGCATTTAAAGTGAAGCGCCATCGGGCGCTGAAAGGGACTCACTCTCCAGCCAGCTGCTATCCCCACTGGGGATAGAGCGGGAACAGCGGCCATCTTCGGCGTCCTGCCCAATCGGGGCAGACACCAGCATTTAAAGTGAAGCTCCATCGGACGCGCCCTTGCCTGGCGGGCCCGCGCCTGAGGGCCTCGCCAGAGGGCCCTTTGGCATGGCCCTTAGGCGGGGCACTATAGGCCAGGGTTATACAGATTTCCCAAGTTCCTCCAGCGGCTACTTCCTGGCCTATATACCACGTTTAACATCCTAGGGGCCACCAAAGCGCACAAGATCACTAACAACCTGAAGGTAACTTATAGGCATAAAGTCATCTGCCAACCCACCATCTTAGACTCATACTCTGAATCCGAGCTCGCCCGAGTTAACATCCTTGTCGTACCTACCAGGCAGTTATACCCAGTGTCTCAACCCGTTGTCTATTCAATGCTAGACCTTGTATGCCTCAGAGCTATTTAATTATATTGAGTACACATTACCACCTCTATTAGATGACTGTATCTAGTAAACTATTGCTTTTAAACAACTGTATCTATCTCAACCTGCTACTAATTGACTGTATCTATTGTACCATTGCTACTAAATAACTGTATCTATTGGACCACACCATCGATGCTAGTCAACCGCATATACTGCATGTTTCCATAGATCTTGCTATCCTGTTACTGCACAATCATAGTGGTTTTACAACACCCTTGTTACCAGACAGCTCCCACACTTGCAGCCACTAAGGCAACACTCAGCAGCCCAACATGGCCCCCTCCCTACTAGCCCTTACCAGCATCTACCTTCTAGCCAATGCCACCCAGATTACCTTGGCACTATCACCTGGCTACAACCACATCCCCATTCTACATAGTCTTGGAAGAAGAAATTATAGCAGCCCGCATCATCCACTACCACACACATACCATGTCAGACACTCACACCTACTCTATGTAACACTCAACCACCCTGGTAACTCCAAACCTGAGCCAGCACAGGGACATAGTAACCTCAGATGTGCCCTCATAAACGCACGCTCAATTCGCAAGAAATGGCCAGCCATCATAGATCTCATAGCTAACCATAACCTAGATATCCTAATGATTACATAATCCTGGCTTTCTGACATAGACACAGTCCTCCTAAATCAACTCATTCCACCTGACTTTGCAATACACACATGCCACAGAGATAGCCGGAGAGGTGGTGGAGTTTTCATCCTAGTAGAAACAGAACTTCAGTTTCATATGCTCTCTTCCAAAAGCTCTATGCACTTGGATACTGTTACCATAGCCAACAAACACACCACAGTGAATCTCATCTATAGAGCCCCAACCTCCCCTCCAGATGAGCTATCCAACATAATCGACCTAGCCTGTAATCCTGAAAACCCATCAAAGCCTAACTGGTTGTTTGGTGACTTCAGCCTTGCATCCCTGCAACCTACCCATGCTAACACCTTCCTTGATGCAATGACCGAACTCGGCTATGAACAGATGGTGAATGCTCCCACCCACCACAGAGGAAACTCACCTGACCTTATTTTTGCTCCATATTCAGAGATGAGCCACAACCTCAACCTTTCCATCACTCCCGTCCCATGGTCTGACCACAGCCTAATCACTTTCCAAATCCCCTCGCAGCAAGATAAAGCTCCAGCTAAACACACAGACACAGCCTCACCAGTATACTCTCGCTGCTTCAGATCCCTTGACAAGGAGGAGTTCATCAAAAGTGTTCTCCCAACACTTGATCAACCCACAAGAAACCTTGAAGATATGATTTCCAGATGGAATACTACCCTGAAAACCTGGTCACAGTTACCTCCCTCAAGCAAATCTTTAACATCCAACAAACTGACAAGTAAAAGAAAACCAGCCCCATGGTATTCAGTGGAACTGCAGTCATCTCTCCTTCTCCTAAGGAAGCATGAAAGAAAATGGCAACGCTCTCATTCCACAGTCGACCAAGCAACATACATAGACCACCTAAAACTCCACCGCGAGTCAATTTCTGTCAAAATGAGAGCTTACCACACCGATCTCCTTCTCCGTTCACTAAATAAACCCCGTGACCTCTTCAGCATAGCAAAATCCTTAATCAAGTAACCATCCTCTCACCAGCCTGAACCAATTCATCCCCAGCTATATGCTGACTACCTCCAATCCAAAATCCTCAAATTAAACACTGCACCAAGACCCACTCCCAGTCATTCTCTCATTCTACATCCACCGTTGACAAAGTTCACACCCCCAGCAGAGAAATACATAGTTGACCTCATCGCCACCATCAACACCGCCACAGCACCAAATGACCCATGCCCAGTGTACTGGATCAAAGCGATGTGCCTTGAACTCAGCCCAGCACTAGCCAACATCATGAAACTTTCCTTCTCAACAGGAATATTCCTGGCAGTTCTTAAACAAACGTCCATACGTCCACTCCTGAAAAACAGCCGACTGGACCCGACTAAAGTTGATTCTTACCGCCCGATTTTGAGTATTCCCCTTCTAGCCAAATTCATTGAGAAGGTTGTTCAGAGATAGATCCAGCAACACATCGACATATCAGCCCCCCTCGATCCCTGCCAGCATGGGTTCTGGGAATCCCATGGAGTAGAGACACTACTCACCACTCTAACCAACACCTTAAGCAGGGGAATAGACAAAACTGAAAATGGGTTCGCACTTGTCTTCCTCAACATTGCTGCGGCATTCGACTGTCAACCACGATCAACTCCTTACCCGACTCCAGGAGAAGGGAATCCAAGGCATGGCTTGGGAATGGTGTAAGTCCTACCTAGCTGACCGATGGCAACATGTACGGATGGGGGCCACAACATCTGACCCATTTCAACAACACCAGGGCGTACCCCAAGGCTCCTCCCTGTCAGCATTACTCTTTAACGTATACATGCAACCTATATGTGAAATCATCCGCTCTTTCAATATCCACAGCCTGATATATACAGATGATGTCTTGCTGTTTGCACCTTTCAAAGTCATGCATCCTGACCTTACCCCCTTGATCGATTGCTTCAATGCAATCACTGACTGGCTTCAAGCTCAGAACCTACGCATTAACTTCAAGAAGACTGAGGTCCTATTTATCACAAAGAACAAAGATTTATCCCCTCCAACCACCTTAAAGATGAGAGATGTAGAACTCCCATGCAAATCTATGATACGCTACTTGGGTATTACGCTTGATCAACAGCTTGACTTCAAAGAACACATAAAGAACACCTCCAGGGCTATATACAATAAAATCAGAACTCTAAGGAACCTAAGACAGTGTAGCTGGGTTTAAAGTTAGCGTAGCTGGGTTTGAAAAAGGTTTGGACAAGTTCCTGGAGGAAAGGTCCATAAACCATTATTAAGAAGGGACCCAGGATATCAATGCTTGACCTAGTACAAGCATTGCAGAACCTGTGTCTTTTGGGGAAACTGCTAGGTACGTATGACCTAGATTGGCCACTGCTGGAAACAGGATACTGGGCTTGATGGACCTTGGTCTGACCCAGTATGACATATCTTATGTTCTTAAGACCTTTGCTTGCTCCTGATGATTTCACGACAATATTCCAGGCGCTGGTAATGCCACACTTCGATTATGCGAACATCATTCTGCATGGCCTCCCCAAGAGCACGCTCAATCCTCTACAACTTGCGATGAACGCAGCAGCCCAAATTCTCTGTGGTTTATCCAGAAGGACCCACATCACGCCCATCCTTAAGGACCTCCATTGGCTACCGATAAACTGCAGGCTCACATACAAGGTACTACTCCTAACATTCAAAGCAATCAACTTGATCTCCCCCTCGTCCCTCACAGCTCTCCTTAGATCCACCCCCAACAACAGGTCGAGAAGGTCAGTGGCTGCCAACACGTTAATTATCCCTAAGGAATCTAAAAAATATACACAAACAACCAGGAATAGAACCTTCGCTTTCTACGCCACAAGGTGCTGGAACAACCTCCCCCCACACATCAGATCAATCAAGGACCTGTCTCATTTTGGAAAGCTCTTAAGCATCATCTGTTCATCTTACACTTTACACAGCCAAATGCAACACTACCACATTCCACACCCCAACCCACTCAAGCCACACCCAACTCATCCACAACCTGACTTAGACAAATCAAACAACTGTTCCTTCCATCTGGCAATTTAATCATATGCAGATAACCCATGATGTAATCATATGCTGATAATCCATAATGTCTACTGTAATAACTGTCTAGACCCAGTCCTAACCTTTCAGTTGGGTCTAATAGACAACCTGTAAATAGTTACCCTACCACAACTTGAGTGGCTGGATATGTAAATAGTTCACCTAGTTGCAGCTCCAAGTTATTGACCCTGTTTCAATGTATGCACAAGGCTGTTCCCTTTGTCTTTGCAAGAATTTGTTATTTGTAAACCGCACTGATATTGAAGAGTGCGGTATAGAAAAGCTGTTAAATAAATAAAATTAATGAAATAAAAACTTTTATCAAAATTTTGAATGGTTTGTTTTGAGTAATAGCCTCACTGGGTGAGGGGGGAGCTGTAATAAATTTATAGAACCAACATGTAATAAATTTATAGAACCAACAGGGCAACGGGCTGAAAACGTTTGAGAATCACTGCTTTGGACTATATATGCACACATATTTGACACATAAAAGAATCAAATAAAACAAGACCAATTAAAAAAGGAAACAGTAGGAAATAGTATAAAGACTGGGACACTGCCAGGACATGATTATTTTTTTTATCAAAGGAAATAAAGCCAACCTATTAGACTAATTTTTTGTCGGAACTAACGCCATGAAGGTGAAAAAATATCTTCTCGTGGCTCATTGTTCCTTTCTATTCTTTATATAGGGAAGATATTGTCAGCTCTGGTAGCCTTATATTGCCGTGAATGTAATCATGGCTTTAAGGATTTATGTTGAAGAATTTTGGATCATATACCAGCGAGAGTGTGAGGAGGAGATCGTATATCTCGTCTACAATATCAGGAGCAATATTGGATTTATACCTTGAACTCATTGGCACCTGGTGGCTTAAATTCCTCATTGGATTGGTGGAGTATATTTTGAATATGCATAGTGAGAAAACCTAAGTTTGCCCGTGTGTCACTTACCTATTGGATACTAACTGGTCATGTGATTGAAATGAAGGATAAAACTGGAAGCTGTTTCCTGGATTTTGGTAAATGCAACAAAGTTTGAAGAAGGGCCAGGAGGTTCTACGGCACGAAACACAACGTTGGGTTACTATGAATTAAGGGCCAGGAGGTTCTACGGCCCGAAATACAATGTTGGGTTACTGTGAATTGTTGCATTTTATGTCATGATCATTAGCTGATAATATCAGCTGGGAACAGCATTATGGAGTTCTTATGACATTCCATGGCAGCGATTATGAAGAACGGTGGAATATAACATTTACTGCTGCTTGAATGAATAAGCTTTTGAGAAACATTGACTCCCAGATTGCAGAGAAACCTCTGTACAGCTAAGTGAAAAATTTGGTAGATTAGTTTCTTTAGCGTTGTTTAAACTAAGGGGTTCTTTATACCCCTTGGGGGAATGCTTAGGGTTGCGTCCCTATATAAAGAATAAAAAGGAACAATGAGCCACAAGAAGATATTTTTTCATCTTCATAGCTTTAGTTCTGACGAAAAATTAGTCTAATAGGTTGGCTTTATTTCCTTTGATGATTGGAAAATTATATATGTGGGGAATAAAATATAGGTTTAATTGATTGAATAGGACATGATTATTGGCACCCTTATAAACAAGTCAAATCAGTTTGAACGGAAGAATCACATTTCCATTGTGGTAAAATTATACGTCACAAATGCCACAACATCCAGCATTATACAATCAAAGAAAATAAGAAAAACATGGTCACTTTACTTCTCAAAATGACCATGTTGTAACTTAAGCTCCAATCCGATAAAAGCTGTGTCTCAAAAGAAAACAATGACCAGCTTTGAATGTAAATGCTGTGCCTCAATGCTGCCAGCATTTTGCAACTCTGGCTGCATCAGGAGGCTATTTACAAAACCAGAGGAGCAAAGAAAAATACAAAATTAGCTAATTAGTTGCAATATACTGCCAGTGTCGAGGCACAGCTTTTTACATTTGAAGCTAAAGGTAGAACACAGTCATTTTAAGAAGATTAGTTGCCATTATTTACTTTTGAGGCACAGCGTTTTTCAGATTTGGAGCTGACAACATGGTCATTTTGAGAAGATGAGTGACCATGTTTTTCTTCTTTTCTTTGATTGTATAATACTGGATATTGTTGCATTTGTTGGGTGATGATGTTTTAAAGCCGTTACAATATAATAGCTAAGCATAAATAAAACAGTTTTGTATCATTTTATTACTGATGCCCAACATTTTTTTTTTATTTTCTTTTTGAAGATTTGGGATTGGCTGGTGTTGGGTATTATTTTTTTAACTGTAGATTGATTGCTATCCTGATGAGGATTTTTTTTTTTTATTGTAAAATTAGACACACACATGTGATCAACTGTCAGTACCCACATGACTTGTATGAAACAATAAATGATGATTCTCATGTTTAAAGTGGCCACATTCACTCCCTGTTTCATTTTCACAATGATAAAGACAAGTGAGCTGCCTGAGATCATCAGAAAAGGCATTATCACCAAACATCAAACTTCAAAGGGGTACAAAGCCATTTCCAAAGACCTTGGGATTTCTGTGTCTACAGTTTGCTATGTTATTAGGAAGTTTTCTGCTCGTAGAACTGTCAAGAACCTCCCAGATGTGGTGGGAAGGAGAATTAATCCAAGAAGTCTGAAAGAAAAACACTATGTACAACTTCCAAAGAGCTTAAGGCTGACCTGGAGCAATCTGGAGTGAAGACTTCAACCCACACCATATGCCATGCACTAAACAAAGAAGGACTTCATGGTCAAAGGACAAGGAGGATCCCACTGCTCAAAGACAGACATAAAAAGGCATGCCTGATCTTTGCCCAAACCCATCTTGAGAAACCAAAGTCCTTCTGGGAAAATGTTCTGTGGATAGATGAAACCAAACCTGAGTTCTTTGGTGATGCAGACCAGCAATACATTTACAGTTAAGAAATTAAGCATATAAGGAAAACAAACCACCCTTCCTACAGTTAAATATGGTGGAGGTTCCATAATGTTGTGGAGCTGTTTTGCTGCCTCAGGAACTGGAAGCCTGGAACGTATTAAAGGAATCATGAAGTCAGAGGACTACCAAGATATTTTGGAGTGAAATGTGCTACCTAGTGTCGGAAAGCTGGATCTGGGCCAAAGGTTATGGGTCCTCCAGCAGGACAATGATCCAAAACATATATGCAAAAGTAGAAAAGAATGGTTAAAAAGGAACAGATGGACTGTTTTAAACTATCAATGAGTTCTGCTCTTAATCCAATTGAGTACCTTTGGAAAGAGCTGAAATCTGCCATTGGTTAAAGAACTCCTGGAAACATTCATGAGCTGGAACAAATTGCAGTTGAAGAGCAGGAGAAACTACCAGCAGAGAGATATACAAAACTAATAGATGACTAAAAGAAACGTTTGGGGGCTGTCAGCACTGCCAATGGTTGTGCAAACAAATATTAGTGAAGGGTGTCATTAATCCTGTCCAGGTCATATATTTTTTTTCTCAGAAATTACTACATCTAAGTTGCACAGACATTTTTTTTGTTGTTGTTGTATACCTTTGAACATATTAAAATATTATGATGACATACAGTTGGAATATTTCCAATTATTTCTCAAGATATTGTACATGGCATATCTAAAATGCAAGGGTGCCAATAATGTTGACCACAACTGTATTTCGAGCTATTTTGAGAAGATTGAGGATTTGGGTGAGAGTTGGGATTTTGAGCTGTTTTGATAGAATTAAGGGTGGAAAGGAGAGTGAATGAGTCCAATATTCAAAGGTGCTTAGCAGGATTTTTTTTTAAAGGGATTAAGAAGGGGGCAGGAGAGTTTTTAACTGTGGTGGCTCCCTTAACGTTTGCTCCCTGGCCGATGCTCCTGGATGAAGATAACAACAGCTATTGAAGTAGAGACAGGTGAAGATCTCAGAGTATTTGGCACTTCTTTCAACCCTGTTGCTTGAACCCTGCCTTCTCCACCTTCTAGAAGACATTTGGATGTCTCAGCTGCAGAGGATTAGACTTCCCTTGAAAGGGACTCTACAGTTATCTGCAGAGGACTGGAAATGGACAAATGTGGCTTTTGTCAACAAACATGGAAGTAAGGAAGAGGTCGTAACTATGGACCAGTTAATCTGACCTCTAGGGTGAGTAAATTAACAAAAAAACTGGGGGGGGGGAGTGGCCTAGTGGTTAGGCCAGGCTCAAGTCCCACCTAGGGGACAGCAATCTCAGGCTGGAAGGACTGGGGCTTCTAGTCCTATAAGCACTCCTTGTGGCCTTGGGCAAGCCACTCAACCCTCTGTTGCCTCAAGTACACATAGATTGTGAGCCCTTTGGGGACAAGGGAATGTATCTAGTACCTGTTTGTAGTAAACTGCTTTGATTGAAGGATAAGGTAGTATAGAAAACTGGTTAAATAAATAAAACAGAGAATGGTGTAATTTCTGAAATCCAAGAAATTACAAGATCTGAGAAAACACTGATTTCTCTGACTTGATGACCAGAGAAAGCACTAGATGTGATATACTTAGATTTTAGCAAGATCTTTGACAGTATTAACTGAGTGACTTTGGGATGCATCCTAAAGACACTAACTTGCAAAGAAAATGGTTGAATGGGAAGTGACATAGGGTAGCAGTAAATAGAGATCACTCTAAAGAGAGGGTCACTATCAGTGGCATGCCTTAAGGAGCAGTCCTTGGTCCTGTTCTTTTTAACAATTTATAAGTGATATTGTAGAAGGACTGTCAGGAAAGATATGCCTCTTTGCAAACGATACCAAAATCTGCAACAGGTAAACACCCAGAGGGCGTGTATAGCATGAGGAGGGATTTTACAACATTTGAAGAATGGCAGCTAAGATTCAATGCCAAAAAATGCAAGGTCATACATTTCAGTTGCAAAAACTGAAGGGAATGATACATTGTAGGAGGTGAAGGATTCTTAGGTGCATAGGTAGAGGAATGGCCAGCAGGAAGAAAAAGGTAATAGTGCCTTTATATAAGTAAGACCTAATTTGGAGTATTGTTTACAGTTCTAGAAACTGCACCTTCAAAGGATATACAAAGGATGGAATCAGTCCAGAGTGTGAATACTAAAATAACACAGGTCTTAAAAATTTTTTTTTTTTCGGAAGCTGTTTTGGTTATTCCACGTAATCATTATGTTTTTCGGTGCGCTGAATCCGAAAATGACCTCCATTTTGTCATAGAACATCATGTTTCCTGACAATTTAGGTAACTATGTTAAATAAGGCAATACCTCAAAATAAATGGAAATAGACATAAAATTTAAGTTTTATTACAATATTTTCATGAAAATCCTTTTTTGAAGTGAAATTAACTCACCTACACACACTAAACTCGATTCTTCTTCCTTGTGAGGCTCCTCTTGGTGCATTTACGCTTGTGAGTAGCATCTGGAATGTCTCTCTGAAGCATCCAATAGTAGTCTGCCATCATTGTAATGCTCCATTTTCCCTGGTATCTCCTTTCCATCTCTTTAATGTCTTGGTGGAATCGTTCATCTTGTTCCTCACTCACAGCTCTGAAATTTTCAGGAAAGTAGTCAAGGTGGGACTGGAGGAAATGCACTTTCAAACTCATCAGGAACCTAAAGCTTGAAATGCTTTCAGCATTCATCCGACAATCTTTTTGTAGTGAGGATCTTTGTTATTGCCTAAAAATGTCTGTACGACTTCTTTAAATGCAATCCACCCTTCTTTTTGAGGATTTGTCATGGTATTGACAAACTCTTGATCAACTATAAGCCTTCTAATGTCTGGTCCAACGAACACACCTTCCTTCAATTTTGCCTCTGACAGGCCTGGAAACTTGGTGACCAAGTATTTGAAGCATTCTCCATCTCTTGGAAGTGATTTTACGAATTGCTTCATCAATCCCAATTTTATGTGGAGAGGTGGTAGAAGAACTTTATGGGAAGGTACCAAAGTTTCTCGGAGGACATTTTTTTCACCGACTGTTAGCACCCTCGGCTGCCAACTCTTCTTGGTCCAGTGATTTTGTCGGTCTCGACTGTCCCATAGACACAGAAAACAAGGATATTTGGTATACACAGCTTGTTGCCCAAGCAGCATGCACAAGACCTTCAAGTCCCCAAACACTTGCCAACCATGGTCTTCATATTTAAGTTTATGAAGAACCAATTCCAAGTTCTCGTAGGTTTCCTTCAAGTGTACGGAATGACCTACAGGTATGGAAGCGTAAAAACCATTGTGGAGTAAAACTGCTTTGAGACTTCTTTTTGAAGAATCTATAAAAAGACGCCATTGCTCTGAATCATATTGGATTTTCAATTGACCCATCAGACCTTCGACATCGATGCAATAAACCTACTTGTCTTCCTGGGCGAAGTAAGGAACAAACTCCTTTTCACGATGTCTGAACCATGAAGATGACACTCCTGGCAACAATAAATTCCTGCTTTTCAGCCTTGATCCGAGTAACTCAGCGGCATCTTTGGGAGGATTCAAGTCTCTTACCAAATCATTCATCTCCTCCTGAGAAAACAATTTTGGTCTTGTATCATCTTCAAAGTCAGAACTTGATTCGTCATCTGGTTCAGGTATGACTTCACCTTCATCGGAGCTAGGTATCTCTTCCAAGGTAGCAGGGGGCTTGGGTACTGGTATATCTGTGCCATGGGGGATGGGACGAATTGCTGAGTGAAGATTGGGGTATGAAATGAAATGTTTCCATTTGGAATTAAACCCTTTCACATCGCATGAACAAAAGTAACAGTCGTCACTATGGTTCTTTTGCTCTCGCCATACCATAGGAATCCCATAACAGAAAGATTTTTTCTTACCCTTGAACCAGTTTTGGAGGTCCTCAACACACCGTTTGCACACTTTATGAGGCGCCCAGACTTTATCTTGATCTCCAATTTTTAGTCCAAAGTATGCAAAGTATACTTTTTTCACAAAGTCTGTAATATTCTGCTGTTGCTTCAACACTGTATATTCACCACAGATGAAACAGAAACTGTCTGGCGAATTAATACACTTTCGCGGAGCCATAACATAACGGTTGAAGAATGACGAGCTAACACGAATTGCGATGAAAAAGTGTGAACAGCCTAGAACCAAGAACCTGATGATGATTCATGCACAAGTGTGGCATGCAGGAGAGAGCAGCTCTGTGTCTGTACACGAGATGTCACAGTGCTGGCCACGCCCCCCTGCACTGACCGTAGCTGCTGCTATCTGCCCTGTGTCTCCCTCCCACTGGATTCTTCGGGAAAGATCAACCCCTTCTACCATTAGAAGCACGGATTTAAAACTTGCTTAGCTTATGTATATATTGCTGACCATCAGATTTACAGTGCTATATTTTTTTTTACATAACTCGGACAACCCCTTTAAGGTTTTTTTGGCATTTTATATCTTAAATGCACTTATGTGAATTAATTAATAGTAATTTCAATTAATTAATAGTAATTTGAAAAAATTTGATAAATTTGAAGACAATTTTGCATGTTGTGGCAAATCATGATGTCTAGGAGTTTTTTCAATATTTTATTTGTTTTCAGCACACCAAAATACATGGAAATTAGATGAAAATAATCAAACAGCTTTTTAGTCGCAGACCTGGGTAATCAGTGGTCTTCATCAAAAGGCATATGGGGATAGGTTTAAACATCTCATTGTGTATACTTTGGAGGAAATACAGACAACATGACCAAACCCTTTGCATTTTTTTGGATCTTATATCCTTTTAGTTATTTTGTGTTCTACTTTGGAGGAAAGGCAGGAGAGGGGCGATATGATAGAGACATTTAAAAACACCCATGGAATAAATGTACAGGAGCTGGCTATCTTCCAGCTGAAAGACAATCTTGTTGATTAAAGAGGTAGATGTGACTGCTGCTTAAATGAAAAACATAGTTGAAAGATTATGTGACTTTAATGCCTGGATGTCTCATCATCATCTGAAATTGACCATGGCCATAACTGAGCTCCTTATTTTTCCCCTTAAACCCACCTCCCTCCTTCTTTCTTTCTTTCTCTATTTCTGTGGATTATACTCTACTCCTCCCTATTAACTCAGCTCACAACCTTGGGGTCATCTTTGACTCCTCCTTGTCCTTCTCTACACACATCCAACTGATAGCGAAAATCTGCCATTTCTTTCTCTATAATATTGGCAACCTTTGTTCCTTCCTTTCTGAAAATACTAATAAGACCCTATCCATTCTCTAGTAACCGCCCATCTAGACTATTGTGACTTCCTCTTTGCTGGTTTTCTTCTGAATCATCTCTCCCCACTTTAATCTGTTCAAAATTCAGCTGCACAGCTAATCTTGCACCACTGTGACTATGCTCATGTTATTCCTCTTCTCAAGTCACTTCATTAGCTTCCTATTTATTTCTGCATCCAGTTCAAACTTCTACTACTGACCTGTATGTGGCTTCATTCAGGTATTCCTCACAACATTTCCTCTCTTCTCTCTCCATTCACCCCTCCTCAGGAACTCGGCTTTTCTGGCAGATCCCTCCTATCTGTTCCATTCTCTTCCACTGCCAACTCCAGACTTCGATCTTTCTAACTTGCTGCTCTTTATTCCTGGAACAAACTACTTGAGTTGGTATGTCAGGCTCCATCAGTGGCCCTGTTCAAATCCAGACTAAAAACTCACTTCTTTGAAACTGCTTTTGGATCCTAATCCCTCCAGTCTCCTTTTACTACCTATAGGTTACCTTACCATTCCCCTAGATATATCTTAGTCCCCAGTTGTGTTCTCTGTCTTGACAAGACAATCAGCTCCTAAAATCAGGGACAATCTCTTACAGATCTCTGTACAGCGCTGTATACACCATGTAGCACTATATAAATTATACATAGTAGCAGTAGTAGTGCTATGTAAAGTAGTACTAAACAGGTAGACAAAGGTGAGACAGTTGATATGGTGTACCTGGATATTCAGAAAGCCTTTGACAAGATCCCTCATGAAAGACTCTTAGGGGTATGTTTACTAAAACCCCGGTAATGTGCGGGCCACGCTAGTGTGCGGATGCCATATAAGGAGTGGGCATTTCAGGCTGAAAAAAAGCAAAACCGGGATTAATCATGCACTAATGTGCGTGGTGCTTAAGTGCGCCCCGCACATTAGCGCACGCGAAAGTTGCACGGGAAGCAGAAGTGGCGCGCTGATGCACACACACAGGAACAGAGCCACAGTACAATGGTTAAGACACTGACCAATGGTACAGGGATCATGGGTTCAATCCCCCACTGTGCCCAATGAAGAAGTCTGGCTGAGGCATTACCTATTATGGGGAAGATTGCTTTAGGAGGCATTTTATTTTTATTTTAATTACTACTACTAGCAAACGCACTCTCAAAGCGTGTTAACATAAGGTGCCCCATAAGGCACATTTTAAAGTGCACTGTCCGCCAAGGCACCCTAGAATGTTGCTTATAGGGCGCTTTATAGAGTGCCGTATGAGGTACCGCAAGGTCACAGCACTGTTTTTGATGGCAGCACTGTGCAGTGTAAGGAATGAAAAGCATAAGTAGGTGCGCTGACATACAAGGAGGAGCAGCAGTGGAGCACAATGGTTAAGACACTGACCAATGATGCAGAAGTCATGGGTTCAATCCCCCACTGTGCCTAATGAAGAAGGCTGGCTGAGGCATTACCGGTTATAGGTAATATTGCTTTAGGAGGCATTTTATTTTTATTTTAATTAGTGCTGCCAGCAAACACACCCTCAAAGTATTGTAACATAAGGTGCTGCATAAGGCGCCTCATAGGGTACCCCAGAGGGCACATTTTAAAGTGCACTGTCCGCCACGGCACCCTACAATGTTGTTGAAAGGGTGGCCTATAGTGCGCCATATAGGGTGCCCTATGAGGCACAGCAAGGTCAGAGCACTGTGTTTGATGGAAGCACTGTGCATTTAAATGCATGAAAATCCTAAGTAGGTGCGCTGACATGCAAGGAGGAACAGCAGTGTAGCACAATGGTTAAGGTACTGACTGCTGATACAAGGGTCATGAGTTTGTTCCCCAGTGTGCCTAATATGTAAGGCTGGCTGAAGCATCAGCTTTGCAATGTATGTATTGTTTCCTGCAGCACTTTATTTGTATTTTATTAATTGCTGCCAGCAAACACGCCCTCATGTGCCGTAATTGAAGGTGCCGCATAAGGCAACCTATAAGGCACTCCATAGGGCACATTATAAAGTGCACTGTCCGCCACGGCACCCTAAAATGTCCCCTATAGGGCACCCTATAAGTTGCTCCACAGGATAACGTATAGTGCTCCTTATATGGACGGTAACCATAAGGTGCCCTATAGGGCGCCCTATAAAGCGCCCTCTGAGGCACCTTATGGGTACAGTACGTTGAGGGTTTTTTTGCTGGCAGCAATAATGTACATTAAAAATAGATAATGCTTTGGGCAGCCCTATCAAATAACCCCACTGTTTGAACCCACAACCTCTGGCTCCACAGGCAGTGAAGTAACCATTGTGCTACAGCTCTATAGCTGCTAGCAAGAGCCTGGCTGGCTGCAGAGGGAGTGCACGTCACCACACAGACAGTCTGCTGTGGTCACCAGGATAGGGTTAGCACACCCGTACCCATGATGCACTGCACATGCAAATCAGCTGTCCACAGATAAACACAAGATGGGGTATGCACCCCCACAGCACCTCGGCCTGATAGGGGGAACTGACCATGTGCACCCCCACAGCACCGCGGCCTGGTAGGGGGTACTGACCGTGTGTTTTACTGGCACAGAGTAGCTACACACCATCACATTGTGCGGGTACTGTGCTCACCCTGAGGGTGCAGTGAGGCGCCCAGCACCAGGTCCACAGCACCTTCCATGGCAGACCAAGGCCATGCTGGAGGTCCAAAGCAGTGTTAATGTGTGAGATAGGTAGTTCCTGCAGAAACATCTTGGATATATCTGTCTGTCTCAGTCAGGTGTAGCCTCTATGGACACTTAGGAGGATCATGCACCACCACCCTCCTCCTCCTCCTCCTCCAGGGCTGAGGGTGGCAAACAGGGTCTCTCATCAACAGATCCACATTCTACCTACCTGCAATGGTGGAAGTAGAGGGGACCATCAACCCCAGTCCTGCTGGGGAACAGACACCCTACAGGGCAGTCAATGCAGCTCTGTACACATCCATAACACAATAGCAGACAGACATTAGGCCTGGATATGCTAAGCTGCACCCCACCACCATCTGATATTCTCCTGCAGCAAGCCTTCAGCCACTGCACAGCACTCCAGCAAGACACATGCCAGCTGCAAACAGTCTGCTAGATAGTCCATAGTGCATGCTCCTGGTGGAAATGCATGCACCAGACCTGGGATGTCAGCATACACAACAAGCAGATAAATCAGTGACTGGGCCCCAAAAGAAAACCCATAAATATCACATGACAGAAATACTATATAGCACTATGGGGGTGCCTAGCCATGCTGTCGTCACTGCACAGTCAGGGTGAGTGTGATCTCCCAGCAGGACATACTGAGGTCACCCTGTCTGTGTAGGTGGTGGCTGGGCACTAAAATGTCCCAGCCAGTGCCCTATGCCCTGTGCAGATGCATCCTGGCCAGGCCACCCTGTCTGGGCAATACCCATGGTACCTTGCTCCTCATTATGCACATTGGCAGGCCAATACTGGCAACAGTGCTGGCAGTGTGGGCTGTGGAAGGTGTTTGCAGCCACCACACACTGTATATACAGACACACACTCCCACACCTATGCCAGCATTGTGCTACTATAGAGGAGCTTCGCAGCCCTGCCCACCACACCAGTCCTGGGCACAGTACAGGCATGGATATGGTACGCAATACTGTTGGGGGTCACTCCCCAGGGTGGTTAACACTGTCAGAGACCACCTGAAGCACACACCGCAGACATCAGAAAGATTGTTATGATGGAGCTCAATGAGCAAACTGTGCTTAACGTAGGACTTGCTATCTGCCAGTAATCATAGGAAACATTTGATAGCTGTGTACCGTATACCCAGGTGTAGGGTGGCATTGCTAAAGTATGCAAGTGCTAGTATTGGGAGATGCACGCAGGGCCCAATGTCCTGCCTCTCCAGGAGGCATTGGCCAATGGGGCCTGTGGGTGTGTCTGCCCCTGTTGGCTGCTGCTTTACGGCAGAGGTTCCCAACTCCAGTCCTGGATACATCTGCATACCATGGGGGTGGTGCATAGATATGCAGCACAGGCATCTTTATTAGAGGCAGCATGGAACCTGAATGGTGTCGGGCCCTCCAGGACTGCATTTGGGAGACTCTGCTCTAGGTAATGTGCCTCTTTATGTTGTCTGTGCTCGGTGGGGTAAAATATAGGCGTATTAACCATGCGTATGTTCTCTGCAATAAAGGTTCGTCTTTACTATCACGATATAGTTGTGGGTAAAATATGGGGACTGGATTGGCAGGAGCCCCAGCTGGGGCTTGAACTTATGACCTTCTGTCTCCAAACACACTGCTTGTGTGCACTGCACCACCGTGTTGCCACAGAGACAGTGCATTCCCTGATGATACCATGACTGTTTGTCCGGCAGGGCCTGTCTGTTGCAGTGCATTGCACCCACCTACACAGGGCTTGGCCATGGTCTGCTCTGGGCAGCTGCCACTGCCCCCCTCCACCTCCAGTACCCCTGTGCCACCATGCTGACATGCCCTTCTGCTGGTGGTGCTGGGGGTATGCAGTCTCAGGCCATCCTGTGTGTGGGTAGGCGGCTGCCTATGGTGCAGGTTCTGGGGTAGGGGTGCCTGCATATCTGTCCACACGTCCCCCAATCACCGCCTGCCAATGTTCCGTGCCCTTGGGGGTACCTGCTGGGTACTATCCCCTGTGACACTGTGCTCAACACTCTCGTGCCCATGTTGGGCCCTCATCAGTTGCTGTCTGGCTGCTGTTCAGTTTCAGCATTCCTAGGTGCCATCTAGGCATCTGCCTAGTCTGCACTGTGCCCCAGCTGCACCACAGCATGTGCCGCCTGCAGTCCTCTGTATCCCCTTTCCCAGCATCTGTCCAATTGCCCATTCTGACCTGCCCGCCCTGCTGTTGTGGAAATGTGCATGCCATAGGTAACCTGTCCAATGGAAAGGGAAACCCTGATCAGTGCTATTTCACTGTGGGATCATTCACCTTGTATGGGGACGGAGAGTAGACCCTTCTAAAATTCAAATTTATTTTATGGGGCTTTTTTGGGAGTGTTTTTTGATGTTCCCTATTACTATCACTATTGCCCAGCTTGATTATAATTTTTTTATATTTTGTTGGGGTCATTTGTAATGTTTATTTGCCCTTTTGTTCCGTGCACATGTATCACACTGCTCACTTTTTGTAGGTTTCCCTGGTTTTGCTGTACATTGCTGACAGAAATGGTTTCTCTTCCCTTTAAATCGCCTCTACTGCGAGGTTTTCACTCGCGGTATTTTTTTACCTGAATTTCAGCCCCGCTCCTGTGCGGGGAGCCTCTCCCCTCCCACTCTCCACCCATTGACCCCTTCCCTCCGCCCCTGGGGAGCCTTCCTCCGCCCTCCCGGAGCCTTTCCACGACTCTATCGCACAGTTGCGCGCCATGCACATGAGCGGGCCCGTTAGTGCGGCGCGCACGTGTGCGGGGCACAAAAACGCATCATTAGCGTGCGCTAAGGTACCTTAGCGCACGCTATTGTGCGCCATGCACTTGTGCGCCGTTTAGTAAACATACCCCTTAGAGAAATAAAAAAGTTATGGGATAGGAGACAGTGTACTATTGTGGATCAGGAACTGGTTAAAATATAGAAAGCAGAGAGTAGGACTAAATGACCAATTTCCTCAATGGAGAAAGGTGAATAGTAGAGTACCCCAGGGATCTGTGCTAGGTCTGCTGCTTTTTAACATATTCATAAATGACCTGTTAATGGGAATAAGACAATATAGATGGAATAGACATGGTCAATATAGAAAATAGAATCCTTGCCCTCGCCCTCATCTATCGACCCCCATCATCCGATCAAAATAACCTCACCCCCATCCTAGAACACGCTTGCACAGCGTCTCAAAGCAAACCACTCATACTCCTTGGTGACCTGAACCTTCCATCACTGACCAATTCACAATCAAATAACTTCATAGAAGCTATGACACAAATGGGATATACACAAATAATACAAGCCCCCACACACAATAAAGGTAACATACTCAACCTAATCTTCCTTCCCACTATGCTCTACAGTCACCAGCCACACACCACTCCAACCATAACCGAAGTACCTTGGTCCGACCACTACCTTATTACAACCTACCTATCAATACAAGCTCCAAAAAACTCCACAAACAAACCTACATACACTACACGATTCGCACACTTTAATAAGAATACATTCCTCAATGAAGTATTACCCAAACTCAACACTAACTCATCAGACATCAATTCAACCATAACATATTGGAATTCAACCATCCAAAATGCAGCTGTCCCCACACAAGTCATACATAGACAAACAAAAAAGACTGAAAAGTGGTTCACGAAAGAGCTAGCAAAACTAAAAAAGCAGCTAAGGAAACAAGAAAAAAGATGGCGGAAAACAAAATCGGATGAAAACAAATCCCAATACATGCTATTACTTACTGGATACAAAAATGCAATCAACAAATCAAAAAGAGACTACCACTCTAAAGTACTAAACTCAGCCATCAACCGCCCGAGAGAACTATTTGCGATAGTGAAAACACTAACTAAAACTAATAACAATGAGTCTAAACAACCAGCAATAAATGTACAAACACTAGCAACACACTTTGCAGCAAAACTAAAAAACAAAACTACCACTCTAACACCAATATTTACTAGCACTAAACTCATAAACGAATGGACAAACTTCCACATAATAGATCGGAAACAACTCCTTAAAATTGTAACAATAATCAACACAACAACCTCCCCACTAGACCCATGCCCTGTATCATGGATTAAATGTGCGAAGGAGGAACTGGCAGAAAATCTACAACACATAGTGAACCAATCCCTCTTGCAAGGCATAATGCCTGATGCCTTAAAACTCACAACACTTAGACCAATATTAAAGAACAACAAGCTTGACTCAAAAGACCCGAACTCATACAGACCCATAGCCAGCATCCCATTTATAGCTAAATTAACAGAAAAAACTATTCAAATACAGTTACAAGAACACATTGATGAACATAAACCACTTGACCCACACCAATTTGGGTTTCGCCCATTCCACGGAGTAGAAACTCTATTAATCACCCTAATGGATTTCCTCATCAGAGGTACAGATGACAACAACCAAGGCTTCCTACTTCTGTTCATAGATATTTCTGCTGCTTTTGACAATATTAACCACTCCATACTGATCAACAGACTACAAAGCTTAGGTATAGGCGGGACTGTCCTTGATTGGTTTAAGTCCTACATATCAAACAGACTAATACGCGTACAAATCGACCAAGAAGCATCTGAACCATTCCCTCAAGGCCAAGGAATACCCCAAGGATCAGCCCTCTCCGCCCTCCTATTTAACCTGTATCTACAACCAATAACAGACATATTTAAAAAACACAGGATTAACCACTTTATATACGCCGACGACATCATGCTCGCTATCCCTATAACCACTAAAAACCCCTCATATGACACACTATCTGAATGTATGTCTGAAACCTCCTCCTGGTTAGAATCTAACTACCTCAGCATCAACCTCAAAAAAACGGAAGCAATGTTCGTAACAAGGTCATCAATCACAGAGAACACCTTCCCAGAAACAATCACAATTAACAGAACGTCCATACCTGTTAGAAAAGAAGTAAAATATTTAGGTGTGATAATAGATCACACACTCACCATGCTACCCCACATAAAACAAACCGTAAAAACCATCTACTACAAACTAAAAACTATACAGCACCTAAGGCCACTCCTAGAAACTCAAGATTTTAGATCTGTAGTAAATACACTAATCACCCCCCATTTTGACTACTGCAATAGTCTATTAATAGGCCTCCCTCAAAAATACACATACCTTCTTCAAAGAGCTCAAAACATCTGTGCAAAAGTAACAGCCAAAGCACGTATAACAGACCACGTAACCCCAATACTGCTAGAACTACACTGGCTCCCAATCAACAGCCGAATCAGATACAAAACTATCCTAACAACCTTTAAACTCATAAAAGACATAGCCCCCTCACACCTTTCCACACTTCTACAATCACCAAACAAAACTAGATCACACAGACAAAATGAAGCCCACTCTCTTATCACACCAAAAGCCTTCAGGAAGACAAAGAAAACTACCAGCTCCAGAGCATTCACATTCACTGCCCCTACGCTCTGGAACGACCTCCCAATAGACCTTCGTGTCATAAATGACCTCCATCAGTTCAGGAAAGAGCTAAAAACTTACCTCTTTACTGAACACTTTGAAATCCCATATTCCCCAAAACACCTCCATAACCATGATAATACACACATGAACCCCCTTACTCAAAACTAAATAACTCCCCCCCCTGTCTGAATCCCCAAACACACCCCCGATTTACGTAAAAAAAAAGGAAATAAATTCCAAAACATACACAACCACTGTAAATATCCAATGTAAATAAGTTAATGGATGTTTGTATTATTAATACACCTTGAAGTTGAAGTTTTGTTTAATGTAAATAATTATACTCAACCGTTCATTGTAAATAGTTAAATCTAATTGTTCAATGTAAATGTATACATCTGTGTACAGTTGTTAAAATGTTCCTTGTAAACCGCCCTTGATCGCTGGAAGGGGCGGTATAGAAATATATACATAAATAAATAAATAAATAAGGGGTAAGGTGATCAGATTTGCAGATGACCCAAAATTATTCAAAGTTCTTAAAACATAAGAGGATTGTAAAATATTTCAGGAGGACCTTGATAAATTGGAAGACTGGATGTCCAAATGGCAGATGAAATTTAATGTGGACAAGTATAAAGTTATGCACCTGGCAAAGAACAACCCAAAATATGATTACACAGTGCATGGTTCTACTTTAGGAACCACCACCCAGGAAAAAGATTTAGGCATCATTGTGGATAGCACATTGAAACCCTCCACCCAGTGTGGTGGTGAAGAAAGCAAATAGAATGCTAGGAATCATAAGGAAAGGAATGGAGAATAAAACCAAGGATATTATAATGCCTCTGTATCATTCCATAGTGCAACTGCACCTTGAATATTGTGTGCAATTCTGGTCACCATATCTTAAAAATGATATAGTGGAATTATAAAAGGTAAAGAGGAGAGCCACCAAAATAGTAAAGGGGATGTAAAGAGACTCCTATGAGGAAAGACTTAAAAGGTTAAGGCTCTTCAGCTTGGAAAAGAGATGGCTGAGAGGAGATATGATAGAACTCTATAAGTTAATGAATGGAGTGGAACGTATAAACGTAGATCAATTGTTTATGCCATCAAAAAGTAGAAAGACTAGGGGACATGCAATGAAGCTACAATGTAACTCATTTGGAATAATAAGAGAAAATATTTTTTTCACTCAATGGGGCTTGTTTACAAAGATTTAGATGTAAATGGTTACTACAATTTTGCTCGTCTTTCCACTGCCCTGCCTTTTCTTTTAGCGTTTTTTCTTTCCTTCACCTTCATTAGAGTTACCTGTCAATCAATGTACTTGTTCATGTGGGTGGTACCCTAGTGTGCTTTTAAAAATCCTTCCCGCATTTGCGCAGCGTTTTCCCGCCTTTAGCAGAAATGCTGGTAAGGTTTTGCTTTTATTGTCTATCTTCATTGTGTGGTGGGTCCTTCTCTCTAGTTGTGCTCTTTTGTTATAGATTCTTTTTGATTAGCACAACATGGTCCTTTTTAGCTTGCTCTATGTTTTGTCTTCATTTTGGCTCTAAGGTTATGAGCTCACGTTGTTTTTTAATTAGGTGCTCTTCCTTATGTTATTGTCCATGCCCCATTTTCATGAGTGAATGTTTATATCATTTTGGTTGTCCGTGTGTTTCTTATCGCCTTGTCTCTTCCTTTGGTGTTTCTCTTTCTGTCCACTTTTATTAGAGTAACCTGTTAATCATCGTATGTGTTCATGTGGGTGGTTCCCTAATATGCTTTTAAAATCCTTTCTGCATTTGCGCGGCTGTTTCCCGCCTAATGCTGGTAAGGTTTTACTCTCTGCCCTTTACTGTCTGAACTGTGTGGTGACTCCTTATCCTAAGGTTTGCCCCTTTGTTACAGATTCTGTTGTTTCGATAAGCATAACATGGTGGAACCTACCTTTTGTGATATATTTTTTGACGGCTAGTTCTATCTGTTAGTGTTTGGTCCGCTTGTCTCTCTTTTTTTACAGTAATTTTCTTTTTTTACAGTAATTTTGTTTTTGTTTCTATAATAGCTCCTACTCATATTTTCGAATTGAGCAGCAATGTTTTTAATTCACAAAACTTCATTTCTTCCTCTTGCATAATTGGGCACATTGTTTTTGTACATCTAACACCACTGTGGTTGTGCACTCATGCATTTGTCCAGCACGATGTTCTTTTTGGTTGCTCTCGATGTTCATTTTTTACACTGTATGTTATGTACATCTTGCTATTTTGGGACTTTTATATTTGTTTTTGAATGTTCCAACAGCTAGTGCACCTTGCCAATTTAGGGGCATGTTTACTAAACATTCCTAACGTGCGGGGCCGCGGTAGTGTGCCTGTGCCATATAAGGAGTGGGCGGTTCAGGCAGAAAAAAGAAAAAAACCCGACCGTACGTGTGCGCGTCGCGCTAATGTGCGGGTCCCACATTAGCGCGTGGGAAGGCTAAGTGGGGCACTGCTGGGCACATATAGGAACAGAGCTGTAGCACAATGGTGAACACACTAACCAATGGTGTAGGGGCCATGGGTTCAATCCCCCATTATGTGCAAAGAAAAAGGCCAGCTGAGGCACCACCTTAAATGTGTAAAAGTGGTTCAGGAGGCAAAGTAATTTTGTACAGCATAAGGCGGCGCACTGTTCTTTTTGTACAGCATAAGGCGGCGCACTGTTCTTTTTGGGCGGCATAAGGCGGCGCACTGTTCTTTTTGGGCGGCATAAGGCGGCACACTGTTCTTTTTGTACGGCATAAGGCGGCGCACTGTTCTGTTTGGGCGGCACAAGGCGGCGCACTGTTAATTGTGGGCAGCAGGATGCAGCGCGCTGATGGGCACAAGGTGGCGCGCTGATGGTAGTGCAAAGGAACAGAGCCACAGCACAATGGTTAAGACACTGACCAATGGTGCAGGGACCAGGGGTTCAATCCCTCACAATGCCCTGTGAAAAAGGCTAGCTGAGGCAGTATGTTTTATGTTGTGGAGTGCTGTAGGAGACTTTTTAATTTTATTTTGTGATAACTACTAGCAAACGCACTCTCACAGCATGTTAACATAAGGCAGCCCATAAGGCACATGTTACAGTGCACCGTCCGCCAAGGCACCCTAGAATGTCCCCTATAGGGCAGCATGTATGTTGCGACACAGGATAATGTATAGTGCACCCTATATGGATGCCAACCATAAAGTGCCCTATAGGGCGCCCCATAAAGCACCCTCAGAGGCACCTTATGGGTACAGTACGCTGAGGGTGTTATTGCTGGCATCAACATATGTACAGTAAATTAAAAAATGCTTTGGACACCCCTATCACAGAGCCCCATGACCTCTGGCTGCACAGGCAGTGACATAACCATTGGGCTACAGCTCTATATCTGTAAGCAAGCCCCTGGCTGGCTGCAGATAGCCTTCACGTCACCTCACAGACAGTCTGCTGTTGTAAACAGGATAGGGTTAGGCCACCCGTACCCATGATGCACTGCACATGCAAATCAGCTGTCCACAGATGCACACAGGATGGGAAATGCACCCCTAACGCTCCCCGGCCTGGTAGGGGGACGTGTCCGTGTGCACCCACACAGCACCTCGGCCTGGTAGGGTGTCCTGAGTGGGTGGACAAATGGCAAAGAGTAGCTAAACACCATCACATTGTGCGGTTACTGTGCTCATCCTGAGTTTGTGATGTTGCGCCCAGGACCAGGACTACAACACCTTCCATGGCTGAATACGGCCAGGCCAGAGCTCCAAAGCAGCAATAACCTGTGAGTATAGGTAGGTGCTGCATAAACATCTTGGAAAGCTCTGTCTGTCTCAGTTAGTATACACCCACACCCACACCCACACCCACCCCCCCCCCCCCCGATGGCAGCAGTAGTGGACCATCAACCCCAGTCCTGCTGGGAACAGACACCCCACAGGGCAGCTCCACACACATCCATAACACAATATCAGAAAGACATTAGGCCTGAATATTCACAGATGCACCCCACCACCATCTGATATTCTCCTGCAGCAAGCCATCAGCCACTGCACAGCACTCCATCAAGACACATACCATCTGTGCACAGTCTGCTGGTTGGTCCTGATGGAAATGCATGCACCCACAACTGGGATGGCAGCACACACAAGCAGATAAGTCAGTGAAGAGGCCCCAACAGGAAACCCATATATATCACATGAGAGAAACACAATATAGCACTATGGGGGTGCCTAGCCATGCTGCCATCACTGCACACTCAGGGTGAGAGTGATCCCCCAGCAGCACATACAGAGGTCACCCTGTCTGTGTAGGTGGTGGCCGGCCACTACCATGTCCCTGCCAGTGCCCTATGCCCTGTGCAGCTGCATCCTGGTCAGCCCACCCTGTCTGAGATGTACCCATGGTCCCTTGCTACTCATTATGCATATTGGCAGGCCAATACTGGCAACAGTGCTGGCAGTGTGGGCTGTGGAAGGGGCTTGCAGCCACCACACACTGTATATAGACCAGTGTTTCCCAACCCAGTCCTACGGGGCACACCGGCCAGTCAGGTTTTCGGGATATCCCTAATGACTATGCATGAGATATATATGCATTAGAGATATCCTGCCAACCTGACTGGTTTGTGGCCCTCCAGGGCTGGATTTGGAGACCCCTGCCTTACACCTCTGTCATTTAAGATTGTGAGTGGGCAAGGTGCAGATGTCCTAGACATCGAAAGGGTATTTTGGTGGTGGTGAGAATCGAGGAGGAATGTGTCACATTCTATATACCCTTTCGATGTCTAGGACATCTGCACCTTGCCCACTCACAATCTTAAATGACAGAGGTGTAAGGCAGGGGTCTCCAAATCCAGCCCTGGAGGGCCACAAACCAGTCAGGTTGGCAGGATATCTCTAATGCATATATATCTCATGCATAGTCATTAGGGATATCCCGAAAACCTGACTGGCCGGTGTGCCCCGTAGGACTGGGTTGGGAAACACTGGTATAGACAGACACACACCCCCATACCTATGCCAGCAATGTGCTACTATAGAGGAGGTTAGTAGCCCTGCCCACCACACCAGTCCTGGGCACGGTACAGCCATGGATATGGTACACAGTACTGCTGGGGGTCACTCCCCAGTGTGGTTAATGCTGTCAGGGGCCAGACCTGGAGCACGCACCGCAGACATCAGACAGCTTGTTCTGATGGAGCTCAAGAAGCAAACAGTGCTGAACGTAGGACTGTCTATCTGCTGGTACCCACATCAAACGTTTGAGGGCTGTGTACCGTGTACCCAGGTATAGGGTGGCATTGCTAAGGTACGCAGGTGCTAGATCTGGGAGATGCACGCAGGGCCCAATGTCCTGCCTCTCCAGGAGGCATTGGCCAATGGGGCCTGTGGGTGTGGGTGTGTCTGGCCCTGTTGTCTGCTGCTTTACGGCAGAGTTTCCCTACTCCAGTCCTGGTGTTCCAGACACTGTTCGGGTCTTCATGCTGTCCCCTATGAATATGCATGAGCTACATCTGCATACCATGGGGGTGGTGCAGACATATGCAGCACAGGCATCTTTCTTAGGGGAAGCATGGAACCTGAATGGTGTTTGGCCCTCCAGGACTGCATTTGGGAGACTCTGCTCTAGATAATGTGCCTGTTTATGTTGTCTGTGTTTGGTGTGGTAAAATATAGGCGTATTAACCATGCCTATGTTCTCAGCAATAAAGGTTTGTCCTTACTAACACGGTGTAGTTGTGGGAAAAATATGTGGACAGGGTTGGCAGCAGCTGCAGCTGGGATTTGAACCTGTGACCCTCTGGTCTTGGAGGTACTGGCTCTGTCTGCTGCCCCACACTGTGGCCACAGAGATAGTGCAGTCCCTGGAGATGGTAAACCTGGCATGATGGGGTCGCAAACCCTGCTCTGCACATGTTTACTGTGGGCTCATTCACCTTGTCTGGTCACATACGTGCAGATAAACCCCGGAAATGACCACGAAAAACAGGGGCTATACTTTTAGCCAAGCTGGGCAACAGTGCTATTAATGGGCAACCATAGGGAACACTCCCAGGAAAGCTCCAAAGATGGCAATTAGTTTTGGTGGAGTCTCCGCTCCGTAGACCCTTCCAAAATTCATTTCTTTTTTCTGGAGCTTTCCTGGGTGTGGTTTTTATATTTGCCCATTACTATAACTGTTCCCCAGCTGAATTACTATTTTTAATATTTTTGTTGTGGTCATTTTCTATTTTTTATTTGCACTTTTCTGCTGTGCACATGTATCACACTGCTTACGTTTTGCAGGTTTCCCCGGTTTTCCTGTACATTGCTGACGGAAATGGTTTCTCTTCCCTTTAACTGCCCTCTACCGCGAGTGTTTCACTCGCGCTATTTTTTCCTTGTAAATTCGGGCCCGATAATGTGCGGGGAGCCTCTCCCCTCCCCTTCCCCGCCCATTGACCCCGTCTCTCTCCGCCCCTCGGGAGCCTTCCTCCGCCCTCCGTTAGCCGTTCCATGCCTCTATCGGACATTTGCGGGCCCGTACTTGTGCGGGGCCCGTTAGTGTGTCGTGCACATGCGCGGGGGTTCATCGCACGTGTGCGGGGCGTTTAAGAGCGTTTAGAAGCGTTTAAGTTCCGCTTTTCCGTGCGCTATTGTGCGGCGCGCACTTTTGCGGTTTTTAGTAAACATCCCCCTTAGTTTTTTATTTTCTGCTGCAGTTTTTATTTTTATTTTTATATTTATTTTTAGTAGTTCTTCACCCCCTTGCCAAATGCTATGTGTGACAATTAGTTATTGTTTTAGAATGTGCTTTGGTATGTTATCTTTCTATATTTATTTCACATTTCTACATTTGCTCTTCTCCCAATAAGCATTTATTTTGTTTTATTTTATTGAGTGGAATGTTTACTAAAAACCGCACAATTGCACGCCGCACAATAGCGCACTAAAAGCAGCACTTAAGTGCTCTTAAGTGCCCCGCACACGTGCGATGAACCTCCGCGCAGGTGCGCGACACACTAATGGGCCCCGCACAAGTACGGGCCCGCAAATGTCCGATAGAGGCGTGGAAAGGCTAATGGAGGGCGGAGGAAGGCTCCTGAGGGGCGGAGAGACGGGGTCAATGGGCGGGGAAGGGGAGGGGAGAGGCTCCCCGCACATTATCGGGGCCAAATTTCAAAGCAAAAATACCGCGAGTGAAACACTCGCGGTAGAGGGCAATTAAAGGGAAGAGAAACCATTTCCGTCAGCAATGTACAGCAAAACCGGGGAAACCTACAAAACGTGAGCAGTGTGATACATGTGCACAGAACAAAAGTGCAAATACAAACCAAAATGACCCCAACGAAAATGTTTAAAAATTATAATTCAGCTGGGCAATAGTTCTAGCAATGGGCAAAAATAAAAAAACACACCCAGGAAAGCTACAAAAAAAGAAATGAATTTTGGAAGGGTCTACGGAGCGGAGACCCTTCCAAAAATCATTTCCCTTTTGTGGAGCTTTCCTGGGTGTCTTTTGTTATGTGTGCCCATGAATATCACTGTTGGCCAGCTTGGTTAGATTTTCTCACCCTTTTTCCGCGGTCATTTGCGGGTTTTATTTGCACTTTTGTCACCAGACACGGTGAATGAGCCCACAGTAAAAATGTGCAGAGCAGGGCTCCCTACTCTTTTGGTCAGGTTTCCTATCTCCAGGGACTGCACTGTCTCTGTGGCCACAGTGTGGTGCAGCAGACAGAGCCAGTACCTATAGGACCAGAGAGTCACAGGTTCAAATCCCAGCTGTGGCACCCACCAGCCCAATCCCCACATTTTACCCACCACTAAACAGAGATAGTAAAGACACCCCTTTATTGCAGAGTACAGAAGCATGGTGCAAACAGCCATATTTTACCCTACACCACTCACACACCATGACAATGGGCATTACCTACAGCCAAGTCCCCCAAATGCAGTCCAGGAGTGCCACAACTCAATCAGGCCATATGCTTTTACCAAGATAAGGACATGCCAGCATGTTGGCGTAGGACAGGTGGTGGGGGGGCAGTGGCTGCTAGCCACCGAAGACAGTGGCCTATCCATGTGCAGGCTGGCACTGTCCACTGCAACAGACAGGCCATATCGGATGTACAGTCATGGACTTCCCAGGGAATCTAGTCCATCTGTGGCAACATGGTGGTGCAGTGCACACAGACAGTGTGTGCAACAATAGAAGGTCAAAGGTTCAAAACCCAGCTGGGGCTACTGCCAATCCTATCCACATATTTTTTAACACAACTAAACCGTGATAGTACGGACAAACCAGGATTGCTGGGGACATACGCATTGGTATTACGCCTATCTTTTTGCACACCGATCACAGACACCATGAACAGGGGCATTACTTAGAGCAGAGTCTCCCAAATGCAGTCCTGGAGGACCACACACCATTCCGGCTCCTTGCTGCCGCTAATACAAATGCCTGTGCTGCATATCTATGCACCACCCCCATGGCATGTAGATGTAGCTCATGCATATTCATGAGGGACTGCAGGGAAACCCAAACAGTGGTAGGCACACCAGGACTGGAGTTGGGAAACTCTGCCGTAAAGCAACATCCAACAGAGGCGAACATACCCACACCCACAGGCCCCATTGGCCAATGCCTCCTGGAGAGGCAGGACATTGTGCCCTGGGTGCATCTCACAATACTAGCACCTGCATACCTTAGCAATGCCACCCTACACCTGGGTATTCGGCGGACAGCTCTCAAACCTTTGCTATGTGTACTGGCAGGTAGACTGTCCTACTTAAAGCACATTTGGCTCTTTGATCTCCAACATAAAAATCTGTCTGATGTCTGCGGTGCGTGCTTCAGGTCTGGTCTCTGACAGTGTTTACCACCCTGGGGAGTGACCCCCAACAGTACTGCGTAGCATATCCATGCCTGTACTGTGCCCAGGACTGGTGTGGTGGGCAAGGCTGATAAACCCCTCTATAGTGGCACAATGCTGGCATACGTGTGGGAGTGTGTGTCTGTCTATACAGTGTGTGTTGACTGCAAACACCTTCCACGGCCCACACTGCCAGCACTGTTGCCAGTATTGGCCTGACAATGTGCATAATGAGCAGCAAGGTACCATGGGTATAGCTCAGACAGGGTGTGCTGGCCAGGATGCATCTGCACAGGGCATAGGGCACTGGCAGGGACATTGTAGTGGCCGGACACCACCTACACAGACAGGGTGACCTCTGTATGTGCTGCTGGGGGTACACTCCACCCTGACTGTGCAGTGATGCCAGCATGGCTAGGCACCCCCATAGTGCTTTATAGTATTTCTCTCATATGATATGTATGGGTTTCCTTGTGGGGCCCAGTCACTGACTTATCTGCTTGTGTGTGTTGCCATCCCAGTTCTGGGTGCATGCATTTCCACCAGGACTAGCTAGCAGACTGTTCTCAGCTGGTATGTGGCTTGATGGAGTGCTGTGCAGCAGCTGAAGGCCTGCTGCAGGAGAATATCAGATAGTGGTGGGGTGCAGCTTAGCATATCCTGGCCTAATGTCTGTCTGATATTGTGTTATGGATGTGTATAGGGCTGCTTTGGATGCCCTGTAGGGTGTCTGTTCCCCAGCAGGACAGGGGTTGATGGTCCACTCTACTGCTACCATTGCAGGCTGGTAGAGTGTGGATCTGTTGATAGGGGACCCTGTTTTTCACCCACAGCCTGGGGGGAATGGTGGTACATAGCCCACCTAGGGGGCCATAAGGTGTTCCACTGAGTGACACAGACAGAGTAATCCAGGGTGTTTCTGCAGGAACTACCTCTCTCTCAGATTACTACTGCTTTGGAGCTCCGGCATGGCCTCTGTCAGCCATGGCAGGTGTTGTGGACCTGGTCCTGGGCGCATCACCGCATCCTCAGGGTGAGCACTGTACCCGCACGATGTGAGGGTGTGTAGCTACTCTGTGCCAGTAGCACACCCGGTCAGTACCCCCCTATCAGGTCGGGGAGCTGTTGGGGTGCATTCCCCATCTTGTGTTCATCTGTGGTCAGCTGATTTGCATGTGCAGTGCATCATGGGTATGGGTGGCCTAACCCTATCCTGGTTCCCACAGAAGACTGTCTGTGTGGTGACGTGACGGCTCTCTGCAGCCAGCCAGGGGCTTGCTGGCAGCTATAGTGCTGTAGCCCAATGGTTACGTCACTGCCTATGAAGCCAGAGGTCATGGGGTCAAACTCACAGTGGGGTTCTTTTAGAGGGTTGTTCAATGTTTTTTTTAACTGTCATGTACATATGTTGTTGCCGGCAAAAACACCCTCAGCGTACTGTACCCATAAGGTGCCTCTGAGGGTGCTTTATAGGGCGCCCTATAGGGCACCTTATGGTTGCCGTCCATATAAGGTGCACTATACATTACCCTGTACCGCAACATATATGGGGCCCTATAGGGGACATTCTAGGGTGCCTTGGCAGACAGTGAACGTTAACATGTGCCTTATGGGTGCCTTATGTTAACACGCTTTGTGAGTGTGTTTGCTAGTAGTGTTAACTGAGATAAAAAAACTAACCTGCCCCCTACAGCACTCATCCCCATAATACATAATGCCTCTGTGAGCCTTCTTCATTGGGCACCTTGGGGGATTGGACTCATGGCCCCTGCACCATTGGTCAGTGTTGTAACCATTGTGCTGTGGCTCTGTTCCTGTGCGTGCCCATCAGCGCGCCACTTCTGCCGGCCACTATTACAGTGCCTCCTAAAACATTAGTGCGCAGCCTTATGCCCATCAGCGCGCTGCCTTATGCTGACCATTCGTTATATGCCCCCAAAATACTGCCTCAGTGAGCCCGAGCCCTGTGGGGGATTGAACCCCTGCTCCCTGCACTATTGGTCGGTGTCTTCACCATTGTGCTGTGGCTCTGTTCTTGTGCTTGTACATCGGCGCGCCACCTTCTGCCGCACAAAATTAGGCTCCCTCCTAAAACAATCCTCCCCATAATAGGTACTGCCTGAGCCAGCCTTGTTCATTGCACCCAGTGGGGGTTCGAACCCGTGGCCCCTGCACCATTGCTCAGTGTCTTCACGGTTGTATTACGGCTCTGTTCACTTGTGTGCCCAGCAGCGCGACACTTAGCCTTCCCACGCGCTAATACGGACCCCGCACAGCTGCGCGACGCGCACAAGTATGGTCGCTTTCTCCCGTTTTTTTTTCTATTTACTGGCAGAGCCGCCCACTCCTTATATGGCACACGCACACTAACGGGGACCCGCACAATTTCAGAGTTTAGTAAACAGACCCCTGAGTCTCTTATCAGTGTATGCACATTATTTATATATGCTCTATGTATTTTTATGGCTAGCTGTCTGTGTCATCCCCCCTTTTTTCTATCTTACAGCTGTTTGCATAGCATGAATTTATCTATTTATGTTCTGTTTGTCAGCATTTTAGTTTTTTCTAAGATCCATCTGTTTCCATTTGATTCTTTTTAATTTTGTTTTATTCAATGCAGATTGGGAAGAGTGGCTTGTTCCACATCTCATATTTTGTTCTACTTTGTGTGGTAAAGTATATGTCAAGTTTTTTATACATATTGACACACACATATTTGTTTTTACTAATTGTTTTTATGCTTGTTGTTAAATAAGTTTTATTATGTATGAATGTATGTATGTATAATTTTATGTTTTATGTTCGCTTTTTAGACCCCTGAAGAAGGCCTCTGGCCGAAACTGTTTAGTTGGGTCTACCAAATAAAGTTGTTCCGCTACTCTATCTGTGTCAGGCCGTGGTTTTTGGTGGTCCACTTTTGCTCTTTTTTTTTTTGTAATTGTGATTATCTTAAAGCAGCTAAACAGTTAGAGGTGTTGGTGAAAGCCAGAAGGCTGTTTACGTGTATAGTCAGAGAAATGGACCACAGAAAACACCCACAAACAGCAACAGAAGCGAGGGACATCTTGAACAATTTTCAGAAGACTGTGTTCGTGAGAAACTAGCTCAACTTAAAGTAGATAAAGCGATAGGACCGGATGGGATACACCCTAGAATACTGAGGGAACTTGGGGACGACTGACCTTTTCAATGTAACATTGGAGTCAGGAGTGGTGCCAAAGGACTGGAGAGAGGCTCATGTGGTGCCTTTACACAAAAGCATAAGTAAGGATGTGGTTGAAAACTACAGGCTAGTTAGTTTAACTTCGGTGGTGAGTAAATTATTGGAATCGCTGCTGAAAGAGAAAATAGTGAGGTTTCTGGAGTCCAGCGGATTACAGGATCCGAGGCAGCATGGATTCACCAGAGGCAGGTCTTGTCAGACAAATCTGATTGATTTCTTCGACTGGTTGACCAGGGAGTTGGACTGAGGCAGAGCCCTAGATGTCATGTATTTAGATTTCAGTAAAGCCTTTGACACTGTTCCTCACAGGCGACTTATAAACAAACTGAGCACCCTAGGGATAGACCCTAAAGTTACTGCTTGGGTTAGAAATTGGTTGGGTGGGAGGCGACAAAGAGTACAGGTAAATGGAGCTCACTCTGAGGAGAAGGATGTTACCAGTGGTGTGCCCCAGGGATCTGTCCTTAGTCCGATTCTTTTTAACATCTTTGTTAGTGATATAGCGAAAGGGCTGTCGGGTAAGGTTTTCTTTTTTGCGGATGATACCAAAATATGCAATAGAGTAGACACCCAGGAAGGTATAGATAACATGAGGAGGGATCTAGCTAAGCTTGAAGAATGATCTAGAATTTGTCATCTGAGATTTAATGTTAAAAAATGCAAGATCATGCATTTGGGCTGCAGCAATCCAAGAGAGCAATATAGTATAGGGGGTGAAGTACTTTTGTCCACTAAAGAGCGGGACCTGGGCGTGGTTGTGTCTGATGATCTTAAAGTAGCTAAACAGGTAGAAAAGGCGACCACAAAAGCTAGAAGGATGCTTGGGTGCATACAGAGAGGAATGGCTAGCAGAGAAAAGGAGGTGATAGTGCCTCTGTATAAGTCTTTGGTGCAACCTCATTTGGAGTATAGTGTGCAATTCTGGAGACCACACCTTCAAAAGGATGTGAACAGGGTGGAGTCGGTGAAGAGGGTGGCTACTAAAATGGTTAGTGGTCTTCATTATAAAGCATATGAGGACAGACTTAAGGATCTTAATAGGTACACCTTAGAGGAAAGGCAGGATAGAGGTGATATGATTGAGATGTTTAAATACCTCCATGGCATAAATGTTCAGGGGGAGAGCCTCTTTCAATTGAAAGCAAGTTCAGCTATGAGGGGACATGGGATGAAGGTGAAGGGGGATAGATTCAGGAGTGATTTGCGGCAATATTTCTTTACGGAAAGAGTGGTGGATCTGTGGAATAGTCTCCCAGTGGAGGTGGTAGAGATGAGGACAGCAACTGAATTCAAAAAAGCATGGGACAAACACAGAAACTCCAACAAGGCCAGTGCCGCTCACGGAACATCTTTGAAGCGCTTCCGCCCCTTTGATAAAGAAGAAATTTGAGAGAATGTCCTCCCACTCCTCAACAATACAGCAGACAACCTAGATGCTCTGGTATCCAACTGGGACGATAGCCTCAAATCCGTCACCTGCATCCCAGCCACAGACAAAAAATCAAAGAAACGAGAACATGCACCATGGTATACTAAAGAGCTCCGAGCATCACTCCTGTACCTGCGCAAGCTCGAGAGACAATGGCGTCAAGCACGCTCCACTGAAGCACAAAGTAATTACAATGCTTACTTAGTACACCGAGATGAATTAATGAAGAAGCGGAAACAATATCATACAGACATCTTGAAGCGATCATTAAACAAGCCCCAAGACTTGTTCAATATCGTAAAATCTCTTACAAGAGAACCACCTTCAGACCAATCACATATGCCACAGCCACAGGCATACTCTGACTACCTACAATCAAAAATGATCCAGACCAGTGTAACCTCAAGCCCCACAGACAACACCCTACCGCATAATCTGTCTCAACCATCGCCACTATCCAAATTTGACAAAGTATCGCACAGAGAGATTGAAGACACTATCGCTGCAATCAACCCCACCACCGCGCCCAACGACCCATGCCCAGTTATCTGGATAAAGGAGTTACGCTGTGACTTAAGCCAATATCTGAGCAAGTTAGTAAATCAATCTTTTACAATGGGATCATTCCCACAGAGCCTGAAACAAACATCAATCAGACCACTACTGAAGAATAACAGGCTGGACCCAGCGAAAGTGGAGTCATACAGGCCAATTTCAAGTATCCCCATGCTTGCCAAAGTAATTGAAAAGATGGTACAGAGTCAAATTCAACAGCATATTGACACTGAAGCCCCACTAGACCCATCCCAACATGGGTTCAGAGAAGCACACGGGGTGGAAACCCTCCTCACCACCCTATTCAACAACCTAGTCTCTGGAACTGACAACATTCACCAAGGATTTGCTCTCATTTTCCTGGACATCGCAGCTGCCTTTGACTCGGTGAGCCACGAGATCCTCATACAATGCCTCAACGAGAAAGGAATACAAGGAACTGCTCTAGATTGGTGCAAATCCTACTTGACTAATAGGTGGTAACATGTGAGGTCTGACACCACGACCTCAGAGCCATTTTTGCAAGACCAGGGGGTGCCACAGGATCGTCACTATCTGCATTGATGTTTAACATCTATATGCAGCCCATATGCACCCTAGTACGCTCGTTCAAGGTCAACTGTCTGGCCTACGCAGATGATATCTTGCTATACATCCCATTCAGGACCGACCGACCAGACTTCTCCCCTTTAACAAGATGTTTTGAAGCAGTAACAGACTGGCTCATTATGCAAAATCTACGAATCAATTACAGCAAAACAGATGTCGAGGACCAGGACTTCACTCCACCACCCTCTTTAAAAATCAGCAATACAGAACTGAAAACCAAGCCCACAATCCGCTACTTTGGCGTTACCCTGGACCAACAGCTAGACTTGAAAACCCATATAAGAAACATCGTGAAAACAATATATCTGAAAATAAGGACCTTAAAACATCTACGACCACTACTCGACCTCAGCGACTATCGATCAATCTATCAAGCCTTAATATTACCACATTTTGACTACGCCAACATAATTCTGCATGGTCTCCCTCAGGCAACACTAGCCCCGCTCCAGCTTGCAATGAACACTGCTGCGAGAGTACTAACAGGAGCTTCACGGAGGGATCATATAACTCCAGTCTTGATGAACCTCCATTGGTTACCTATTCAAGCAAGAACCCACTACAAAGTACTAACCCTGACCTTCAAAGCCTTGAACAACCAGACCCCCACAGCCATCGGCAAGATGATACACAGCGTACCACATAACAGAAACAGAAGACCCACAATGCAAAACACCCTAGAGGTCCCAAAAGCAATGACGAAATGCACAAAAGCAACAACGAATAGGGCCTTCACGATTTACGCACCTAGAGCCTGGAATGCCCTCCCCATATATATCCGAAACATCACTGACCTAACCCATTTCAGAAAGGCATTAAAGCATCATCTGTTTACTAGATACTACCCCGAAACCAGCCTTAGTAAACAAGCATGGAGCACCTTAGCCAATCACCCAATGCACTCGGTTAATCAGACCCAGCATGAAAAAGGATAATCAGCTTGGTCTCCCTAACGGTACACCCTGAAATAGAATTTAGGCATCCAGCGTAAATAAGATGTAGATAGATCCTGTCTGAAAGTAGGTACCAGTGTAAATATGATGTAGATAGTTTCCCCCAGTTATATCCAAGTTGATCATCCCGTTAATTGTAAATACAACGCAGCGGGCCTGCCTTGTATAGTTGATGTTGAATGTAAACCGCACTGATCTAAATAGCGTGGTATAGAAGAAATGTTAAATAAATAAACATAGGTCTCTAAAGGAAAAAAGGGGACTGTTGTAGTTGTTGATATGGAAGAACAGACTAGAAAGGCCATATGGTCTTTTTCTGTCGTCATATTTCTATGTTTCTATGTTTCTAAATGGTCAGCAGAAAAAAGCAGGTACTAGTGCCTCTATATAAGTCTCTGGTGCGACCGCATTTGGAGTATTGTGTGCAATTCTGTAAACCACACCTTCAAAAGGATATAAACAGGATGGAGTTGGTGCAGAGGGTGGCTAGTGGTCTTTGTTATAAAGTATACAAAGACAGACAAAGATCTTAATATGTATGCCTATGTTAGAGCAGTGATTCTCAAGCCAGTCCTTTTGGACCCCTAGTCCAATTGGGTTTTAAGGGTATCCATAGTGAATATGCATGAGATCTGCATACAATGGAAGTAGCACGTGCAGATCTATCTCATGCATATTCGTTGTGGATATCCTAAAAACCTGACTGGCCTGGGGGTTCCAGAGTACTGGGTTGAGAACCACTGCATTAGAGAAAAGGCGGGATAGAGGAGATATGATAAAGACTTTAAATGCCTCCGTGGCATAAATGCACAAGAGGAGAGCCTCCTTCGATTGAAAGCAAACTCTGCTATGAGTAGGACATAGGATGAGGATGAAAGGGAATAGACTCAGAAGTAATAGTCGGAAATATTTCTTTACAGAAAGAGTAGTAGATGCATGGGATAGTCTCCCAGTGAGGTGGTAGAAACGAGGATGGTATCTGAATTCAAAAAACCATGGGGCAAATACAAAAGATCTCTTAAAGAAAAAAAAGGACTATTATAGTTTATATGGAACGCTTTAAGAAAAGTGGAAGGAAGTCCAAAAAACTGCCAGCATGGTTTAAAGGTGAGGTCAGAGAGGCTGTTGTTTCCAAGAAAGCATCTTTCAGAAAATGTAAAAAAGAGCCAAACGATGAAACCTGGAAACAGCACAAGCACTGGCAGGTCAAATGCAAGGCATTGATAAAGAAGGCAAAGAGAGAATTTGAGAAGAAGCTTGCTGCGGAAGCAAAAACACGAAATAAAGATTTTTTCAAGTACATTCATAGCAAAAAACCTGTGAGAGAGTCAGTTGGACCATTAGATGATAGAGGAGTTAAAGGGGCACTAAGAGGCGACAAGGCGATAGCGGAGAGACTGAATTAATTCTTTGCTTCGGTGTTTACTGAGGAAGATGTAGGGATGTTACCCATGACTGAAGTGGTATTTAAAGATGTGGAAGAATTGAAGGAAATAGATACATCGGGAAGATGTATTACAACTATTAGATAAACTGAAGAGTAGCAAATCACCTGGGCCGGATGGTATACATCCAAGGGTGTTGAAAGAACTGAAATATGAGATTGCAGACCTGCTATTAGTAATCTGTGAACTATCATTAAAATCATCTCTAATACCTGAAGATTGGCGGATCGCCAATGTAACACCAATTTTTAAAAAGGGCTCGAGGGGTGATCCGGGAAACTACAGATCGGTGAGCCTCACGTCAGTACCGGAAAAATGGTAGAAACCATCATAAAGAATAAAATTACTCAGCATGTAGATAGTGATGGCCTAATGGGAGACAGCCAACATGGCTTTAGACAAGGAAGATCTTGTCTTACTAATCTGTTATGTTTTTTTGAAAGTGTGAATAAACAGGTGGACAAAGGTGAGTCAGTTGATATAGTGTATCTCGACTTTCAGAAAGCCTTTGACAAGGTCCCTCATCAGAGACTTTTGGCAAAATTAAAGAGTCATGGGATAGGAGGCAGTGTATTGCTGTGGATCAGGAACTGGTTAAAAGATAGAAAGCAGAGGGTTGGGCTAAATGGCCAATTTTCCCAATGGAGAAAGGTGAATAGTAGTGTACCCCAGGGATCTGTGCTGGATCCGCTGCTTTTTGACATATTCACAAATGACCTGGAAAGTGGAATAATGAGTGAGGTTATCAAATTTGCAGATGACACAAAACTATTTAAAGTTGTTAAAACCCAAGAGGATTGTGAAAAATTGCAAGAGGATCTTGATAAATTGGAAGACTGGGCATCAAAATGGCAGATGAAATTTAATGTGGACAAGTGCAAAGTTATGCACCTAGGGAAGAACAAACCAAACTATGGTTACACGATGCAAGGTTCCACATTAGGAACCACCACCCAGGAAAAAGATTTAGGCGTCATTGTGGATAACATGTTAAAACCCTCGGCCCAGTGTGCAGCGGCAGCCAAGAGAGCAAATAGAATGCTAGGTATGATAAGGAAAGGAATGGAAAATAAAACAAAAGATATTATAAAGCCTCTATACCGTTCCATGGTGAGACCGCACCTTGAATATTGTGTGCAATTCTGGTCGCCGTATCTTAAAAAGGATATAGCGTTATTAGAAAAGGTTCAGAGAAGAGCCACCAAAATGGTAAAGGGGATGGAAGGATACTCCTATGAAGAAAGGCTAAAAAGGTTAGGGCTCTTTAACCTGGAAAAGAGACGGCTGAGGGGAGATATGATAGAAGTCTATAAATTAATGAACGGAGTGGAACAGGTAAACGTAGATCGACTGTTTACATTATCAGAATATAGAAGGCTAGGGGACATGCAATGAAGCTACAGGGTAAACTATTTAAGACTAATAAAAGAAAATATTTTTTCACTCAACGTGTAATCAAACTCTGGAATTTGTTACCGGAGGATGTAGTAAAGGCTGTTAGTTTAGCTGGGTTTAAAAAAGGTTTGGACAAGTTTCTGGAGGAAAGGTCCATAAACCATTGGTCCCTCGGTCCATAAACCAAGGGACCCAGGATATCAATGCTTGACCTAGTACAAGCATTGCAGAACCTGTGTCTTTTGGGGAAACTGCTAGGTACGTATGACCTAGATTGGCCACTGTTGGAAACAGGATACTGGGCTTGATGGACCTTGGTCTGACCCAGTATGGCATATCTTATGTTCTTATGGAAGGGCAGACTAAATAGACCATCTTCTGCCATCATGTTTCTATGTTATTATTAGTGTAGCTGGGTTTAAAAAAAGGTTTGGATAAGTTGCTGGAGGAAAGGTCCATTAACCATTAGTAAAGAGGACCCGGGAAATCCACTGTTTACTCAGGACAAGCATTGTGGAACCTATGTATGTTTTTGGGAACCTGCCAGGTATTTGTGACCTGGATTGGCTATTGTTAGAAACAGAATACTGAGCTTGAACTTCAGTCTGACCCGATATGGCATTTCTTATGTTCTTATGAGGTTTCAGGTAAATAAAAAAACCGTACTGGCTGATCTTGAAGCACTGACCTTCGGGTTAGAAGGTAGACAACTTTTTGATGTGCCATCATGCTTCTGGCTCTAGCCAGCCTGCTGTATTGCTGGTATTCTTCTTTCCTGCTTCCTGATTGGCCCAAAGTTTGTCTGGTCTGGACATCTATGCAAAATGCTAACTGGAATTTTTGCATTAGGCATCTATTGACTCATACTGTAGAGATTTACTCCAAAGATTTTTCTTTTGCCAGAACTTCGGTGAAACCAATTAAAGACTTGTAGCCTGAGGAGAGTATATTACTGTGCTGAGGCTGTTGCCTAAGGCAAAAAGTTGTGCTGGCTAAGATTTGTAGCCTGAAAGAAGTGTCTCATTTGCTAAGGCATTTGCCTAGCAAGACTGTTATTATTACTTTTGAAGTTGAATGGCTTAAAATAGGCTTTAAGGCTCCTGGAAGCTATTTTTATGTATTTAAAAATGTTATGAAACTTTATAAAAAATTAATTGAAGTATTTAGTGACTGTGCTTATAAAAGGGAGGTTTTTTAGGCCTGTGATGGTAAAGAGCAATGAGTTCCCCTTCAGGTCCGCAATTGCTGTATTGGCAGACACTGTTGTAAGTTACTGAGGCCTTTTTCTCTCATTTAAAAATTAGATTTAAGTATATCTGGTGAGAGGGTTTGCTCGGGAGATGGAATTCTGTATTTGTAGTGAGGGATTGAATATGGTTCCCCTTCAAAAGTAGAAAGTTGGTATTTTAGGACTTGATAGTTTTGTGGAATAGAGTTTTTTAGGTCTGGTATTGTATTTCCCTAGTGTGGATGTTTTCTGTGTTGGCATGTGCAAAACTAACCCAGTTGGAGAAACTGCTCTGAGGAAAGGGGCATTTTAGAAGGAAAGTCCAAGTGCAATCTGGGACATCTAAGCCAGAATGGCTGAAAAAAAAGAAGGCACGTTCAGGTATAGACAGGTTTTCACAAATGTGGAAATGTTCAATATTGACGTCTGCAGGGACATCTACATAGACATTCCCAGAATAGTATTTCATAACCTGGACATCTAGGAATAGCCTAATGGTTAGAGTTGTGAGTTAGGACCAGGGTTCAAATCTCACCGCTGCTATCATTGTGATTGTGCTGAGTCCTTGGGATGATGGAGCGCTATCTTCTCTACACCCTCTGAATGTTTTTCAGCCAAAAAGAGCACGTTCCTGATGCTTATTCATGCCTGGAGCAAGCCTTAACTTAGATGCAGCTCCCAACGCCCAGGATGTTTCTGAGATCAGGCAGTGATTTTCCAGATTCCTAGGAATGCCCCAGCCACACCCCCGTTTAGACTTGGATATCCTCATGCTGGGGACTTCCACAGAACTGGCTTCTAAAATGACTCTGGAAATGTATCTGTGCTTTGGATGTCTCTATGCCCTTTTTCAGATGTCCAGAGCATGAATAGGGCTTTCAAAATAACCCCCATAGTGTCACTGAAAATTCTTACAGACTACCTCAGCACTATCTACTAGTGCTATGGGAAGGTGAGGGCAGTGTGTGGGTGTTTCCCCAGTTACCGGGAGAATGGCGATATTCAGTCCGCTATTCTGAAAACTATCTGTATAGCTTTAGGACAGCTGAAAAGCTGTTCTAAAATTATCTGGATAACTATCCAGATAGTGGATTGAATATTGCCGCTATAGAGAGCACCTCTGGATATGATTATTTTATTTAAGCACTGCACCTTGACCGCATATTGACCTGTAAATTAATCCTTTGGAACTATCATACTTTAGACAGGCTTTAGTTCTTACCTACAAATAAAAAACATTTCCTACAGTAAAAAGTATTGAATCTTATCAATGCTGTTATGCAGAAACCGATAGAGCACCTTCTATTAGTCTAACTTTGTAAATGGACATTTTATTTCCTCTTTCTTATCATCACTTATCTACTGTGGATATATAATTTCTACTTTCACACAAACCAATGTTGAAACCCTGAACTAGGGCCCAGCACTAAAGCTCTAGTTTCCTCATGCAGGTTTAGCGCAGACATTTTGCGCAGTGATATTGTAAGCAAACAGCATGCACATTAGCTCTAAAACTCTGTGTTAAGCCAGGAGGCCAAACTAGGCACATGCACATAAGCGTCTACATTAGCAGCACCTATATCCTGTGTAGAAAAAGGCACTTGCGAGCATGGGCTGGATTGCTATCTGGCATACAATAATATTATTCTGAGCAGAAGTTTTGCTCAGAATAAAGTTGCTGTTTATGCAGCGCAGCAATCCAGCACAGACACATAACATTATTGCAGTATGCTTCTCCTGTCATTTTTTCTCAGCAGTCTCTTCAGCAAAGCTAGAAGAAGGTTGCAGGGGCTGTATGCTGAAGAAACAGGCATAAATTCTTCACCAGCACTGATAACAGACCTTGAGCTAACCCTTAACACCTTCTTAGACCTCACCTGAAAGTCTCATGATAAGTTCAGCCTTCTGGTCTTCTGTGGACGTCACTGCATCTGCACTGCATAGCTAATTGCTTCATTACCATGCTTCTCCATGGATTTAAATGCTCAGGGCTGACATTAGGGCAGGAATCTGTGCAGTGCTCTGCCTGCTTTAGGGGTATGTTTACAAGGCAGCAGTAGCGGCTGCTGTGTAGTATTGGAGATGCGGCCCCATATCACACGGAAGCCGCTACCGCTGCTTAGTAAACATACCCCTTAGATTCCTTCTGGCATTCTGCGCCAACACGAGGACAGAAAATTTGGTCTAAACACTGCGCAGATGCCTAGATGTTTCTGCATCTCCCCTGACAGTCAGTTATGTATGATTACTCTGCTTTTTTTTAGAATGATTGCATTCAAAATCAATAAGCATTATTTGAATTCAACTACATTTCTTTGAAATGTCACATTTTATGAAAAAATGTGTTCTACAAATTTTCATCACTCATGGGTCAATGTACTATACATTTTCCCATTTTTTAATGGAAAAAATGGTAAATATACATAGGGGGACTTACTTAGGGGTTCTAAATAAATGTGTCCTAGCAGTCATGAGAGCATCAAAGTAACTGTAAGCCTTGCTTTGTTGATATTGTGTATGATTTCTCTTTTCAAACAAACACATACACTATCATACTTTTAAAAGGTTTCTGCAAAGACGCCTCATACTATAAGTGACAAACACCTTGGCAGTAGTTAAATAATAGATGGAAATTCATACGATGCCTAGCCAAAAGCAAAGCCTTGCTGACCTTGTATAAGAATCCCACAGCGATCACACAGCCTATCATTTGTGCATATTTATAATGCTAGCTCTCCAGGGATTTTCTTAAAAATTTGCTCTGGCTACTATAGGATTTTATCTCCAACAGACATTTATGCTTCTAAGGTATTCAGTGCTCAAGGCTTGACAATGGAAGACAAGCTTGTTGTTATTCCTTAGTTATCTTGAAGCAGGAGCTGACAGTAACCTTTCTCATGCATCTTTCTGTGATGCAAGCACTGAAGCTTAAAGGTCTTTTTGCTTCTAGTGACAGCTCTTTAGTATATATTCACACGGTATCTCTCATGCTGTGCTAACTCAAAGCCTAACAGAGAGTCCTTAGCTTAGTTGTGTTCATTTATTTTGTTTTATAAGCAGTTATGACAGGTGGCATGTGAATGCACCAGAACATCGAAAGGATTTTTTTAAAAATTATTGTAAACCATTTTAAATGGCAATTGGTCATGAAAAAGGTATATAAATATTTTTAAATAACTAAATATGCAAACTCAGCTTTATTAATTCAATTCAAGTCATCGGATTTGGTGTATAATGAATTATTAGTTTTTTTAATTATTTGTACGTTTCAAAACCACAAAAAACAGAGTTCATCATCTGAAATAACAGGTGCCTAGGAAATAAATACCATGCTAACAAAAAGGCCAGAAAAGGATGCTATTCTTCCAATTGAGGAGAGCAATATGGATCATGTAATGATAAAAAAAATAATGAAAGGTATACCGAACAATTTTATAGAAAGTGGAAATTTAATTAGAAGCAGGTCAATATTCAGACCACAATCAAAGTTATATTTAAATACTGGTCACAGCAGTTAAAAGAATATATATATTCTGTGTCACTATTTGGAAAGGGGACTGTTGTAGTGGTTGATATGGAAGGGCAGACTAGATAGGCCATGTGGTCTTTTTCTGCCATCGCGTTTCTATGTTTCTATGAATATATGTGTGGTGTGCAAACCAAAACAATCAACCTAAGTAAGATATTTCAAACTTTTCTTGTATATATAACAGATGGTTGGGACTGCATAAATGAAAGAAGAAAAAACACTCTTTTACAGAGGGAAAAAGATCTCAGTTGTTTAACTAGGAACACTTAATGCACACGACCACCATCATTGGCCAGAAAAAAACTCATAATAAAATTGCATTATTCTTAATTTTTTTAAAAGGTGGCATGTCAATTTTCCAATCCTTATGTGCTCAAAAGATGCAAATATAAAAGTTTTGTTCTTAAGTCTATCTTAGCAGTCACAACAATCTGACAATGAGCAAAAGAAAATCACTAATTCATAACTCATATAACTCACAGAACTCACTGTATACTTATCTGATGTCAGAACCTGCATCAAACAAAGAACAGCAACAAATAGATCCTGCAACCAGCAGCACTTAATAACTGTTGCACATACTGAAACACAAAGGAGCAAAATATTTAATTTCACAAATTTGTGCAATGTTCTCCCACAGTGTACTATTCAGAGCCAAGCTCTTTTTTGCGACCCAGGCTGTTACTGCAGACAAGCCATTGCTCCTGGTACCAAATTCAGCACTCTGGGGATAGACCCTAAAGTGACTGACTGGGTTAGAAATTGGTTGAGTGGGAGGCGACAAAGGGTACAGGTAAAAGGAGGTCACTTTGGAGAGGACGTTACCAGTGGTGTGCTGTAGGGATCTGTCCTTGGTCCGATTCTTTTTAACATCTTTGTTATGTAGTGATATTGTGGAAGGGCTGTCAGATAAGATACCAAAATCTGCAATGAAGCCCAGGAGGAGTAGATACTATGATGAGGGATCTAGCTAAGCTTGAAGAATGGTCTTGGATTTTCCAGCTGAAATTTAATGCTAAGAAATGCAGAGTCATGCATTTGCACTTCAAAAATCCAAAGGAGCAATACATTGTAGGGGGTGAGGTACTTCTGTCCACAAAAGAAGACTGGAACCTGGGCGTAATTGTTTCTGCAATCTAAATAGGTAGAAAAGGTGACTGCGAAAGCCAGAAGGATGCTTAGGTGTATAGGGGGAGGTATGACCAGCAGAAAAAAATGAGGTAATAGAGCCTCTGCATAAGTCTCTGGTGCGACCTCTTTTGGAGTATTGTGTGCAATACTGGAGACCACACTTCAAAAGGATGTAAGCAGGTTGGAGTTGGTGCAGAGGGTGGCTTTCCTTATGAAGAATTTGAGGACAGACTTAGAATGTATACTTTAGAGGAAAGGCAGGATAGGGGAGATATGATGTTATTATTGTTGTTAAGAGTCGTTGAGTCGGTATCAACTCATGGTGACCCTCTGGATAGTTGTGTTTGGTCTTCAGTCAATCATCTCATTGTTGACAGGGTAGCACCTATAGCTGCTATTATTGTATTGATTCATCTCATTCCTCTTTTGCATTGACTTTCTACCTTGCCAAGCATGATGTCTTTCTCTAATGATTTCTCTTTGCATGATGTGTCCAAAGTATGAAAGTCAAAGTCTTGTCATCTGAGCTTCTAAAGAAAGCTTAGGTTTGATCTCTAGTACTGACTGGTTTGTTCTTCAGGCAGTCCATGGTATAAACAGTATTTGTCACCAGCACCATAATAGAAAGGCATCAATTTTCTTCCTGTCTATCTTTTTCACTGAACAATTTTTGCATCCATATGGTGTAATTGAAAACACTATGGCTTGGACAAGTCACAATTTTGTATGTAGAGAGACATCTCTGCTCTTGAGAATCTTGCCTTCACAGCCATTCTGCCAAGAACAATGTGTCATTGGATTTATTGACCGTTTGTTTCTTTATTGATAGTTGATCCAAGTTGGTTAAAATTGTCTACTATTTAAATTTCTTCTCCTTCAGTGATGAACTTATTGATTTTGCCAATTGTCAGGATCTTTTTCTTCATTACATTAAGGTGTGGGTCCATTTTAAGACTATGTTCCTTGATCTTGAGAAGCAAATGTTTCAGATCATCTTCACTTTCAGCCAGTAATGTGGTATCATCAGCATAGCGAAGGTTATTGATGAGCCTTCCACCAATCTTCACACCTCAGTTGTCTTCATACAGTCCTGCTTCTCTGATGATTTGTTCTGCATATAAATTGAAGAGGTAGGGGGAAACTATGCAGCCTTATGGTATACCTTTGCTGATTTTAAACCATTCTGCTTCTCCTTGTTCCATTCGAACTGTTGCTTCTTGATCAATGTAAAGGTTGTGCAAGAGAACAATCAGATGTTCTGGTATAACCATGCTTCTTAAGGCGGCCCAGAGTTTCTCATGGTTTATTATTATGTTTATTATTATGTTTATTTGAATTTGATATACCGCTCAGGCCGAAGCATTAGAGCGGTTTACAATAATATATCATTTGTGGAAATATGAAAGGAACGCCATTTGTAAGATAGGACAGAGTAGAGGACAGAAACAGACAAAAGGATAGGCAAAGAAAAGAAAGGGAACAGCAGGTTACCATAATATATGCGTATGACAATCCAGGCCACATATTCAATGCTCATTTCAGGACAAACGCCATGGGCCAACGCCTAAGGGCCATGCCTTGCTGTAGTCAATAAAACACATAAAGATATCATTTTGGTATTCTTTAATCTTTTCAAGGATCCACCTCACACCCGCAATGATGTCTCTTGTTCCTCGTCCTTTCCTGAACACTGCTTGCACTTCAAACAGTTCTCATTCCAGGTATGGTTGGAGCCTCTGCTGAATAATCTTGAGTAGAATCTTGCTGGCATGTTGGATCAGAGCAATTGTATGATAATTTCTCCATTCAGTTGGATTACCTTTCTTAAGTACTGGTATAAACACAGATCTTTACCAGTCAGTTGGCCATGATGTTGTTTTCCAAATTTCCTGGCAAAGCCTTGTAAGTATGGTAACAGCTGTATCAACTTACTATAATACTTCAGTGATAATGCCATCAATGTCTGGTGCTTTGTTCTTTTGGTAAGGCTTTCAATGCTGCTTCAACTTCTTCTTTCATCACCAATGGTTCCAGATCATAAGGTACATATCGAAACAGCTGTTGGTGCACTTGATCTTTATGGTATAATGACTCTGTATATTCTTTCCACCTTTTCTTGATCTTCTCAGAATTAGTCAACATAGATCATTGAGCATCTTGTAACATGCCAAATCGAGGCTGGAATTTTTTTCTTTAACTTTCGTTGCTTTAAAAAAGCTGATCTTGTTCTAACTCTAATAGTTTCTGCTTCTATTTCCTTGCATGCATCATTGTAGTACTTCTCCTTGACTTGTCTTGCTGCACATTGGAAATTTCTGAGTTCTGTGATTGCCTCTCTTTCTCCTCCTCCTATGATAGAGATATTTAAATATCTCCATGGCATAAATGCACAGGAGAGTCTCTTTCAATTGAAGGCAAGCTCTTTTACAAGGGGACATAAGAACTTAAGAACATAGGTATGCCAAAATGAGTCAGACCAAGGTCCATCAAGCCCAGTATCCTGTTTCCAACAGTGGCCAATCTAGGTCACAAGCAGTTTCCCCAGAAGACACAGGTTCCTCAATGCTTGTATGGGGGCAAGCAGTGGATTTCCTGGGTCCCCTTTAATAATGGTTTATGGAACTTTCCTCCAGGAACTTGTCCAAACCTTTTTTTAAACCTGGCTACGCTAACAGCTTTTACTACATCATCTTGTAATGAATTCCAGATTGATTACACGTTGAGTGAAAAAAATATTTTCTCTTATTAGACTTAAATAGGTTACACTGTAGCTTCATTGCAAGTCCCCCTTCTTTCTATATTTTGATGGCATAAACAATTGATCTACATTTACCCGTTCACTCCATTCATTAATTTATATACCTCTATCACATCTCCCCTCAGCTGTCTCTTTTCCAGGTTGAAGAGCCCTAAACCTTTTAGCCTCTCTTCATAGGGGTATCCTTCCATCCTCTTTACCATTTTGGTGGCTCTTCTCTGTACCTTTTTCTAATAACCCTACATCTTTTTTAAGACACGGCAACCACAACTGCACACAATATTCAAGGTGCGGTCGCACCATGGAAAAATACAGGGGCATTATAATCCTTTCCTTATGATACCTAGCATTTTATTTTCTCTCTTGGCTGCCATTGTACACTGGGCGGAGGGTTTTAACATGTTATCCACGATGACCCCTAAATCTTTTTCCTAGGTGGTGGTTCCTAATGTGGAACCTTGCATCGTGTAACCATAGTTTGGGTTGTTCTTTCCTAAGTGCATAACTTTGCACTTGTCCACATTAAATTTCATCTGCCATTTGGATGCCCAGTCTTCCAATTTATCAAGATCCTCTTGCAATTTTTCACAATCCTCATGGGTTTTAACAACTTTGAATAGTTTTGTGTCATCTGCAAATTTGATAACCTCACTCGTTATTCCCATTTCCAGGTCATTTATGAATATGTTAAAAAGCAGCGGACCCAGCACAAATCCCTGGGGTACTCCACTATTCACGTTTCTCCATTGGGAAAATTGGCCATTTAGCCCTACCCTCTGCTTTCTATCTTTAACCAGTTCCTGATCTACAATAGTACACTGCCTCCTATCCCACGATTTTTTCCAAACGTCTCTCATGAGGGACTTTATCAAAGACTTTCTGAAAGTCCAGATACACATATCAACTGACTCACCTTTGTCTACCTGTTTATTCACACCTTCAAAAAATCATAAAGCCATGTTGGCTGTCTCCCATAAAGCCACGACTAACTACATGTTCAGTAATTTTGTTCTTTATGATGATTTCCACCATTTTTCCCAGCACTGACGTTGGGCTCACCGGTCTGTAGTTTCCCGGATCACCCCTGGAACCCTTTTAAAAAATTGGCATTACAGTGGCCATTCTGCAATCTTCAGGTATTACAGATGATTTTAATGATAGTTCAAAGATTACTAATAGTAGGCCTGCAATCTCATATTTTGGTTCTTTCAACACCCTTGGATGTGTACCATCCAGTCCATGTGATTTGCTACTCTTCAGTTTATCAAATAGTTGTAATACATCTTCCCAGCGTATCAATATTTTTTTCAATTCTTCTGCGGCATCACCTTTAAATACCACTTCAGTCATGGGTAACATCCCTACATCTTTCTCAGTAAAGAACAAAGCAAAGAATTCATTCACTCTCTCCGCTGTGGCCTTGTCCCTTCTTTGTGCCTCTTTTAGCCCTCTATCATCTAATGGTCCAACTGACTCTAACAGTTTTTTTGCTACAAATGTATTTGAAATATTTTTTATGTGTTTTTGCTTCCACAGCAAGCTTCTTTTCAAATTCTTTCTTTGCCTGCCTTATAAATGCCTTGCATCTAACTTGCCAGTGCTTGTGTTGTTTCCAGTTTTCATCATTTGGCTCCTTTTTCCATTTCCTGAAAGATGCTTTTTAGCAACAACAACCTCTCTGACTTCACCTTTAAACCATGCTGGCAGTTTTTTGGACTTCCTTCCACTTTTCTTCAAGCATGGAATACAGCTTGTCTGGGCTTCCAAGACAGTATTTTTAAACAATACCCAAGTATGATGTAAATCTTTAACCTTTGCAACTGCTCCTTTTAGATTTTTCTTAACTATTTTCCTCGTTTTATCATAGTCTCCCTTTTGAAAGTTAAAAGGTAGTACTGTAGATTCCCTTAGGGTTCTTCCTTCATTTATTAAATCAAACGCGATCATGCTATGACCACCGTGTCAAGCAGCTCCGACACCCTTATCGCTTGCACCAGATCTTGTGTTCCAGTAAGGACCAGGTCCAATATGGTCGGTTCATGAACCAGCTGTTCCAAGAAATAGTCATTTATTTCATCTAGAAACTTTATCTCCCTAGCATGTCCTGCCTTGTCACTTAACCAGTCGATACCGGGGTAATTGAAATCACCCATTATTATTACTGTGTTGTAACTTTTGCTAACTTCCCTGATTTCTTTGATCATTTCATCATCCATTTGTTCATTCTGTCTAGGCGGTCGATAGTACAATCTCATTGCCATCGCCTTCCCCTTCCCCTTTTTACATGGAATTTCAGTCCATAGAGATTCTATAGTGAATTTTGTTTCCTGCAAAACTTTAATCCTTTGTGACTCAATGCCCTCTCTAACATAGAGCATAACCCCCTCCAACAATTTGATCTTCTCTATCATTACAATATAGTTTGTACCCAGGTATCACAGTGTCCCACTGGTTGTCCTCCTTCTACCATGTCTCTGAGATATCAATCATATATAATCTCTGATTTAGTGCTATATATTCTAACTCTCCCATCTTAATTTTTAGACTTCTAGTATTTGCATACAAGCATTTTAGAGGCTGTATTTTATTCATATTAATCTGGCTATAGGAAAACGGGTAATTTGGAATCTTTAAGCTCTGTCTGCTCTATACTCAAGGGCATTTGGGCTACTTTTGTCTCTATTGGAACCTCTCTATTGATATGCCCTAACTTCAATCTTTTGTTAGTATCCTGCAAGGACATATTTTTCCGAACCATGCGCTTTTGGGTAACTGTCAGTTTTCCCCTATTATCTAGTTTAAAAGCTGCTCTATCTCCTTTTTAAAGGTTAATGCCAGCAGCCTGGTTCTGTTCTGGTTAAGGTGGAATGTTCCCGTTTTCCTAACAAATCCAAAATCCTCATCCTTGCACCATTGTCTCATCCATACATTAAGACTCCAGAGCTCTGCTTGTCATTTGGGTCCTGCGTTTGGAACGGAATACTACCCTGAAAGTTCTGGATTTCAACTTCCTACTTAAAAGCCTAAATTTAGCATCCAGAACCTCCCTACCACACTTTCCTATGTCATTGGTACTGACATATATCAAGACATCAGACTCCTCCCCAGTACTATCTAAGACCTTGTCTAGGTGGCACGTGAGGTCCGTTACCCTCGCACCAGGCAGGCATGTTACCAGGCGATCCTCACATCCACCAGCCACCCAGCTATCTACATGCTTAATGATCGAATCACCAACTATAATGGCTGTCCTAACCCTTCCATTGTAAGCACATGGCCCTGGAGAAACCTCCTCGGTGTAAGAGGGTTTTACATCACCTGTAGGACAGGTCCTAGTTACAGGATCACTTCCTGCCACATCAGGGTGATGCTCTCCTGTCACATGATCTCTCTCCTTCATGGCAACAGGGATGCTGCCAGGCTGGAGGTTGGAATTCAGTACTATATTCTTGTAGGTCTCGTCTTTCTACCTCTCTGTCTTCCTTATGTCCTCCAAGTCTGCTACTCTAGCCTCCAGAGATCGGACTTGTTCCCTGAGAGCAAAGAGCTCCTTGCACCAAGTGCACAAGTAAGACCCCTCACCAAATGGGAAAAAATCATACATGTGACACTCAGTGCAAAAGACTGAAAAAAACCCATCTCACTGCTGGATTGCTGTCTGCATCTTAGTTTTTCAATTCTTCTGTGGCATCAACTTTAAATACCATTTCAGTCATGGGTAACATCCCTACATCTTCCTCAGAAAAGATCGAAGTAAAGAATTCATTTAGTTTCTCTGCTATGGTCTTGTCTCCTCTTAGTGCCCCTTTTACCCCTCTATCATCTAATGGTTCAACTTACTCTCTCACAGTTTTTTTGCTATGAATGTACTTGAAAAGGTCTTTATTATATGTTTTTGTTTCCACAGCAAGCTTCTTCTCAAATTCTCTCTTTGCTTGCCTTATCAATGCCTTGCATCTAACTTGCCAGGGCTTATGATGTTTCCAGTTTTCATCATTTGGCTCCTTTTTCCATTTCCTGTAAGATGAGACATAGGATGAAAGTGAAAGGGGATAGACTCAGGAGTACTATGCAGAAATATCTCTTTACGGAAGGAGTGGTAAATCTATAGAAAACTGAGCACTTCACCTGTAACTGTATGAGATGAAGCTCAAATCATCTTTCCCACTTCAATCTGTTCAAAACTCAGCTGCATAGCTAATCTTCCACCAGTGTTGCTATGCTCGTGTCATCCCTCTTCTCAAGTCACTTCATTGGCTCCCTATCCTTTGTTGCATCTACTACTGACTCATAAGTGCCTTCATTAGGCTACTCCTCACTACCTTTCCTCTCTTATTTTTCCGATATCCCTCCTCGGGAACTTAGCTCTTCTGGCAGATCTCATCTATCTGTTCCCTTCTTTTCCACTGCCAATTCCAGACCCATCTTTCCACTTTGCGTGGAGCAAACTACTCAAGTCAGTTCTTCAGGCTCCATCTCTGGCCCTTTTCAAATCCAGGTTAAAATTTCACCTCTTTGGAACTGCCTTTGGATGCTGATCTCATCAGCCTCCTGTTCAATCTCCTATCTCCCAAATATAACATAGTCCCAGTGGTTGTGTTGTCTGTCTTGACTAGACTATAAGCTCTAATAATCAAGGACTGTCTCTTACATGTGCATGCACAGCATTGTGTACACTGTGTAGTGCTGCACAAATCATAAGTAGTAGTATTGCAAGCTCTGTGGAGCAGGGAATGTCTGTTATGTGTATGTGTACAGTGTTGCGTACACCTAGTAGTACTATACAAGTGATAGGTAGTCGTAGCGAATTTCCAGGTCAGCACTTCATGGATCAGAACAATATAGAGACGGTCAAGGAACTGTGTTGTTCCTTTGTTTATGGTGTTTCTATCATAATGCAATATAATAATAACACACTGTAAATAATATATTGTACGCCACTGCAGCAGCTAGCCGTTCTAATATGGCTAGCCATCGCCGCTGAAATGTAAAACCTGGGTATTCAATACAGGGGTCATATCCAGGCCTCAATAACTGGGTTGTCTGGACTACAGGAAGCTAAGCAGGTAGCGCTGATATCAGCCACTGTCCAATTAGCTTTTGCAGCAAAAGTTAGGACAGCCTTACCCAGAGTTTTAGGATTGGAAAGGGACGATTATTTTTAGCTCACTTCTTTTATCAGTAATAGCTCAAGGCACTTACTTTTAGGTACAGTAGGTATTTTTCTGTCCCTGGAAGACTTACAAGCTAACTTTATACTTGAGGCAAAGAAGATACCACCTAGGGATGAAGGATATTTTTCCTGACCTTTTTTTTTTGCAAGGAAAAACACTATTTTTCAATGGGCTTTTGTTGCAGTTTTGGTGCACTTGACTGAGTTACAGAGAATAGACCCTTGTGTTTTGGAGCTAGGATTTATCTGCTACATGAGAGAGACAGAGAGCTTCTGAATTTAATTATGTTTAATTGAACTGTCAATCATTCTCTACATTTTTAGAGCTGAAAGTTTTTGTAGGTTGCTCAACGCTGTCGAGGTGGAAGGGGTATGGTATTTGAACTGTGGTACAAACCAATTACCACGGCACTTCAAAAGGTTAGAAGAAACACAGACTGCAAAGAGCATCAAGAAGATGAAATAGAGTGGTAGCAGGGTAAAAGAAACCTGCTTGAGAGGTGCCTGTACGAATCAGGACAAAGAGAACAGACCGATTTTATGCAGGAATTGAACTTGCTGCTGTCTTTTATTCAAGCAGTGTGAGCAGAGCAGGGGTGTTCTGAAAAGACTGTTTGGCGGAGACACCAATTACTGAAAGATTTGCAGTAACATTACTGAACGCTGTTTGCTTCTGTATTCCTGAGCAAGAAGTAGAACGTTGCCAGGGAACACATCCTGACATCTCATTCTGCTTGCTATTATCTTGAATCTTTCAGTTCTGTTCTCATCAAAGAATATTTCCCCAAGTGAACCAAGCACCAAATGGAAAACTTGAGAATAGTCAGGATATGTGCTACTCATTGCTAGTTTTGTTATGGAGTAATGAAAACATTTTTTTCTGTTGTGAGAGTATGACCTCTCTGAATATGGAAGGGACTGATAGACTGGTTGCTAGAACCAGCAGAGAGACTGATCTCACAGGACTGCATTATAATTTTAGGACCAACTACCTAAAGCGAGTTAACAATCGCACACGTTTTTTTTTTTTAAACTTTTATTTTCATTTTGCAACAAACAAAAGAAACAACACACCAAAAGAGACAAAACAAGTATACAATAAGGAAAAGTAAACCCATTACCCCCCACCCCGATGCTTCTTCTCTACCCGATTATATCAGCATGTGAGCGCCTCCAATTAACAGTGATTATACATCAAACGATCAAAAGAGTATCTACAATACAGCATGATCATGGGACAGAGATATATACAAAGTTAGACAGTCAGATGAGAGCATTTAGCAAAATGTACATAGTCATTGAGCATCTTCCTTTGAGACCAATGAGAAGGGGTCTGAACGGAGGAAGCGAACAGACGAGGTATTTGTTCATATTTACTGTAAAGACAAGCATGATTCCACCATTCATTGGGGCTCAGATGGGAGCTAATTTTCCAGTATTACTTAATTAGGGAAATAGCAATGCCAAGCATAAAGTTCGAAAGGAGATAAGCCATTTTTGGGAGAGAGGGGATCCCCGCAACTGGGCGAAGTCCCACTATCCTCCAAGAAAGGGGCTCCTGAGAGTGCGAGATAGACTAAATACGACCCCAGACCCGACGCCAGTAATACTGTAGTGCGGGATATTCATGCATAACATGAGGCAATGAACCAATGGCCGCAGGACTTGTCCAGCAACCATTGCCCTGAGTAGTGTTCCATTTGTCTAATCTGTGAGGAGTGTAAAAACACCGGTGGGCTAGAAAGAAGAGGGTCTGAGTGAGTGAGGCGGGTCGGGAACCCGTGTCCCTCTACTCCAGAGGACTTTCCTTCCTTTGAGTGGACCATTAATGCCTTTGACGGTGAATGATAAGATTTTACATAAGGCCATTCAGAAAAGTTAAAAATTCTGAGCATGATAGCACACATAATTTCACTATGTCCCTCAAACTGACTGTATCTGGCTGTACACATGACATAGGAAAAATAAGCTAATATAATACAATGAAGCGCCCCACATTAACAAAGAAAACCGCAGTACGGTAGAGGAGAAGCAAAACCCCAAAATTACTGGCGACCATGTGTCTGCGGGGAGAAACCCCAGAGAAGGCCGAAATTGAAAAAACACATAACCTGTAGGACTGTGCGTGCTCCGAATCCGACCGAGGCACACATCATGAAGGGATAGGAGACCAAAAAACAAAAGTCATATAGAGAAAGAAAGAAAGTCCAGGCTATTTCTGTGCTTGGCTATGACCGCCGCATCGGGCCCTTCAAAATGGCGGATAGAGCCGGCAGATAAGAGTCCAAGATTTGGGATCAGCGCATCTGCTCTGCTTCTTTGGAGTCTAAAAATGTTGATAGTAGATCAGGATCTTCGAACGTCCTGGTTTGGTTGTGGAGAGTCACTCGGAGCTTCGCTGGATACAACAGGCCAAAGCGAGCCTGTAGCTGTTGAAGTCGAGGGCGAAAAGCAAGGAGTTTCTTCCGACGGTCAACGGTAGGCTTTGCCAAATCAGGAAAGAAGGAGACCTTACGACCTTCAAATTCCAAATGATGATTCGCTCGGGCAGCATGTAAAATTTGTTCCACTTGTTGATATCGTAGCAAGCTAAAGATAATAGGCCGGGGGGTCGTGCGGTTGAGCGCCATGTGGGCAGGAACACGGTGTGCTCGATCGATTTCCAGTTCTCTGTGAAAAGTGATCTTCAGCAAGGAGGGAAGAGTTTTGAGCAAGAATTCTCTTATATCTCCTGCTTCCACCCCCTCCGGCATTCCGAGGAGCCTCACATTGTTGCAACGGGCTCGATTATTGCTATCTTCTAACTCCTTTTGAAGATTCTGTATCTGGCGCTCAGCCTTGTCCAGTTTGCCCAAGCGCACCTCGTGCGAGTCGAGGACCCCCGCCATGTTGTCCTGCCGTAATGAAAGACTTTCAAGTCGGTCCTGGAGCACTCCAAAGTCTTCTCGCATGGCTCGAAGCGCTTCTCCATTGGACTGCACCAATTCCTTCACGCCGCGTATTTCCTCCAAAATCTCCAGGTGCATTGCGGGGTTTTCACGAAATGGAACCATCTTCTGTGGGGAGGACACCTCTGTTTTGGAGCGTTTTCCGTGAGAAGAAGAAGGAGACCCGAAGCCCAAGCGCGCTGGTTTATGGGCCGCCATCCCCCCCGAGGTGCCCCGGTCAGCTCGGAGCGAAATAGTAAATTTGTATAGGTATTAAGTCAGGATTCTAAGTAGGCCTCTCGGGAGCTTCAACGCAAAGCGTCCTACCCGCTGGACATCAGGCTCCGCCCCCCTCAACGCAAAGCGTCCTACCCGCTGGACATCAGGCTCCGCCCCCCAATCGCACACGTTTTAAGGCATATTAACAACACTCTTAATGCACACAACCTAGCCTGATAGGGTTAATATGAAGTCTGTTATTGTGGCAGTGAGACAGCAAAATATGCGAAATAGCTGTCTACCTGTTAGTGCAGCAAAAATGATGTTAAAATATGTAAAATATAACTCAAATGCATTTAGTGCAAACCCCTCTCAACTGCTTCAGGAAAAGTAGTGGGCTTTCTGCTTTACCATCTACATTCTTATTGTGAAGGAATTGTAGCTTGGATGCTAGGGAGGAAGGGGGATTATAATCTAGATTTCCAGTGCAGTTGTACCTTCCCTGCCTGCACTGACTAGAGTGTTTTTAGAAATGGAGTTTGGAAAGGATATTCCTATTATAATGTGTGATTTTAATGAGCATGTCGATTGTGTTGCAAATTTGCCAGCAACAGAGTTTTTGGATGCAGTGTCTGTACTGAGTTTTTCACAGCAGGTAGTGTTTCCAATTCATGAAAAAAGCCATTCAATGGATTTGATTTTTCTTCCAGAAATCTATATTGATGCACATCTGCTGAAGGACCTTAAAGGGACAGCTGGTCCTTGGTCAGATCACTTGTTAATCATTTTTCACTTATTTAGACAATTTGTAAATCTTCAGCCTACCAACAGGTTTGGTGCAAAGATTGGAGGTGCCCTTGGCAGGCCCCTCCATTCTGTGTCTCGAGGACCGAGCTGAAAACCCCTGCTTTTTAGTCTTGTCTAAAGTTGAGTTGCTGTTTTCTTTATAAGTAAAACACCAGGTCATTGATCCACATATCTTTAAGAATTGAATTTCAAGCACCCCCATGCTGTTCAGCAAAACTGGTAGGCAGAGCCGGAACTCCATTAGGAGAACTAAGGGGTCACCTAGAGCTCCGGCCTTCTGGGAGTGCCTTTTGCCGCCACTGCCACCCTTCTCCAATGAACCACGAGGCAGCACTTACTTTAAGTCACCAGCGCTACCTCACAGTTTCTGCTCTCGATCCTCAGCCTCTTCCACCCCCTCCAATGCACAATTGTGATTTGAAGGATAGCCACAATGAATACACATGATAGAGATCTGGATATAATGGAGGTAATGCATGCAAAGTTCTCTTGTGCATATTCATTGCGGTTATCCTGAAAACCTGATTGGGTAGGTGTGGGTTGAGAACCCATGCTGTAGAGTCATTGGCTGCTTCTTTCTCTTCTTAAGTGAAAGAGGCTGCCCCTTTAAAAGAGTTAAAAATATTGCCTGATAAGCAATGAATGTCATGGTTCGCTGTGGAAATAGTAATTGCAAGAAAAGATTTGTGGCAGGCAGAAGAAAAGCAAAGCTCCAGGAAAGGTATAAGGACAAGAAAAGCATTTTTACCATCAGCATTCTGCAGACAGTGCAATTTCTGGAATCCAATAGACTACAGCATATGAGGCAGCATGGTTTTACTTCAGGTAATTCTTGTCATGGATTAATTTCTTTGACTGTGAAAGGGTGCTAGATTTGATCTGCTTAGATTTCAGCAAGGCCTTTCACATGGTTCCACATAGGAGGCATAAATAACCTGAACACTCTTGATATAGGCCCTAAAGTGACTGAATGCATAAGAAGCTGCTTGAGTGGGAAGCAACAGGTATAGTACTGGGGCAAATGGAGTTCACTCTAAGGCAGTGGTTTTCAACCTTTTTCTTTTGTGACACACCTGACAGACTGTAGTAATGTATGTGACACACTGAGTGCTACAATCTGTAATTGAACAAGCAAAGTGACCAAATATTTTATTGTAATTAAAAATAATGCTTGGACTGGCAACAACAATAATCACTGGGGGTGGAGGGAACAGAGTTATGGAGTAGTTATAGAGATCTAAAATATCTGGCTCCTTGCTTTGCATTCTCCTCAGCCAACAGACACCAAGTGGTTGCTAGGGAAAGTATAGGCTTGCTATCTGTCAAACGTTTCCTGACACTTCCCAGCTCTTGGTGACACACTATTGTGTCCTGACACACTGATTGAGAACCACTGCTCTGAGAATAGGGATGTTACCAGTGATTTACCATAGGAATTTCTCCTTAATCCGGTTCTTTTTAACATTTTTGTAAATGATATTGTGGAAGGGTTGTTGAGAAAGATTTGCCTCTTTGTGAATAACGCTAAAATCTGCAACAGGTAGACACACTGGAAAGGGCAGATTTATTTATTTATTTACATTCTCTTATATACCATGCTATTCTGTATCAGTGTGGTTTACATTGAACAAACTGAAATTACATTGAACAGGGCATTATAACTTGGAGTTAACTATTTTACAGGGAACATGGGCTATGGAGGCTTTAGTGGCTTGCCCAAGACCACAAGGAGGGTGGGACTAGAAACCCCAGTCCTTCTGGCCCAAGGTTGCTGTTCTCTAGTGGGATTTGAACCCCTGACCTTCTGACCTGAAGTACCTTGCCCCAACCACTAGGCCACGCCTCCACTCCACAGATAACATAAGGAGGGATTTAGCAAAGTTTTAAGAATGGTTTAGAGTTTGGCAGGTAGGAATGTACATTTGTGAGTGAGCAGTTTAGGCACCTACAAATTTAAAGTGTGTATGCATACAACTGATTCACTCAAAAAAGTTCTAGCATGCATACAATAGGGGTCATTCCGATTCGGGTTTAGCGGGGATATATATCTGGGCTGGACATATATCCCCGCTAAAAACCAGGGTGCCAATTCCACTCACAGAGCTTTCCGCATGTACTGAAGAGATGTGTGGGGAGTTCTGGACAGGGGCAGGAGGAGGCAGGCCAGAGAAGGAGCGAGGATGAAGAGTAGATGGGACCCTGACCCCGGATGTAAAGGGCCAATTCTGATATCAGCCCTGTACGTCTAGAATCAGCATCTAGGGTCCCGATGGCGGAAAACATTGATACCAGGACCCTGGTACAAGATCAGGAGGGGAGGGGGTTCCCTGCATCCCGATACTGGCCCGATTGGGGGTTGGGTGGAGGGGAAAAACACAATTTGGAGCTGTACAGGCAATCAGGGCTCCTGCATGGAGCTATGGTGCAAAGGCAACAGGACGCCACAGCACTGCAGCTCCATGCAGGAGCCCAGGCTGGGCTAGCCGGGCAGGATCCGGGACATTCAGGGGGCTAGAATCAGGGCACATCCTGCCCGTCCAGGCCGGTTGTACCTAATTCTGATCCTAGGGGGACGTATAGCCCCCGCGGGATCAGAATCGGGTGCAAGTCTGCCCCATCCAGATTCTGAATGACCAGATGGTCTGGACGTGCCCCAAATGTAATTGGCCTCCACATATGCCTAAAAAACAAATATGTGAAATGAACATGAAAAAATGGACAAAAACTAAGAAAATGTGTTTGAAACTAGCATGAAACAAACTTGTTTTTTTGGCCATGCACATCTCTATTGGTAGCTAAGTTTTAATGCTAAAAAATGCTGTAGAAAGGGACTTTTTGGGGGTACTGAGGTCTCATAGAGAATGTCTGGTGAGTGAAAGAAGCTTAAAAAGTGCTGTCAAGGTTGTATCCTGCAAGGGAACTAGATAATAAGCTTATATTTGTAGAAAGCTTGCTATGCTTAAGCCAGGCCAATTAAGTTTATGAACAACTTGATATGTGAAGTGTATTGTTAGGGTCATATTCTATGAAGGATGACTAAACAAAGCTTATTATCACAGGACGTTTGTCATGATTAGAACCTGACTAATATGTATATGCATAGTTTGACTTGCAATGTTAAATATTAGATATTGTTAAATATTAAGGGGAAAGCATGGCATAGAGCAGGGGTAGGAGATTCCGGTCCTGGAGGGCCGCAGACCAGTCAGGTTTTCATGATGTCCCTAATGAATATTCATGGACCTATTTCCATACAATGGAAGGCAGTGGATGCAAATAGATCTCATAAATATTTATTAGGGACATCATGAAACCCCGACTGGTCTGCAGCCCTCCAGGACCGGAATTGCCCACCCCTGGCATAGAGTGATAAGATGAAATTGTACAATGTGGCATTTTTTCCTAATGAAAGAAAGAACTGCGGCCAAGCTAATTAAGGGAGTTATGGGAGACTGCTCAGGTTTGTGGACCCATGACTTTCTTCCTAAAATTTCAGCGGACTTTGTTATGGTATAATTCTCTGTGTGCTGTGTTCTCATTTCTTTCTCACTTGCTTCTGGGATCAGAGATAGGATACCAAGGGCTGAGGAAGGATACCTGTGTTTGTTGCCCCTGGCTAAGAATTTGTTACACATAACAAATGCAGGGTCATGCCACTGGACTGCAAAGACCCTAGGAAGTGGTATAATGTTGCAGTCAAGTACTTTAAGATGCACAAAAGAAAAATGGGTCCTGGAGGTGATCATATTGGATGATATTAGGATGGCCAAACAGGTAGAAAAACTACCTGCAAGAAACCTGTGATAGTGTGGTAGACAGTGGGAAGGGGTTTTCTTTAAAACACAGGCCAGAGAGCATGTTAGGGAAACAAAAACAGTTTTTATTCTGTCCCAGCTTATTAAACCTCCACAAAGCAAAACCAAGAACAGACAGTAGTTCAGGGAAAACAAAAATCAGCTTACTTCTGTCCCAGCTTGTTAAACCTCTATAAGCTGGTTCTCCTGGCCCTGCCTCCAGCCCCAGTTAAAGTTCCCATCTCTGAACTCCTTTGCATGGTTTGCCTGGAAGGGCTTATGACTCCAGGGGCCTCTCTCCCTCCTGCAGCCTGCTGGGTTTTTAACCTCTCCCTGTGAGCAATGCCCTCCCAGTCCTGAACTCTGGGGCTATAGACTCTTTTAAAAGGGATTGTTGGTAGCATTCTATATACCGCATCACAAAGCCAAAAGGATTCTTGGGTGCATGGGGAGAGAAATGACCAGCAGGAAATAGTGGTTATAGTACTTCTCTTTTTTTATTTTATTGTAAACTGCTTTGGATTATCCTGAAAGGCAGTATATTATGTTTTGAATAAACCATAAACCATATAAGTCTCTAGTGGGACCTCAACTGAAGTACCATGTGCAATTTTGGAGACCACATCTTACATGGATATAAACAAGATCTACTGTAGCTGGTCCAAAGGGTGGTTAGTAGAATGGTTAGTGGTCTTCATCATAAGCACAAAGGAACAGACTTGAATTTCTAAATATGAATACCTTTGAAAAAGGATGGGAGAAGGGAGATATGATAAAGACCTTTATATACATCCTTTGCACTGTTTTAATTGAAAGGAAGCTCTATAGTGAAGGGTAATAGAATAAAGGTGACTAGACTCAGGAGTAATTTAAGGAAATATTTCTTTATAGAAAGGAGATCAATGCTTGGAACAGCCTCCCAGTGGAGGTGGTGGAGACAAAAACTCTATCTGAATTCAAGAAAGCATGGGATAAGTATATACAGAGAATCTCTGAGGAGGAGAAAGGGCTTGAAGAGCTCAGTATTTGATGTGGTTGGACAAACTGGATAGGCCAGATAGTCTTCATTTGTTATTTTCTATCTTTCAGTTTTGAAGGATTCAAAGCGCTATTTCTGGAGGCTTAGGCATTGGAAGCCAGCATTTTAAATATGCATTCGAAAAACAAATATTGTCTTTATTGAAGTTTATGTATTTATATTATTTCTATGTTTTTATGTGATTCATGAAGCGTATAGGTTTTTCCCTTAGATTAGCAGAATATAAACTATAATAAATCAATCAATAAAAATACTTTTCTGTCTGCACTAATGCACACCTCATTTGCATCTAATTACCATCAACAATAATGTGCACATTAAATATTGCCACAAAAGATAATGCTGATGTTGTTTAGCACAATGGCTGCTTAAGTGCATTTGCTTAAGTAATAATGCCTGTTGGACAGGGTCTGTCCATCTTTCTGTCTGTCATTTTGTACATCCAAATGCATCCCTTTGTGCATACACAAATAGAAGTGTGCTTCTTAAGGAAGAAATTGACAGAAAGGGATAGAAGGATACCCCTATGAAGAAAGGCTAAAAAGGTTAGGGCTCTTTAACCTGGAAAAGAGATGGCTTAGGGGAGATATGATAGAAGTCTATAAATTAATGAACGGGTAAATGTAGATTGATTGTTTACGTTATCAGAATATAGAAAGACTGAGGGACATGCAATGAAGCTACAGGGTAAACTATTTAAGACAAATAAAAGAAAATATTTTTTCACTCAACGTGTAACCAAACTCTGGAATTTATTACCGGAGGATGTAGTAAAGGCTGTTAGTGTAGCTGTGTTTAAAAAAGGTTTGGACAAGTTCCTGGAGGAAAGGTCCATAAACCATTATTAAAAAGGGACCCAGGATATCAATGCTTGACCCAATACAAACATTGTGGAATCTGTGTCTTTGGGGAAACTGCTAGGTACGTATGACCTAGATTGGCCACTGCTGGAAACAAGATACTGGGCTTGATGGACCTTGGTCTGACCCAGTATGGCATAGCTTAAGTTCTTATGAACCTGTGAGCCATAGGTGGCAGAGTGGCTAGGCACCAACTCATGAATGAGGAAATAGCCAACGAGGAAATGATGGAGGAACCATGAGAGGCAGGGAGGCCAGACCCTGTCAACTGAAAGGGAACAATGGTCATGACATGAAGCAATATACTGATAGGAATTCAACCCATATAATTAAGTTTAAATGTCTAAATCTAATGCATTGTAACTTGCTAGAGAGGCAAGATTTAAGGTTGTGTACAGATCTAACATGATCTTTTCCAAGGGGGCATAACAATTGCATCTCATCAGCATACATATAGAATGGATAACTCTTTCTTTGGATCAAGTCACACAAAAGTACAAAAAATGTTAAGTAAGACTAGAGTGCCTTGTGGTACTCCACTTTCAAGTCTTCAATGTGTGGAAAATGTATCTCTCATCTTTATTTAGACAAAATTGTTTGGATCCTGATACCCAAATTGCCTATCACTCAGGGTAAGGCTAACCCTTTGGTGAACCCTAGCCAATCAAGCATGTTGGTCTCCTCATCATACCTATGCTTCCATTCTTAGGTGTAATTTGAGTGTTTATTTTCCATCTAGGTAGGTGTTCTTTGAGAGTACAAAATATTCGTACTATTGCTGTGTACCATTGATGGTTGAATCAAATATGTATTTTTGTGTCACTTAGGAGTTGTCAGCACAGCAAACTGAATAAAGGAAACAAGATAAGTCAAGGGGGAATACTAGGGGAATGGTGTTTGATCAGTGCTTATCCAATAAATGCCTATTTTAGTATGGAGATGTTTTATTGGTTAAAACCTAAAAGCAAAAGTCCTAATCATAAAACTCCCATTCTGACTGCAGAGGAAAGCAGCCAAAGGGGAACAAAGATAAATAGTGCTGCTAGCCAAACCCTCCTGCTAACTAGAGGACAATGCACAGATGGTGGGGTGAAGATTTCCACTGCCCCACTCCTCTTTCTGCCTTTTGAGAGCAAAATTCTGCCTTGGCAGCCATTGAATTAACACATCCTGCATGTTTTAGGCCTAGACACATGACTACTTGCCTATGTTTTAGTCCTATCCCACATGCACTTCAAAAAGAATGACCCAATAAGAATAAAATTGGATGAAAGATTCATTAGAACTAGATATGGTAAGAAGCCATTATCTAATAATCTCATCCTTTTGGGGAGTAGTTACTAAAGTGCATTACGAGAATAATGCACATAATTTGACCCTTAAATGTACAATTTGCCACCACATCATACTTTGAATAACAATGAGATGCAGAGCATTCAAATGCATGCTAAACACCTCATACTACTGATGTTCTCTGCCTCAAAAAAACCTGGCTATGGGAGGGGGAGGACGCCCATCTAAATCGTTGTTTACCACCAGGGTGCACAACTTTCTCTGCCCCTAGGTCTTCACATCGAGGGGGGGGGGGAGAGTTGCTCTTTTGTTCAAGTATTGTCTGCCTCTCACTGAACTCCCCGATGCCACCTTGTCTGGCTTGGAGCCTCTGCTAGTTAAGGTTCATCTTCCTGCGCTACTGGCAGGCAGTTAACATAGCTGCTGCCAAAACAAAAATATATACAACTTGTGGCAAGCCACCATTCTCCCATCACATCCACAACACCCCTGATCATCACCCACATTTCCCCATGACAACCTACTCTCCCTAAACTCAATAGCTACCCTGCCCAATGACAATCGACACCTTAGATCCCAACAGCAGCCCTCTCGTTGACAACCTTTAAGAGCATTACCTGACCTAGCCCCATCCCACCCGGTATCGGAATCAACCTCTCCCCCTCCAGTTGCCAGCACCGTCCCCGCCCATGTCCACCAAAGACTCAGCATATCCTCTCTCCACCCCCAATCCCCAAGCACCTACTGAGATATTGTTGATGATATAATGTTAGGGCGGAAGTGATCTCTCTTCAATCCCTTCAGAGCTGCCTTTTTAAAAAAAAATGTATTTATTAAATTTACAACATATAGAATGCAATTTACATCTTAATAGAAAAGGTAAAACAAACAAAATATGGTATAAACAATTTTAAGAAAAAATAGAAGAAAATTACAGAACTTATCTCATGACAAAATCCATCATATGGGGAGAAGGAGCTACACAATTAAGAACTAAAACATCTTTAAAGGAAGATATATTGAAAGCAGGCAATCAAGGCCAATAACTTCATAACAGAATTAAGATCTCTCACAATCTTTAATTGTCTTCCTCATTAACTGAAGTCTCCTGTTGGGGTGTAGGCTTTTCACACAAGAAGAACACCAACTGAGTTGGATTAAAAAGACATATTTTATATTCATATATTGAATAATATACTTATAAGGATATTTTAACAAAAATCTAGACTAGGTATGTTAGTGACAAAGGTGGCATTGTGAGATTCAAGGGTGGAGGAGGGAATAAGGGCTGTCCCGTCCCCTAGGCAAGCCAGGCAACCGCCTAGGGCAGCCAGCCCAGGTGGGGCAGCAGTAGCAGCACGGGCAGGTGGCAGCAGCACACATGGGCAATCACGCTACCTCTCCAACTGTCACCGATTCTGTTTGGGGGTGGGCAGGCAGCTGCAGTATTTCCAAAAGCGGTGGCAAAAAGTCGCCACTTCTGGAAATGCTGCTGCTTCCTGAGATGGAATTGGCGCAGCTGGGGGGGGCGGCAGCTGAGGGGGTGACAACAGCTGGGGTGATATCAGTGGGGAGGCGGAGTCAGAGGGAGGGGGACAGCGAGGCCAGGGTTTCTGCCTAAGGTGACAGAAACCCTTGGGCCGGCTCGGGGGGGGGGGGGAATACATTGAGGCTGATGAGAGAAAAGTAAAATTGCTTAACAAATATTTCTGTTATTTGTTCACAGATGAAGGGCTGAAAATGGAACCTCAGAAAACAAGCTCAAATAGGAATGGAATTGAGACAGAACACAAACTGTTTTCAGAAAACTGTTCATGAGGAGCTAGCTAAATTAAAAGAAGACAACATGATGGGACTGGATGGGATTTATCCAAGGATATTGAAAGAACTTATAGACGTACTGGCAGCTTCTCTGGCTGACCTTTTCAATGCTTCTTAATGGCTAAGGGGTCTGTTTACTAGTCAGTGCTAGCGACTTCCCTACGAAATCAGAGCCCCGGCACCATTGAATAAAATGGGGCTGTAGTTTCGATTTTGCAGGAAGCCGCTAGTGCCACTTAGTAAGCAGACTCCTAAGAGTTTACATGGAGGACTGGAAATGGAAGTAAACAGTTCTTGTCCACAAAAGCGGAAGCAAGGAAGAGGTTGGTAACTGCAGATCGGTTAGTCTGAACTCTCTTGTGAGTAAATGTATAGAAAAACTGCTAAAGCAGAGGATGGTAAGGTTTCTGGAATTCAAGAGCTTAGAGGATCTGAGATAGCATGGGCAACTCATAAATAAATTAGTGTTCTTGGGATGCATCTCAAAGTGAATGGATTAGAAATTGGTCCTGTTCTTTTTAACATTTTTAAGAGAAATTATAGAAGGCCTGTCTGGAAAGGTATGCCTCTCTGGGGATGATCCCAAAATCTGCAACAGGGTAGATAGGGATCTAGCAAAGCTTGAAGAATGGTCAAGAATTTGGTAGCTTCTTGTAAGATGCAAAGTTAAAACATGCAAGGCCATGCATTTTTGCTGCAAAAACCCAAGGGAGTGGTACAGTATAGGGGGTGAAGTACTCTAATGCATGAAAGAAAAAAAGGACCTGGTGGTGATCGTATCAAATGATCTTAAAGTGGCCAAACAGGTTGAAAAGGTGGCAGAACAAGCCACAATGATGCTTGGGTGGCTAGCAGGAAAAAGATGGTGATAGTGCCTTTAAGTTTCTAGTGAGACTTTGGAATACGGTGTATAATTCTGACAGAGTTTTCAAAAGATATAAAGAAGATGGAGTTGGTTTGGAGGGCAGCTGCTTAAATGGTCAGTGGTCTTTGTTATAAGGCAACTGGGGATAGACTTAAAGATTTCAATATGTATATTTTGGAGGAAAGGCAAGAGAGGGAAAATATAATAGAGACATTTAAATATTTCCATGGAGTAAATGTACAGGAGGTGGCCCTCTTCAAGTTGAAAGGAAGCTCTGGAATGAGGGGATCATTGAATGTAGGTGAAAGGATTAATGTAACCAGAATGAAAAGATTAAATAAATTACCTGCTAGGGAGATCTGCAGCAGAGGCACAAGCATCGGGGCATAAATTAAAAAATTGAGCAAGGCTGAGAAGTTTAAAGGGACAGCACAGAAAATGTCTTTTTGTTATCTTCACATGAGTTATATAAGATTCTGTTTTTAATCTGAGGATATTAGGGTTTTTTTTTCAGCATTCTGTGCTATTTGCCGACATCGGCAGATGTAAGAAGGGATTTGGAATGTTAGTGCTGGAGAAGGGAAAGAGACAGTTGGAGCTTGACTGGGCCCTGGATTTGCCTGTTTTTGCAGGGTTTTGAAAGTTGTCGTGAAAGTTTTGAATGTCTTAAGTGTCCTGGAGAGTGACTGTATATGAGAGAGAGGAAAAGCAAGTGGATTTGAGAAGTTTATTTGGAACTGTCTGATAAAAGTAAGTGTGAGTAGAGTCTAAGGGGTATGTTTACAAAGCATTCAATGGGGCTGTGGCTCCAATATCGCATGGAGACCACTACCGGTGCTTTGTAAACATACCTCTGACATACTCCTTTATAAACATACCCCTTTGTAAACATACCCCTATCGCATGGGGGCCGCTACCGCTGCTTTGTAAACATAACCCTAAGATAAGAGAGGGTTAGGGAGGGAAGAGTGGAAAGGGAGTTAGGTAAGAGGGTAAAAAAGCAGAGAAAATGATAATAAGTTTGGAAATTTTTATTTGATTTTCTCAAATTTAGATAGCTTTAGGTAGTTTAGAGCCAGAGGGAGGATGCTGAGAGCAGGAAGTGCCTATTAAGTGGTAAGAATAACCTCTCCTGATAATTTAGGAAAATTAATTAACTATTTGTCCTTGAAAAATTAGTTTGGAGAAGGGAAGATCAAATAAGAAGCTTTATATAGGGGATCAGAGAGTTGGAAGGAAGGGTGCAAGTAGATAGTGCAAAAGGAAAATCAAGAGCAGATGACATCATTCTCCTACACCATACCGATCCCACTGCCCCCGATATCACCGCTCTCAATAACTGTCTCTACTGTATTACTACCTGGTTGACTTCTGATTTCCTCCACCTCAACTTGATGAAAACCCAGGCAATCTGGTTCACCTTTGGCAGTCCCACCGCCTCCCTAGTCCCTTTACTTTCCTCCGCCCCCATTCCCCTGGTCCCCATGATACGCTATCTTGGTATCACCCTAGACTCGGCATTATTATTTCATGACCACCTGCCTCCATAATCCGTTCTTCCTTGTTCTCTATGCAGATCCATGCTGTCTGCCCCTTCCTTGCCACCTCCTCCTTGCCTCCCATAGTACAAACCACGTAGACTCCAACTTTTATAGAATACAGTGGCCCGCATTGTCATACATGCCTCCCACACAGAGCCCGTCACACCTTTCCTTTCTCACCTCCATTGGCTTCCTGTTGTCTACAGGATACAGTTTAAGGTCCTTTTGTGCATAAAGCTATTCACACAGGCTCACCTCAGTATCTTTCCAATTTGATTCATCTTCATACTTCCCAGTGCTCGCTCCGATATATTCATGCAAACTAAGGGGTATGTTTACTAAACTGCGTTAGTGCAATTCGCGTTAGGAGCCGCGGTAGTGACAGAAACCCCAAATAAGGACATGGGCGGTACATCGTCACCACTAACGCGCGTTCAAACAATTAACGAGCGTTACCGGGCGCCGTGGCGCGTTACTGCGCGTTAATCATAAGAAGATGTACAGACACAAAGCACTGAATCAGAGCTGTAGCACAATGGTTACGGTACTGACTGCTGTTACAGGCAGCATGGGTTCGAGTCCCCAGTGTGCCTAACGCAGAAGGCTGTCCCAGGCATCACCCTGTACATTACAGAGGGAATGAGGAGGCATGTTTTTCGTTACGTTCAGTATTGGTGTCAGAAACACACCCTCGGAGTGTGCCTAGCCACGTACGTTGGTGCGTGCTTTGGTACGGGCGTAGCCCCGTGCGTGGCTGCGCGCGTGGGTATGTGTGTTTTTACCAGTGTGGGCATCTTATATTACAGACCCTGTAGGGTGTCTTGCACCTATGCATTATGCTAGCAGATGTACGTGTGATGGCCTATGGTTTATCAGAGCCTGTGAGCAGGTGCTGGAGTTTCACAGGGTTGGATTGTGCCAGTCACACCCATGATGCACTGCACATGCAAATCAGCTGTCCACAGATACACACCAAGGGGAATGCACCCCCACAGCACCTCAGCCTGGTAGGGGGAACTGACCATGTGCACCCCCACAGCACCTCGGCCTGATAGGGGGTACTGACCGTGTGTTGTACTGGCACAGAGTAGCTACACACCGTCACATTGTGCGGGTACTGTGCTCACCCTGAGGGTGCAGTGAGGTGCCCAGCACTAAGTCCACAGCACTGGCCATGGCTGAAAGAGGCCATGGTGCAGGTCCAAAGCAGTGTTACTGTGTGAGATAGGTAGTTTCTGCAGGAACACCTTGGACATCTCTGTCTGTTTCAGTCAGGTGTAGCCCCCATGCACCACCACCCCCCTCCCCCAGGGCTGAGGGTGGCAAACAGGGCCTCCCATCAAAAGATCCACAGTCTACCTCCCTGCAAAGGTGGCAGTAGAGGGGAACATTAACCCTAGTCCTGCTGAGGAACAGACACCCCACAGGGCAGTCAATGCAGCTCTGTACACAGCCATAACACAATAGCAAATAGACATTAGACCTGGATATGGTATGCTGCACCCCACCATCTGATATTCCCCTGGTGCAAGCCATCAGCCACTGCACCCTGCAAGCCACTCCATCACAACACCTACCAGCTGCAAACAGTCTGCTAGTGCCCAGTGGAGATGCCTGCACCCAGAACTGGGATGTCAGCATACACAGCAAACAGATACATCAGTGACTGGGCCCCAAAAAGAAAACCCATATATATCACATGAGAGAAATACTAGATAGCATCATGGGAGTGCCTAGCCATGCTGTGGTCACTGCACAGTCAGGGTGAGAGTGATCTCTCAGCAGGATATACTGAGGTCACCCTGTCTGTGTAGGTGGTGGCCGGGCACTACAATGTGCCTGTCACTGCCCTATGCCCAGTGCAGATGCACCCTGGCCAGGCCACCCTGTCCGGCCTATACCCATGGTACCTTGCTCCTCATTATGCACATTGGCAGCCCAATACTGGCAACATTGCTGGCAGTGTGGACTGTGTAAGGTGTTTGCAGCCACCACACACTGGATAGACAGACAGCCACCCCCATACCTATGCCAGCATTGTGCTACTATAGAGGTGGTCAGCAGCCATACCCACCACACCAGTCATGGGCATAGTACAGGCATGGATATGGTACACAAGGCTGTTGGGGGGTCACTCCCCAGGGTGGTGAACACTGTCAGAGACCAGACCTGCAGCACACACTGCAGACATCAGAATGATTGTTATGGTGGAGCTCAATGAGCAAAATGTGCTTAACGTAGGAATTGATATCTGCCAGTTATCATAGGGAACGTTTGATAGCTCTGTACCATATACCCAGGGGTAGGGTAGCATTGCTAAGGTATGCAACTGCTAGTATTGGGAGATACAGGCAGGGCCCAATGTCTTGCCTCTCCAGGAGGCATTGGCCAATGGGGCCTGTGGGTGGGTGGGTGGCCCTGTTGGCTGCTGCTTTACGGCAGAGTTCCCCAACTCCAGTCCTGGTGTTCCAAACACTGTTCGGGTTTTCATGCTGTCCCTCATAAATATGCTTGAGCTACATCTGCATACCATGGGGGTGGTGCATAGCTATGCAGCACAGGCATCTTTATTAGAGGCAGCATGAAGCCGGAATGGTGTGGGGCCCTCCTGGACTGCATTTGCGGGACTCTGCTTTAGATAATGTGCCTGTTTCTGGTGTCTGTGTTTGGTGTGGTAAAATATAGGCCATGCGTATGTTCTCTGCAATAAAGGAGTGTCTTTACTATCACTGTTTAGTGGTGGGTAAAACTATGGGGACTGGGTTGGCAGGAGCCCCAGCTGGGATTTGAACCTGTGACCCTCTGGTTTTACAGGCACTGGCTGTGTCTGTTGCACCACACTGTGGCCACAGAGACAGTGTAGTCCCTGGAGTTAGTTAAACCAGCCTGACGAGTCAGAAACCCTGCTCTGCAACAGGTTTACTGTGGCCTCATTTACCTTGTATGCAGACAAAGGTGCACATAAACCTCAGAAAAGACCTCAGAAAAGGGGCACACACCCATAACCAAGCTGGGCAACAATGATATCATTGGGCAACATTACACAACACTCCCAGGACAGCTCCATTACAATGAAATGATCTTTGAAAGGGTCTGCGGAGCGTAGACCCTTCCACACATCATTTCTTTTTTATTTGGTGCTTTCCAGGGAGTGTTGTTCCTTGTTGCCCATTGCTATCACTGTTGCCCAGCTGAATTATGCTTTTTAAAATGTTTCTTGTGGTCATTTGTAACGTTTTATGTGAACTTTTGTTCTGTGCACATGTATCACACTGCTCACGTTTTGTGGGTTTCCCCGGTTTTTCTGTACATTGCTGACGGAAATGGTTTCTCTTCCCTTTAAATGCCTTTAACGACAGGTTTTCATTTGCGTTGGAATTGAGCTCAGAAATTCAGCGCGTTAGTATGAGGGGAGCCTCTCCCCGCCCACTCTCCGCCCATTAACCCCTTCTCTCCGCCCACTCTCTGTTTTAATGCGCCGCGGAGGTTTACGATCGTCAACTGCGGTTAACGCGCGTAAAGTACGTTTAATGATCGTTAGCACGTCAGAACGCGCGTTTGGACGTGCTAACGATCGTTAAACGTACTTTACAAGCATTAATCACGATTACCGCACTTTAGTAAACATCCCCCTATATGTCTCTCCTCTCCCCTTCCATGGCCCATCTAGAATCCACCCACAACTCAGCCTTCTTCCTGGGCCCCAAACTTTGGAAATCCCCCCAGACCTCCGACTAGAACTCTCCTTTACCCTGTTTAAATCATTGCTAAAGACTCACCTCTTCTGCACTGCCTTTAATCTCCCCACCTCCTCAGCCCCCAGTTGAGGCATCCCGTCTCTCTCCTGATCTCTCTTTCTCTCATGTCCTGTCCCCTCTCTCTCCTGCTCCCCGTCTTCTTCTTTCCTATTGTCTCCCTTCTCTCCTGTCAAAATTATGACATTCTTTTCCTTTTCCTGGCAGTATACTTTGTAAACTGCTCTGATGTGCTTTTGTAGAGTAGCATATCAAGAAATGTAATAAAGATAAAGATTTTTGAACTAGAAGAAGCCTAGAGCATCTAAAAGGTAATGAAGAGTGAATAAGTGAGTGAACCTGATAGCAAAGGTGAGGATGAAGAGAGAGAGAGAGAGAGAGAAAGAGAAAGAAAGGAAGAAAAGGATTTCTATTTTTTTATATATAGTAAGCTTGCAAAACTAATAATTTTTTATTTATTACTACCAACATTTTGTTCTCAGGATAAAGAGGATAGCTTTTTTTTTTTTTCTTGACATGTAAAGTACAAGGCGGCCTAGCTCCAGGGTTGGAGTCATTAGAGTCTGACATCCTCTACAAAGTTCGAAAGAACCCTGAAGAAACTCTGCATTCCTGAATAAGAAGTTTGAACCTTCCAGAACTCAGCTATCACAACTTATGGGCCCCCAACAATTTAAACCATCAATTTCCATGTGCACAAAAATTTCATGATATTTGAGTTCAAATATAATTCACAGACTGATAAAAGAGAACTTTGACTGGGGGTAGCATTTATTTGGTAAAGGTCGATGTGAGGATAGTTTCACCAAATGGAAATGTACACAAATGTTTATTTTTATTGTCTTTATTAGTTAATTTGTAACATTTGCACACACTGTTGGAAAATTGCATACGTACTTTATTATAGTACTTTCTTGGGTAGAATAAACTTACCTTTATACCATATGGGTGCTTCCTAAGCTCTTATCCTTTAGATATTTTATTTATTCCTGACTGTGTGCTCCTTGTGAGTAGTCCAGTCCAGACTTAGTATTTTGTACCCCCTGCCATACCCTAAGTGGCTGGGATGGTAATAACATCTACCCGCTACCGTGAACAGCTCATACACAGGGGATATCCTATACTGCCTTGCCCCGGGTGGAGGTTGATAGGGTTTATGTTAATCTAAAGAAATATTTCTTTATAAGAAGAGTGGTGTATCTGCATTCAAGAAAACATGGGGCAAGCATAGATGATCTCTCAGGGAGAGGAAGGGACTGTGAAACTTAACAGTTCTTATGGATGGATAGACTGGATAGGCCATTTGTGCTTTATCTGCTATTATGTTTTATGTTTTTGTTTCTATATTAGCTCTCAGCATTATTGATGCATGCTGGCATCTGGAACTTTAAATCTGATGATCACATGGTATTCTACACTGGAAATAAAAGACAAAGAAGAAATGGTATTGTATTTATAATTAATAAGAAAATTGTGCACAAACTGATGAAATACAATGCATTCAGTGAACGCTTAATTTTTATTTGTCTATGAGGAATGCCTACCCACAACTATTTTTTAGGAATACGCACCAACAACAAATGCAGAAGAAGATGCAGTTCATCATTTCTATGGACAAGTGCAAGCTGAAATCAACAGAACATGCAAACAAGTTATGCTGAGAGTCACGGGTGAATGGAATGCAAAAGTTGGGAACGAAGAAGAAGTTGAAAAATATGGTCTTGGCAACCGAAACAAGCTGTCGAAAGACTGTTAGAATTCTGCAAGACCAACAATATATTCACTTCAAAATCTTCTTCCAGCAACATAAGCGGTGACTGGTCACATGAACTTCACCTAACGGATTGCACAAGAATCAGATTGACTATATCTTTGGATGTCAATGATGGAAAAGCTCAATAATATCAAAGACAAAACCTAGAGCTGAATCTGATATAGATCACCAGCTATTAGTATGCAAATTCAAGATAGCTCTGAAATAGAGCAAGCCACTCATGAATGTAGCAAAGTATGATCTTGAACATTTACCACCATAATGTAAAGATTGTCTGCAAAACTGATTCACTGCTTTGGACATAAATTGCAGAGAACCAGAAGATTTATGGGATGACATCAAGAAAGTTGTGCTCAAAGAAAATCAAAAATCTCTGCAACAGTGTGAAAGCAAAACCAGTTAAAATGGATAACTGAAGAAACTCTGAAAATTGCTCAGAGAAGCAGAGATACTAAATGTTTCCAGCATGCAGCAAGATGAGATAAAGAGAAGTATTATAACGATGCATGCAAGGAAGTAGAATAAGAAACTACATTAAATTATGAAGATGAATAATGGATGATTTCTCATTCCTGACTATCAAGATCCAGCAAGGAATATTATAGGGAAAGTCCCTGTCATTACTTTGTTTTATATGGCACTAAATCCATTGAATGCCTTAATTAACTCCTTGGCCCACAGATTTAGCCTTAACTCAAGAGATACTAATGGCCCACAGTTAGTACTGCATTTACTGTTTGTTGATGATTTAAAGCTCTGCAGCTCCCTCATACACTTGAGTTGCTCCCATGTATCCCTCCCCACCCACTTTCAGCAACCCAGTCTGGTTCATCACTCTCCAGATAAATTCAGCGCCACTCACTATCTGCATAGTGGCGCTAAATATTATATTTAACCACTATAGTGGACATTAAAAACTGCTAAACTCCGCATTTAAATATTGGCCCATAAGTCTTTGTAGGATGCCTTAGTAATGGGATTCACTTTACTTTGGACAAAGCCAACTTTTAATAAAGTATGAAGCTACCAGACATACCACTTTCTCAATGTTCAAAAACATTATCTGAACTAAAAGGCAGACTTTTGTAAATTACACTTTCTGCAACTATACACAAATGATGATTTCAGGGATAAGTGAGGCATTTTTCCCTCACAAAGATTTGCCATCCATTACTCTTACTTAGCTGGATCAAATGTATTGATTTTTTCTCTAGCACTTTTCTTTGGTTATGCTCTAAACCAAAAATAATTATAGGTGAAAAATGAGCTTTGCAGAGAAAAGACATTTAATGATTCCTTTTAACTCTCAATTTAAGAACTTTCACAAAAAATAAATTGTAGCGGGATATCTCTTTTACTTATACATGTTTTGATATTGAAATGGCCTAGTGGATCCTGTGCTACAATTAGTGATGTGCAGATGGCTGAATGTTCATCTCATATTTAAAAAAAAAAAAAGGGCAATAATACATCTTGCTAAAGGGTAGATTTTTAGAAATGCTGTGAAATGAAGATCACAGGCATAAGCAATTCCACTGCTGAGTAAGACACTTTCACCCAGACTTTTGCTCGAAAGCGATGGATTGTAGGGTTCACTTGTACACTCATGGGCCGATGCAGAAAACTAGAGCGGCCTTTAAACACAGACAATGGCATTTTTAGGCACAATTACCACCACAGCCAATTGCAGAAAAGAGACAGATGCGAACGTAAACAGCAAAGGAAAAGCTTGCGCATAATTAACGGCAAGGGTATTTAAATTATAGGTAAATGAGCTGTCCGTATTAAAATGGCATGCTAATATTGTCTGCACCTGATGCAGAGAAATGTGTAGAGGATTTCATAACCAGCCTTAGCTTCAATATCTCTACACCTGGTCTTGAGATGGCTTAAATGTTTTGCGCAAGTCCCTGACAGTATTTTGACATCACTGGTGGCTTTCCCCAATGCCTGGATCATCTGAGGGGAGGGATATACTGGACAGGGTCAGATTGCAGTCTAACCCAGAATGGTGCATCCAGGATGCACCATGTGGGGCCAGACACCATCATTTTTCAAGATGTGGCGCAGGAGCGGGAGTGCGTGAGTAGTGCTCCCTTTCCTTTATGAAGGTACCTGGGGGGGAGTGGTGGGTTCGGGGCCGCTAGGCCACCAGGCTTATTTTTAGCTGGGAGGATGGGTGGATTGGGGCCACTGGGCCACCAGGATTTTCTTTAGTTAGTCCGGTGGGGGATCAGGGCCGCTGGGCCATCAGGTTTTTTATAGTTGGGTGGGTGGGGGGATCGGGACCATTGGGTCATCGGGGGTTTTTTAGTTAGGCGGCTGCTGGACGACTAGAGGTTTTTTTTAGTTAGGCGGGTAGGGGGATCGGGGCCACTGGGCCACCAAAGATTTGTTTTTTTGTCAGGGGCATTGGCCCCGACAGTATTTTGATTGCATTGAGGCTTTAGCCAATGCCTGGATCATCTGAGAGGAAGTTTGATACCATCAAAATACACAGTGCCCCTTTTGCACTGGAAGAGCATGCCAAAATTGTGCCAACTTCTGTGCATATGTGTTTGGCTTGCTCGCCCAACTTAACGCTGCTATTTGTGTCAAGTTTAATGCATGGCTAATTTGTATATGAGCCCCTTTCTGCATGCCCATGCTGAAGTCACGCGCTGTCGGTGTGCTGCAAAGAGAAATACAGAGCTTCACCTTCTGTCACTCTTTCTTCCTTTTCTGAAATCACTGAGAAGGAAATGCAAATTGTCTCTCCTCCTCCAAACAACCTACTCCTCTGATCCCATTCCCACTCATTTACTAACACTATCTTTTCCACTGTCATCTCTTCCATCTGTCATATCCTTAACCTATCAGTTTCCACTGCAGCTGTGTCTGTGGTCTTCAAACATGATCTGGTCACATCTCTCTTTAAAAATTCTTCCCTAGACTCTACCTGTCCTTCCAGTTGTCAGCCTCTCTCTTCCCCTTTGCTTCAAAACTACTTGAATGAGTGGTTCACTGCCACTGTCTTGACTTTCTTTCCTCTCAAGTCTTCCTGGATCCACTTGAATCTGGATTTCACCCTTTACATTCCACAGAAATGACTCTTGACAAAGTCTCCAGTGACGTGTTCTTTACTAAATCCATGGGTCTTTACTTAATGCTTGTCCTTGATGTTCCTGTTGCCTTTGATACTGTTGATCCCACTTTCATCTAGATACCCTATCCATTCTTGGATTTAGGGGCTCTGTTCTGTCCTGTTTTCTTCTTATCTCTCCCATCACACTTTTAGTGGATTTTCCTCTATTGTCATATTGTTTTCAGTTGGTGTACCTCAAAGTTCTGTCTTGGAACCTCTTATTTTCTCTCTCTATACTCAGTCCCTTGGTGCACTTATTTCTTCCCATGGTTTTCAGTACTATCTTTGCACTGATGACTCTCCTAACTCTCTGTGCCTGAAATCCCTCCAGGAATCCATACTTGGATCTCTGCATGCTTATCCAATATTGCTGCCTGGATGTCTCACCGCCATCTGAAATTGAACATGGCCAAAACTGAACTCCTTTATCTTTCCACCTATACCAACCTCCCCCATTCCTCTCTTCTCTATTTCTGTGTTTTATACTACACTTTTTTTATACTCTGCGCTTTCATGACTAGATAGATGGGCCATGCAGAGGCCAACCTCGTCCAGGGGAGGTGGATGGGATTGTGTGACTTATCCTGCTGTCCATGGAGAGCTCCTGTTGCAGGTAAGTAATCCCGCTTTCTCCATGGACAAGCAGGATTCGTTAGCCACACCTGGTGCCTTCCAAGCTACGCTACTGCACAGTATGCCATGGTGGATGAGAGAGGCCGAGACAGAGGAGGTGAAGTTCTAGCCTTCGGAGTGGAGGAGTGGCCTAGTGGTTGGGGCAAGGTACTTCAGGCCGGAAGGTTGGGGTTCAAATCCCACTAGAGGACAGCAACCTCGTCATAAGGAAGAAGTTCAACATAAAATGTTCCTTATGACGAACATGTGGTAGTAAAATTGAGATCCTCTCAGTAGTTCCTTAATTTATTTGGTGACGGAGAACGGGTGTTTATTCTGAAAAAAAGTTCTCACATTCCAGGGTGGTTGCTGATGTTATCTATGCGCTGATGCTTAAAAATCTTTTGAAAAGCATTTTAAAGCGCCATATGGAGCTGAAACCCCCTGGGTTATTAATAATACTAATTACTAACAAAAGTTTCAAACACCGATGTTAATAGTTACCTCAGTATTTACACCACTTAGATTTTGATATCAAATTTATTTTCCACTAAAGAAATTTGTTGGATTGGAGTGATTTTTATTAGTTGAAAAATGGGTTCTAAATGGGCAGAGTTTGTAGTAGTTCCTAATGTGCCTGGCAGTTGTCACTGGATTATAGTAATGTAGAAATCTTTTAGTCTTTCTTTATCCATACACTCATTAAGAGGCATGTTTACTAAAAGTTAGTGTAAGGTAACATTATGCAAATATTTATGCAAATGAGGCCCCGCACCGAGTCTCCGCACATGGCCCTGCACCCCCCTTGGGCCGCCCCTGGTAGTGGTGGTAGTAGTAGTACTAGCTTTATGGTTAGAGTAGAGGGATAGGACCAGGGAAGCCAGTGTTCAAATCCCACAGCTGCTCTCTTGTGTTCTTGGGCAAGTCACTTAATCTTCCAGCTTCTCTACACTCTGGATATTTTACAGACAAAACAAGCACTTTTCCAATGCCTGTTCATGCCTGGAATGGGTCAAACTTGGACAGAGTCATAGGCGCCCCAACATTTCAAAAATAAAGCGGGGAGGTCTAGGTCCATTGCACCACCCTAGACACACTTTTGCTATGCCCCATGCCTACTTGGACATTCGTGTACCAGAGACGTCTTTAAAAGGCCAAAGTGAAATGGTTCCTGGGATATCTCCCTGGTTTGGATATCTGCATGTACCATTCGTGTATCCAAATCATGACCAAAGCTTTTAAAATTACCTCCTTTGTTAGTAGGTGGATTTGTGCACTGGTGTAGCTTGCATTATTTTTTATGCTTATTTATTACAGTTTTTATATGTCAATTTATTTATCCTTCATGACGAATGATGATATATGTTTTTATAGATGCTTTTGAGGATTTCAGTTGATAATACTGCTTAATTTCTTTGCTATTCACACATTAATTTTCCAGGTAATATTCATTACACACTTACTGTATGTTGCACATATCCACCTTGAACCTGCAGGTTTATGAGTACTAGTTCACGATAACACTTTGATGCATGACTTTTAATGTGGTTGATATATCCTTTCTTGCATAATTAGTCATTTTTTAAAATATATTCTTTAACATTAATTTTTAAAAATTGTCAATGTTTCTTTGGTACACATTCACATTTTAATAATATATACTGCTTTGATGTGTATTGTTGATGAAGCTAATGACTCCATAGTGATCTTTTATATTTGAACATGTCATTCCAATCTCTTTGACAAAGTCAATTTATTTATTGATATTTTATGTCACCTACACTAATTCATCTGTTTGTTTTTGATGCTTTTTGGTGTTTTTGTCACCTATATGTTTGATTATTTTATTGTATGAATTGAATATGGATAAGTAATATTATTTTATTATATGCTTTATAGATGTTCATCAGGTTTGCTACATAATTTTATGTATTTTTTGTTTTTAAGATATACTCCTGAAGAAGGCACATGCTGAAATATAGCCATGTAGGATTTTATGAAGAGAAATTGTGATTGTGAAAGATAATTAGTAAAACCATTAAAGATTTGCCATCTTGTGACTTGTGACTTCTCTGTCATTCACCTCACACTTGCTTGGTAGTTAAACATTCTGAAGGGCATGTTCACAAAAGCACGTTAGCTGTTAAGGTGGCGATAACAGGGTCAAAGTGCTCCATGGTAGCAGCTAGCACCGATCAAATGCAGATAGCACAGGGAATTTTTCATGCTGTTTGCATACCGTGTATTAGCAGTGCATGTGAGCGGGGTGTGGGTGGAGAGTGGGCATACCTGCCATGAGCGGTTATCGCAAGCATCGGCAGCATGTGGTATCTGCACATTTTTCAGACATTGTGGGTACAGCTACATCACCTCAAATGGCTAGCGTTAGCTGCATCTGTGGTGCTGCCATGCCACAATCTCTGCAATTTTGCTGCATTATCTGCTGGGAAATGCTGTGCATGCCCCCCAACAGCTAATGCAAGATTTTTGCAACTAACATGCCACTATTCACACTAATGCCTAGCGTTAGCTGCAAAAGCCTAATGCCCTTTAGTAAACATGCCCGTGAGTGTGAGTGCCCATTTGACTGTTTGCTCTCAAGGAAGTCTTTCGAAGCAGCAGCTGGTTGCACTCTCCTCCCTCAAATTAAAGGCACAGAAGGGGAAAATGTAAATAATGTCATAATAAAGACATCACACTTATGCACAAGAAATGCCTGTGTACTGTATGAGCTCATTCCTTGCAGTCACTGCATGATGATAGGCTTGTGAGGGAGTTACTCCAGAGGTTACCGTCTGTGCTTTGCAACAGAGAGCCCTCTGGTTCAGGCATCCTGCAGGTGAGGCTGTAGAGCAAGTGTATGCTCAGGCCCATGGTAGGTGCTACCCCGGGTGCATACTGATTCACACATAAACTGCCACTCACATATTGAGGTGCTGAATGGGGGAGGGGTAGGAGCAGAGAGTGGGCATGGAGAGCACATTGCAGTTAGCACTGGGGGACATTTTGCATGCTGTCAATGTTGTCGTTAGTGCTGTTACACCTACCGCCACCATATAGGTGGAATTCGGTGCACCCGTGGTACTTGCACATGTGCTAGGTATACATCCGTACATTAACTGACGGGAACGTGCTGATCATGCCCCCGACAGTTACTGGGGAAGCTTTTCACTTAATGCAGGTTTTTTCACAAAAAGCACATTAGGTGCAAATACTTAATGCACTTAGTAAAAGGGCTGTATAGACAACAATGTTTCCAGCACATGATTAGTTGATTTATATAGTAGGTAGTATGAAGTATTGTTTTTCCTTTATTGCAAATGATATTGAGGAATGTAAAGAAAGTCACAGAGTAAATTCAAAGTAAAGAAAAAAAACCTGCTAGGTAGCTTCAGAAATATTTTTTGTTATTCAATAAGCAAATTCCAAACCCCAGGCTCCCTGCACACATAGCAGACTTGTGCAGGTAGTGCTGGATAGAGACGGGAGGGGGAGGGCCGTGGCAGAGACAGGGCAGAGTGGAGGCAGGCCCACGACCCCAGATGTACAGGGCCTATTCCGGTCATGGCCCTATACATCCAGTGAGGTCAAGATGGACAGGGGACTTATTCCACCTCGGAGGTGGAATAAGTCCCCCCGAAGATGGCGATCAGAGCCGACAGACCCCCCACACCAGGGTGAGCAGCAGCAGGTAGTGCCCCTTCATCCGAACCCAGCCCTGGCAGACCACGCAGAGGGTCAGGCATAGAAGAAATGTGGCTGAGAGGAGCATCGGGCCTTCAGTGCTCCTGCTGGATATCCCGGTACCATGACGATGGGACGCCACAGCACTGAGAGTCCAGCAGGAGCACAGAGCCGCCTGGACGTTCAGGGCAATGGACATCCAATGCTTTAGAATCAGGGCACGCATGGGCTGTCTAAGTGTCCAATTCTGCAGCCACAGGAATATCTAGCTCCCGTGGTTGCAGAATCGGGAGTAATTGGGGTATGTCCATGTTTTTGACAGCCGAACGGCCTGGACATGCCCCGAATAGAATTGGCCTCCACGTAAATAAATCTCACTCCAAAGTATTTAAGGATAAAAAGGTGAAATATTTACGTGAATTACAGTAGAGACCTGGTTATGCATGCTATCTCCTGACTACATCTGCTATTATTCTAAGGCAGACCAGGCAGCAGTAATCAATGGCTAAGTATAATCATTGCAGACACTGTGTAGCATTTGAAGTGGCATTTATTGAAAAAAAGCTTGTTCTGAAAGGTCTCATATGTGTATTTTAAAACCAAATAAAAACATCTTAGACTTAAGACATTTAAATTACATTTTACAGTATACAAAAACATATTGAAAATAATCAAGAAGCAAAACTTATCCAGTGTTCCTCTTTTCTTTATATTCTGTGGGTATGCTATATGCAGGGGCGGCCCAAGGGGGGTGCGGGGCCATGTGCGGAGACTCGGTGCGGGGCCTCATTTGCATAAGTGGTCTTATTTGCATAAATATTTGCATAATGTTACCAGACACTAACTTTTAGTAAATATGTCTCTTAATGAGTGTATGGATAAAGAAAGACTAAAAGATTTCTACATTACTATAATCCAACCGCCAGGCACATTAGGAACTACTACAAACGCTGCCCATTTAGAACCCATAGCAAACCCGCCGTACCCTGACAGCATTACCGGGACTCACAAAGCACCATACCCTACCTATCAAAAGGCAACACTGCAAATATTAAACCAATACATTTCAGAGAATACTGGGGAAAGAGAACAAGTGGCAATGTCAAATAGGAATTACATAAATAGAATACCTCAGCTCAGTTACACATGCAGAACATAGACCATCACCAAACAAGGAATCACAATTTAGAAACAGGAAGGCAATAATTAAACTGGGAACCCCAAAAGCCAAACTTGGAATGTACAACACCACTGTAGAAATAAACTATAAATTAATTTCCTCTTGTACCAAACAAAGCGCAGACGTTAATGATGCACATTTCCCAGAGCTTTCATATTCCAGTTAATAAATTCAAAATAAAGAGATATCTTTCTACCTTTTGTGCATTTTCTTCAGTTGCAATTGCTCCAGCCACTTTCTTCTGGTTTCTTCATGTTTTCTGCTAACTGTCCATCGTCTGCTGTCCATTTGTTCTTTCTTCTCTCTTCTAGTTTTTTTTCCATTCTCTCTCTCTACATCTGCTTTAACATACTAATCTTTCTCCTTTTGCTCTTTCCTCATTCCTATTTCATCCACACAAATTTTACCTCTCCATCCTCAATCACCACTTATTTATTTATTTATTTATTTAACAGTTTCTTATATACCGCCCCTTCCAGAGATCAGGGGCGGTTCACATCGAACAAAAATCAATATACTTCTGTATATTTTACATGGAACTTGTGTTAACTATGTACACGTTTAGTTACATTGAACATGTTTTGAACATTAACTAGAATAACACTATTCAAACTATGTACAGGTCATCACAACATAATTGAGTTACCGGTATTATTTACAATAGAGATATAGCCATTTGTTTGTGTAAATCTTTGTCTGTAGGGTAAGGCAGAGTAGAGTAAGTGTCTTTCTTATGTTTAATCATTTGTTCTGTCTTGAGAACTGTGAATGTGTTTCTGTGATTGTATCGGAGAGGTTTTTTGTTGGTAGGGGATCTCAAAGTGTTTTGTGAAAAGGTATGTTTTTAGTTCTTTTTTGAATTGGTGAAGGTCTTTTATTTTGCGGAGGGTTAAAGGGATTTCGTTCCAGAGGGTAGGGGCAGCAAAGGAGAAGGCTCTATCACTTGTCGTTGCTCTGGTCCTTCTGAAATTAGTTTTTACTCTCCCAATACCCGGCCAATTGTAGATTTTTCATCCCTCCCACACAAAATATATTTTTCCCCTCTCCATTTTACTCTCCCAACCCCATCCCATTCTAATCCTCCCCCAACATCAGCTCCCTTCTAGTTCCAGTCTCACCCAGCATCCATTCCCTTCTAGTCCCTGCATCAGCCCATTTCCAGTCCTAGCCCCCCATCAACCCATTTCCAGTCCTAGCCCCCCATCAACCCATTTCCAGTCCTAGCTCCCCCATCCATTTTCAGTCTGAGTCCCTCCATCAGCTCATTTACAATCCTAGCCCCCATCAGCCCATTTCTAGTCATTTCCTAGCCCCACCATCAGCCCATGTCAAATCCTAGCTCCCCTCCACTCAGCCCAATTCCAGTCCAAGCCCCCCATGAGCCTACTTCCAGTTCTAGCCCCTCCATGAGTCCATTTCAATTCAAACCCCCACCACAGCCCATTTCCAATCTTAGCTCCCCCCAACAGCCCATTTCCAGTCCTATCCTAGCTGCTCCGTCCGCCCATTTTCAGTCCTAGCTCCCTTCCCTCACAGCCCATTTCCATTCCAAGCTCCCTCCCCATCAGCTATTTGCAGTTCAAGCCTCCCCTTCCACTCAGCCCATTTCCAGTCATAGCAACCCCCCAACCCATTACCAGTCCTAGCCCCCCATCAACCCACTTCCAGTCCTAACCCCCATCACCCCATTTTCAGTTTAAGCCCCCCAATAACCCATTACCAGTCCTAACCCCCCATCAGCCCACTTCCAGTCTTAACCCCATCAGCCCATTTCCAGTCAGCCCCCCATAGCTCATTGCCAGTCCTAACCCCCCCATCAGCCCACAGCCCATTACCAGTCCTAACCACATCAGCCCACCTCAAGTCCTAACCCCTCCCCATCAGCCCATTTCCTGTCCTAGCCCCCCGTAGCCCATTATCAGTCCTAACCCCCCCATAGCCCATTAGCAGTCCTAACCCCCATCACCTCATTTCCAGACAGCCCCCATCAGCCCACAGCCCATTACCAGTCTTAACCCCCCCCCATAGCCCATTAGCAGTCCTAACCCCCATCACCTCATTTGCAGACAGCCCCCATCAGCCCACAGCCCATTACCAGTCTTAACACCCCCCCTATAGCCCAGTACCTGCCCTAAGCCCCCCACATGCCCACAGCCCATTACCAGTCCTAGCCCCCCCATAGCCCATTATCAGTCCTAACCCCCCCATATCCCCTTACCTGCCCTAACCCCCCCATCTACAGATATCCAGACAGCCCACAGCCCATTGACTGTCTTAACCCCCCAGTGCCAGTCCTTTCCGCTTAACCCCCCCCTTGCCAGTCTTAACCCCCCCTTGCCAGTCTTAACACCCCCCCTTTGCCAATCTTAACCCCCCCTTGCCAATCTTAACACCACCCCCTTTACCAATCTTAACACCCCCCCTTGGCCTGTCTTAACCCGCCCGTGCCAATGTTCACTCCACCCCCTTGGCCAATCTTTTCACCCCCCTTTGCCAGTCTTAACCCCCCCCCTTTGCCAATCTTAACACCCCCCCTTGCCAATCTTAACACCCCCCTTTGCCTGTATTAACCCCCCCTTGCCAGTCTTAAACCCCCCCTTTGCCAATCTTAACCCCCCCCTTTGCCAATCTTAACCCCCCCTTGCCAATCTTAAACCCCCCCCTGTGCACTTCTTAAACCCCCCCCTTGCCAGTCTTAACACCCCCCCTTTGCCAATCTTAACCTCCCCCCCCCCCCGGGCTTATGGCACAATTAAAAAAACAAACTGGCTCTGGCTGCTGCCGCTACCACCGCGGCAGCGGCAGAATGGAGTGTCCCGCGGGGCCTCCTCTTCTCCTTCAGCCCCTCTGCAAAGGCTTTGAGATTCGCGAAGGGAGAGCGTCTCCCTCGCGTCTCTGTGAAGCCCGCAGGGGCTAATGGGAAATTTCCCATTAGCCCCTGCGGGCTTCACAGAGACGCGAGGGAGACGCTCTCCCTTCGCGAATCTCAAAGCCTTTGCAGAGGGGCTGAAGGCTTCACAGAGACGCGAGGAGACGCTCTCCCTTCGTGAATCTCAAAGCCTTTGCAGAGGGGCTGAAGGAGAAGAGGAGGCCCCGCGGGACACTCCATTCTGCCGCTGCCGCGGTGGTAGCGGCAGCGGTAGCAGCCAGAGCCAGGTTTTTTTTTTTTAAAGTCATTTAAAAAAAAAGCAGAATGTTCTTTGCGCGGGGCCCCCTGAAACGCGGGGCCCTGTGCAAAAAACATTCTTGCTCAATGGACGGGCCGGCCCTGGCTATATGCAATTGCCCCTCAGTTTGTTTACTGACTTGAAGGCAATCATGTGGACTTAATGCTCCTTCAATCACAAGAATGCATTTATTATGTCTACAAGCATTATCATAGTTGGAACATGAACACATATTTAAACAGAACTCTGTGCAAGTACATGTATGGGACAGGGATGTTCATTCATCCAAAAACCTTTATTCACACTTTCATCAACTCCCTCTTAACCACTTCAATGTGTTCCTTATTGGCCTTCCACTGAATCATCTCTCTCCCCTTCAATCTATTCAAAATTCAGCTACAAGACAAATATTCACTTTGCCCATGTAATCCCTCTTCTCAGGTCACTTCATTGGTTCCCTATCAGTTTCTCTGTACACAGTTCAAACTTCTCTTACTGACCTACAAGTGTATTCATTCTGCAGCTTCTCATTACCTTGCCACTCTTATTTCTCCCTGTGTCCAGTCTTGGAAACTCCATTCATCAGATAAATCTCTTTTATTTGGGCTCTTCTCTTCCACTACCAACTCTAGGGTCCATTTCTTCTACCTTGCTGCACCGTGTGCCCGGGCATAGACTTCCAGAGTCAATAACCAGGCTCCATCTCTGGTCCAATTCAAATCCAGGCTAAAAAACTACCATTTAGTTTATATGTTTCCTTTCAAATACTGTAGTCTTGTTGAATGATGAAATCTGGCATTTTTTGTATTCTATTTTTCCTTGTGTTTACCTTTGTAAAAAACTCAATTTAAAAACAAAACAAGACATCTTTTTGAGGTTGATTTTACATCCTAACCCTCTATTCTCCTATTTAAGACCCATGTGTATTTTCAGTCATTAACTGTGATGAAATTCCCTAATCCCATATTAGTTTTCCCTTGAATAGATTAAAAGCTTCGTTGAGTAGGAATTGTCTTATATACTGTACGTATTAGCTTAGTGATTAGAGAGCTGGCTTAATAACCAAGAAACTAGCGTTCAATTCCCACTAGCACTTCTTGTGGCCTTGGGGAAGTCACTTAACTCTCCACTATCTTGGAAGAAAGGCCTGGCAATCTACCTCTGATGCTTCTGCCAAGAAAACCGAGGAGCTGCTGGGTTGCTTGGAGCCAGCATTGACTCAAAGACACACGTTGCATTACAGTAGTAGTAATAAACATTTGGATGCCTAAAAAACATGTACACAATATTAATTATATGTACATATATCTACATGCATACAATCAGTTTATGTGTGTACAAAAGCTCTAATGTATGTATTGTTGTTCGCTATTAAAATAAATGTGTGAAACAAACTGAAGAAACATCTAAAAACTGGCAAAATATTTGGGACAATCTGAAAAAGAATCACAATGTCTTGACCCTAGTATGGGATACCTTAGAACATTCTCAAAGGTAAAAGTGAAAGTAGAGTTTCTTGCCGTAGAATTGTGGCTAAGGTTTATAGTTTGTGTTCTTTTGTTGTTCTTGTAATGTATTTCCACAGACAATAATAAATATACTCTATTTTCATTCAGGTTTGCTTTCTTTATGAACACATGGAATACACTAAAGAAATATTGCAGTTTAGTTTATTGCTCTAGCATGGCTCCTTTGGACTTAAAAATGAAGTTTTGATGTATGACCTACATGAAAACCTTCATATCACTCTCTCTTAGAAAAGCATATGAATGTTTAAGGTATGCTGCATTGCACAGTTTCATCACCTGGCACTGATATTTTTACCCCAAAACATAAGGGGCCTATTTACTAAAGTGCAGTAAGCAAACTCCGGGTGGATTAGCTTGTGGTAACCTTTAGCACACGGCCCTGGTAAGCACTGCCACATAGCTAATGCATTGCATGCTAATTCAAGCAGTAATGGCTTGCCATCGAAGGGGGCAGGAAATGGATTGAGAATGAGTAGATTATGAACATGGACAGTACTTTGCAATTAGTGCATGGTAAGCACATCTGCACTATTGGTAATACACTTATAAGAGCCGCTGCAGGTATCAAAAACATCCACCCCCTGGACCCCTCCTAACATTCAGTTTGTTCAATGTAAACCGCACTGATGCAGAATAGCACGGTATATATGAGAATGTAAATAAATAAAATAACATCGGCATTAGCATTCCCCATTCTCCAGAACACCCTTAATGTCAGCATTACAATCCCTCTCTCCAAGCACCTTAAGCTTTTCTAGGGTCCCCCTGATGTCTAGTGGAAGACAGAAGTGATTCCCAGGTGCCCTTGTCCTGTCAGTGCTCAGCTTCAACATGACACCTATGGACCCTAGTGGTAGTCTCATGGTACTACTGGTACTACATGGGAGCTGGAGATGATCATCTCATCAACAGGTAGATAAAGTGACAGAAAAAGCCAGAAGGATACTTATGTGCAATTGGAGAGGAAAGGCTAATAAGAAAATGTAAGTGATAGTGTCTCTCTTTAAGCCTCTGATGAAACCTCAATTGAAATATTGTGTGAAATTCTGGAGACCAGGGCCAGCCCGTCCATTGTGCAAGAATGTTGTTCACACAGGGCCCCGTGCTTCAGGGAGCCCCAAGTGAGCATTTGCACACAATGGATGGCTTCAGAGGTAAGCCAGGGAAGCCTGTGTGAGTCCCTGGCTCACCTCTGTACAGCCGCCAGTGTGAAGAGCAGGATTTACCCTCAAGCTGGCGGCTGTGTTACTGTGAAGCACGCGAGTGCTGAGAAATGCCTTTTAACCTTTCCCGGCATTCAGCATGCTTCACAGTAACATAGCTGTCAGTGTGAGGGAAAACACTGCTCTTCACGCTAGCTGCTGTGCAGAGGTGAGCCGGGGCCTCTCACAGGCTTCTCCTGCTCCCTCTGCAGCAGCTTAGACAGCCGCAGTGCTCTTCAGGGGGGGTCTAGGATAGGACAGGAAATGGCTGATTGGGGGGGAAAGGATTGGAAATGGGCTGATGGGGGGGGGGGCTTGGAATGGAAATAGGCCAATAGGGGGCTAGGATTGGAAAAAGCGGGATATAAATCTGTTTAAATAAATAAATAAATGGGTTGATGGGGGTCTTGGCTGGAAATGGGCTGATGGGGGGCTAGGATTGGAATTGGGTTGATGGTAGGCTTGAACTGGAAATGGACTGATGGGGGCTGGAATAGGACTGGAAATGGCTGATGGGTGACTAGGTCTGGAAATGGGCTGATGGGGGGGATGTGCTAGGACTGGAAAAGCACTGATGGGGAGCTTCAACTGGAAATGGCTGATGGGGTCTGGAATAGGACTGGAAATGGCTGATAGGAGGCTAGGATTGGAAATGGGCTGATGCGGGGGGATGGGAGAATGGGACTAGAAAGGAGCGGATGCTGGGTGGGGCTGGAACTAGAAGGAAGCTGATTTTGGGGGAGGACTAGAAGGGTATGGGGCTGGGGGAATGAGGATGGAGAGGGGAAAAGATATTTTTTGTGGGAGGGAAGAAAAATCTACAATTGGCCGGGTATTGGGAAAGTAAGTGGGGATTGAGGATGGAAGGGTAAAATTTGAGTGGATGAAAAAGAAATAAAGAAAGAAATGGAGGAAAGAGCAAAAGGGGAAGATCAGTATATTAAAGGAGATGTAGAGAGAAAATGGGAAAAAACTAGAAGAGAGAAGAAAGGACAAATGGACAGCAGAAAATGGAGAGTTAGCTGAAGACATGAAGAAACCAGAAGAAAGTGACTGGAGCAATTGCAACTGAAAGATAAAATGCCCAAATAACATAAGGAAGAAAAATACTTTTTTATTTTGAATTTGAATTTATTAACTGGAATATGTCAGCTCTGGGAAATGTGCATTGCTAATATCTTTGCGTTTTTGTTTAGTACAAGAGGAAATTACTTTATAGTTTTATTATTTCTCCAGTGTTGTTGTATGTTCCAGTTTTGGCCTTTGGGGTTCCCAATTTAATTATTGTCTTGCTATTTCTAAATTGTGATCCCTTGTTCTTTGTTTGGTGATGGTCTATGGTCTGCATGTGTAACCGAGCTAAGGTATTTTGTTTATGCAGTTTCTATTTGAAAGTGCCACTTGTTCTCTTTCGCCAGTAGATGTATTGGTATTCTCTGAGATGTATTGGTTTAATATTTGCAGAGTTGCCTTTTTGATATGTAGGGTTTGGTGCTTTGTGAGTCCTGGTAGTGCTGTTATGATACGGCAGGTTTTCTATGGGTTCTAAATGGTCAGTGTTTATAGTACTTCCTAATGTTCCTGGTCGTTGGCACTGGAGTATAGTAATGTAGAAATCTGGCAGTCTTTCTTTATCCAGACACTCATTAAGAGGCATATTTACTAAAAGATATTGTGTGTTAACATTATGCAAACATTTATGCAAATGAGGTCCCTTGGGCGGGACCTGCTGGAGACAACATGTTTGAAAAGATATGAACTGGTTGGAGTCGGTCCAGAATATATCTACTAAAATGTCAACTGTTTTTGTCATAAAGCATATGAATAAAGGCTTAAGATCTAAACAAAGCAGAGAGATAGGAAAGGGGAGCTATGCCTGAGACATTTAAATATCTCCAAGGTATTAATACACAGGGGTCAAGGCTTTTTAAATCGAATGGAGACTGTGGAATTAGGGGTCATTGGATGAGGCGAAAGTGAGCAGACTCAGGAGAATTCTGTCGTCAGTTTTCATGTTTCTATGGGCTTGATATTCAATGCGAGCTATATATTTGCTGACAGGTGGCAAAAATTTAATTCACTAATGCATCTATTTTTTATGTTTCTACTAATATATGCGGGCCATTTATCTTAATGAATTGCCAAATTCTATCCATAGAAAACTGGATCAGCTCTGGGAAAGGGCAAAGACAGAGATCACACTTACATTTTTAGAGGGTAATTTTATAAATTTCATGGAGTTAATGCATGTTTTAACACACGTATTTCATGCCTATTTCATAAAGTAATCTACACTTACTTTTCTCTGTAAAATAAGGTTGTAACTGGTAAGGATCATGCTGCAAATCTAGATGCAATCATTTACACTAACCCTAGAGTGTGCCTAGATTTGTAAAGAACATGCTAAGATATAGTATTTTTATAACTTACCCTTGAAAATTTGTGCTCCACTCAAGCTCTGCATACACTCCACCCCTGATTAACTAAGTCCAACAACGACAAAGCACAAGTCCACATGCAGCTAAACAGACCCACTCCACCCCTGTGCATGCCCAAAGTTCTCGCCACTGGGCCAAGGTGCATACTTACAGACTTGTACCCTCCTAAAGTGTGCACGTAGATGGGCGGCCATGGGGCACAGTTCCCGATGGCCGCAGTAACCGGGCCGGTGGCAGGGGCAAGTCCCCGAAAAGGGGCAGGCCCGGGGACGCGCGCGCATGCCGCAGGGGTGGCCGGCGTCTTTGAGTTCATTGGTCCCATGGCGTGAGAGAACGCCGTGGGAGCCAATGGGGGGGGGGGGGCTTGCTTAAGCGGGAAAGCTTGTGGAGTGTGGGGTGTCCAGGGGAGGAAGCGGCAGTTGGCGACCGATGGCCTGGGGAGCTGGGTCACGGCAGTCACAGCTGGGGCAGCCATCAGGAAGAAAAGTGAGGGCCGTTGCAGATTGGGCCTGTGTGGGACTAGGCTACTGAAGAGGGCTGCGAGAGAGAGAAAACGTGGCTTGCAAAGAAGGAGAGCACGTGTGCCGCGTCAGCGCTCCTGGCAAAGGACATCGGCAGGCAAGGCTTGGCTGTACAAGGGAAGGGAAGTATTTGGAACAGTAATGCTGTCTCGAAGGGGGGGGCTAACTCCGGGATTCGGGGGGGTGGCACTAGAGGTAGGGGGGGTGCTAATAATAGAGGTAGGGGGGAATTAATAATAGAGGCAGCGAGAGAGAGAATCGCAGGGGTAGGGGGGGTGAATTCCAGGGGTATGGGGGGAAATAATTCCAGGGGGGGGGCGATGAGAATACTAAGGGCAGGGAGGGGAGAAAGGCTACTGAAGGGCATGGGGGGCGTTACAGATCAGTAGCACAAGACCGGGGCTCTCATCAAGGAGAAAGTTATATGAGTGAAGTGGACGCAACTCCGGGGTTCCTCAGTCGAGGAAGGAGGGGGGCCAGACTAGGGGTAATCGGGGGTGCCCTGAGCTAGGGCAAGTGACCAGTCACGACGAGGACGTAGGGAGATGGCAGGAGGTGTCTCCGGGCATGTCTGCCTCGGTGGGAGTAAGGAGTGGAAGCCGGCGGGGACAATTGGGACGCAATTTTCCCTTAGCGGAGGAGGGGGTGGACACGGAGTAGGGGGTCCCTGATTTGTAAAGGGGGGTGTCTAAGTCAGAGGGGCAGAGGGTTTTGGGCTACACCGCAAAGGAGATATTTTACTGCATATGGTCATAAGAACATAAGAACATAAGATATGCCATACTGGGTCAGACCAAGGTCCATCAAGCCCAGTATTCTGTTTCCAACAGTGGCCAATCTAGGTCATATGTACCTAGCAGTTTCCCCAAGAGGCATGGGAGCATTGGAGAGAGGGCAGTCAGGTGTCATCCCGGACGGATTGGGTGAGGACATGGCAGCGGCCTTGGCAGTCGTTTCCCCCCCCCCCTGTTTTTTCTTATCTCCCACCCCAGGGAGCAGCCGCATCTTTGAGCGCAGGAGGGCGCGGGATGAGCAGCCCAACTGGTCCCGAGAATTTGGAAACCGGAGACGGAACAATGGATCACAGAACAGAGGAGGCTCATGAGCTGGTGCAAGGACCGCGACAGCAGGGGGAGGCTGCGGTGGACCTTCAACCATCTTCAAGTCTGTCAGCGACAAAGGACGGGGCAGCAGGTGAGTCTCAGGTTGCAGGACAGGGTGGAGCAGATAAGGGAGGGTCACAAGGGAGAGGGGGAAAGAAGGCACACAAGAAGCAGAAATATTCCCGTAGGCAGCATGATAGCTCAAGCTCCTCCACATCATCGTCAAGGGACTCGGCGTCTACATCTTCCGGGGACGATATTGCGGAGCAGCCACAAGAAAGTAGCGTAGGGTTAGGGGCCCAAGTGGGTGTGGCACTGCCCGCTCTGGCATCCTTTTCAGAATTGTGGGAGGGAGTGCCAAAAACGTTGCTCCCTAAGATAAGGAAGAGGCGATATATTGATATATTTCGGTTTCTGGAGGGTAGGAGGAGGTCCGGGGAGAGTAAGAAGAAGAGGAAGGAAGACGAGAAGGCAGGAAGGATAAAAAAGGTGGCAAGGAATGTGGTGAATTGGGCAAGGGCATTTTTAAGGCTGGCCAGGGTCTGGGGGCATAAGGGCCCGTCTCATTATGGGATGTTGTTATCCTATGTGGACTCCATATTGGAGGCGCAGACACACGAGGGATGGGCGTGGCTGAACTATGATGAGAAGTTCAGAGATAAGATGGAGGAGAGCAAAGCCTTGTCGTGGGGCACTCAGACATCAATCTATGGCTGACACAGATGTCGGCCAAGGTCGGTGCTGGGGGGATGAGTGGGACGAGAGGCAGAGTATCAAATGCCATGGGCGGGGGATGGTCCTTTTGAGCAGGCAGGGTCAGGCCGCAGCAGAGAGGGGAGAGTAGTGGAGCCAGATATGTTTGTTGGAGATACAACAAGTCCTCATGCCCGTTCCCAGATTGTAAGTTCCGGTACGTCTGTTCCGTCTGTAGCGGAGGGCACGCGGCCATCAAATGTGTCAAAAAAGGCCTTTCCCTCGTCGGGAGACAGGCCCCCAAGTAGTGATCAACCCCTGACTTTTGCTGTGACGCCCATAAAGGTCGAAGCATTAAGACCGTGACTTCGGCAGTATCCGAGGCGTCGGGATAGGGAGGTGCTAGAGGAAGGTTTTCAGCAGGGCTTTATCATACCGGTCATGGGTGGGGTAGTAGGGACAACGGCCAAGAACTCTCGGTCGGTCAGGCATTTTGCTAGTGTGGTAAAAGAAAAGCTGCAGAGCAAGATGGAGCTGGGTAGGATTGTGGGCCCATTTATAGAGGCCCTGTTTGCGAATTTTGTAGTCTCCCCTCTAGGCACCATTCCAAAAAAAGAACCGGGGAAGTTTAGACTGATTCACAACTTATCTTTCCCTGAGGGGACCTCTGTAAATGATCACATCCCCAGAGAGTCCTGCGCGGTTCGTTATGCGTCTTTCGATTCCGTGGTGTGTCTGGTGTGAAAATGCGGTCGGGGGAGTTTGATGGCTAAGGTAGACATTGAATCAGCGTTACGATTATTGCCGGTGCACCCGTCAGCTTTTCCTTTGTTGGTTTTTTCATTTGAAGGACAGAATTATTACGACAAATGTATGCCAATGGGATGTTCCGTATCGTGTGTGTATTTTGAAAAGTTCAGTGCATTCATGCATTGAGCTCTGGTTAAGAAGGTGGGGTATGCAAATGTTATTCATTATTTTTATGACTTCCTATTCGCAGGGGAGGCTCATTCCAGCAGGTGTAGGGAGTTGTTGGAGGGCTTTGTGGAGTTGTCCAGGGAGTGGGGTGTGCCACTGGCCGTTAATAAGACAGAGGGCCCAGCCACTATGCTCACCTTTTTTGGTGTGGAATTGGATACAGCAGAGATGGTTGCTCACCTTCCGGTAGGGAACGTGGTTAAGCTACGGGTGTTGGTGGCTAATGTGCTGGCGTCCAAAAAAATAACGTTGCGGGAGATGCAGGCTTTAATAGGTTCCTTAAATTTTGCTTGTAGGGTTATCCCAATGGGGCGGGTGTTTTTACAGAGGATAGCGGCGGCCACCTCTGGTACGACAAAGCTGCATCATCGGATTCGAGTGTCTAAGAGCATTAGGGAAGATCTGGCAATCTGGGATATATTTCTGAAGGAGTTTAATGGAACGGTGGTGATGCGGGAAGTGGAGGTGTCCACTATAGATCTGCAGCTCTTTACGGATGCGGTGGGGGGAGGGGCGGGGCAGGGCGGGGCGGGGCTAGGTATTTACTTCGGTAGGTCCTGGTGCGTGGGATCTTGGCCGCAGGAGTGGCGCAACATGGGTTTGATCAGCAATATAGCCTTTTTAGAGCTTTTTCTCCTGCTGGTGGTACTGGAATTGTGGCCTGGCAGACTGTGGAATCAGAAAGTGGTTTGGTAGTGCCATAACACAGTGGTGGTGAGTGTGATTAATAACTATTCGCCGCGATGCATGCACGTAACAGCATTAATGAGGGAGGTGGTGCTGGCATGTTTGCGTATTAATGTGTATGTAAGGGCTAGGCATATTCCAGGATGCACTAACAGAATTGCTGACACTCTTTCCCATTTTAAGTGGGACCTGTTCAGAATGTTGGCACCAGAGGCGGATGTCATGGGAGAGAAGGTCCTGGAGAGATTGGGGCAGGTTGGCCTGAAGAAATACTGAGCCTACTCCAGAGTTCGGTGTCCTTGGAAACGTGGGCAGCTTATCAGTGTGGATGCGACACAGTGGTTGCCTTTTTACTGGCGCATGGATGGAAGAAGGGGACTGTGTCGGATCATCTAAAGACACAATACGTGGCGTATGCAAAGGCTGGCGGGGCATCGAGAGCAACCATACGGGCTCAGTTAGCTGGGTTTGCCTTTTTCGCCAAAGCTGTGGGCTGGGAGGCACTGGGTGGAGGATTTCTGACCCGCAGGTTGATGCAAGGTTGGGAGCATTCCCGCCTGGCCCCAAGGGATAGCAGGCGACCTATCACACATGAGCTGCTATCCAGATTGTTGGCGGCGTTGCCTGGAGTAACAAAATCAAGCTTTGAATCAACACTGTTTCTGGCAGTTTTCAGTTTGGCATTTTTCGGTGCCTTCTGGGTGGGTGAGCTGGTATCAGACTCCAGTAAGGCTGCGTCAGGGGGTGGGCTGCAGTTTAAGCATGTACAGCCGCTCAGTGTATGGTTAGCGGCTCAGCGTATGGTTAGCGTGCTCAGCGGCTCAGCGGCTGGTTAGCGTGGCTCAGCATATGGTTAGAGCGCTCCAAGACGGACCAAAGGGGAAAGGGATGTTGGGTAGTTTTGACAACCATACGGGGTTTGCTAACATGCCCGGTGGTGGCCATGCGGGCGTATTTAGAGCTTCGACCGGGGTTGCAAGGACTACTCTTTCTGCATGAGGACCACAAATCATTGACGCAGTTTCAGTTTACAGCACTGCTGCGCAAGGCTCTGCAGAGAGTGGGCGAGGATCCTCGGAAATTTGCCCTGTATTCCTTTCAAATCGGCGTGGCAATAATCACTTTTATTGACAAGCAACTGTTCAGAATATGTACTTCTCTTAAATTGAAAAATGCTTCTCGAATCACTCTTACAACTTGAGGTATAATTGTTAAATGAGTATCAAGGGTGAATCGATGGTAATGAACGTCATCGATAAGCAGAACCATCTTATTCTCAATTATTATTGAATTCAGCACTGAATAATTCCTTTTATTTTTAATGACCAGTGCATTAGTTTTCCTTATAGCCAACCCATTCAGGGAAAAGATCTAGCATTATGTGTGAACCTACTGATGCCCTTTGGGGGCATCATACCATCACTCATATCAAATGAAGCAAATACGAGAATATCATCTGCGTATGGTCAGAAAGCATAGTTATTCGCCTGTAACAGGTGTTCTTCAGGGACAGCAGGAATCAGTCCTCACATATGGGTGACATTGGTGCCGACGGAGCCCCGCATAGATCATTGCCCCAGCTTTCAAAGAAAGCCTTTGGGAATGATACCACGCATGTGTGGTCCCCTTCCTGCCCAAGGGTGCCATCTTGTTCAGTCAGATGACAAAACTTAGGCAAACGGTGAAAAGATAAAGAAGGTAAAGGAGGCAATTCCCAGGGGAGGAGGGAGGGTTGTGAGGACTGATTCCTGCTGTCCCTGGAGAACACCTGTGTAACCAGGTGAGTAACTACCCAAGCAGGAAGTCAGTCCTCACATACGGGACTCCCTAGCTCCAGGCTGCCGGGGACCAAACTACGATAGCACTAATGGCTACCAATAGGGAGGCCGTGAGTTGCCGAGGGTGAGTCCCTACCAAGAGACTCTGCAGACCCCAGCGTCCAGCATCACCATTGCTCCAGTAGCCTGAACACAGAAGGGTCGGAGAGCAGGAGTTGCCTATACACTGAGAATGCTTCAGATTACTGCCTGGCCAAAGGCACTGTCCCTGTGGGTCTCACTCTCCAGGCAGTAGTGGGCTGTGAATGTATGCACTAAAGACCATGTGGCGGCTTTACAAATTTCTGTCACAGGCACTGAGCATAGGCTGGCCATCGACGTGGCCATAGCCCTCACATGATGAGCAGTGATCTGGTGTTCTAGGGAGAGGTCAGCTTGGTCATAAGTGAGGCAATACAGTCCGCCACCCAAGTGGACAGGGTTCACTTGGTCACAGGTAGCCCCAGCCTGCTGGGCTCATAAGAGACAGAGTTAAGGAGTTTTGTGGTGGGCCTGGGTCCTCTGTAGATAGAAGGACAGGGCCCTCTTACAATCCAACCTATGCAGAACTGACTCTGCCTTACCGGCATGAAGTTGTGGGAAAAAAGTGGGGAGGACCACCTCCTGAATGAGGTGGAAAGCTGACACCACCTTCAGGAGGAACTTCAGGTGTGTGCATCTGTTCGTATAAGGTGGATCCGCCACCAGGGCCTGCAGCTCGCTCACTCTCCGGGCGGATGTCAAGGCCACCAGGAAGACCACCTTCCAGGAGAAATACCTTAGGTGGCAAGTCACCAAGGGCTCAAATGGCAGTCTGGTGAGCTGTGAGAGCACCACATTGAGATCCCATTCTGGTGAAGATAGGTGGAGAGGGACTTTGATAGTGGAAGGCTTCTGAGGAACCTGGAGACCAGGGGCTGGCTGGAGAGGGAACTCCCCTCCACAGGGTGATGGTTAGCTGCTATGTCGCTGAGATGCATCCTCAATGAATTAGATTTCAACACTGAGTAGGACAGTGTATGAGGTGATCAGAATCTGGGCAGCTGTGCATTAACTGGGGAAGTGAACAGGTCCAGGCAGGGTCTGTCCAAGAGGCGGAAAAGTCTCTGTGCCACCCTGGCATCAGGACGCCACTCGTGTTGGCGAAGGATCCTGCTGAACCTGTCTGCCAGGAGGTTGTCCTGGCCTGGCATGTACACTGCTTTCAGGAGCATGCTGTTGCACACTGAAGCAGTGGAAGGCTACCATCTCCTGACAGAGGGAGTAGGAGCACATGCCTCCCTGCTTGTTCACATAGAACATGGCAACCTGATTGTCCGTCTGTATGAGGACCGAGAGGTCGCTCAGGAGGTAGTGGAAGGCCTGTAGGGCTTGAGAAGGTTGATTTGTAACCAAGACTTGTCTTGGGACCAGTTGCCCTCAGTGCAATGACCCTTGCAATATGCGCCCTGGCCCACCAGGGAGGCATCTGTTTTCAGGATCTTTTGTGGTGCTGGTGCTTGGAAAGTTGCTTGGAAAGGCATCCTCACCCTGAGGTATTGCAGGGACTGCCACCAGTTGAGAGAGTCCGCCAGTTGGTGTGTGGCCCTTACCCTGTCTCTCGGTTTGTCTTTGGCCTGTGTCCATTGGGATCTGAGGCACCACTGGGCTGCTTGCATGTGCAGGGTGTGACATGAACTATTGAGGCCATGTGGCCTAGTAAGTGGAGGAGCAGGTGGACTGACACCGACCTGCAGCTTTGAACCTTCTCCGCTAACTGCATCAGGCGATGGGTCCTCTCTATTGTGAGGAAGGCTTTGACCTGCAGAGTGTTCAGCTGGGCTCCTATGAACTCCAAATCTTGAAATGGGAAGAGGCTGGACTTGGGGTAGCTGATGATAAAGCCCAACTTCTGCAGGGTGTGAATTGTAAGCCTTGTGACTTGACTGACTTCGAGGGCCGTGCTGCCTCTGATGAGCCAGTTGACCAGGGAGGGAAAGACATGGGACCCCTGGAGGCACACATGGGCAGCCATAACCACCAAGCACTTTGTGAAGACCCTTGGAGAGGAGGCGAGGAAGAATGGCAGCACCCTGTACTGGAAGTGCTGCCTCCCCACCACGAATCTCAGGTACTGTCTGTGGGAGGGATGGACCAGGATGTGAGTGTACATGTCCTTGAGGACCAAGGAGCAGAGTCAGCCTCCCTGGCGGAGGTAGGGCAGCAGTATCCCAAGGGAGAGCATCTTGAACGTCTCCCTCACCAGGAACTTGTTCAAGTTGTGCAGGTCCAGGATGTGCTGGAGACCCCCTGTTCTTTTTGAGACAAGGAAATACCTTGAGTAGAGCCCCATTCCTCAGAGATTTTGGGGTACAGGATCCACTATCATGTCTCTGAGTAAGCCTGTGAGTTCTGCGATGAGCAAGGCCTGGTGGAGGAGAGCCGTGATGGTTTTCCTGGGAAGAAGTCTGGAGGGTTCTGCTGTAGATGGAGGTGGTAACCCTCTCTCACCACCTGCAGGACTCACTTATCCATGGTGATGCTGGACCAGTTGTGGGCAAATGAGGCCAGCCGACCCCCTGTGGGCTGAGGCAGGACTCCTGGGGGAGGGGAATCCCTGCCCAGGGAGTCAAAAGCTTCCCCCCGGTTGGGTGGGGGCTGGTGTTTGAGGCTTGTTGGCCTTGGGCTTCTGTGGCCCATGCCCCTGGCTTTTAGTCTGTGAGGCCTGGTGCTGCTACCCTGAGTAAGGCTGGTAGGGCCTGGTCTGGTGATAGCCCTTTTTCCTCAGGAAAAAAAGCTTTTTCCCCAAGGATTTTTTCTTGGGAGAGTCGAGGTCTTCCTAGACAGCCTTTGCCGGGTCACTAGCTCGCCTCAATTTCAGCTGCCTTGTTGGACATCGGCTTCCCAAACAACTTCTCGCCATTGAAGGGGACATCCAGCAGCTTTTCTTCCATCCACTGCTCGAGGTCCGAGGTTTGTAACCATGCCTGGCGCCAGGTGCCGATGCTAGCAGCTGCCACCCTGGCCATAGAATCAAACCCATCATAAGTGGCCCTAGAGAGGAATTTGGAACAATCTTGGATGCCCGCTGCCAGAGACTGGAAATTCGCAATGCACAAAAACTCACTCCATCAAAAACAATTGTAATCTGCAGGAAAATCTTAAGAAAACTTGTTTGTCAAACAAAAACAAGGTCTCAGCATATACGGGCATATAGTGAAACAGGTCCAAAATGTCCAGACCGTAAACACACTAACAAGGCCCAATTACATCAATGACCTTGAAAAATACTACAAGCAGCCAGCTTCAACCATAGGTAAGCACATAAATACTTAAAGTGTAAAAACCACTTAGCTGTAACAATAGCTGTAACACTAGTGCTTGAATCTGGATAGCCAGCTACCGTCCCCCTCAAACCTTTCGCGAGCAGTCTCGCTTCCTCAGGGGATACTAAAATACAAACACAAACACAACATATCTTAATCTACCTCACCACAGATAACCAATATCTAAAATTAAAAGCATAAAAACCCACACCCAAATAGCAAACCACTGACCTGCCAGCTAATCATCAACAACGCTGTGCAGAAAACGCCGCCCATGCGCACTCTAATACTACGCCCTCCTTTTAAAGGGAGTCTCCACGAATGACGTGTGGGGATGCCTACACTGAAACTCCACCCCCCAACTCAAACACACACCGCCCAATCAATACGAAGATTCAATCCCTCTGGGGCTACAGTGTGCAATTTATGTATCCATCTTTGCTCACACACAAACAATGTCTGTTCTCTGCTCCTGCCTTCCCATCCAGATAAGACATGATCTAAACAAAGTCACCGCAAGTCACAGAAATGATGTTGAAATTCCAAAAAATGCTGCACCAAAGGAGCCTCCCGCACAGCACATTTAAGTCTGCTCTTGTGTTCTAACATTCTCTTCCGAAACGGTCGACACGTACTACCCACATACAACAGCTGGCATGGACATTGAATCCCGTACACTACAGAAGAAGAATCACAGGAAGTCCAATGCTTAAGCTTGTACTGAACATGATGATATTCAAAATGGGAGATCACACAAGAGACCTCACAAATCGAGCAGTGTCCGCAAATATTATGATTTGATTTGCGGTATATCAAGTGAATAAACATAAGCGTAAAGATACTGTAATTGATCTGTAGTTAACCACATCACCAGCTATACGTATTAGAAAATTTGTATTGCTCAAAATCCAGCATAAACATCCCTAATAAAAAAAAGTCTGCTACCCAGCACTATAATTGCAATCAACTCTATGTTAAAATCAGATACAGTTACCTAACTTTTTTCAGATTATAGGGAGGAGTGGTTGGGACAAGTTACCTCAGGTTGGAAGGGCCAGGGGTTCAAATCCCACTAGAGGATAGCAAATCCCACTAGAGGACAGCAACTTTGGACTGGAAAGACTGGGATTTCTAGCCCCACAGGTACTCCTAGTGGCTTGAGCAAGCCATTTAACTCTCCATTGCCTCAGGTACAAAAACAGATTGTGAGCCTTTTGGGGACAAAGGAAGTATATATATATAGTACCTGAATGTACACTGCTTTGACTTGTAGAAAAGCAGTATATTAGTCTAGTTAAATAAATAATGTTACAAACTCTTCTAAAAATACAAGTAAATTGGTAGATTTAGAACGAGGAGGAATATAGCAATACAGAGCTCCCATATCCCATTCTGAATCATCAGTGCCTGTGAGTCATTAGTATTGAAGACATGTTTCTTAGACATATTCAGGTCTTCTTGACATATAAATATATGACCCAGATGAAAATACCAGTAAGTCACTAGATGTAGAATGAGGAGAAATATAACATTTTGCAGCTCCCATATCCCATTTTGAATCATCGGTGCTGTGAGTCATTAGTACTGAAGATATTTTTCTTAGAAATATTCAGATCTTCCTCGACATAAAAACATGTGACCCAGGTGTCACTAAGTTCCTGCATGAAATTCTGCAATAGATATGCCTGGTGGAGGGAAGGGAGGTCTGAGTCCTAGGGGTATGTTTACTAAAACCCCGGTAATGTGCGGGCCGCGCTAGTGTGCGGGTGCCATATAAGGAGTGGGCGTTTCTTTCTGAAAAAGCAAAACTGGGATTTAAATATGCGCTAAGGTGCGCGGCGCCCATGTGCGCCCCGCACTTCAGTGCATGAGAAAGCTGCGCGGGAGGCATAAGTGGCGTGCTGATGCACAAGCAGAAGAGCAGAGCCACAGCACAATGGTTAAGACACTTACCAATGGTGCAGGGATCAGGGGTTCAATCCCCCACAGTGCCCAATGAAGACAGCTGGATGAGGCATTACTTTAGGAGCCAGTTTAATATTGGGCGGCATAAGGCGGCGCGCTGATGTGCAAGCACAGGAACAGAACCACAGCACAATGGTTAAGACACTGACCAATGGTGAAGGGATTAGGGGTTCAATCCCCCACAGTGCCCAATGAACAAGGCTGGCTGAGGCATTACACACTATGGGGAAGATTGCTTTGGGAGGCATTTTATTTTTATTTTAATTATCACTACTAGCAAACGCACTCTCAAAGCGTGTTAACATAAGGCGCCCCATAAGGCACATTTTAAAGTGCACTGTCCGCCAAGGCACCCTAGAATGTTGCTTATAGGGCGCTTTATAAGGGGGCTGTATGAGGTACCGCAAGGTCAGAGTACTGTTTTTGATGGCAGCACTGTGCAGTTTAAGGAATGAAAAGCATAAGTAGGTGCGCTGACATGCAAGGAGGAGCAGCAGTGGAGCACAATGGTTAAGGCACTGACTGCTGATACAGGTGTCATGAGTTTGCTCCCCAATGTGCCTAATACGTAAGGCTGGCTGAGGCATCAGCTTTGCAATGTACGTTTTGTTTCTTGCAGCACTTTATTTTTATTTTAATAATTGCTGCCAGCAAACACGCCCTCACGTGCCATAATTGAAGGTGCCGTATAAGGCACCCTATAAGGCACTCCATAGGGCACATTATAAAGTGCACTGTCCGCCACGGCACCCTAAAATGTCCCCTACAGGGCACCCTATAAGTTGCGTCACAGGATAATGTATAGTGCACCTTATATGGACGGGAACCATAAGGTGCCCTATAGGGCGCCCTATAAAGCACCCTCAGAGGCACCTTATGGGTACAGTACGCTGAGGGTGTTTTTGCTGGCAACAAAAATGTACATTAAAAAGACATAATGCTTTGGCAGCCCTATCAAATAACTCCATGTGGGTTTGAACCCATGACTTCTGGCTTCACAGGCAGTGAAGCAACCATTGGGCTACAGCTCTATAGCTACTAGCAAGCCCCTGGCTGGCTGCAGAGAGCCTGCATGTCACCACACAGACAGTCTGTTGTGGTCACCAGGATAGGGTTTGTGGCCCTCTAAGGCTGGATTTGGAGACCCCTGCCTTACACCTCTGTCATTTAAGATTGTGAGTGGGCAAGGTGCAGATGCCCTAGACATCAAAAGGGTAGATAGAATGTGCCACATGCCTCCTCATTTCTCACCACCACCAAAAAGTTGTCTAATAGACAATATTTTGGTGGTGGTGAAAAGCAAAGAGGTATGTGACACATTCTATATAACCTTTTTGATGTCTTGGAGATCTGCACCTTGCCCACTCACATTCTTAAATGACAGAGGTGTAAGGCAGGGGTCTCCAAATCCAGCCCTAGAAAGCCACAAACCAGTCAGGTTGGCAGGATATCTCTAATGCATATATATCTCATGCATATTCATTAGGGCTATCCTGAACACCCGACTGGCCTAGGGGTTCAAGGAGGACTAGTTCAGAACCACTGGTATAGACAGACACACACTCCGACACCTATGCCAGCATTGTGCTACTATAGAGGAGTCTATCAGCCCTGGCCACCACACTAGTCCTGGGCACAGTACAGGCATGGATATGGTGCGCAATAATGTTGGGGGGCACTCCCCAGGGTGGTAAACACTGTCAGAGACCAGACCTGTAGCACACACCACAGACATCCGAAAGATTATTATGATGGAGCTCAAACAGCAAACTGTGCTTAACGTAGAAATCGCTATCTGGCAGTAATCATAAAAAATGTTTGATAGCTGTGTACCGTATACCCAGGTGTAGGGTGGCATTGCTAAGGTATGCAAGTGCTAGTATTGGGGAATGCACGCAGGGCCCAATGTCCTGCCTCTCCAGGAGGCATTGGCTAATGGGGCCTGTGGGTGTGGGTGTGGGTGTGTCTGCCCTTGTTGGCTGCTGCTTTACATCAGAGGTTCCCAACTCCAGTCCTGGTGTGCCAAACACTGTTCGGGTTTTCATGCTGTCCCTCATGAATATGCATGAGCTACATCTGCATACCATGGGGGTGGTGCATAGATATGCAGCACAGGCATCTTTATTAGAGGCAGCATGGAACCTGAATGGTGTTTGGCTCTCCAGGACTGCATTTGGGAGACTCTGCTCTAGGTAATGCACATTTCTATGATGTTTGTGCTGTGTGGGGTAAAATATAGGTGTTTGACCCATGCTTATGTTTTCAGCAATAAAGGTTCAGTCTTTACTACCATGTTTTCTGCATAGGTAAAATAAAGGGACTGGGTTGGCAGGAGCCCCAGCTGGGATTTGAACCTGTGACCTGGGTCCTAAAGGCACTGGCTGTGTTCACTGCACCACCGTCTTAGCACAACAACAGTGCATTCCCTGGGGAGTCCATGGCTATTTGTCAGACAGGGCCTGTCTGTTGGAGTGCACTGCACCCACGTGAAGGGGGCTAGGCCACCGTCTGCTGTGGGCAGCAGCCACTGCCCCCTCCACCAATAGTACCCCTCCGCCACCATGCTGACATGGCGTTATATTGGAGACAGCATCACAGCTGAATGATATGTGGCCCTCCAGGATTGCATTTAGGGGACTGTGGTCTAGGTAATGCGCATGTTTCTGGTGTCTGTGCTCTGTAGGGTAACATACAGGTGTTTGGACCATACTTATGTTCTCTGCAAAAAAGGTTGGTCGTTACTATCACGGTTTAGTGGTGGGTAAAATATGGGGATTGGGTTTGCAGGGGCCCCAGCTGGGACTTGAGCTACTGACCTTTGGCTCCTGAACACACTGTCTGTGTTCACTGCACCACACTGTGGCCACAGAGACAGTGCAGTCCTTGGAGATAGGAAACCTGGCCAAAGAAATCAGAAACCCTGCTCTGCACAATTTCACTGTGGGCTCATTCACCTTGTATGGAGACAAAAGGGCAAATAAACATTAGAAATGGCCTAAAAAAAAAGGGAAATAAAACATAACCAAGCTGGGCAAAAGTGATATCAATGGGCAACAGTAAAAAACACTCCCAGGAAAGCTCCACAAAAAAGAGCTTTTTGAAAGGGTCTACGGAGCGTAGACCTTTCCAAAAATCATTTCCTTTTTTTGGAGCTTTCCTGGGAGTGTTTTTTATTGTTGCCCATTGATATCACTGTTGCCTAGCTGGATTATCATTTTTTAGAATTTTGGTGTGGTCATTTTCTATTTTTATTTGCTATTTTGTTCTGTGCACATGTATCACACTGCTCACGTTTTGTAGGTTTCCCTGGTTTTGCTGTACATTGCTGACAGAAATGGTTTCTCTTCCCTTTAAATCGGCTCTACAGCGAGGTTTTCACTCGCGGTATTTTTTTAGTTGAATTTCAGCCCCGCGCTTGTGCGGGGAGCCTCTCCCTTCCCACTCTCCGCCCATTGACCCCGTCCCTCCGCCCCTCGGGAGCCTTCCTCCGCCCTCAGAATGCCTTTCCACGCCTCTATCGCACATCAGCGCGCCGCGCACTTGTGCGGGCCCGTTAGTGCAGCGCGCACGTGTGCGGGGCACAAAAACGCACTATTAGCATGCGCTAAGGTACCTTAGTGCACGCTCAAGTGCGCCCCGCACAATTGCGCGGTTTAGTAAACATACCCCCTAGAATCACATTCATTGCTCTCTGGTAATTTTCCATGGGAGTATGTTGTAATTCCAGGGCCGGCCTGAGGGATTCTGCCACTTTATGCAGACCCTCCAAACTGCCCTCTGATAATTGCAGTGCCACTATGCCACCCGCCCCTCCTCCCATCATCCATCTTCTCACTGGGGGGAGGGGGGTCAGCATGGCAATGCCCCTCTGCTTCGGGCTTTAAAGTGCCTACACTAGTGTGCTCATGGCCTGCTACTCTTTCCCACTCTGAGTCAACTTTCTGTTGGAGGGGGCAAGAGCAGCAGGAAGTTGCGTTGAAGTAGGGCATGAGCAGCAGGCCATGAGTGCATTAGCGCAGGCACTTTAAAGTCTGACACAGTGGAGGCATCACCGTGCTTCCCCCCTTCCCAGGGTGAGAAGATGAATACTGGAAGGGGGGCAGCATGGTGGGCTGGGCAGTGATGATCTGCTGTTTGCTGGGAGTAAGGGTGTCAATATCACCTACTGGGGCCTGCCACCCTAGATGACTGCCTAGTTTCCTTAGTGGACGAGACAGTCTTGTGTAATTCCAACCCACAGGAGGAGCTGGGACATTACTTTTTGGGATTATATATACCCATGGTTTTGGAGGGAAAGTATTTTTCCTGAACCTTTTAAGCAAGCACCTGATCTACTTCACTCAGACAGCAGATGCCTGGAAGAGAGAGCACCACTATTACACTAAGGTTGGGTAATGGTAAAGTGGTTACTTATTTCTGCAAGCTGTCCTGGCCTTTGATGCTGGCTTGCACACATTGTTGTTGCAGGTACACTGAGAAGCAACCGAAGACAAATGACAGAAGGGGTCTGCAAGGCATCTCCTGATATTATATTATTTCCATGGAATGTCCTATGGTCTTAGTACTATTTAAAAGTGTGAACAACTGTTCTTCATTCCATCCCACTTATGATTTTATAGAACTCTATTATATGTCTTCTCAACCATCTCTTTTCCAGCATTTTGTTTCCTCTCTGATTTTTATCTTGCTCAGCTCTATGTCATCCTTAACCTATGGCATCATCAACTTGATCTACCCTCTTATTTACATATAACTTATGCTGGTATCATAGTGCCCCATTGATTATCCTCCTTCCACCTGTTCTCTGAGATTACTAGTATGACTATATATCCATATAAAGGAGTAGTTACTAAGCTGCAGTAAAATATCTCTTACCATAGCTTCATTTACGATGGGATGCACTAACCTGTGGCAACTCAGTACAGCAGATTAATAACTCTCATGGTAAATGAATAATGCAACTTGTGTTCAACTATGAAAGCTGCATTATTCCAAAATAATGTCAGCTAGCATTAAGCATGTATGCGTGTGATGGTGCAGGGGGGTTAAGCACTAGAAACAGGAGGTTGAAACAGTTTCTTTCCCCTGAAGCAGACAGCAGTACAGGCAAGGAAAGGGTTAAACCTCCAACTCAGAGAAACTCTATGCTTAGAAAGATAGAGGGAGAGCCACACCTCAGCTCCATGACAACCAAGGGAGCTGACGTGAGAGGCAAGGGGGCGGAGTCAAAGCCCATAGGACAGCCCCAAACACTTAAGCAGGAAGTAACTGTTCCAAAAGAGGAGGTGCTGGGGAACAGCAGAGAGACTGAGAGAGAGTCCGAGAACAGGAACAGGAAGGAGAAGTTCCAGGAGAGGTGCTTGGAGAAACCTCTGGGAAAGCATCTTGAGAGAGAGAGGAATTATCACTGGACAAGCAGCAGAGAGAAGGAGGAGAGAAGAACCTTTAAACCTCAAAGGGAAAGGTTGGAAACCTTATCTAGGAGAGAGAGAAGTTCTTCTGAGGACTCTTCCGTTGAAGCTGTGCACACAGGTGGGAGCTTAGGCAGAAACAGAGTTCCGTTTAAAAAGCTGTCCAAACATTCCCAAGGCAGGCAACGTATCTGTAGCTCAAGTTATGAAAGGAGCACAGGTGCTTTGAAGCAGTCAGCTGATTGTGTGCTGCAGAGACAGGAGTTGGAAACAAACCCTGCTAAGCAGTTTGCCACGAGGGAATCCGTGAAGCAGTTTGGGGAAAAATGTTTGCCTTATGCCCAGCCAGTGAAGGCTAGAAGTACCAGGAAAAAGGTGAGCCCTTTAGATTCCCTAAAAGCTGTGTTAAAGGAGTCTGGTATTTTAAATTCCTCCACCATACCTCCAAGTAAGAAGAACTTTAGCTGGAAACAGCTTAGCACTTTATTAGAGCAATGGAAGCCTGTTGATCTGGAAGCCCCTGTAAATAAGCAGGATATATCAGAGTCAGACGAGGAACCTATGCAAACGGAGGAAGCTTTGATAGGATCTAAATACTCTGACATGGAAACAGATTGCGCTTATTGCCATAAAGAGTGAGAGCTGTGTAACGTTTTGCTGTTGAGAAGTACTGAACAAAGCCCAACTAATTGCAAGGGAGCTTTTACACTGAGAGAGGCTGAGAGCTGCCAAAGGGTAAAACTCAGTCTATTAAGCAGCTGTGAAAGAGGAGTACACTATGATTGTGTTATCTGTTATATGAAGCTGTTTATGAAGACACTGTTGATAATAGGAAAAGCATTTAATGTTTGAAGCTGAAGGAAGTTTTGTTATTCTGTTGGAACGGACTTGCCTGAGAGTTATCAGGAGAACTGTGTTATACCACGTAACTTCATTTTGGTTTGGAGAAGCATCCATTTATTTCTGTTTAAAGGGGTAGTAGATATTAATTCCTGTGCAACAATAAACTTATTGTTACCCCAAAACCTTGGCTGTATTCGTCTTGGCTCACAACTACAAGGAACATAGACAACAGCACACACAAGGGATATAAATTTGTGGTCACGTCCACTTCTACCAGGCGACCGCCTACACATACAAGAAGAGGGCGTGACAGCTGGCGTAGTTTTACGGATCAAGCTACTACCTCACTGAGATAAAAAGGCTGATCCTGAGACACCATAGAAGCTTCTGGCGAAAGGAAACCAACACTCATACAGATACCTCTGAAGAGCTTACCCAGTTCTGCAAAGGAAAACTCGGAGGGGAGTATCGGCGGAGGCGGACCGGACGGGTGTTCCTGTGGTACCGCAGTGCTGATAAGCGAGATTCACCACTTGTAGCAGGTAACCCGTAGATGAGAGGGGGTTAACTCAGATACTGCTACAAGGGGGTGGGGGTGTTGCAGAACCAGATTGGAGGCAGAGAAAGGGAGTGATTGTGTGTGAGCCACACTTGGTTTTGCTTTCTGTTTTCCTGCAGCTAAACAGCGATGGAACCAGCACAGCTGTTGAGCTGGATGGCGGAGAGATTCCAGCAACAGCAGGAGATGTCAGCCCAAGCCCAAGAGAGAACGGCTGAGATGCTGAGGGTCCAACAAAAACCACTGATGGATCTGCTGGGCACGTGGATGGACGAGCAGAAGCAGACGGCAGAGGCACTGAGGACTGTGTCAGGTTCTCTAGGAACTATATCGGGACTGGGAGCCTTAGGCAAAGGTGTATTATCTTTGGGGCAATTGTCGAAAGATGATGATGTGGATGACTATCTGGAGGTATTTGAACGCATCGCTCTCATAAGTGGTTGGCCAAAAGACCAATGGGTCATAAGGCTAGCAACATCCCTCACGGGAGAGGCTCTCGCAGCCTACCGAGCTATGCCCAATGATCTGGCCACCAATTATGAAGAAGTGAAAAAAAGCCATTAGAGCACGGATGGGCTTAACTCCAGTGGTTTATCGCCGCCTTTTGCGTAGGTGTAAATTAAGCCCAGGCGAAACACCACAGGCCTTATGCCACCGAATTAAAGCACTAGTATATTGAAAATAAAAGTTTAAATAAAAAAAAAATTGCAAAATGAAAATAAAAGTTTAAATAATAAAGCACTAGTATATAAGTGGCTAACTCCAGAAGGGAAAAGTATTGATACCATTTTGGATGATATTGTTTTGGAACAATTTCTAGATGCTGTACCAGGAGCATTACAGTCTTTCCTGATTCTGCATGACTGCAGAAACACAAGAGATGCCATCTCCCTAGCTGAACGCTTCATAGAGGCTGAGGCCATCAGCCAGAGGAAGGTGGGTTTTTCGGGTCCAGCAGTCTTGGGAATCCCAGGAAAGAAAGAGAAGGTAATGTTAGGGGAATTTGTACAAAAAAGACCCTTACAGAGAACGGGTTGGGAACGGCGAAAGTGTTTTTCATGTGGAGAGAAAGGTCACATAAAGAGGGATTGTAGAGCCAAAGTAGTGCTAGTGACCACCCAATCCCAGGAGGTTGGGGAGGGATTTTTACTAGCCGTGACAGTTAATAATATCCCGGTTGAAGCGCTTCTAGATTCCGGCGCCGACCAATCAATGGTTTCTGAAAGATTGTGGAGGGAGATTGAAACTCAGAGGGAGGATTCCTTGAACCATCCTGAGAGAAAGATAAGAATAAGATGTGTACACGGAGCTGCTTCAACGTATCCACTACACACAGTTACCGTGGAAGGTTTAGGCTTAAGGAAAAAAATCCCAGTGGCAGTAGTACCTAGGCTACCACATTCCTTGGTTTTAGGTAGGGACTGGCCTCAGTTCAGGAAGGGCCTAGTTAAAGGACTAGCGGCCATAACTGAAGCAGAAACCCAAAAGCCAGCAAAGATAGAAAAGAGACCCGTAGGAGGTGAAATAAAGGGAGGACAGGGGACACCTCTCAGAGGGAAAAATCTAGGTGGAGGATAGTACCTGCCCCTCTGTTTGAAAAACGACGGGCGAAGTCAGGTATGGAAAGAACCCCTAACCAGAACCCTCCTAATAAGACAAAGTTTCTCTTAAAATGTTGTCGTCTCACCCCAAATACTCAGATTCCCAAGAGAGCCTCAGAGCAAGCGGCAGGCTTTGATATCTATAGCGCTGAGGATACTAATATCCCAGGTCAGGGGCGAGCCTTGGTAGAAACGGGCATACAGCTCGAGATACCGCCCGGATGTTACAGCCGGATCGCTCCGCGTTCTGGTTTAGCGGTGAAGGACTGTATTGACGTAGGCGCTGGGGTAGTGGACCCTGATTTTAGAGGAGCCATAAAAGTCTTATTGCTAAACTTTTCTAAAAAAGACTTTAAAGTAACCATGGGTGACAGAATAGCCCAGCTTATTCTGGAAAGGGTTGGGTTTCCACCCGTAGAGGAGGTTACAGAATTGAGCACTACCATAAGGGGGTCAGGTGGGTTTGGATCTACAGGACAGGCCATAATGACGGGCCTGAAAGCCACTAGTGAGGAGGAAAAGGGGGAGGTAGACCTTGGTCCTCAGTTGGCTGAGTGTAAGGCCAAGCCACTTCCTAGGCTAGGGGAGGAGCTCTCTTGCCATCAGCAGCAAGCCCTGCTGGAAATGTTAAAGAAGTTTCCGGACGTTTTAACCCCTATGCCCGGAGAGACCCGACTGGTTGCTCACGAAATAGTAACCCCGCAAGGCGAAGTCATCAGGCAAAGGCCATATAGGCTATCAGAAGCGAAGCGGAAAGAGGTAATTCGACAGGTGCAGGAAATGCTACACATGGGCGTTATTGAGGAGTCAGTAAGCCCGTGGAATAGCCCCGTAGTGATGGTCCCGAAGCCCGATGGAACGATACGATTCTGTATCGATTTCCGTAAAGTGAATGCCATCTCTAGCTTCGATACGTATCCCTTACCTAGGATAGAGGAATTATTGGACCAACTAGGGCAAGCCACTTATCTCACCACACTAGATATGACCAAGGGGTATTGGCAGATTCCCCTCACTAGGGAATCTCGTCCAAAAACAGCCTTCAGCACTCCCCTTGGTCTATATCAATTCCGCCGAATGCCTTTTGGGTTGCACGGGGCAGCGGCAACCTGTCAAAGGTTAATAGATATTGTCTTACGCTCTCATCGCCCCTATGCTATGGCTTATATGGATGATGTAATTATTCATAGCGACAATTGGGACCTCCACCTAGAGCATGTACGTGCAGTGCTGGAGGATATGAGGAAAGCGGGAATTACCTTAAACCCAGCCAAATGTCTATTTGGAGGGAGGGAGGTAAAGTATTTGGGACATCTAGTAGGGTGAGGGGTGGTGAAACCCCTATTGGATAAAGTAAGGAGTGTGAGGGACTTTCCACAGCCGTTGACCAAAAAGCAGGTCCGTAGCTTTTTAGGTTTAATAGGCTATTATAGAAGATTCCTACCGCATTTCGCAACAGAAAGTGCGCCCCTTACTGATATGTTAAAAAATAATGCACCAACCAGGTTCAATGGTCCCCGAGGGCCGAGAATGCCTTCAGATGCTTAAAAGAGCAGTTATGTGCGGCCCCGATTTTAAGGGGGGTAGACTTTAATAAAACCTTTATACTTCAGACGGATGCATCAGATACCGGGCTAGGTGCTATCCTATCGCAAAAACAGGAAGGGGTAGAGCACCCTCTGATGTTTTTAAGTAGGAAGCTAGTGCCTGCAGAACAAAAATACTCTACAATAGAGAGGGAGTGCCTGGCCATCCGTTGGGCAATAGACGCCCTTAGGTTTTATTTAACTGGCCGCAGGTTTATCTTAGTGACAGACCACGCGCCCCAAAAATGGTTATCTAGTATGAAGGATCATAACCCACGCCTCACTAGGTGGTATATGGCCCTACAGGCCTACGAATTCCGAGTAGAACACAGGCCAGGTAAACTACATGTGAACGCGGATGCCCTTTCTAGAATTCCGTGCTGTTCTGGAAATGGCCAGCCAGCCCGGAATATCTTAAGTGGGGGGTTATGTGATGGTGCAGAGGGGTTAAGCACTAGAAACAGGAGGTTGAAACAGTTTCTTTCCCCTGAAGCAGACAGCAGTACAGGCAAGGAAAGGGTTAAACCTCCAACTCAGAGAAACTCTATGCTTAGAAAGATAGAGGGAGAGCCACACCTCAGCTCCATGACAACCAAGGGAGCTGACGTGAGAGGCAAGGGGGCGGAGTCAAAGCCCATAGGACAGCCCCAAACACTTAAGCAGGAAGTAACTGTTCCAAAAGAGGAGGTGCTGGGGAACAGCAGAGAGACTGAGAGAGAGTCCGAGAACAGGAACAGGAAGGAGAAGTTCCAGGAGAGGTGCTTGGAGAAACCTCTGGGAAAGCATCTTGAGAGAGAGAGGAATTATCACTGGACAAGCAGCAGAGAGAAGGAGGAGAGAAGAACCTTTAAACCTCAAAGGGAAAGGTTGGAAACCTTATCTAGGAGAGAGAGAAGTTCTTCTGAGGACTCTTCCGTTGAAGCTGTGCACACAGGTGGGAGCTTAGGCAGAAACAGAGTTCCGTTTAAAAAGCTGTCCAAACATTCCCAAGGCAGGCAACGTATCTGTAGCTCAAGTTATGAAAGGAGCACAGGTGCTTTGAAGCAGTCAGCTGATTGTGTGCTGCAGAGACAGGAGTTGGAAACAAACCCTGCTAAGCAGTTTGCCACGAGGGAATCCGTGAAGCAGTTTGGGGACAAATGTTTGCCTTATGCCCAGCCAGTGAAAGCTAGAAGTACCAGGAAAAAGGTGAGCCCTTTAGATTCCCTAAAAGCTGTGTTAAAGGAGTCTGGTATTTTAAATTCCTCCACCATACCTCCAAGTAAGAAGAACTTTAGCTGGAAACAGCTTAGCACTTTATTAGAGCAATGGAAGCCTGTTGATCTGGAAGCCCCTGTAAATAAGCAGGATATATCAGAGTCAGACGAGGAACCTATGCAAACGGAGGAAGTTTTGATAGGATCTGAATACTCTGACATGGAAACAGATTGCGCTTATTGCCATAAAGAGTGAGAGCTGTGTAACGTTGTGCTGTTGAGAAGTACTGAACAAAGCCCAACTAATTGCAAGGGAGCTTTTACACTGAGAGAGGCTGAGAGCTGCCAAAGGGTAAAACTCAGTCTATTAAGCAGCTGTGAAAGAGGAGTACACTACGATTGTGTTATCTGTTACATGAAGCTGTTTATGAAGACACTGTTGATAATAGGAAAAGCATTTAATGTTTGAAGCTGAAGGAAGTTTGGTTATTCTGTTGGAACGGACTTGCCTGAGAGTTATCAGGAGGACTGTGTTATACCACGTAACTTCATTTTGGTTTGGAGAAGCATCCATTTATTTCTGTTTAAAGGGGTAGTAGATATTAATTCCTGTGCAACAATAAACTTATTGTTACCCCAAAACCTTGGCTGTATTCATCTTGGCTCACAACTACAAGGAAGCACCGTATTAGGATAGGCACCAGAAACTATCATCAGAAGGGAAAAGTGGTACAAAGAGCACAGTTAATACTTCAGATAGTGAAGAGGGCAAAGCAGCACCACCAATGGTGCCACCACATCAAACCCTTTGAAAGGAGTAAAATGGCAAGAAGTCCAGCATTTATTTATCTGCATTTATATCCCGCTTTTCACCGGGTCAAAGCGGTTGGGGGATACATGTAACATGAGGGGATATGAGACACATACACTAATACTTACAGGGAACATGGGCAATGGAGGGTTAAGTGGCTTGTCCAAGACCACAAGGAGCACCTGTGGGACTAGAAACCCCAGTCCTTCCGGCCCAAGGTTGCTGTCCTCTAGTGGGGTTTGAACCACTGACCTTCTGGCCTGTGGTACCTTGCCCCAACCACTAGGCCACTCCTCCCTCCATAGCACCCAGATTGGCAGGAAGACCCTAAATTATGCCAGGAGGACTATCACAACATCCAAATTGGTTGGAAGACCCTTAATTATGCCAGGAGGACCAACACACCACTCAGATTGGCCCTAAATTATGCTAGGAGGACAAGCACATCACAGTACCCAGATTGGCTGGAAGATCCTAAAACAGCTGAGGAAGGCCAACAAAAGAGCAGAAATGGTGGCAAGAGCCCAGGCCACAGAAGTAGGATGTGTGCCTACAAGTTAGAGCTCTGACACTAAGGACTTTGATCCCATCTCTCAAACATAAAGTACAGCAGAAAATTCCCCAGGGTAGAAAAAATCGTCCTTCAGTGCACGCCAGTCATTCAGAACAATCCAAGGGTTTCTTAGTCAATAACTCAACAAATACAATTTCTTAGTCGACAAGCAAAGTAATGAAGGATAGTGGACGTGAGGGCAATCTGTTACCCCATGATAGCAAAGCTGACTAGGCAGTTGTCCCCTTCTTCAGTCAGTGCTCCATTAGAAATACCATTCTATCCTCCTTATAGAAATACCATTCTTCAGACAAGCATAAAACAGCAGCTGTGCTTCCCTGCTAGAACGTTTAAAAAGTACAGTAATGGAAATCTGCAAAGAACTTTGAAAAGAGAGTTCAAGGCCTGTTGACAATGGCGTTTGTGTTCCTCCCGTCATCCCCGCTTCAATTTCTTCTGGTCTCATGTTGTTAGGAACTGCATGTGAAAGCAAGTAGCAGAACAGAGGCATATTATAACAAGCCAAAGAGACCCACAAAGACACAAATCAGGAGGAGGAGAAGGTAGAGTGACCCAGAAAAAAAACAAAACACACTGGTCACAGAGCCACTCAGCTAGAAGAGTGGTAACAAACTAGCATGGCATTTAGGGAGAGCGAAAGTTGTACAACGAGAAATCTAAGTAGTGTATCTACAAAGGTGCAAAACAGGAGAATGAGAGAGTGACCCAGAAAAAGCCAAATGAGGGCAGAGAGGCAGAGATCCACTGTGCTCCTAACTCAAGGAGAGCAAGTACAGTTCCACACAGGAGGAATCTGCTGGACCCCAATTGTCCTGTCTTCACTGTCTTTCCCTGCACATCCAACAAAGAAATAAGGGCAGATCGAGGAGGAAGATGCCTGCCACTCTGAGGAGGATCTCTACCCCTGATCCAAAGAAGAAAAAAAGCCTGGGTTAGTGACAGAGCTGGTCCCCGGACAGGCATTCAGCAAAAACAACAGATGGTGGTACTGTGGAAAGGCTTCCTCCAGTTCAATATTAAAAAGTATGGAGTTGGAAAGCATATCTTGTTACAGACTTTTCCAGAATCCTCTGACAGATATTGCCAGAAGTGATTGTGTCCCAGAAATTTATTTTTTCTGAGACCATATGGGAGTATGTGGATCACATCTAGCCATCTGAATCCAAGGCTATGGGCTTGATCCAGTTCAACAACAGCAGCAGGGATTGCCAGGAATATACCACTTCACTGTTCAGGAATATACCTGAACAGCAAGCAGAGATACGACACTGTAACTGGCAACAGGATGGAGGTGAACATTATTCCTCTACCAGCCTTCCAAACAGTCCCATCTAAACTGCACTCAATCTAAGGTCTAGGACTGGAAGCACCAGACAGAAGCTTGTTACTAGCAACTCCTTGGCTCCTGCTGCAGAGAGTGGGGTCTGATAAGCTGAGAAAGAGAAAGATTATCACATTTAAAAGCAAAAGATGAGGAAACATCAGGTCTCATGTCCTGTACAGGAGCTCCAAAACAGTAGGCCAAAGCATGCACAGTTCTGCTATGTGCCTCCATACTTTTAACCCTTTGAGGAAGAGTGGCCATCCCATAATGGGTTCTTCTTTTATATAATTTCCATGAGACAGTCCATGAATTCTCTACCCTGTTTTCTGATTTTGAAGGGTGTCGGGCCAGAGGAAACTGCCCCATGTCGTTTTGGGATTTTTCATTTTGTTTTCTTTTGTTTGCTTTAGTTTTAAATTTTGTTTCAGGGAAAATGTCATTAATAGCATGCATTATCACTCAATAGTACATGCTATTGAGCAATCATGCATGCTATTTAGTGATAGTGCATATTATTGAGCAATAGGGCTCGCTATTTGCACGTCAGAATAGTGCTCACTATTGTTCAATAGTGCTTAATATTGCTCAGTAGAACTCACTATTGCTTAATAGCACATGTTATTGAGTGATTGTATATATTTTTGAGCTATTAATGACAGAATGGAAGTGACAAAATTTAGGTGGGTTCTAACATTTTCATTCAAAAATGGCATTTCCTATGTTGTTTCAAATGACTGCACATCCCTAGTGATGTGCTGCAGTCACTTAACAATAGACTTCTGCTGATTGGCCAATGCTATAGTTTTCTACCTGAGATATCAAGGGGACCACAGGCCATAAGGCCTGAGGGACCAGCAGAATGCAAAAGGACCACCAGTGCTCTCTGACTACAGTTTGCCAGGAATACTGACTTTTCTCCCTAAATCTCATAGACTAATTTTTTTTGCTTTTTGATGCTACGTTTTGGAGGGGAGGGGGAACTGAATGGTAGCTGTTGCAGATGGGCACCATTCCAGAGAGACTGCTGTGCCAACTGTCAAAAACACAGCTTGTAGACCCACTGAAGGCAGAGAGTGTGAGGAATGCCCCTCATTATAGCTCTACACTCCTTCTTCTTCCCAGTCGCATAACAATGAAGGGAAGCCAAGCAAGGTAAGGTTTGTCTTCAGAAACACTAGCTCTTCTACCAATTCCCGTGCTAGTCATATACGATCGGAAGCCATGATATCCCCTGCCATGGAGAATATATATACATTGGGAACACTGGTTGGAAGTCAGGACCGGGTTTAAGTTTCTCTCCCAAAATATGGAAGTCTCTTTGTGAGAGAAACTTAAACCCACTGTCAACCAGGGCCTGCCCGACCATTGTGCAAGAATGTTGCCAGGCACATGGCCCTGCACTTCAGAGGGTCCCACGCATGCCTGGCTTCAGAAGGAGCCACTGAGGCCCACAGCTCTGTACCAAGGCTCACCTCTGCACAGCGCGAGAGTAAACGGTGGCATTTTGCTTTACTACGACAGCTGTAAATCACAGATACTGGCACCGCTAAGTTAAGGAAGTTCAAGAGAGGCTCTTCCCATATGGTTCCACACCATGAAGAGCCCTGCATGTGTCTGACTGGCTTCAGAGGGAGTTGGTGAGGCCCAAAACCTGGCTCACCTCTGCACAGCCAGGGGAGTAAACAGCGTTTTCCTTCACTCCTGCGGCTGTAATAAATTGCAGCTCGCCGGCTGCAGGAGTGAAGGAATTCAATGGGGCTGTGACTCCAATATCGCATGGAGGTGGCTACCGCTGCTTTGTAAACATACCCCCAGGTTTGGAACCATGTATTAAAGTTGGTTATGTGTTGCAACCTCTCTTCCCCCTTATCATGGGCAGGTAGAACTTCTGAGAATGCTAAAGGGTTGACAGCAGGGGCGGCCCAAGGGTAATGCAGGATCATGTGCGGAGACTCATTGTGGAGCCTCATTTGCATTGGACCTCATTTGCATTCATAGAATTCATTTTATTTTAAAATGTATATGTTGCCCATCTAAAATTTTGTATTCAATAGGACTGCGACTCCGATATCGTACGGAGACCGCTACTGCTGCTTTGTAAACATACCCCCTGGTGTAAACACAAAGAATTTAAATATATAGGTGACAGGGGCAATAGATTGAACAAGAGGTCATACTGTGTTGATAGACTACTGTACATCTGTTTGTCACAGGAAAAATTATCCTAAGTGAAAAATTCAGGCAATATGTGGACAAGTAAATAAATTAGGGAAAAGGGGTGACAGATGGAAGAAAACACGTTCAGGACATCAATCCTGTCACTGCTAATGCCAGTGAAGGAACAATAAGAAATTGAAAATCAGTTCTCTATTTGTATGCTTAAATTGTTTTTTTTTATAAAACATGGTTTTAATTTTTATGTAACTAATGAAAATGCAGAAAAGTGTCCTATGAGAGATTTTGAAATATCTGTACAAAATGATAGCCCTCATTGGTCTCAATAGTATGGATGCCTTTAAAAAATATAAATAGAGCTAAGTAGTCCATTATTGTTCAGGTTAAGAGAAAATTATAAATATCTTGTCTATTTTACAGAAATTAGAAAAAAAATATAAAAATATAAACAAGTTGCAGAAGTAATAAAAAATAATGTTTTGGGTTGGAGGAAGATTTTTTCTGATGATTATAGAAACCAAGACAGGTAAATGAAATCAGTCAGGCTAAGTTCTCAGGTTTTTCCTTCTTATAAAATTAAAACAAAAAAGTTACAGTGAAAATTTGAGAGCATTTTAAAACTATAGAGGCAGATTATTAAGAAATGTATTAAGGTTTTTTTTATCATTTCTGATAAAATAAATGGTAGATTATTTTATTTTATTAAGATATTATAGGTGTGTATATGCTTTAATAAAATAGGTTCCTAGAATAGTATCTAGCAGCACATTCCCTTCTACAAAGATACACTTGGCTCTAAGGCAGGTGCAACTATGTGAATGTACTCTATGTGGGTGAGCATGTAAAGTACACATGTACCTCTCAACTCCATCCGAGCTCTGCCCATATACCACTTCCAGAACACGTAGGTGTGGACCACCTATAAGGACATGCCATGAAGTTACAAAGTGGCATGTTTAAGACAGGAGAAATACATTTTCCCTCAACATATACTTTGTTTTGGAATTCATTACTGGCAGATGGTAAAAGCAGGTCGTTTAGCCGGGTTTAAGAAAGGTTCAGACAAATTCCTACAGGAAAAGTCCATAAACCGTTATTACCATAGTCCAAGAAAAAAACAAATCTAATCCCTGGGATAAGTAGCATAGAACTGAATATTTTTGGAATATGTCAGGTACGTGTGACCTGGATTGGCCATTGTTGAAACAGGATATTGAGCTTGATGGACATTTGATGGAATATGGCAGTTCTTATATTCTTGTGTGTGTGTGTGCGTGTGCGTGTGTGCGCGCGCAAGCGTGTGTGTGTGCATCCCTACTCTCCCTACCCTGTGATTACCATCTCTGATCAGCATTATCAACCACCAATCAGCATCCCAACCCTTCTCTCTGCATAGCTCCCCTTCACTAACTCCCCTCCCTGATAGCATACCACATCAACAACATTCCCCAATCATTATCCCAATCCACCTCCACCGCACAATCCTTCTCCACAGCAAGTACTCCTCATTTGGTAGCTTGAACCCTAAAATAGTACTGTGAGCATAGTGCTATGGGTAAGAACTGTCATTTTAAACTCTGGCAGCAATGGGACTAGAGTATATGGGAATCACCCTTCCCCCACCACTAAGCCATCAAGGATACCCCCCAGTAGGAGCCATAGGAATCAGGAGATGGAGGTAGGGCAGGTAAGATAATGCTCTTTGGGAAGTAGGGTTGGGTTGGTATGGTGAGCAGAGGTTGAGAATAGTGATTGTAGATTTGGGATGGTGGAAATAACAATAAGGGAGTGGGAGGTGAGTAGGGATGTTAGCACATGATCCTATGATAAATGTATTGGCAGATTATACAGATGCACTTACTGTGATATCTGCTGATGCATGGAGGAAGTAATTTTATAAGGAGCTATGCAAAGTTATGTGCCATGGATACAGGTAAGTCAGGTATTTTGAATGACTTACATGCAGGGGTAGGCCTATGCTGACGTACCTTAGCCCATTGCTGTACTGAAACTCATCAGGCTGATGGCATGGACTTTCAGTGTGAGCATGCATGGGGCAGAGCTTGGGAGGAGCATGGGCAGAGTGCAAAGTCACATGCAAATGTTGCAAAATACTATACATTTAATGTGTTCTTTAAAAAACTAGGTATGGGCTTTTGAGCTAGCCCATAGGGCTTGATTAAGTCTTCGTGCCTTAATTTAATGCATGGTTTCGGCCACTTGTGTTCCTATGGACCAAACAATTAACCATGCTAAATTTACCTCCCCATTTGAAGCTTAATCTCCCTCCCCTATACTGCAGCAAGAAGAACCTCTCTGCAGGAAATTGACCCACGTAAGAGACATTCTCATGACCTTATACCCTTCACTATCCCTCAACATAATGGACGAACACCAGGTCTCCGAATGTAGATACTGACACTCTTGTAGATATTAACTCATAAAACAAATAGAATTACCCATATAACCTTCCAGGTTGTAATCCCTTGTTAAATGTAAGTTCATGTTGTGTTATATGTAAACCACTTTGAATATACTTTTTCACTGAAAGGGTGGTGGATGCTTGGAATGCCCTCCCGATGGAAGTGGTGGGGGCAAATACAGTGACAGAATTCAAGATGGCATGGGACAGACACAGTGGATCCCTTTACAGCAACAGGATAAAATCAAGATAAACTTAACCATCTAATTTCCCAACAAATAGGGGTGTCCTACATGGAGCGGTGGGTTCACCCCTAAACAAAGACATGGGGAGGGGTGGCCTGCACAGAGCGGCAGGTGCACCTACTCTTGCCATCTTACTGGGCAGACTAGATGGACCATACTGGTCTTTATCTGCCGTCATTTACTATTTATTTATTTTATTTATTTAGAAGGATTTAGTATACCGCCGTATCTTTAAACCAAGGCGGTGTGGCACATCAATCAAAATCAATAATAAAGTGTGGTTTGTAGAATGCAGTGTGCTCTATTTACTATGTTACTATGAAAGGTAAGCACCTGCTTTTATTTATAAAATAGGCTTAAGAGGGGCATGGTCGGGTGCCTAAGACTAGGTGCCCAGTTATAAAATTACCCTTCACCTATGCAGTAAGTGTCAACCTAAATTCCAAAAATTAACTGCACAGGCTCTGCATTTACTGAATATTCATTTCTGCACCTAATGCATGGTAAGTGCAAAATAACTTACCACACTTTAGTAAACAGGCTACTTTATTTTTCAGTTTCCAGAAAAACAGATTTATGTGTGCTATGTTTTGAAACACACACTGCAGTAATTAAAAATAATATAGAAGTACCAATATTTTAAATGCAAGGCCTCAGGGCAGGATCTCGGCAGCTGATCGTAACCGGGTGATCGGCCGGTGCGGGGACCCTGGCTTACGGCCGTCTTGTGTGGCGGAGGCGCGTATATACACGCATGGGCAGAGGCTTGGCTCCACCATCATGCAGGAGCCTGGGAGGAAGAAGACGGCGGGACTTGAGGGGAGAGGAGGCAATGGTTGCCTCACTCCTGCGCCGCCTCAGGGTCCGGTGCCGGCTTCCCTCCCTCCCTCCCTGTATTAGGGATGTTGGGGGTTGAAGGGGTGTCGCAGCGGTGGGGGAGCGGGATCCCGAAGTTTTCTGGGGCCCGGAGCCTTAGGTTATACGTGGGCTGGGGGCGGGGTGCCCCCGACCCGGACAACCCCTGGCTGACTTTTGCTAATTACATGGTGAGGTCGGGGAAAGGGGATTAGGAAGATTGCCATTGGCAGGACCGCAGCAGAAGCGGAGGCGGCGTCACCTTGCTAATAACATGAATTATTCTTGGACTGTAATGTTCGGTATTTTATTAAAGTTAATAAAGCTGCGGCCGGTTGTTACCCAAGAGTTATTGTATGTGTGTATTTTGTGAGTAAAAGAAAAGGAGAAGTCAAAGGGAAGGGGGGGGGGGAAGGGTGGACGGTTAGAGGGGCCAGTAGCACCGGGTCCGATCTACCTGGGTTAAATAGCATTGTTGTTGTTAAGTGCCATCGAGTCGGAGTCGACTCATGGTGACCCTCTGGATAGCTATCCTAAATTGTGTTCGGTCTTCATGCAACATAATTACATAAATGTATTACCATCTGCTAAAAATAACAAAATCAATCTTTTCATATACAGTATTTGAAGAACCTATTTTCTTTTTTCTATGCCGAGTTTCAGCTGAGCAAAAACTATAGCATGAGGAATGTATTCTCAAGATTATTAAATATCATATAGAAAATATAAATCCTGATCTCAAAGCAATTGAGATTAAATTGGATCAGAGTTCTGCCCAAGGCATGTAGGGTAGCATCTGCCATCTGCAGCCAAATCATTGAATGTTATGTTCTTGTCTAGATCATGAATTCTCTGACAAACTATCCCAGCATCTTGTGCAAATGAAAAAAAATTGTATAGTTAACATTAAATGCCAACAATAATTACATAGGTTATAGAACTGCTGTCAATTCACTAACCTGTCAAAAAGGCTGATAAGACATGGAGTACACACTCAGGCCCACTGATGTCTTGCCCATTTTTAAGATAAGATCATATGCAGTATAGCAAGGTGATCATGGTGAAGTACGTCATTTTCATTTTCTTCACCATTTCACATTTGGGGTTGTTATTTAAAAGGTCCATTTAATTAAGAATATCTAGGTCAATTTTCAAAGGGTTCAGGTGCCTAACTTTGGAGGTTAGACTCCCAAATTATGCCTTTGAAAATTTACTAAGACTGAGTTTTTTTATTACCAAATTGTTAAGATTCACAACCAAATAAATCCAGGAAAATAAAAACAGAGTAAAAATGTTTCCAAATACAAACAACAGAGAAAAAACAATATCCTATACACTTGTCTAGCCCACTTAAATGGGAAAGAACTAAAACACACACAAAAAAAGAAAGAAAACCCGCCCATTCATCTCACAATGGCCCAAACCCACACCCCCATCCCAGGCAGAAATATCAATATCAGTATTTTTTCTGTTTCAAGGAATTCTTTAAATGAATACCTTCCAGAAAGATATATTTGCTTTCATGAAGAGTAACCAAGCACTCACATGAGATATTTAATTTAATATAACTTCTTATTGTATATTCTGCTCATTGCCCATACTTAAGCTCATGGAAGATTGCATCATAATAATACTAACAACAATCAATCATTCATTATACCCAGATACATTAATCCTAATTTACACATCAAAAGGTATGTCAATAATAAAATTTCTGCCACAACCATGTCTTTACCGCTTTTCTAAATTGCATATAGTTATTTATCGATTTTCTATAATAAAGTGTCTATTCCCACAATGGTCTTCATTGAATTCTTTGACCAAAATCTATTTGCAGAAACGATTGCCAGTCTGTATTCATCCAGTGATATGAGTTGTCTTGTAGGAGTGTAATAACTAATAAAATCAATCACATAAAGTAGGGCTAAGCCATACACAAATTTAAAAACAAATGCCAGTACTTTAAATGGCACCCTTGCAGGAACAAGTAACAGGTGTAACTGATATTAAATAAAATGTAGCCTCCTTAACCAAAGAAAAGTCCTTTGCCTAAGCTAGGCACTCAAGAAACATCTGGGAACATTTATATCCTCTGCCCACAAAGGGAAATATATTTTACTTTAAAATAAAAAGCCAAATTTTAGTAGGCTCCTACTTTAAGAATGCCAAAAAGTAAGTGGATACGGGACAATGTTAAAAAGGGGAAAACATGTTCAGAACGTAGTAGTACTAATTTTCATCATGAGACACCAAACTTCGGGGTATTTTTATTAAAGTGTTGTTGAAATCCAGGCTAAGCCCACCCCTGAGAGACTGCTTTTGAATCCTGATCCTTTACTCTCCTATTTATCACCCATGTGTGCTAAAACGATCTCTTGTCCCATTTGTTGCATTTGTCTTGCATCAATTGTAAGCTCTATTGAACAGGGATGGTCTCCCACATCTGTACAGGGCTGCATAGGACTTATGGCGTGATACAAGTGATAACTAGCAATAGTAGTAGCAATAGTAAGTGTGCTAGGATTTTGCAGGCATAGAATGTTTAGGGTAGCTATCAATGCATGGTACATGCAAAAGATGTGTGCTATCTGACAGCGCCATGTACAGTACAGCACTGATTTAGACCCTAATATACACCAGCAGCAACACAGATGCACTTAATGCCACTCATTGAGGTGGTGTTAAGTATCCCCATGCTAACTGTAATATTGATGGTGACCGCGCATTGGTAACCCCCGTGCTAACCATGATGTGTAGACATGTCAGCATTCTGCCCTTACCTTGTCCATTTCCCCTCCCTGCCATGTGCTAAGCAGATAGCGTGGAAATAGACACGTGAACATAAGAACATAGCATAAGAACATAAGAAATGCCATACTGGGTCAGACCAAGGTCCATAAAGCCCAGTATCCTGTTTCCAACAGTGGCCAATACAGGTCACAAGTACCTCACAGGTTCCCAAAAAGGCACAAAGCTTCCACAAAATCCTGGGGTAAGCAGTGGACTTCCCTGGTCTCCTTTAATAATGGTTTATGGACCTTTCCTCCAGGAACTTGTCTAAACCTTTATTAAACCCATCTACACTAACACTGTTTAGCATGAATGCTTTTATCATGGGCCTATAGAACATGTTTAAACCTGCATTACAGCTAGCATAGCTTAGTAAACATTCTCCTTAGGATCCCAATAGCAGGCCAAATTTAAGACTCAAATATAAGTGAAATTTCAGCTGAAAATATATGCCTCCTAATTTCAACTGAAAATAGCACCTTAAATTACTATACTACTATTTAGCACTTATATAGCGCCGAGCACGCAGCACTGAACAGGTATGACATGCATATAAAGATATACATAAAATAGACAGTCCCTGCTCATCAGAGTCGTGCTCATCCGAGCTTATACTCTAATACTCATCCGAGTTTACAATCTAGTACAACAATACAAAGCGATAGTCTGATAGAAATGTCTTTCCATTCCACAGAACAAGGACCACTGACCCTATTGTCACATTTCATTCTGGTATAAGGTATAGGATGAGTGACCAATGTCCAGATCACTTCTTGGACATAGTCCAGTAGAGGTGCAGCCATTTTAGGAGCTCATTGCCAATCAAACGTTCCTCTCCAGGGCACTTGGTAATTATCACAGAATGTTTTACCTGTAACTTTAGATGCCTAAAATTAGGAGCTCAGGAACATAATGGATCAATATTGAACCATGGTATTCAGTGTTTTTTTTTAATGCAGATTGACATGGCTAAAGGTAGCAAGCGCTGAAGATCCGTTAATGTGGCCAGTGCTGGCACTACCCATAAAGCAGCAATATTGACCACTGCTATGAGGACTGTTGTTGTTGTTAAGTGCTGTCAAATCGGTGTCGACTCGTAGCAGCCCTCTGGATAGTTGTCTTAAGCACCCATAGCTGCTTTTATTGTATTGATCTATCTCATTGCTGTCCTTTCTATTTTGTGTTAAACTTCTACCTTGCTAAGAATGATGTCTTTCTCTAATGATCTCTCTCTTTGCATAATGTGTCCAAAGTATGAAAGTTGAAGTCTTGTCATCTGAGATTCTAAAAAAAGCTTAGGTTTGATCTCCTCTAGTACTGACTGGTTTGCTCGTTGGGCAGTCCATGGTATACACGGTATTCATCACCAGCACCATAATTCAAAGGCATCAATTTTCTTCCTGTGTATCTTTTTCATTATCCAACTTTTGCATCCATATAATGTTATTGAAAATACCATGGCTTGAACAAGTCGAATCTTTGTATGGAGAGAGACATCTCTACTCTTGAGAATCTTCAGTCATTCTGCCAAGAGCAATGCATTGTCTGATTTCTTGATTGCTTGTTGCTTCTTTATTGATAGTTGATCCAAGTAGATTAAAGTTGTCCACTATTTCAATTTCTTCTCCATCAATGATGAATGCATTGATTTTGCCAGTTGTCAGACTCTTTGCCTTCTTTACATTAAGGTACAGGCACATTTTAAGTCTATGTTCCTTGATCTTGAGAAGCAAATGTTTCAGATCATTTTCGCTTTCAACCTGTAATGTAGTATCATCAGCATAGTGAAGACTGTTGATGAGTCTCCCGCCAACATTCACACCTCGGTTGTCTTCATAAAGTCCTGCTTCTCTGATGATTTGTTCTGCATATAAATTAAATGGGTAGGGAGAAAGTATGCAGCCTTGTTGTACACCTTTGTTGATTTTAAACCATTCTGTTTCTCCTTGTTCCATTTGAACTATTGCTCATTGAGAAATATAAAGGTTGTGCAAGAGAACGATCAGGTGTTCTGGTATACTCATGCTTCTTAATGTAGCCCAGAGTTTGTCATGGTTTACACACTCAAAAGCCTTGGTGTAGTCAATAAAATATGTATAGATATCCTTTTGGTATTTGTTTGTCTTTTCAAGGATCTATCTCACATCTGAGATAATATCTCTCATTTCTTGCCCTTTACCGAACCTTGCTTGCACTTCAAATAGTTCTCGATTCAGGTATTATTGTAGTCTCTGCTGAATAATCTTCAGTAGAATCTTGCTGGCTTGTGGGATCAGAGCAATTATGCGTTAATTTCCACAGTCAGTTGGATCACCTTTCCACAGTCAGTTGGATCTTTTCTAGTCAGTTGGCCATGATGCTGTCTTCCAAATTTCCTGGGAGAACCTTGTAAGTATGGTAACAGCTGCATCAGATTGCTATAATACTTCTACGGGAATGCCATCAAAGCCTGGTGCTTTGTTCTTTGATAAGGCTTTCAATGCTGCTTCAACTTCTTTTTTCATCACTAATGGTTCCGGATCATAAGGTACAGGTTGAAACAGCTATTGGTCTACTTGATCTTTATCATATAATAGCTCTGTATATTCTTTACACCTTTTCTTGACCTTTTCAACATCATTCAACATGGATCCTTGAGCATCTTGCAACATTCCAATTTGAGGCTGAAATTTTTTCTTTAACTTCGTAGTTTCAGGAAAGTTGATCTTGTTCTTCCTCTAATAATTTCTGCTTCTATTTCCTTGTATGTGTCTTTCTAGTACTTCTTGTCTTGTCTTACTACACGTTGGAAGTCTCTGAGTTCTGCAGTTGCCTCTCTTTCTCCTCTGGCTTTAGCTTCGCTGTGTTTCTGGGCAATTTCAGAGTTTCTTTGGTCATCCATTTTGCCCGGTTTTGCTTTTTCACCTTTTGTAGAGATTTCTCACTTTCTTCCAAAACAACCTTATTGTTACCATCCCATAACTCTTCTGGAGCTCTGTCATTTGTATCTAAAGCAGCAAATTGATTTTGCAGGTAGTCTTTAAATTCCAATGGTATATTCTCAAAATCATATTTTGTTACATTTCTGAGTGGCTTGGTCTTTTTCAACTTTAGCTTGAGTTTGCATACTAGTAGTTGGTGATCTGTACCACAGCCAGCTCCGGGTTTTGACTTTTCAGTTGTTGACTTCCACAAATGTAGTCAATTTGATTTTTGTGCAATCGATTGGATGAAGTCCATGTGTACAGTCACCGTTGTGTTGCTCGAAGAAAGTGTTTGAGATGAATAGATCATTGGTCTTGCAAAATTCTGTCTTTCTCCAGCTTCATTTTTGTTGCCAAGTCCTTATTTTCCATTTATTTTGCCTTCTTCTTTGTTGCCAACCTTTGGTTCCAGTCCCCTATGACTATCAGGATATCCTGTTCGCATGTTCTGTCAATTTTAGCTTGTACTTGTTCATAGAACTCATCAGTTTCATCCTCTTCTGCAGCTATTGTTGGGGTACATATTTGAATTATAGTTGTGTTGATAGGCATTCCTCATAGACAAATAGAAATGAAGTGTTCATTGATTGCATTATATTTCATTACAGTTCTTGTAAGTTTCTTCTTAATTATAAATGCAGCACCATTTCTTTTGTCTTTCATTTCCAGTATAGTAGACCATGTGATCATTAGATGCAAAGTGCCTGATGCTAGTCCATTTCAGTTCGCTGACACCCAACAGATTGGGTTGTATATATTCCATTTCATTTTTGACTATCTCCAACTTCCCTTGGTTCATGCTTTGTAGGATAGACTATCCATTAGAACAAATATTTCCTGTCCCAAGTTAAACACCTTTATTAGTTCTTTTATACTGCTTTATCATTTAAGTGAAAGTAGTTTACATTGTAATTTAACTTGGTAATGTGCATTAAACAGGGACATTGATAACTTGGATTTTTCTGATGCAATGGAGGGTTAAGTGACTTGCTCAAGTCCACAAGGATGGCTAGTGGGAATTAAACCCTGGTTTCAAAACCAGTGCTCTAACCATTGGGCTACTCCTCCACTCAGCTAAGTTATCTTTAGAGTTATCCATATAGTGGTGCTGAATATTTCTGTTATTTCAATAATTCTCAGCTCTGCCTCTGATCTACCCATGAAGTTCCTTGGCACTGTCCAGATAGCACTGAGGCAGCCTGTCAGGATATTCAGTGTCCCAATCCATAAAATGCTGCTAAATATCACTTTCAGTGGTCCTTATCCAGATAGCAAGTGCTGCCATCCAGTCAAATGCTTTTGAAAATTGACTCCAGATGTGACTAGGAATTTGTTACAGTCTTAAAAGAAAGGTGAACATTCCAGAGCATTGTTTTGGTCGTTGTCCAAGCATAACTGTCAATTCCAGTTTTGAGCAAAGTAAATAGTTGCTGACAGTTAATGAAGGCTATAAAAGTTAACTTTAGTCTTTAGAGAAGATGTCACTTCAATTGCTGCTTATTAATTAGAGAAGGTTGAAGGGAACTGTTTTGCTTCCTGTTTATCTGAAAGTGAGTCCTAAGCCCAGAGCAATTTAAAATTTAATTAGGCAGAGATTGTACCAGGCTCACCTATTAAATATTAAAAAATAAATGCATTATGCAATTATTATTGTGATTCCCCTTTGATATTTGATTACACTTGAAAGGTATAGTCCATGTCACTTAAAACAATAAGATCTTTTGGTATGTATAGATCCTGTGGTTGTGTTTTCAAGAGTTAGAGAATATTGTAAACTTATTTATTTAACATTTCTTATATATTGTCTTTCATGATATCAAGGTGGTTTACATTGAACAGGGCATTATAACTTGGAGATAACTATTTTACAGGGAACATGGGCAATGGAGGGTTAAGTGGCTTGCCCAAGACCACAAGGAGCACCTGTGGGACTAGAAACCCCAGTCCTTCTGGCCCAAGGTTGCTGTCCTCTAGTGGGATTTGAACCCCTGACTTTCTGGCTGGAGGTAACTTGCCCCGACCACTAGGCTACTCCTCCCATAAAATTACATTTAAGTTTTATTTTACAGGGACCCTGTTTATTTGATGATTCATTTTCCTCCTATCCCAATTACATGAAAGAATAGAAAGAGGGACAATCCTTAGCAAAAAGGTGAGACCAGTAGCTTCTCCTTTACACCTGAGCTTATAATGAACTAAGGGGTCTGTTTACTAAATCGCGTTAGTGCAGTTCGCGTTAGGAGCCGCGGTAGTGAAAGAAACCCCAAATAAGGACATGGGCGGTACATCGTTACCACTACCGCGCGTTAGAAAAATTAACGAGCGTTACCGGACGCCGTGCCGCGTTACTGCGCGTTAATCGTAAGAAGACGTACAGACACAAAGCACTGAAACAGAGCTGTAGCACAATGGTTACGGTACTGACCTCTGTTACAGGCAGCATGGGTTCGAGCCCCCAGTGTGCCTAACGCAAAAGACTGTCTCAGGCATCATCCTGTACATTACAGAAGGAAAGAGGAGGCATGTTTTTCGTTACGCTGAGTATTGGTGTCAGAAAAACACCCTCGGAGTGTGCCTAGCCACGTACGTTGGTGCGTGCATTGGTAAGTGCGTAGCCGCGCGCGTACATTCGTGCGTGGGTACGTGTTTGTTTACGTGCGTGGGTACGTGTGTTTTTACCAGTGTGGGCATCTTATATTACAGACTTTGTAGGGTGTCCTGCACCTATGCAGTATGCTAACAGATGTACGTGTGATGGCCTATGGTTTAGCAGAGCCTGTGAGCAGGTGCTGGTGTTTCACAGGGTTGGATTGGGCCAGTCACACCCATGATGCACTGCACATGCAAATCAGCTGTCCACACATACACACCATGGGGAATACACCCCCACAGCACCTCGGCCTGATAGGGGGTACCGACCGTGTGTTGTACTGGCACAGAGTAGCTACACACCGTCACATTGTGCGGGTACTGTGCTCACCCTGAGGGTGCAGTGAGGCGCCCAGCACTAGGTCCACAGCACCGGCCCTGGCTGAAAGAGGCCATGGTGCAGGTCCACAGCAGTGTTATAGTGTGAGAGGTAGTTTCTGCAGAAACACCTTGGACATCTCTGTCTGTATCTGTCAGGTGTAGCCCCCATGGACCCATGCACCACCACCACCACCACCCACCCCCCTCCCCCTCCCCCAGGGCAGCAAACAGGGTCTCCTATCAAATGATACAACATCTACCTCCCTGCAAGGTGGACGTAGAGGGGGAACAACAACCCCAGTCCTGCTGAGGAACACACACACCCCACAGAGCAGTCAATGCAGCTCTGTACACATCCAGAACACAATAGCAGAGAGACATTAGGCCTAGAAATGGCATGCTGCACCCCACCACTATCTGATATTCCCCTGGTGCAAGCCATCAGCCACTGCACCCTGCAAGCCACTCCATCACAACACATACCAGCTGCAAATAGTCTGCTAGTGCCCAGTGGAGATGCCTGCACCCAGAACTGGGATGTCAGCATACACAGTTAAATCAGTGACAGGGCCCCAAAAGGCAACCCATATATATCACATGAGAGAAATACTAGATAGCACTATGGGGGTGCCTAGCCATGCTGTGGTCACTGCACAGTCAGGGTGAGAGTGATCTCTCCGCAGCACATACTGAGGTCACCCTGTCTGTGTAGGCGGTGGCCGGCCACTACAATGTGCCTGTCACTGCCCTATGCCCTGTGCAGATGCGCCCTGGCCAGGCCAACCTGTCCGGCCTCTACCCATGGTACCTTGCTCCTCATTATGCACATTGGCAGCCCAATTCTGGCAACATTGCTGGCATTGTGGCCTGTGGAAGGTGTTTGCAGCCACCACACACTGGATAGACAGACAACCACCCCCACACCGATGTCAGCATTGTGCTACTATAGAGGTGGTCAGCAGCCATACACACCACACCAGTCCTGGGCATAGTACAGGCATGGATATGGTACACAAGACTGTTGGGGGGTCACTCCCCAGGGTGGGGAACACTGTCAGAGACCAGACCTGCAGCACACACCGCAGACATCAGAATGATTGTTATGGTGGAGCTCAATGAGCAAAATGTGCTTAACAGAGGAATTGATATCTGCCAGTTCTCATAGCAAACGTTTGATAGCTGTGTACCATATACCCAGGTGTAGGGTGGCATTGCTAAGGTATGCAACTGCTAGTATTGGGAGATACAGGCAGGACCCAATTTCTTGCCTCTCCAGGTGGCACTGGCCAATGGGGCCTGTGGGTGGGTGTGTGGCCCTGTTGGCTGCTGCTTTACGGCAGAGTTCCCCAACTCCAGTCCTGGTGTTCCAAACACTGTTCGGGTTTTCATGCTGTCCCTCATAAATATGCATGAGCTACATCTGCATAACATGGGGGTGGTGCATAGCTATGCAGCACAGGCATCTTTATTGGAGGCAGCATGGAACCGGAATGTTGTGGGGCCCTCCAGGACTACATTTGCGAAACTCTGCTTTACGGTAATGTGCCTGTTTCTGGTGTGGTAAAATATAGGCCATGTGTATGTTCTCTGCAATAAAGGTGTGTCTTTACTATCAATGTTTAGTGGTGGGTAAAGCTATGGGGACTGGGTTGGCAGGACCCCCAGCTGGGATTTGAACCTGTGACCCTCTGGTTTTACAGACACTGGCTGTGTCTGTTGCACCACACTGTAGCCACAGAGACAGTGCAGTCCCTGGAGTTAGTTAAACCGGCCTGACAAGTCAGAAACCCTGCTCTGCAACAGGTTTATTGTGACCTCATTTACCTTGTATGCAGACAACGGTGCACATAAACCTCAGAGAATATCTCACAAAAGGGGCACATACCCATAACCAAGCTGGGCAACAATGATATCATTGGGAAACATTACACAACACTCCCTGGACAATCCATTACAATGAAATGATATTTAAAAGGGTCTGTGACGCGTAGACCCTTCCACACATCATTTCTTTTTTATTTGGTGCTTTCCAGGCAGTGTTGTTCCTTGTTGCCCATTGCTATCACTGTTGCCAAGCTGTATTATGCTTTTTAAAATGTTTCCTGTGGTCATTTTTAACGTTTTATGTGCTATTTTGTTCAGTGCACATGTATCACACTGCTCACGTTTTGTGTGTTTCCCCGGTTTTGCTGTACATTGCTGACGGAAATGGTTTCTCTTCCCTTTAAAAGCCTTTAACGGCAGGTTTTCATTCGCGTTGGAATTGAGCTCAGAATTACAGCGCGTTAGTGAGGGGGAGCCTCTCCACGCCCCCTCTCCGCCCATTGACCCCTTCTCTCCGCCCACTCTCCACCTTCTGCGCTGTTTTAACGCGCCGCGGGGCTTTACGATCGTTAAGCGCGGTTTCCGCGCGTAGTATGACGTTACCGGTCGTTGGCGCGTGTTTACGCGCGTTACACTGCACTTACGGTCGTTAACGTCATACTACGCGCGTTACTCACGTTTAGTAAACATACCCCTAAGTTTAATTACAGAATTTATCTGAGATGTGTATTAAGGTTTCTCTTCTAGCCAGTAAAGAGGAACTGTCTACAAGTCTCATTCTATGGAAAATATTTGAATGCTGATTGTAAATAGTCTTTTCCAAAACGTTTTATACGTTCAGATAAAAATTTCTAGACAATGTTAAAATGCTTATTTTTATAGAGCTACTTTTGGGCAATTGTTTTGTTTGTGTGTCTAATTCCATGCCATTCCATTGTAGTCATTTGTTATATCTCTATATGTACATAATTAAGGGAGAATGCTTATTGAGTTGCTTTATATAGTATTTGGGTCCTTTCGAGATTTATCAATACAATGCACAATAAAATTAAAGAAAGAAAATAAATTATCTAAGAACATAAGATATGCCACACTGGGTCAGGCCATCAAACCCAGTATTCTGTTTCTGAAAGTGGTCAATCCAGGTCACAAGTACCTGTCACGTTCCTAAAAGGTAGACAAATTCCATGCTGCTGATCCCAAGGATAAGCAGTGGATTTCCCCAGTCCACTGTAATAATGGTTTATAGACTTTTCCTCCAGGAACTTGTCCAAGCCTTTTCTAAACCCAGCTATACTAACAGCTTTTACTACATCCTCCAGCAAGGAATTCTAGAGTTTGATTAAATGATTAAGTGAAAAAATATATTCTCCAATTTGTTTTAAAAGTGCAACATTTTAGCTTCATTGCATTTTCCCCAAGTCTTTCTACTTTTAAATGAGTAAAAAAACCAATCTAACACATTATTTTGTAGACCTCTATCTTATTTCCCCTCAGATGTCTCTTTTCAGAGCTGAAGAGCCCTAACCTTTTAATCATGTCCTCATATAGAGATCTTTCCATCCCTTTTATTATTTTGGTTGCTGTTCTCTGAAACCTTTTAAATTTTGCTTTATCTTTTTTGAAATATGTTGACCAGAATTTCATAGAATATTCAAGATGTGGTCACACCATGGAGCCATGCAGGGGCATTATAATATCCTTGGTTTTATTTTCCATTCCTTTCCTTATGATTTCTAGCATTCTATTTGCTTTTTTGGCCACCATTGCACACTGGGCAGGTGTATTCAACGTATTATCCACCAAGACATCTTGATACTTTTCCTGGGTGGTCATTCCTAATGTAAAACCTTGCATCATGTAACCACAGTTTGGGTGTTCTTCCTTAAGGAGGACATCCTGAATGATGAATAATGGCGTTCTACATGTGTGCTGGACGTTCAACCTGTGCTCAATTCCCTAGATTATTCTGCTGCCAGCACACCCCACACGTATACAGCATTTGTGTGGAGAGTGCTGTACATGAGTGGGAGGGGGCGGAGCAGGGGTGGAGCGAAGGAGTGGCAAAGCACCAGAACGTTAAGAAGCTATTCAGGAAGGCCTCTGTATGCACCCAGCACCAACATGAACATCCATCCTATTCACCCCGAGGGTGGAATAGGTGATGGCCACAGGTCAATTAGCGGGCTGCAGCCCCCTGCACCCTATGGCGATGATTCAGGATGGAGCCTACCAGCATGGCCTGCCCTTATGGGCCCCCGCTGATGGTCAGACAGCATTGTGCAGGGGCCGCTTTCAGGCATGGGATTCCATGCTGTTGGCTGGACATGTCAGTGCCATGGCAACAGGATGCCAATGCACTGGTACACAAGCCTGTGTGGTGGGGATGAGCAGGGTCGGAGATGTCTCCCTCTTGGGAATATGGTGCATGCTGGGCTGGCTATCTTCCCAATTCCACAATTGCGGGTACGTATAGATCCCATGGTTGAGGAATCAGGTCCAGCTTGGCCCCGTCCAAGTTTTTGACGTGTACACAGCCCAGGCATGCACAGTTTGGAATCGGCCTCTAAATGCATAACTTTGCATTGTCACTTGCATGCCCAGTCTCACAGTTTCTCAAGAGCCTCTTGCAATTTTTCACAATTCTCTTGTGTTTTAACAAATTTGATTCATTTTGTGTCATCTGCAAATTTGATCACCTCATTCATTGTTTCCATTTCCAGGTTATTTATGAATACATAAAAAAGGCAGCAGGCCCAGCAAAGATCCCCTTGGTACTCCACTACTCATCTTTCTCCATTGAGAAAACTGGTCATTTAAGCCTATTCTCAGCTTTCTATCTTTCAACCAGTTTGCAGTCCAGAAAGTATACTGCCTCCATTTTTTATGTGTCATCAAGTCAATGCTGACTCCTGGCAACCCAACAACCACTGGGGTTTCTTGGCAAGGCATGACCAGAAGTAGATTGTGAGGCCTTTTTTTCCAAAGCAATGGAAGATAACGTGACTTGCCTAAGCTTACAAGGAATGCCAGGTGTAACTGAATCCTAATTGCTTGGGTACTACTCTAAGCATTAGGCTACTCTTCTACTTGCACTGCCTCCTATCCTATTACTTTTTAATTTACTCAAGAGTCTCTTATGTGGGATCTTGTGAAAGGCTTTCTGAAAATTCATATACACTATATCAACTGGCTGCGTTTGTTTACACTTTCACAAAAATATAGCAGATTAGTAGACAAGACTTTCCTTAGTTAAAATCCATGCTGGTTTTGTCCAATTAAACCATGACTATCTATACATTCTGTAATTTTGTTCTTTATGATGGTATCTTTATCTTTATTAAAACATTTTATATACCGCTCACACTCAAGGTACCAGAGCGGTTTACAATAGCAAAAATAATAGGGTTGCTGAAAAGGAAAAGAACGCCATAAGTAAAAGGATAGAAAGATATGAGATAGGATAGAATAAGAGGGGAGAGTAGAGCAACAAGGCAAAGTGGGTTAAGAACGACTGAAATCAACGATATGGGGGAAAGGACAGGGGAGGGGGAGGGGGAAGGTTAAAAGTTGTGCAGAGCAAATGGGACTTCAGCATGGTCTTAAAGGTTTTGTAGGAAGGTTCTAGACGGAGGGCCGGGGGGAGCGAGTTCCAGAGCCGAGGGCCTAAGAAGAAGAAAGCAGAAGAGCGGGTGGATTCGAGATGAGCCTGTGATGGAGAAGGAAGGGACATATGGTTCAGATGAACTGACCGAAGAGAACGATGGGCGGAGTGAAGACGGATTTGATCTGTGAGGTAAAGGGGAACACCGGTGTGAATGGATCTATGTACATGGATGAGCACCTTGAACTGTATGCGATAGGTAAGTGGAAGCCAGTGTAAGTGAATCAGAAGAGGGGTGATGTGATCAAAACGTGAAGCATGCATCAAAAGATGTGATGAACCAGTTGTAATCTCCGCAATTGTGATTGGGGAAGGCCGGCCAGAACGACATTACAATAATCAAGACGAGATACCACCAGGGATAAGAGTAGTGTGGTCATAGCGGGGACGGATATGAAAGGGCGAACTGCACGAAGTTGTCTCAAAGTGAAAAAGTACCGTTGCACCACAGAGGAAGCATGCTCTTTGAAAGATAAGGCAGAATCCAGGATAACCCCCAGATAACGTAGGGAGGGAACAAGAGGGAGAGGTGTGGAGGACAAAAGAGGAGCGAGGGAAGGAGCAGGAGCACCGAAGGTGAACCAAATGGCAAAAGGTTTTGATGAGTTTACATGCAGGAAATTAGAGGAGAACCAGGTAGCCACCGATGTCAAACAGGAATTGAGAGGAGCTAGGTCCAAGGTAGTAGGGTCAGTGTGGTGAAGAAGAATAATATCATCTGCATAGAAGTGAGCTGTGATACCTTGCTGCTGAATTAAAAGGGCAAGGGGGGCCAGGAAGACATTAAACAGGAGGGGGGCAAGGACTGAGCCCTGGGGGACACCACATGGAAGAGGGGTTGGTGGAGAGGATGAAAGACCTGTAGAAACGGAAAAAGACCTATGGGAGAGAAAGGAACGAAACCAAGAGAGAACAGAACCGGAGAGACCAATGTTGTGTAGCCGAGCTAGGAGGGTGTGGTGATCTACAAGGTCAAAGGCAGCGGATAAGTCTAGGGAAACGGCAATGGAGAAAAGACCGTGATCATGGGCGATACGCAGGTCATTAAGGAGTGAGAGCAGAATGGATTCGGTACTGTGATCGGGATGGAAGCCGGATTGATGGGGGTGTAGAACCAGGGAAGCCTCAAGGTAAGAGGAGAGTTGGGCGAAGACCAGTTTTTCAAGAATTTTAGAAAGGAAGGGGAGATTCGAGACGGGACGCCAATTGGCTGGGGAAGAGGGATCGAGAGAGTCTTTTTTAAGGATGGGGCGGATAATGGCATGCTTCCAGATGGAGGGAAAGGAACCAGAAGAGAGACTAGAGTTGACAATAGAGAGGATCTGAGGAGAAAGGGCTAGAGAAGTGTTCAAAAGCCATTGGGAGGGGATAGGATCCAAGGTGCAGGTGGTTTTACGGGTTGAGGAATAAACCTTAGACAGATCTGAGATGGTCACGGGCTGGAAAGAGGACCAACTATGGGAGAGAGGAGGAAGGTGTGAGGAGGGAGAGGAGGGGGAGAGTGAAGGAGGGAGAGAGGATGGAGAGAGGGGAGGAGGACAGGAGGGAAAGAGCGAACGGAGAGATTGGACTTTGGAGGCAAAATAGGTAGCTAGAATGGCAGGATCAGGAGAAACAGGGGAGGGGGCTGGCGAGGTAAGAGAGTGGGAGGCAGAGAGAGAACGAAGGGCAGAGTAGACCGAATGGGTAGAATTGGCTGAAGAGGAGATATGACTAGAAAAGTAGTTCAACTTAGAGGATTGGAGCAGAGAACGGTAGTGGGAATGGCAATAATGAAAATGTGCTAGAGGGAGATGGATTTTTACGCCAGTGTCGCTCAGCGTGACGCAAGTAAGAACGATGGAGGAAGAGACCGGAATGGAACCAGGGGTAGCGATGACAGGTATGAGAGGGAGGAAGAGGCTGACGAGGGGCAAGCTGATCCAGTGCCTCTGTGAGAACAGAGTTCCAGGTCTGAACCTGGCAGTCTACTGAGAGGTGATGGAAGTCGGGGGGAAAAATAGAGTCAGAAGAGGGGAATTGAGCAAGAGTAGTAGGAGTGATTCGGCAAACCAGACGAGGAGAATGGGGGGCTGCATTCTGGATGGAGGAAGGGGAAAATAAGGGAATAGAGAAAAAGAGGCAGAGGTGATCTGACCAGGGAATGGACAAGGTATGGAGAGACGAGGGAGTTAAGCGGGAGGAGGAATGAGATATGACCTGGTCCAATGAGTTACCAGCAGAATGTGTAGGAGCACAGACATGTTGGCACAGAGAGAGATCGGAGAGAAGAGAAAGAAAAGCAGAATCACGGGAGGAGGAGGGGGAGATTAAAATCGCCTAGGATCAAAAGTTGTTGATGGATAAGGGAAAGTTCAGAGAGAGTCAGGACAAGCGAGTCCCAGCGTGGGTTGGGAAGGGAGGGTGGAGCATAGATGAGAAGGAAGTGTATAGGAGGGGAGGAATTTGAATGAAGAAGGAGGGACTCAGGATAGTGAAGTGTAGGGGATGGTATTTCCTGAAGAGCAAGTGAGGAGCGATAGAGCATGGCAACCCCCCCGCCACTCCGACCACGACGACAGGTGGAGAGAGCGGAATAACCGGGGGGGGGAGACAGTGGTTCAGAAGGGGCTCCTCGCCCTCCTTAAGCCATGTCTCTGTTAGAAACAAAGCGTCCACTGCATGCTGTAAAATAAGATCCTGAATGAGGGAAGTTTTAGAACGTAAAGATCGGCAATTCAGTAGAGCCAGTTGCAGGAAGGTAATGGCTGTGACAGAGGGCAGGAAAGGGGTGGAAGAAGAGCAATGGAGAAGGTTAGAAACATTCCTAGCAGCGGTGCCCATGGTGACAGGGGGGGGGGGCAGGATGCCTCCAGCTCCATAGGACAGGAATTGCGGCCATATTGGTTGAAAGAGTAGAAGCTGCCTGAATTGAGCAGGCTGGGAACTGCAACAACTGAAACAGAAAGAACAAACTAAATAGCCAAGAAAAGGACTAACCCGAAAATGGATGAATGCAAGGGGAATACTCAAGCCGCGGGAACATGTGGTAGGTAGCCAATCCCGGAGGTGAAGGTTCAACAAAGGAGAGTGTGGAAGAAGGACTCTGGGCTCTCCCCCACGGACTCGCCCCAAGGAGCTCGCACAAGGAGCAGGTCTGCTCCTTGGGCGCGCTCCTTCGGCACGCTGCCGCGGCGTGGCAAGCCGCGCCGAAAGTAGCTTTATACTGAAGATGCACCTTGAGGTCACGCGGTCACGTACAGCACGGCCGCGTCACTTCCGGTTGTGCGGGACAATGTTGAGACTCGTTGCCAGGGGAAACAAACACAAAACGGCACCAAGGCAGCACCTGAGGGAGGAGGAAAGACGCAGTTAGCTCAGGCAAAAAGAGACAGCAGAACAGCAAGGGCAGCAGGAACAGAACAAACAGAAACAACAAATAAGGAAAGGAGATAAAGGTCAAGACAAAGGGACAAGCAAACAGATTAGCCAATAAAATTATAAAACATCTACTTTTTTTACTGTACTGATGTCAGGCTCAGTAGTCTGTAGTTTCCCAAATCACCCCTGGAGCCCTGTTTAAAAATCGGTATTATGTTGGCCATTCTCCAATCTTCAGGTACTAAAGACAATTTTAATGATAATTTACAAATTTCTAATAGTAGGTCTGCCAGAATTCGGGCAGGAAGGCTAGCGAGGCTGCATATCCCATTGGGACGTACAGCCCTGCTAGTTGCCTTACAGAATCGGGCACATAATATTAGCAAATAATATACCATAAAATCCTGAAGTTCTTCTTTTAGTCTTGGTATGTATTCCTACTCCCTTAGCAGCTTGAAACAACGGAACAAATCATCAGTATAAATATACAGACAGAAGTGAGTTTGGAGGAGGAAAGAAGGTGTGTGGTTTCCTCCTCAGATATCTTAGAAAAGGAAGAAAGGGTGTAGGTAGCAGGTAGATGAACACAGCCAGGGCTGAGGTACAGTACACCTCATAGCTTGAAACGATTCAGAGGAAGGTGACCAAAATGATTTGGAGGCTCTGCCAGAAGATGTATGAGAAGAGACTTGAAGACCTAAATATATATACCCTAGAGGAGAGGAGGGACAGGGTAGATATGATAGACATTTAAATACTTAAAGAGTTAATGAACAACAAACCTTTTTCAAAGAAGGGGAAGCTGTAAAACTAGAGAGCATAAAATAAATCTGCAAGGAGGTAAATTTAAAAGCAATGTAAGGAAATACTTTTTCACTGAAAGGGTGGTGGATGCTTGGAATGCCCTCCTGATGGAGGTGGTGGCAAATACAGTGACGGAATTCAAAATGGTATGGGACAGACACAGTGGATCCCTTTATAGTAAGAGGATAAAATCAAAATAAACTTAACTATCTTTTATACTTCAACAGATAGAGAAGGTGACCTGCATGGAACGGTGGGTACAACCCTAAACAAAGGCACAGATGGAGGGTGACCTGAATGAAGCAGCGGGTACACCTACTCTAGCCACGTTGCTGGGCAAACTATTTGGACCATACTGGTTTTTATCTGCCATCATATACTATGTCACTATGTTACTATGGGGGAGTTGGTGACAGCAGAGGAGGTGCAGAGAGTCCTTAAAGGAATCTGTAAAGTCCTCGACCTGATGGATAAAATGCAGAATTTTATAAACTAATACATGACAAGCTCACTCTGTGGAAATGTTCAATGCTCTGATTGATCAAGGAGAATTCCCTCATGGTGTTAACCATGCTTTTATTACAATTATACCCAAAGAGGAAAACAATCTCTCAAAGGCAGAGTCTTACCTCCCTATTTCTTTGTTAAATTTTAATTTAAAGATGCTAGCAAAAATAATGTCTGATCGCTTGGCCCTGCTGCTCCCATGGATGGTCCATTAAAGTCATGCAGGGTCTGTGCAGTGCAGAAATGCAGTGGCAAATGTTTGCAAGATTTGGATTCCATAGAGTGAGTGCATCATGTGCGAAGCGTTCCCTGCTTGTCAGATTTGATGCAGAGAACTCATTAAACAGAGTGCGTTGGACTTACCTTTTTGAGATACTGCAGGCATAAGGGCTGGGTGCAAAGTTCTTGAGGACCATGCACCTTTATTATTCTTCACCCAAAGCCTCTGTGCTAGTCAATGGGGGCCTTACAAATAAATTTTGAGATGCAGCAGGAGATGTCCCCTATAGCTCCTACTTTTTGTTTTACCTTTGGACCCTTTATTGAGAAATACTCATTGCAGGGGACATATCAAGGAGGTGATAGCGGGTAGACCTTCCTTTAAGCTGGCAGGCTTTGCATGTTAGTCCATTTGACAAATACACAGAATTATTTGAGAAACTTATTGGAAGAGTTCAGTGTTTTTGGATCCTTCACAGGATTAACATAGAAACAGAAAAATGATGACAGAAAAAGACCACATAGCCTATCTAGTCTGTCCTCCCATATCAACAACCACAACAGTCCCCTTTTTTCCTTTAGAGATCCTCTATGTTTGTCCCATGCTTTTTTTAATTCAGATACTATCATCATCTCTACCACCTCCACTGGCAGACTATTCCACTTATCCACTACTCTTTCCGTAAAGAAATATTTCCGCATATCACTGCTGGATCTATCCTCTTTCACCCTCATCCCATGTCCCCTCATAGCAGAACTCGCTTTCAATCGAAAGAGGCTCTCCCCCTGTGCATTTATGCCACTGAGGTATTTAAACCTCTCAATCATATCACCTCTATCCCGCCTTTCCTCTAAGGTGTACATATTAAGATCCTCAAGTCTGTCCTCATATGCTTTATAATGAAGATCACTAAACATTTTAGTAGCCACCCTCTGTACTGACTTCATCCTGTTTATATCCTTTTGAAGGTACGGTCTCCAGAATTGCAAACTATACTCCAAATGAGGTCACACCAAAGACTTATACAGAGGCACTATCACCTCCTTTTTTCTGCTAGCCATTCCTCTCCGTATGCACCCAAGCATCCTTCTAGCTTTTGCTGTCACCTTTTCTACCTGTTTAGCTACTGTACTTTAAGATCATCAGACAAAACCACATCCAGGTCCCGCTCTTCTTTAGTGGACAAAAGTACTTCACTCCCTATACTATATTGCTCCCTTGGATTGCTGCAGCCCAAATGCATGGCCTTGCATTTTTTAACATTAAATCCCAGCTGCCAAATTCTAGATCATTCTTCAAGCTTAGCTAGATCCCTCCTCATGTTATCTACACCTTCCTGGGTGTCCACTCTATTGCAGATTTTGGTATCATCTGCAAAGAGGCAAACCTTACCCGACACCCCTTCCGCTATATCACTAACAAAAATGTTAAAAAGAATTGGATCAAGGACAGATCCCTGGGGCACACCACTGGTAACGTCCTTCTCCTCAGAGTGAGCTCCATTTACCTGTACTCTTTGTCGCCTCCCACTCAACCAATTTCTAACTCAAGCAGTAACTTTAGGGTCCATCCCTAGGGTGCTCAGTTTGTTTATAAGTCGCCTGTTAAAATTGAACATGGAGATGTCTGAAGCCTTGGATGTCAACAGAAAAACATAAGAACATAAGATATGCCATACTGGGTCAGACCGAGGTCCATCAAGCCCAGTATCCTGTTTCCAACAGTGGCCAATCTAGGTCATACGTACCTAGCAATATCCCCAAAAGACACAGGTTCCACAATGCTTGTACTGGGTCAAGCACTGATTATCCTGGGTCCCTTTTTAATAGTGGTTTATGGACCTTTCCTCCAGGAACTTGTCCAAACCTTTTTTAAACCCAGCTACACTAACAGCCCTTAGTACATCCTCCGGTAACAAATTCCAGAGTTTGATTACACGTTGAGTGAAAAAATATTTTCTCTTATTTGTCTTAAATAGTTTACCCTGTAGCTTCATTGCATGTCCCCTAGTCTTTCTATATTCTGATAGCGTAAACAATTGATCCACGTTTACCCGCTCCACTCCATTCATTAATTTATAGACCTCTATCATATCTCCCCTCAGCCGTCTCTTTTCCAGGTTGAAGAGCCCCAACCTTTGTAGCCTCTCTTCATAGGAGTAGTCTTCCATCCCCTTCACCATTTTGGTGGCTCTTCTCTGTACTTTTTCTAATAATGCTATGTCCTTTTTAAGATACGGTGACCAGAACTGCACACAATATTCAAGGTGCGGTCGTACCATGGAACGATACAGAGGCATTATAATATCCTTTGTTTTATTTTCCATCCCTTTCTTTATGATACCTAGCATTCTATTTGCTTTCTTAGCTGCCGCTGCACACTGGGCAGAGGGTTTTAACATGTTATCCACGATGACTCCTAAATCTTTTTCCTGGGTGGTGGTTTCCAATGTGGAACCTTGCATTGTGTAACTATAGTGTGGGTTGTTCTTTCCTAGGTGCATAACTTTGCACTTGTCCACATTGAATTTCATCTGCCATTTGGATGCCCAGTCTTCCAATTTATCCAGATCCTCCTGCAGTTTTCCACAATCCTCTTAGGTTTTAACAACTTTAAACAGTTTTGTATCATCTGCAAATTTGATAACCTCACTCGTTATTCCCTTTTCCAGGTCATTTATGAATATGTCAAAAAGTAGTGGACCCAGTACAGATCCCTGGGGTACTCCACTATTCACCTTTTTCCATTGGGAATATTGGCCATTTAGTCCTACCCTCTGCTTTCTATCTTTCAACCTGATCCACAATAGTACACTGCCTCCAATCCCATGACTTTTTAGTTTCGCCAAAAGTCTCTGATGAGGGAACTTATCAAAAGCTTTCTGAAAGTCCAGATACACTATATCAACCGACTCACCTTTGTCTACCTGTTTATGCACACCTTCAAAAAAACATATCAGATTAGTAACACAAGATCTTCCTTGTCTAAAGCCATGTTGGCTGTCTCCCATTAGGCCATGACTATCTACATGCTGTGTAATTTTGTTCTTTATGATGGTTTCTACCATTTTCCCCGGTACTGACGTCAGACTCACCGGTCTGTAATTTCCCGGGTCACCCCTGGAACCCTTTTTAAAGATTGGTGTTACGTTGGCGACCCTCCAATCTTCAGGTATTACAGATGATTTTAATGAAAATTCACAGATTACCAATAGCAGGTCCGCAATCTCATATTTCAGTTCTTTCAACACTCTTGGATGTATACCATCCTGTCCAGGTGATTTGCTACTATTCAGTTTATCAAATAGTTGTAATATATCTTCCCGGTATAGCGATATTTCTCTCAATTCCTCTGCAGTATCACCTTTAAATACCACTTCAGTCTTGGGTAACATCCCTACATCTTTCTCAGTAAGGACCGAAGCAAAGAATTCATTCAGTCTCTCTGCTATAGCCTCGTCTCCTCTTACTGCCCCTTTTACCCCTCTATCATCTAATGGCCCAACGGACTCTCTCACAGGCCTTTTGCTACGAATGTACTTGAAAAAGTCTTTATTTCTTGTTTTTGCCTCCGTAGCAAGTTCCTTCTCAAATTCTCGCTTTACGTGCCTTATCAATGCTTTGCATTTAACATGCCAGTGCTTGTGCTGTTTCCAGTTTTCTTCGTTTGACTCTTCTTTCCACTTCCTGAAGGATGCTTTTTTGGCAGCAACAGCCTCTCTGACCTCACCTTTAAACCATGCTGGCAGTTTTTTGGACTTTCTTCCACTTTTCTTAATGCGTGGAATACAGCTGGTCTGGGCTTCGAGGATAGTATTTTTAAATAACACCCAAGCTTGCTGTAAGTCTTTAACCTTTGCAACCGCTCCTTTTAGTTTTTTCTTAACTATATTCCTCATTTTATCATAGTCTCCCTTTTGAAAGTTAAAAGGTAGTACTGTGGATTTCTTTACTATCCCTCCTCCACTAATTAAATCAAACACGATCATGCTATGATCACTATTGCCAAGTGGTCCCAACACCCTTATTTCTTGCACCAGATCTGGCGTTCCACTAAGGACTAGGTCCAGTATGGCTTCCCCTCTGGTCTGCTCATGAACCAGCTGCTTCAAGAAGCAGTCATTTATTTCATCTAGAAACTTTATCTCCCTAGCTTGTCCTGCCGTAACACTGACCCAGTCGATACCAGGGTAATTGAAATCACCCATTATTACTACTCTGCTGTGACTTTTGTTAGCTTCCTTGATTTCTTTAAGCATTTCATCATCCATTTGTTCATTCTGGCCAGGCGGTCGATAGTACACTCCCACTGCCATCGCCTTCCCTTTTTTACATGAAATTTCAATCCATAGAGATTCTACAGCAAATTTTGTTTCCTACAAAACTTTAATCCTTTCTGACTCAATGCCCTCTCTAACATAGAGCGCAACTCCTCCACCAATTTGATCAGTTCTGTCATTACGATATAGTTTGTATCCAGGTATCACAGTGTCCCACTGGTTATCCTCCTTCCACCATGTCTCTGAGATTGCAATCATATCTAACCTCTCATTTAGTGCTATATATTCTAACTCTCCCATCTTATTGTTTAGACTTCTAGCATTTGCATACAAGCATTTTAGAGACTGTATTTTATTAATATTAATCTGGCTATTGGTAGGCATGGGTAATTTGGAATCTTTACACTCTGTCTGCACCTTACTCAAGGGAATTTGGGCTACTATACTCTTTTTTGGAACCTCACTGCTTTTGGTAGTATCCTTCAAGGATACCTTCGTCCGAACCATGCGCTCCTGGGCGACTGTCGGCTTTCCCCTATTTTCTAGTTTAAAAGCTTCTCTATCTCCTTTTTAAAGGTTAATGCCAGCAGTCTGGTTACATCCTGATTAAGGTGAAGCCCATCTCTTCGGAAGAGCCCCTCCTTTCCCCAGAATGTTCCCCAGTTCCTAACAAATCCAAAACCCTCATCCTTGCACCATTGTCTCATCCACGCATTGAGACTCCGGAGCTCTGCCTGTCTTTTGGGCCCTGCACGTGGAACAGGAAGCATTTCGGAGAACGCTATCCTGGAAGTTCTGGATTTCAACTTCCTACCTAAAAGCTTAAATTTAGCCTCCAGAACTTCCCTACCACATTTTCCTATGTCATTGGTACCAACATGTACCAAGACAGCAGACTCCTCCCCAGCACTATCTATGATCCTATCTAGGCAGTGCGTGAGGTCCGCTACCTTCGCACCAGGCAGGCATGTTACCAGGCGGTCCTCACGTCCACCAGCCACCCAGCTATCTACATTCCTAATGATTGAATCACCAACTATGACAGCTGTCCTGAATCTCCTCTCATGGGGACATGGCCCTGGAGAAACATCCTCGGTGTGAGAGGGTTTTACATCACCTGGAGGACAGATCCTAGTTACAGGATCACTTCCTGCCACACCAGGGTGATGCTTTCCTGTCACGTGACCTCTCTCCTCCATGGCAACAGGGATGCTGCCCGACTGGAGGTGGGACTTCAGGTCTATAACCCTGTAGGTCTCGTCCATGTACTTCTCTGTCTTTCTTATGTCTTCCAGGTCTGCTACTCTAGCCTCTAGAGAACGGACTTGTTCCCTGAGAGCAAAGAGCTCCTTGCACTTAGTGCATACGTAAGACCTCTCACCAAATGGGAGAAAATCATACATGTGACACTCAATGCAAAAGACCAGAAAGCCCCCATCTCGCTGCTGGACTTTTGTCTGCATCTTAGTTTAAAGCTTGTGTTTAGGTCTTTTAAATTCTGTATATAATAAGGACTGGTGTAGATGCTTATACTAATAAAAGTGTATCTAACACCCCCAATACACCTTGTTCACCTGAAACTTAATTAATCTCAGGTCCTCAGTGTATGACTGATTTGGATAAAGAGCTGCACCTGAGAGCAGCCCCTTTCCTTCAAGATGTGTAGGTACCTATAAAGCTACAATTACCCCAGGGGTGGGTGGGTGCTGGGGAGGGAGGGAGGGAAATAAGTCCTATTAGGGCAGTTACAAGGTACCCTGTCCTGAACCCTCAGCAGGGGTGGAGGGGGTACCATACAAAGCCCAGTTAGTTGAGAGAGGCAAGGTAAGTTATACAGCTGAGAAAGCTGAAGCAGCACACCAATAAGACAAACAATAAATAATGAAATAAACAGCTAGAACTCATTGCAAGTTATCACAGGAGGTAATATCCACCTCTCTAGCAGAGAACTGTTAGAGCACTGCTCTTCCTAGAGCAGAGAGAAGCAAACAAAACTGACTATGCACACGTGGTGGAGACAGGAAGAAGGCTACACAATACCTCAGCAGGGGGGAGGGGAGGGGGGTTCACTCGGTAGGTTAGGGCAGGAAAACAAAATTTAAAAACACAGCAGGTTCAGGGGGGAGAGCAGGGAGAAAGATTTAATTTTAAATGAACAGTTAACCTGGCTACCACACAAAGCCCAGTTAGTTGAGAGAGGCAAGGTAAGTTATACAGCTGAGAAAGTTGAAGCAGCACACCAATAAGACAAACATACATGGGCTGGGGAGAGGGTTTCCCTTTGCAATAGGCAGGGATGGCTACTGGTGGATCCTAAGTAGATACCCTCAGTCTGACACATCTCAATAGTATTGTTAAGATAAATTCAGAATTAGCAGCCATTCAGATGACCTTGTTTCCCAAGGTGCTATATATGATGCAGACCTTGCCACTGTGCATCCTGAAGAAGGATATTCTGCAGATAGAAAAGGAACTTAATTTTTCCTGTTGAATAGGAGGAAACCTAGATTGCTTTTTGGTTGAAAGGTGAGTGGAGCTGGGGTGGCTTGGGCATCTATAGCTTGGAATTTTATAATGCCATGGGTCATTTGTGGCATCTGCGAGATTGGTTGTCATTTTCATCAGTGTTTACTCATCGGAAGATGGAGGAGTGTTTTGTGCACTTGTGAAGTTTTATATGCTGATTCTAAAACTCTCTCCAATCATATCAGCAACAGCCTGCTAATATACCCAGTTACCCACTTGGCAATATCTGAGCAGAGAGTGAAGGATCAGTCTTCAAATCTCAGGGTTACTGCCATTGCAAGGAAATGGTACATTTCCACCAAATATGGAGGTGGGTCCCTTTGAGGTCTGGGAGTGCAAGGGGTTGTAGACTATAGCACAAGTTGTTAAAGATCAGGGTGTGATGCAGTCTTTCCAATATCCAAAACAGAACTTTGAGTTTAAGAATAAACACTTTTTTGCATACTTGCAATTGTGCCGCTATATTTTCTCCTTAGCGGGAGAGCTTTAGGATCAAAGGAAAAACTAGAGGAGTTTTTTTGAGTTTGAAGACAGATTTGATGTTGATTTCTACTTACTGTAAGAAGTTGTGGGACCTGGTTCCATTGGGCAATGTAATATATAGTATAACATATAGTAACATACTACGTATATGATGGCAGATAAGACCAGAATTGACCATCTAGTCTGCCCAGTAAGGTGGCTAGAGTGGTTGTAACTGCCGCTCAGTGCAGGTCACCCCTCTCTATGCCTGTGTTTAGGGTTGTACCTGTTGCTCTGTTCAGGTCATCCCCTCTCTATTAAAGTATAAAAGATATTTAGGTTTGCTTTGATTTTATCCTCATGCTATAAAGGGATCCACTGTGTCTGTCCCATGCCATAGGCATTGACAATATCAGGCAAGCCTTTGCTCTCATCTTCTTAGACATTGCAGCTGCCTTTGACTCTGTCAGTCATGATCTACTTATCTCCCGCCTCGCCGAGAAAGGAGTATGCGACAATGCGCTGTCGTGGTGCACGTCATACCTGAGTAACAGATGGCAACATGTCCACTCCGGTCCCTCCAGATCAACACCCTTCCCGCAAACAAAGGACGTACCACAAGGATCATCACTTTCAGCCCTCCTTTTCAACGTCTACATGCAACCCATCTGCACCCTCATCAGATCCTTTAACATCAATTGCCTAATATATGCTGACGACGTCCTGATGTACACGCCGATATCAACTGAACATCCAGACCTCTCCCGCCTGTCCGCATGCTTCGACGCAGTCACGGACTGGCTACACACTCAGAAGCTTAAAATAAACCTCAAAAAGACGGAAGTCCTCTTCATTAGCAGAAACCAAGCATTCACTCCTCCCTCATCACTGAAGGTACACAACGCAGAACTCCTCACCAAGCCCACGATACGATACCTCGGTATCACACTGGATCAAAACCTCAACATGAATGCCCAGATAGCCAACATGGTGAAGGCAGCATACCATAAAATTCAAACACTGCGCCACATGAGACAGTTGCTAGACTCGAAAGACTTTAGAATAGTCTTTCAAGCGCTAGTAATGCCTCACTTTGACCACATTAACTCTATACTGCATGGACTTCCAAAGAGCACGTTACATCCCTTACAGCTGGCAATGAACGCTGCAGCCAGAACTCTTCACGGAGCCTCTTCATATTACCCCAATACTAAAACACCTGCACTGGCTCTCCGTCCATTGCAGGATTTCCTCCAAGATTCTAACAATAACATTCAAGGCCATCAATAAATGCACAGCCACCTCCCTCTCTGACCTTCTCCAGGCCACCCCTCCCAACAGGGTAAAGAGATCAGCTGCTACTAATACCCTCCTTTTCCCAAAAGCAATCACAAAATGCTCGAAGACTACGAGAAACCGTGCCTTTGCTCTCTACGCACCTTCTTGCTGGAATGCTCTTCCACCCGACATCCGAGCTATTAACAACCTTCCCCAGTTTAGGAAAACGCTCAAACATCACCTGTTTCTCCAGCACTTTTCCAACCCAAATGACACCTCGCAGCCACCACCCCCTCATGCCCATCCAACACCGCCTGAACCCCCCACCTACCACACCACTATGATCACCACTTCCTCTGATAACCAACCCCAGTCCAGATAACGATTAGCCAGCCACAATTTCCTTGCTGATTGATCTGTACATAATGATGAGATGCATGTAAAATCTCACCTACCTACTTGTAAATAGTTTTACCTGTATGATCTGTACATATCGATGAGATGCATGTAGAATCTCGTCCACCTACTTGTAAATAGTTCTACCTGTTAGCCCTGTTCAAGCACCCTGTTTATTGTAAATGCATTGTAGTCTCCTACATTGCACAAATATGTTTTCCTGTAAACCGCGCTGATGACGAATAGCGCGGTATAGAAAAAACAATAAATAAATAAATTTTGAATTCTGTCACTGTATTTGGCCCCACCTCCTCCATCAGGAGGGTATTCCAAGCATCCACCATCCTTTCAATGAAAAAGTATTTCCTGATGTTGCTTTTAAGTTTATCACCTTGAAGCTTCATCATATGCCCTCTAGGTTCTGTTGTTCCTGATGTTTGATAGCGGTATACATAGAGCGGGTTTAAGTATCCCACTCTATGTATGTTGATGTACTTTTGGCAAGGAGGGAGAGTTGGAACATTTTGGGAGCAGGATCACCAGAATGCATAGTTTAGACATCGAGGTGATGATTTTCAGCACCTAGACAACTAGGCCATGCGTTTGGGTTAGGCACCACAAAACCAAGTCTATCCTGGAGCACCTAGAGAGCCTGATAGTTTAAACATAAAGACACCAATTTTTGGCAGCCAATACATATATACTATGTACCAACTTTGCTGCAAACCAAGCGTCTATATTCAGCAGTGCTAAGCAAATGCTTAACACCACTGAATATTGGCATAAATTGAACATTTAAAAAAGACATTTCAAATTATGTCGAAGACATCCTGATAAAAATAAGAGCCTCCTCCCCCCCCCATAGCTGGAATTCTTTACCTGCTGAGAAAGTAATTATCTTAGTTTTAAAAAGAAATTAAAGACATATTTCTATAGGATGGCCTATGGTACTGCTTAATAAGCACAGCTTCAATTTTAGATTTTATAAAGAAAATTGACAAATTCTAGATTTAAATGTTAGGTTTAGCGCAGTTACTCACCTGTAACAGGTGATCTCCGGGAACAGCAGGAATTTAGTCTTCACATATGGGTTTCGTCAGTACCGACGGAGCCTGTGCGGGAACGCTCCCAGTGTCCAATAGGAACGCTTTTGGGAGCATCCCTCAGCACATGCGTGCTGCCTTCCCACCTTTCCAACTGTCCCTCTTCAGTTAAGTTTGTTGCTGAGCAAAAGGATGAAGGGAGAGAGGAAAGAGACCGAGAGATAGAGAGACAACTCCTAGGGGAGGTGGGTGGGTTGTGAAGACTAAATTCCTGCTGTTCCCGGAGATCACCTGTTACAGGTGAGTAACTATGCTATCTCCAGGAACAAGCAGGAATGTAGTCTTCACATAGGGGGACTCTCTAGCTGAAGATGCCAGGGAGATAGCCCCAGGAAGCTGACACCCAGTAAGGTGGGCCATTCTTCCTCCCATGGATCTCTGGCATCCCACCAGGGTTGGTGGGTAGGAGTTGAATTAGGTCTGGAAGAGATTTTGAAGAACAGCTTGGCCAAAGAAGGCATCCCGATGGGAGGCTTTATCTAGGCAGTAGTGGGCTGTAAAGGTGTGTACTGAAGCCCAGGTGGCTGCTCGACAAATGTCATCAATAGACACAGAGTGAAGGTTAACCATAGAGGCTGCCATGGCTCTCACATTATGAGCTGTGACATGGCCTTGAATAGGAAGACTCTTATTCTCATAAGCAAAGGATATGCATTGTGCAATCCATTTGGACAGAGTTCTCTTGGAGACAGGAAGTCCCAAATGACTAGAATCAAAAGCAATAAAAAGTTGAGAAGACTTTCTGTGTTGCTGTGTTCTTTGTAGTTAAAAAGCCAAGGCTCTTTTACAATCCAAAGTATGAAATTTCCTTTCTGCATTGGAGGCATGAGGCCTCGGAAAGAATACAGGAAGATAAATTGATTGATTTAAATGAAAAGGCAAAACCACCTTTGGCATAAAGTGTGGATGAGTTCTAAGAACAACCTTATCATGGTGAAACCTAGTATAAGAAGGATCAGCCACTAAAGCTTGCAATTCACTAATGCGACGTGCAGAGGTGATTGCAATTAGGAAGATGACCTTCCAGGACAAAAGCTTTAGGGTTGTAGTGGCTAAAGGTTCAAAAGGCAGTTTCATGAGCTGCCCGAGAACTAGGTTTAAATCCCATGCCACCGGTGGTGGCCTGATGGGAGGCTTTGTTAAAAGAAGACCTCTCATAAATCTTGTTATGAGTGGATGAGAGGAAATTGGCTGTCCATTTAAAGGCTTATAGGAAGCTGCAATTGCACTAAGATGGACTCCTACTGAATTGGTCTTTAGACCAGAATTTGATAAATGAAGCAGATACTCTAGTATCGATTCCAAAGGTATCATAAGGGGGTTTAACCCCCTTCTGTGAACACCATATAGTAAAACGTTTCCACTTGAAGGCGTAAGAGCGTCTTGTGGAAGGTTTTCTAGAAGTCTGAAGGATATCCTTTACCTGTTGGGAAAGGTTAAGATCCTGAAGGTCTAAGCTTTCAGCAACCAGGCCCTGAGATGCAGGGACTGGGGATTCGGGTGCCATAGCATCCCATTCTCTTGGGAGAGGAGATATGGAGCATAGCCTAACTCCAGAGGTGAAGCTTGAGATGTAGAGCAGGGGGATACCACGTTTGGTGTGGCCACCATGACGCTATGAGGAACATACGACCTCTGTCTCTCTGAAGCTTGAAGAGAGTTTTGGGGATGAGGGGAATGGGTGGGAAGGCATAGAGGAAGTCATGACCCCAGTGAAGAAGGAAGGCATACCTTGCCTGGCAATTTTGAGCTGGAATCCTGGAACAGAACCGGGGAAGTTTGGCATTCAGTGGACTTGCAAATAGGTCTATGTCTGGGGTTCCCCAGATGTGAAATATCTTGGCCACCTGGTCTAGGTGGAGAGACCATTCATGAGGCAGTAGTACTCAGCTGAGTTTGTCTGCCTAAAGTTTTTGAATGCCTGGAAGATATACCACAAGAAGGTGAATTTGATGCTCTCTGGCTAGGGCCCATAGTCGTAAAGCTTTGTTGTATAACAACAGAGAGCCTGTTCTGCCCTGCTTGTTCATGTAGAACATAGCTACTTGATTGTCTGTTTGGACTAGGACTGTCTTGTAGCTGAGCTGGGCATGGAATACTTGAAGAGCTAGATAGATTGCTCTGAGTTCCAGGAGGTTTATATGAAGACAAGCCTCCTTTGAAGTCCAGGTACCCTGGGTAGAGAGATGATGCAGGTGTGCTCCCCATCCCACCTGTGATGCATCTGTTGTTAGGGTGGCCTGGAATAGGGGTTGCTGGAAAGGAGACCCCACTAGAAGATTTTCCAGTGATTGCCACCATTGTAGGGACAAGAACAGTCGTTGTGAGTTTGATATCTTGTCCGACAGATGTCCTGTGGCCTGTGTCCACTGTGTGGATAGGGTCCACTGGGCTGCTCGCATATGAAGGCGAGCATAGGGAACCACATGAACTGTGGATGCCATATGACCCAATAGTTGTAGTAGTTCTCGAGCAGTAGCTGTATTATACGAAGACAGTGGGGTTGTGGGAGAAAAGCCCTTGACTGTCTGGTATCTAGATGAGCTCCTATGAACTCTAGGGACTGAGATGGAGCAAGTTGGGATTTTGGGAGGTTTATGACCAATCCCAAGTATTGAAGGATTCGCATTGTGCGAGACAGTGCAGATCTGGCTTCTGGAACCGTGGGGGCTCGAATGCGCCAGTCGTCCAAGTAAGGGAAGACGAATATCCCCAGGGTTCGCAGAAATGCAGCTACTACTGCCATCCATTTTGTGAATACGCTTTGTGCCAAAACACCACCAAAGGGAAGAACCCTGTATTGGAAATGTTTTCCATTGAAAAGGAATCGTAAGAATTTCCTGTGATCTGGATGGATCAGAATGTGAGTATATGCATCTTTTAGATCTAGAGAACAAAGCCAATCCTGACTTTGAAGGTTTTGGAATTGAACTGTCTTATGATTGTAGGATGGGGCATACTGTGAAAATGAATCTTGTTCCCCTCTCCCACAATGGACAGAGTCCAGTTTTCTGTTGTTATTTGGTGCCATCTGTTGGCAAAATGACACAACCTGCCTGGAATGTTTAGGGGTTCTGGCCCCTTCAGAGGCAGGAAGGCTAAGTTCTCTATGAAGGAGTCAAACTCCTTGAGGGGGCTGGGCCTGTGGAGTTGGTTGAGCTCTAAGGACTTTTGACTTCTTTTGTCTGGATTGTTGTTGTTGACCCTTCTGGGCAACTTGACCCTGAGCTTGTCCTTGCTGGATATAGGATGGATAAAACTTCCTCTTTTTGCTGAAAAAGGTTTTTTATAGGGCTTCTTTTTGGCTGGAGTGGCTGTAGATTTTGACAATCTGTCTAAAGTGAGATTGTCAGTATCTATCTCATTAGCCTTCTCCTGCCAATTTTTGCCAAAGAAGTTTTCTCCTGTGCAAGGGATGTTTTCCAATTTATCCTGTACCCAAATCTCCAAGTCTGATGCCTGAAGCCAGGCAATCCGACGTACACCAATGGCAATAGCAGAGGTTCTGCTGATGCATTCAAAGCAGTCAAAGGCTGCACAATTTACAAACTTGGAGACATCTTGAGCATGCTTGACCAGAGTGAGAAAGTCCTGTCATTTGTCCTCAGGGAGAAGGGGGCTCATAAGCTCCAAATCTCCTGTGACCTCTTTGGGGAACATTCCCATATATAAAATATATGAGCTGATCCTAGCTGAAAGCATGGAAGCCTGAAAAGTTGTCACCCAAAAGCGTCCAGAGTCCTGCATTCACGACCTGGTGGATTGGATGCATGTCTCTTTGCACTTTTCATCCTATGCATGGCTGACTCCACTACCATTGAATGATGTGGCAGCTGAGTCTTTTGAAAACTAGGACATGGTGGAACTCAATACATGGTATCGAGTCTCCTAGAATGAGGAAATGTGGTCAAAGGTGTCTCCCACATTCTGAGCATCAAATCATGAAGAATTTCATGAATGGGCAGAGTGGCTGCTTCCTTGGGAGCCTTAGGGTATTGGAGAATTTCCAATTCCTTTGCTTTAGGTTCTTTTTCAGGAGCTACCATGATTGAACGGCCTCGGGCCACATCACAAATAAAATCCTGAAAAGACATGTCTTCCGGAGGAGACATTCTGCGTTGGGGAGAAGAGGAGTCTTCCGGGAGAAACACTCTGGTACCGGCAAAATTATGAGTCATCGGAATCGGAGGATTCGAAGTATCTCTGATCCCGATGTTCATGCAAAGCACAGTCTCAGTATTGATCGAAGTCGGTACCGAATTGGTCCGGTACCAATCTGTCGATGCCAGAAAAAGTCTGCATGGGAAGGATTCCCACCGGGGCCGGTACTATCGGTGCTGGTACTGGTATCGGTACTGGTGCTGGTACCGGCATTGGTACCGGTGTCCGTTGAACCACTGGTTTCAACGGTACCGCAGCTGTAAGGAGAGCTGCAAGACTGCGTTTGATAGTGAGGAATCTCTGGTCTATTGACACTGTCGGTAAAAGCAGCCGGAACCACTGAGCATTGCACCAGTAGTTCTGCCGAGGTCAAAGCCTCGAGAACAGCCTGGAAACCCGATGATGCTTTGGAGGCCGAAGCCTCCCGCCAGGGCTGTTTTGTCGGTGTAGTTTCCTCAAGGGCAATGCCAATGGCCTCTCGATGCTTTGAAGGAGAGCTACCCTTTGAAGACGAGGCTCTTGACGATGTCGATGCAATGGACCTGGTATCCGAAGAAAAGAGGGTACCAAGCTTTGCAGCTCGGTTCTGTCTTCCTCTTTTAATCATCCCCATACAGGAGGAACACTGAGATGGAGAATGGTCAGGGCCTAAACATTTTAGACACCAGTCATGGGTGTCGGTGACGCCTAGCACCAAAAGAAAACGTTTCTGAAGAGAAATAGTTCAAAAATATATATATATTTATTTTTTTTTTGTAAAAAGAAGAAAGAAAGAACCGGCGATACTGGTAAGTGTCATGTGGAGGCAGGCGCGACCACAAGAAAACAAGTTTAAAGAAGAAATTTTCTGCAGTGACAGGGTATGTGTCCTGTCGGCTCCGCGGAAAACGAAGAACTGAAGAGGGACAGTTGGAAAGGCGGGAAGGCAGCATGCATGTGCTGAGGGATGCTCCCAAAAGCATTCCTATTGGACGCTGGGGAGTGTTCCCGCGCAGGCTCCGTCGGTACCGATGATACCCATATGTGAAGACTACATTCCTGCTTGTTCCTGGAGATTTATAAATACTGGGGGTCCGATTTTCAGTTGGGCAGGCTATGTGCTGCGTCAGCACATAGCCTGCCTGCTGACCCCCTTAACTCAGATTTTCACTTCTGCGGCGAAAAAAGTGAAAATCTGGGTAGGCTCGATGCGCCGGCAGCCACTGAGGCTAAGCAAGTAGCAGCAATTTTCAATGCTACCCACTTAGCTTCTGCACCTGAAGGATAGGCGAGAAAAAACCTCCCCTTTCTTTAAGGTTCAGAGGGCTAAGCGGGTAGCATCAAAAATCGCTGCTACCCGCTTAGCCCTTTCCTCTGCCCCTGATGCTAACTGCATAGCATCTGGGCACATTAGGGACTTATCCAGGATTTCCCCAAAGGCACTACTTGTGTAGGTGCCTTTGGAAAATCCCAGATAAGGCATTTTCCAAAGGCATCTACCCTGGATGCTTTGTATATGTTGGGATTCGTATTTTATGTAAATATATGTTTTTATTTATTTATGAATATCTTATTTGTAAACCTACTTAGGAATGTGTGAATAGGCAGTATATAAGTTGAGTAAACGAAACAAAAATGAAAACACTGAGGTTAGTGTTGGCAACTATCTAGAGCAGTGATATTTAATCAATATTCAGATAGCTTAGCCAGAATAGCTTTTTTGCTGTCCTAAAATATGCAGATAAACTATCCACAAGAGCAGACATTATCCAGATAGCCACTATATGGCTAGTCACTCGATCCACCCATGGGCCACCTCCACACTACCCAGAAGTGCCGAGGCAGTCTGTGGAGATATTTCATGGCACTATCTAGATAGTAGCATTAAATATCTCTTTTAGTGCCCTTAACCTCTGTGGTTATTTGGATAAGGGCTTCTGAATATTGACTCCAATATATATATATATATAAAGATGAGAAAATTTTGTTACTGTATTGGTATTAAATGGGGCTGTTATGAATTGAACTGGAAAGGCACGATATTCAAAAGGAATATACATGGTTTCAGTAAACCATGTAAATACTTTAAATGGGGATATTCACTGGCACTTACATGGTTAGTGCGGTTGAATATCCCCTTCTAACTCCCTTGCGTGCCCTGATGCTATCCAGTTAGCATCGAGGCATGTTGGGGGCATTATGTGACAGAACAGAGGCGGAGACTGTTGCTAACTGGGCAGTGGCGATATTGCATGCTGCCCAGTTAATGACCTGCACCTAAAAGATAGGTGAGGAAAACCCTCACCCATCTTTAAGGCACAAGAGCTAACTGGGAGCATCCAATATCACTGCTGTCCTGTTAGATACTGTGGCTTCTGGCGTGTGCGGCAATCCCTGGATAGTCAATGCCGGGGCTGCATATGACCCTGACATTGAATATTTGGCGTTAAGGGTTGGTGGGCAGGGCTATGCACCCTAGGGGAGCATAGGCTGTCCAAGCTAATATCGGGCACAAAAAGAACAACCTTATGGATTTATATCTATGGGTTATAGTTAATGGATAATACAAACTTGCCCTGACAAACAACATAAGCAATCAGACCCAGCTGGTTATCACTGGCTTGTTATAGTGCTTCATTTTCTCATTTTTGGTACATTTACTGAGAATCTCTTACCATCGCAGTGCACACATTTTCCATGAAAGAGTGTGTAACACTACAGGTGACAATGACTGCCGAAGAGATATTTCTAACTCTACCAACCCAATTGCATTAGACACATCACAAGTCTATTAACACTAGATGCCCCAAAAGGAATTTTACCTAGAAACCCCAAAGTGCGTCAATTGACGCATTATCATGACAACTGCATTTAGCATTAAATGCAGATGTGAATTAATGTGAAGTTACTTATTTGTTAAATAGTTAAATACGTGCAGTATGTGATGTCATTACAAGATGTCATCATGTGTTTATTGATTGTAATGTCGGAGTAAAACTGTAAACAGTGATTGAGATGCGCCACTTAGCTGGAACATGAATTTATACCTAGAAACCCCAAAGTACGTCAATTGACGCATCCAAGACAATTGAGTGCGTCAATTGACATACTTTGGGGCTTCTAGGTATAAATTCATTTTCCCGCTAGGTGGTGCATCTGTCATTAATTTTCAATGAACATCTTGACCTTACTAACAAAATCATGGAACATGACTGACTTGGTTCTAGCAGTGGCGCTGGTATACAACTTCGAAGATGCATTTGTGTCAATTGACGCACTTTGGGGCTTCTACAGTAGTGTTAAAGGAATAATCTTAATAGATTTTCATGTTATGAGTTTTAATTGTTGCTATTGTTCTGACATCATAAACTGGAGGTATGAAAGCAAATGTATTTGACATCAATATTCATAAAACAGGTAATGTGAAAATACCATGTCCTAACATTACAGATACTATAACTGATGAATTAAAGTAGAATCACTGAGGTCTAGGATGTAAACAGATTTTCTCTAGTGCAGGGAATTAACTGAAAGTCACTGGCTCTCTACCTCCTATTCTTTTTTGTTCAAGCCGGTGTAGCAGAGCAGGTAAAAATGTGCATTAGGTTCCTTATAAAAAAATAACTGTGGTAATAGTCTTTGCATAGGGTATATAACTACTGGCATCATCACTCTGTGTAATGACCTAATTTTGGTCTTTAAGTGTACTTTCCTTTAGATTATTACTGTATTTCTTTTACATTGCTCTCTTTTTGAGATATTTCCAAATATTTCACAGTATGTCACACCTGCTTTAATGATTTTCAGAGCTGTGAGTCAAATATTTGCCTAGGAGACCGAGGCTACCCTAAGCCTCAGTGCAAAGTGAGTTTAATTGATCTATTATAAATTGTTAATCGTGTTTTAATTTTCTTTCATCTTCAATAAGATTAACTGAAGCTTGTAAATTGGTGCAGTTAGAGGGTAGATTGCAAACATTTGAATAATGGCAGAATTGGAACATTACAATGCTACAAAATGTGCACAATTGTACACTATTGGGGCCCCATAGTGAACAAATTGAATAAACTTGGGAATGTACTGTAGATATCTGAGCTTTGAATAAGATAGCTGAGGTGTATCTTAAGATAGCTGAGCATGCTAGAAAAAAGCTAAGATTATCAACAATAATTTAGTCCAAGCATAATCAAACATCTTAGATAAAATTTAGCACTAATTGTAGATGCCTTATGGTTAGCTAACCTTAGAGCATATTTGTGAAAGTCCACACCAGTAGTATGCACTTCTGCCATGAAATTAGCGTGAAGGCCCATGCTAATTTTTTTTTGGGGGGGGGAGGGGTGCATGTGCATCAATCCCCTTGCCATTAGTGTATTGCTAATGTGTGGCACTGCTCTAACTGGCACATGGGTGCACAACACCATCCATTGAGGTAGAGTCAAGGGCCCAAAAGACCCATGCTAACTACGATGCACTGTCAGCACCCATGTTATGCCCCTAACCTCTCCATTCTCTAGTCAATTACAGACTTATACAGAGGCACTATCAGCTCCTTTTTTCTGCTGGCCATTCTCCTCCCTATGCACCCAAGCATCCTCCTAGCTTTCACCATTGCCTTTTCTACCTGTTTAGCTACTTTAAGATCATAAGACACAATCACGCCCAGGTCCCACTCTTCTTTTGTGGACAGAAGTACTTCACCCCCTAACCTGTACCACTCCCTTGGAGTTTTGCAGCCCAGATGAATAATCCTGTATTTTTTAGCATTAAATCTCAACTGCAAAATTGTGGACCATTCTTCAAGCTTAGCTAGATCCCTTCTCATGTTATCTACTCCTTCCTGGCTGTCTACTCTATTGTAGATTTTGGTATCATCCTCAAAACAAGAAAACCTTACCCGACATCCTTTCTGCAATATCACCAACAAAATGTTAAAAAGAATCGGACCAAGGACAGATACCTGAAGCACACTACCGGCAACCTCCTTCTCCTTAGAATGAGTTCCATTTACCTGTATGCTTTGTCACCTCCCACTCAACCAATTTCTAACCCAATCAGTAACAAAGAGCCCAAACAAAGACTATTATTTTTAAATACAAACGCACCAGAAAAAAAGGTGGCCTCCATAAAGACATAGAAACTATAGAGCAGATGACAACAATTAATCTTCCAGGTGAAACATACTGACTTCTACTGGCAGGAAGTCAGAGGTTCATCCAAGCAAGAATTTCTCATTCGATTAACATGTCTTACAAAGTTCTAACATGCATGAAAATAGTTTTATTCAAATGAATCTATTAAATTCACTGAAAATTTCCAGAAATTAGGGAAAAAGCCCAAACAAACTCAAAACAAACCAAAAATAAACAGAGAAATTTTGTCTTGTGAACATCCCTCCTTCTGCACAGAGTGACAGAACCCTGAAAAATTATGGGGCAAGATAGATGGGGCATTTCATTTTTTATCTGGCTTACCTAACTATGCTACTGTGTAAATGGAAAAAAATAGATTTATCAGACATCTCATCTTATTTTCTTGACAGTTTTGAAACATTTTGCATTGTATAAGAGATTGGTGACATGAGATAAATTCACTACAATTTGATCAGTCAAAAACTAAATGCAAACTCTGGTCTTCTACTTTTCTCAGTGTAGATTTCTGGTGGTTTGCAACTTTGAATTGCATATGAATAGACTGAATTTGTAGAAGATGACATTGACATTCTGTTATTCTGTTGTCCAAGGTGAAAATCGTAGACCATATGGTTTACCCGTCTGCCTAGAATCTAATAATTCAACAAACACTTGTTGAACTTGTTGAAGGCATGCTTGCAGCTGTTATGTGAGGTATACTATTTTCCCTAAGAGGACAAAGATAAGCTAGTCAACACCTGTGCTTGCTATAGTCCACAACAAGGAAAGAGTCAAATGGGAAAACTCAAGCTGTTATATCCTGCTTTAGTACTCAATTTTGTTTAGCACCTCTGTGAAGTTGCTCCCTAATGACATCTAGAGGAGTGGAGTGGTGGAGGTTAAATCAAGCCTGCAACAATAAAATAGCTCCTAAATTTTCCTAGACCATGATTTGTAACTAAGGTGACCATATAACACAATGTTAACAAAAGCGGGTTAAGCTAGACCAGACTTTACTCTGATTTCATCTATGGATTTCAAATTTCAGTTTCTTCATAACAGCTCATGTTTCTGAAACTTCTTTAATCAACACGTAACTAATTTGTGCTTATGAGAAATGTTTCAGCATAACAACATCCAGAGATACCTACTTATAAATTATGCATGCTCACTTAGAGGAATACCTGTCACATCTGGGAGGTGATTTTAGAAGGGTTAAGTGCCATCTATACTGTACACAGCTGATTTGCAAGGATAAATGACCAGACTTTTATAAGCATCACTTAGAAAAGCCATTGCTTACACATGTATGCCCATGGTAGACACAGTTTTGAGAGAGTGTGCATTTGTAGGATTGGGTTGTCCTTAAAAATATACATGTATTTCTTATTTTGCAAAAGAAATATAAGTGTTTCTCAAAAGATATCCTTGTTTGTATTTACACTTGTTTCGAGGCTTGCATAAGTGTCAGCAAAAATGTTTTGGAGCTTGGCTTCCATGGATATTCAGAAGGATGTTTATTAAAGTGTGGTAAGTTTTTGCACTTATCGCATTTTATATGCAAAAATATCACTTGGCATGTACAAAGCCTGTGCGCTGTCAGAGCGTGCCAAGCATCTGCCCCGCAGTTAGTGTACAAGACAGACACCACATGGAGCCATGTTTCATATGTCAGCAAATAATGCTGATGTACATATGCAACCTCCTGAGGCATAAATTGCAGGTCCCAGCACAATATTAAAAAAAAAAATGGTATTGTGCAGTGGCTCAACACAAATTTGAGCACATAGCCCTCCCAATCTACTCATCCATAAACACACCCATCCCTCCAATCAATCTCCCACATGATCAATCTCCCCATCCAGACTTTCTCAAACTGATTAAAAGCTACCCCCTGGACAGTGCCATCCCCACAAACAACACCTTCCATAAGATAATTCCCCCAACAGAAGCCTCCCCTAATAAAGGCTTCCCAGCCATCAGAAACTGCCTCCCTAAAAGAAGCTCCTGAAATAAGAACATAAGATATGCCATAGTCAGTTAGACCAAGGGTCCATCAAGCCCAGTATGTTTTTACAACAATGGCCAATCCAGGTCACAAGTACCTGTCAGCTTGCAAAGATGTACAGATATTCCATGCTGCTTATCCAGTGGGTAAGCAGTGGATTTTCCTGATTCTCTTTAATAACGGTTTAAGTATTTTTCCTCAAGGAACTTGTCCAAACCCCTTTTAAACACAGTTACACTAACAGCTTTTACTACATTCTCTGGCAACAAATTCTAGAGTTTGATTATACATTGAATGAAAAAATATTTTCTCCAATTAGTCTTAAATGTGCTACATTGCATGTCCCTAGTCTTGCATCATACTTTGGACAATCATGTGAAGAGAGAGATCATTAGAGAAAGACATCATGCTTGGCAAGGTAGAAGGTCAACGCAAAAGAGGAAGGCCAGCAATGAGATGGATTGAAACAATAACAGCAGCTATGGTTTGCCACTCTGAAGATTGGAGGATGGCCAATCTAACACCAGTTTTTAAAAAAGGGTACCAAGGGGGATCCGGGAAACTACAGACCAGTAAGCCTGACGTCAGTACCGGGAAAAATAGTAGAAACCATTATAAAGAACAAAATTACTGAACATGTAGATAATCATGATTTAATGGGAGACAGCCAACATGGCTTTAGCTAAGTAAGCTCTTGTCTTACTAATCTGTTATGTTGATTGAAGGTGTGAATAAAGCCTTTGACAAAGTGTCTCATGAGAGACTCCTGGCAAAATTGAAAAGCCATGGGATAGGAGGCAATGTACTATTGTGGATCAGGAACTGGTTAAAAGATAGAAAGCAGAGGGGAGGGTTTAATGGCCAATTTTCCCAATGCAGAAAGGTGAATAGTGGCGTAACCCAGGAATCTCTGCTGGGTCTGCTGCTCTGTAACATATTCGTAAATGAACTGGAAATGGGAATAACGAGTGAGGTAATCAAATTTGCAGATGACACAGAATTATTCAAAGTTGTTAAAACCCATGAGGATTGTGAAAAATTGTAAAAGGACCATGATAAATTGGAAGACTGGGCATCCAAATGGCAGATGAAATTTAATGTGGACCAGTGCAAAGTTGTGCACCTAGGAAAGAACAACCCAAACTATGGTTACACAATGCAAGGTTCCACATTAGAAACCACCACCCAAGAAAAAGATTTAGGCATCATCGTGGATAACATGTTGAAACCCTCTGCCCACTATGCAGCGGCAGAATGCAACTAAAATGCTAGGTATCATAAGAAAAGGAATGGAGAATACAACAAAGGATATTATAATGCCTCTGTATCATTCCGCACCTTGAAAATTGTGTGCAATTCTGGTCGCTGTTTCTTAAAAAGGATATAGCTTTATTAGAAAAGGTACAGAGAAGAGCCACCAAAATTGTAAAGAGGAGAAGGATACCCCTAGGAAAAGAGTCTAAAAAGGTTAGGGCTCTTCATTCTGGAAAAGACACGGCTGAGGGGAGATATGATAGAGGTCCATAAATTAATGAATGGAGTGGAACGGGTAAACGTAGATCAATTTTTTTATGCCATCAAAATATAGAAAGACTAAGGGACATGCAATGAAGCTACAGTGTATCCTGTTTAAGACTAATAAGAGAAAATATTTTTTCACTCAATCTGTAATCAATCTACAATTCATTACCAGAGGATGTAGTAAAAGCTGTTAGTGTAGCCGGGTTTAAAAAAGCTTCGGACAAGTTCCTGAAAGAAAAGTCCATAAACCATTATTAAAGGGGACCCAGGATACCCACTGCTTGCTCCAATACAAACATTGTGGAATCTATGTCTTCTGGGGAAACTGCTAGGTACTTGTGACCTAGATTGGCCACTGTTGGAAACAGGATACTGGGCTTGATGGACCTTGGTCTGACCCAGTATGGCATATCTTATGTTCTTAACAATAAGCCGCCTGACTGAAGAGCGAATGTAGTTTAGGACAACTATCCAGAGGGTCACCATGAGTCGACACCGACTCAATGGTACTTTACATCAACAAAACAACCGATCTACATTTACCTGTCCCACTCCATTCATTATTTTACAGATCTCTATCTAGAAGAAGCCCCCCAAACACTATACCCCTACTATCTACTCCCCCCCCCCCCCCAGGACTCATTAGTGGTTTCACTGGTCATCTAGTAAATTGGGACAGGAGAGATAGCACATGGTCACTGCCTTTAAAAAAAAAACACATGGCAGCCATGAACACAAAGCCCCCTACAATCAAGTCCCCCTACCATTATGGGTAAATCTTCCATATACTGAGCAATTACTTTTATATAGCAGATTGACTTCCTAATGGTTGTACTGTTAGACTATCGCTAGAAATCACAGTAACCATTTTAGAACCCCATGGCTCTTGGGTAGGAGTGGAAGGGGACTGCTCCTGCCCAATTCACTCAATTACCAGGGAATATACCCTCCCTGGTGAGTCCGGGGGCGGGGGAGGGTTGAGGTGAGAGAAGGCCAGAATATTGGGTGAGCTTCTCTTGGTATTGGGGGAGCTTTTCTTTGAGGGGTGGCTTATACTGGGAAATGTTGCTTATTAGGGTATACTGTCCAGGAGATGGGTACTATTTATTTATTCATTTTATTTACATTCTCTTATATACCGCACTATTCGGCATCAGCGCGGTTCACATCGAACAAAAATCTCAGTAATCATAAGGGCTCTGGATGGGTGGCTTTGATTGTGGAGAAGGATTGGATCTTAAGGGGGGATAGGATCAAGGGGCTGGGTGATGATGGTTGCAGTGTTTTATTTTTTTAAATGCAATGGTCAGATTCCATGCTACCCACCTGCCAGCAGTGTGGCTATATTTAATGCCACCTCTTGTGATGGCCTTAAGTGCAGTCATGTTATCGGCTGTCATGCCACCTATCGTATGGTAACATACCATGTGAGAGCAGTGATTTGCCAGCCACATCCAATTTTCCCAGAATCTGCCATGATAACACCCCAATCTGTGTTAAGCACTTACTGTGGGATTTTTACTAAGTGGTAGTTTTTACCACACATTAGCTGATACTCTTGCTTACCATATGTTAAAACCCACAGTAAGTGCTTAATACACTTTTGTAAACATGGCCTTCGGTTTTGCAAAATCTGGAACGTTCATGTGTAAATAATAAACCCTGATGCATACACTTGCAAATGCCAGCACTTATACTTACTGTATAGTAAATTATTAAATGCTGTAATTTATGTGTCGCATATAATTATAGGTGTAGACACTGGCACCCGCTTTAAATGTCTTTGCCTAGCATATGAGCGTGAGCGCTGCAACATAAGATAACACACCTATTTGAATTAATGTGCTCTTAATGTAGACACCCCTTATAAAATTACCCACAGAAAATGTAAAATAATTTAATTTAATAGCATTTATATTTCACCAATACAAGGCAAGATGGAGTACAATCAGAACGAACCATTAAGCCCACATAAAAAATGATCCAAATTATTTTTTTTAATATTTCTTTATTGAATGGCTGTTTCCACTGTATGTGCTGCTATAATATGCGGCAGGGAGAGGGAGATATTCAAAGTGATTAACACGCTTAGCAGATTTGCTAACCGTGTAAATCGCGTTGACTGGGCACTAACATGATTGGTGCCACTAAACGTCTGCGGGTGCCACCTCTGCGTGCCTCCATGCTAACGGCTACCATCGGGGTGTTCCAGGGGTGGAGTGGGGGCAGCACCCAGGATAACCGAGCAGCAGCAATATTCAGAATATCTCCACTGCCCAGTTAGGTTCTGGGCTATCCAGCTGACTGGGACTTTCAATGCTGGTGGCCAGATATTCAGGTCTAAAGTTAAGCAGCGGCGGCTAGCCACTGTCATTGAATATCGGCCTTACATACTTTTATTACAGCCTTATATGCATTTTACAATCAGATTTGTGTAAAACAACCTGACATTTGTTTTCTGACCTGGATGTCCTATGCAAAACTGGGGTTTTTGTTATCTGAACTACATAGATTCAGAATGAGAGAAGAGAGAAAGAACAGCATCATTGGCATGCAGAAGAGAAGCTGTGTTCACAGTGAGCTCCTGCAGCTTCGGTAAAAAAAGGTTTCTATTTTTCACATATTCCGGTTCAGTTTGTGTCAAGATACCAGTCCTCCATTTTATTTGGTAATTCTTATTCTTAATGTATTCTTTTATGTCACCTTTTTGTTGAAGAATTGTAACCTTTGCCTTCCCTGCATATTTCAAGCAGCCTCTCAGTTCCCTCTTGCAATTTACATTGAATATACATTGAGCACCTTCAGAAAACTAAAGACAAAGGGCCCGATATTTTGAAAGGCATTTACACGGTTTACAGACCTGTAAACCGTGTAAATGCCTCTGAACGGGATATTCAATGGCACTAACATGGTTAGTGCCGCTGAATATCCCGACTGCTTAGACTCTGTGCAGTGTCATGGGCATTTCAGGGCATGTTGTGGGCAACAGTCGCTAACTGCATAGTGGCGATATTCCACTGCTGCCCAGTTAGCAACTTGTGAGTAAAACTAGGCGAAGCAAAAGCTGGCCTAGTTTTACCTACGGGAGCTAACTGGACAGCAGTGCAATATCTCCACTATCCGGATAGCTTTTGCAGCAGCCCTGGATATTCAATGCCGAGGCTGCATATGACCCTGGCATTGAATATCCGAGATTAGAGGTCAGTGGGGACAGCTATGCACCATAGGAATGCATAGCCGACTCATTTTAATATTGGGCCCAAAATTTCCAGTGACCTGCTTTAGCTGGACCTTACAGAGACATGAGAACCAGAGACTGAAAAGCAAGAACAATAATGACAGTTTGTTGTTTTAAAGACCTGTGGTGTACATCCATTAAACTAAAGGCTGTTTCTGATAGCCAGTCCAGAAGACAGCCTTGTCTGATTGAAAGTAAGTTTGAAAATCTGATCTTGAATCAGTTTGATTCAGTTTCTATGTAGGCATCTACTGCAGTAACTGAAGGGATTTAAAAAAACGGTGGGTAATTTGTTGTGGGAATCTATATTACCTGGACTTCAGCTGAAGCAACTATAAAGATAGAGATTAAGAATGACTCTAGGGAACAGAAGTGCCGAGTCATCTTCTATGGCTCGTTTTAACTTTTGTTGCCAAGAGACTGAAGTCCTAAGATCATTGTCTTGAGATGCAGTGAGATGTTTCCATAAATTGGATGATAACTCTCTGCAAAGCTGCAGCACAAAAGAGCAGAGATATTCCTTTACTGAGAAACAAAAGTGCTGTACAGGGCTGACTGACTATCCATTCCTTTTGTAGAATCTCAGCTTCCCAGAAAACAGCACTTTAGAGATACAACCATACAAAGCCCTGATATGGTTTAATTAAGCAAACTGACCATGACTGATAACAAAGGTACACTACCAAAAAACTGCCTCCAGTTTTGCAACTGATTCCTATAGATTTTGGGGTGCTGAATCCAGGAAAAATAGCCAAAATGTTCCATCACGTCACGTTTTCTTGCAAAATTAGATTTCTTACCCATATAAGGAATGTTCACATAATTTCTTTTTAGCCGACTGCAGTTTATTTTCTTGGCCCAAAATAGAGGTTGTAATGGTTAACTAACTAGAAACACTCCCTCATGATATTTTAGAGTGTTTTGTATTCATTTTATACATTAACAGGACAATTGGGAGGCGGGGGGCTAAATCCAGTACTCGCGCTGGCGCATGTTCTTTCCTGTTCGCCTCGCCTCGTTCGCGCTCGCTCAAACACGGTGGTTGCGACATGAACGTTCCTGTCAAATTTCAGTTTCTTGCAAGTTCATTATTACCTTTTGTTTGCTCAGTCGTAATCCAGCTTTATTCCGAAGTGGTTCACTACAGTTGTAGTTTGCAGTGCTGTGTATTTGTGATGGCTCACAGAGCCAGAGGTTGCGTCAACTCTCCGGACAGTTTTTGTTTTATTTGTGGGGAATATACCGTGAAAAAGCGGCAGAGGAACATTTCTGCATTTATTAAAAAAGTATATTTCGCCTATTTCGGTTTGAAGTTAGGCGATCAAGACAAACCGTGGGCTCCTCACAAAGTGTGCAAGACATGTGAGGAAGATCTACGCTTATGGATGAAAGGTAAAAAACAAGCATTTCGTTTCGGAATACCTATGATGTGGCGTGAACAAAGAGACCACAGCAGTGACTGCTATTTTTGCTCTTGCATTGTGAAGGGATACAACTTAAAAAATAAGAACATAATAAGTTACCCCAACCTTCCCTCAGCAATTAGGCCTATGCCTCATAGCAACGAAGTTCCTGTGCCTGAACCACCAAAATCTTTGGATCATATTTGTGTGGACGGTTCTGGTCATGAGGAGACTCATCAGATGGCTTTTCCCGATGAGTCCAGTACTTCCGAGTTTGAAACTGAACCAGATCTGAAACCTGAACTTTTCTCTCAAGCTGAATTGAATGATTTAGTCCGGGATTTAGGACTCCCAAAAGATGCTGCCCAACTGCTAGGTTCTCGGCTTAAACAGAAAAATCTATTGTCACCAGGAACAACTTTTTATTGGTAACCGCAACTGCGAGACACAATTTTTGAAGTATTTCAGCAAAGAGGAAGATTTGGTATTTTGCAACGATATATACGGAGTGATGGAAAAGTTTAAACTCAAGTATGATCCTGCTGAATGGCGGCTGTTCATTGATTCGTCAAAAGACAGCATAAAAGGTGTTCTTCTTCATAATGGCAACACATTTGCTTCAGTTCCTATTGCTCACTCTGTTATTCTCCAAGAAAAATACGAGAATTTTGCCCTGATTCTTCAGAAGATTCGTTATGATGAGCATAAGTGGATGATTTGTGGAGACTTTAAAATTCTATCCATGCAATCCGGTTTCACCAAATATCCCTGCTTCCTTTGCTTGTGGGATAGCCGGGATAACTGCTTGTGGGATAGCCGGGATAACTGGGGGAAAAAACTCTGGCCAATTCGGGAGTATTTGAGACCCGGTGAGAAAAATGTTCTTCATGAGAGCTTGGTACCTCGTGATAAAATTCTATTACCACCTCTCCACATTAAGTTGGGTCTCATTAAGCAATTCATCAAGTCCCTTCCAAAAGATGGTGAGTGCTTTCGGTACCTTTGCTCAAAGTTCCCCCGACTTTCTGAAGCAAAGCTAAAGGAAGGAGTGTTTGTTGGCCCTGATATAAGAAAACTCATTTCAGATGGAGCATTCACTGAAACGATGTCTGAGAAGGAAAAAGAAGCCTGGGATTCCTTCAAGGATGTTGTTCTCAAATTCTTGGGGAACAGGCGGGATGAGAACTATAAGGATATTGTTGCCAGGATGCTCAATGCCTTCAAAGAACAAAGCTGTAACATGAGCCTGAAAGTCCATTTCTTGCACTCCCATGTGAACTACTTTCCCGAAAACATGGGGGCGTACAGTGAAGAACAAGGTGAAAGGTTTCACCAGGACATCAAGGACGCAGAGAGAAGGTACCAAGGAAGATGGAACACCACTATGATGGCTGATTTCTGCTGGTTGCTGCTGCGGGAAACCCCAGATGAAAAATACGCCAAGCAGCGCACCAAGAGAAGCATTCGGGGGAAGAAGAAACGGGCCCACCAGGAGATTGATTGACCCAAGAATGACTTTAAAATCTAAACTGTGTTGACAAATATCGTGTTTTTACTAAACTTTGAAATAAAAATTTGCTAGTTATTACCACAGTGTCAGATCTCATTTATTAGAATTTTATTTTCACACCATCGGGTGTTTCTCTTCATGTATTGCAATGGTGCAGTTTGCGTTTTCTATTCTTACATACATACCTGTACAACATTTTTTGCACATTTCTTTGCTTTGCTTTGTGTCTAACCTCGCTCTTATATGCTTAATGTTTGTGCACATGTATGTGGCTGTTTTAAGTGCAGACAATTTTGCTACCATCACAGTGTGTTTTGTTGACATTACTCTATTCTTATGTGCTGCCTTGTTACAATTTTCTTTATTCTTATTTGAATAACTACTAAACAATTAGTATAAAGAATTCATCCAAGAAACTTTTATCTCGATCGCACTCAATCTGAAACGTTCACCTCAAACTGCTAACCCAATGTAGCAAAAAATCTGTACGTGATGGAGCAAATTGGTTACCAGATTTGGATTCAGCGCACCAAAAAACGTAAAAATCAATCGAAACATTAGAGACAGTTTAAAAAAAAAATTTTTTAGTGTACCTGTGTTAATTATTATAATTGCTGCTGTGGACAAAAGGAGCCTCCTATGACATACATATACATATATCATCCTTCATCTACTTCAGCAGCAAAAATGTTCTTTCATCCAGAAAGCCAAAGGTCCTCAGACATCCCAGTAATATAGGAAAGAGGTAAATATAGTCTCCCCAGATCCCAAGAGGATACAAGCTCCAAAGGCCAAATACCAATCTAACTACATCTAAACAACAACCTGCTTATCACCACTACCATAGCATTTCAGAACCTTAAGCTTAGTGAATGCCAGGTCAGTCAATATATGTCCTATGATTCATGATGCCATAAGTGAATACCACCTAGACATCTTGGGGAAAACTAAAACTTGGCTGGACAAAACTGAGGGAGTCCCACTGACTGAATTATGTCCAACAGCATTCACTATTCAGCACCGACCAAGAGCAGGGAAGTGGGGAGGAGGGGTAACCGTCCAAGAGACCATCAAATCACGCAGAATCACCATTCCCACCTGTATGAGCCAGAATGCTTCTTAATCTAGCAAAGAGAGGAGGAGCGCATTTGGCTGTTCATGATCTATCAATTATCTCACAACAACATGCCATCTTTGCTCCTCACTTCCTACGTGTCCCCCTCCATTGTCTTTTCTCCTCATCTTCCTTCTCCTCCTTCCACTTCCCCTCTCTTCTATGTTTGGGCCACATTTTGCCCTCTTAGTACTGCAGAACTTACAAAATCTATCTCCACATCTCACAAGACCAACTGCTCTCTTGATCTGATACCCTCATCTTGGCTTTCAGAACCTTCCCTTGCTCTCTTGCCCTCTGTACTTATCATGATGAATTCTAGCCTCTCTTCTGGAACATTTCCCAACACTTGGAAACATGCCTTGGTTTGCCCACTCCTGAAGAACCCATCCCTTGATTCCCTTGATCCTGTGCACTATCGCCCAGTTTCAAATCTCCCCTTTCTCTCAAAAATTCTTGAAAAAGCTGCTTTCTCCCAACTCTCTCACCATCTTGACTCCATACATTTTCTCCATTCCTGCCAAACAGGTTTCTGTCCTGGCTATAGGTGGAAACTGTCTTACTTGCGTACCTGAATGAGCTCCATACTTCGCATGACCGTGGTGATGTTTCTGAGGGGATGTCTCTGGATCTTTCTGCAGCTTTTGATCTCGTGGACCACTCAATTCTTCTCTCTCGGTTACGTGATGCTGGTCTCCAGGGTTCAGTGTATCGCTAGTTTCACTCTTTTCTTTTCTCTCAGTCTTTCACAGTCACATCAGGCACCACTTCTTCTGATCTGTTTCCTCTCCACTGTGATGTCCCCCAAGGTTCAGTTCTAGCATCCCTCCTGTTCAATATTTTCCTCGCATCACTCATTCTACTTATTCAGCAATCAGGGATGTCAGCCTACTAGCCTGCTGCTATGCCGATGACATCATTGTGCTCCATCATACAAATCCTTCTCAACCTGATCTCTCTCCTCTCAGTACTTGCCTCTCTCAAGTTTCTGACTAGTTAACCACTAACTGTCTTCACCTCAACCTGTCTAAAACTTCAGCTATATGGTTCACACATGGTAATACCTGTCCCCCAATAGCTCCAGTTCTCTCTAACTCCCCTGTTTCTCTAGTATCCTCCCTTTGCTATTTTGGTGTAATTCTCGAATCTGATCTCTCCTTCCATACCACATCTCTCAGCTCACCAAGAGATCCTTTTATTACCTTTGTCACATTTGTGCAATCTGTCCCTTTCCTCACTCCCCAAACACTAACTACACTTCTTCTGTCTCTAGCCATGTCCTGTCTAGACTTCTGCAACTAATTCAAAATATGGCAGCCAGAATCATTACACACACCACACATCAAGACCATGTCACTCCTCTCCTCTTTCAGCTTCACTGGCTCCCCATGGAATATCACATTCGCTATAAAATTCTCATACTAGTGCATTAAGATATCTATACTCATGCCCCACAATATCTTGCTTATCTTCTTCAATTCCACACCCACACGTAGCCTCGTTCAGTACATATCAACTGCCTTCACCTTCCATCACCATCCTGTGCCCACTTACAAACCACATGCCACTCAGATTTCTTCTTTCTAGGTCCATCCCTATGGAACTTCCTCCCCACCACCCTCTGACTGGAACAGACTCCAAATTCAAGTCTCTTCTAAAAACCCATCTGTTCTCCTCCGCTTTTTATCTTCCATCTTCCATTTTCTGACTTTATCTCTGTTGTCTGACTCTTTTATCCCGAATGATTTAGTTTCTTTCCCTTTCCTGTCTAGCATTGTAGTTCTTTTCCTTTTTCCAGCCTTGGCTACATCTGTACGTTTTTGAAATTATACAGCGCCCTGATGTCTCCAAGGAGCGATATATCAAATAACTTAATAAACATAAACATCTGTGCAAGAACTTCTGGATCTGCTTACAGAGATAACCCTGAACTTCCCTAGGATAGTGATCATGGGAGATTTCAATTTATATACTGAAACCCCAGACACCATCACCAGAGGTTTCTCTGACATGATCACAACACTAATATTCACACAAATCTTCAACCCATGAAAAGGGACATGTTTTAGAATTGGTGCTCTACAAAAGCATAGACATCCTGGAACCCAAGACTGGTTACATTGAGATAGCATGTAAAGATAATTTTCTGATCACATTTTCTATTATGGGCACCTTAAAAACCAAAGATGGAAAGAAATTAGAGACACAATAACTCTGACTACTAAGAGTTTCCTAGAGAACCTGTCTTACCCCCATGTGGATGAAAAGATGACTACAGTGTGCCTACTGTTTCTCCAGCCTTTTTCTAATGACAAAAGTCAAATTGAAATTTCCTGCCTCAATCCCATCAATCCAGTTTGAGGACTAAGACCTGTCGTTTCTTCCTCTATAACATCAACAAAATCCACCCATTCCTTTCTGAACACACTTCTAAGGCACTTATCCACTTCTTAATCGCCTCCTGTCTTATTATTATTACTAAGCATTTATAAAGCGCTGCAACATATGAAGCGCTGTACAAACATAAAAAGAGACAGTCCCTGCCCGTTAGAGCTCACAATCTAGTCAAGACAAAATATGAAATAAATTAGATAATACAAATAACAATTAACAAGACAAGAATAAATGTTTATGGAGAGAACAAGAAAGGACGAGTTAGGAACAAAATGCAAGTGAAGAAATGGGATTTCAATTTGGATTTGAAGATGGCCAGGGAGGAGGCTTGGCGGACAGAGACAGGTAGAGAATTCCAGGAAAAGGGTGCAGCCAGTTGAAAGGAGCGAAGTCTAGAATTAGCAGTACGAGTAAAAGGCATAGATAAACGAAGACAATTAGATGAGCGGAGTAGGCGAGAGGGGGTGTAGGTAGAGATGAGGGATGAAAGGTAATGAGCGGCAGAAGAATGAATACCTTTATAGGTTAGAAGGAGGAGTTTGAACTGGATACGGAAGCGGATGGGGAGCCAGTGAAGTGACATGAGAAGAGGAGTAATGTGCGAAAAACGAGACTGACGGAAAATCAGACGAGCTGCAGAATGTTGAATAGACTGGAGAGGAAAGAGGTGGTTAGCAGGGAGGTCAGCAAGGAGAAGGTTACAGTAATCAAGGCGGGAGGTGATTGAAGAGTGGATAATCAGTTTAGTAGTGTTATCATAGAGAAAAGGGTGAATCTTGGAGATATTGTAAAGAAAGAAATGGCATGTTTTAGCAATGTTTTGGATATGTAAAGAGAAGGAGAGAGATGAGTCAAAGATAACATCAAGGTTCCGTGCCGAAGAGACAGGAAGGATAACAGAGTTATCCACAGGGATTGAGAAAGGGGAAGGAGGAGGGGAGGCATTAGGGGGAAAGACAAGGAGTTCAGTTTTGGCCATGTTCAGCTTCAAGCGGTGGTAGGACATCCAGGAAGCAATGTCAGAGAGGCAGGCCGAGATCTTAGCTTGAATTTTAGGAGAGATAACAGGCGTAGAGAGGTAGATTTGAGAGTCGTCAGCATAGAGATGATAGTGAAAGCCTTGGGAAGAGATAAGGGCACCAAGGGATTGGGTATAGAGAGAGAAGAGGAGCGGACCTAAGGCAGAACCTTGAGGTACACCCACAGGTAAAGGGGTAGAAGAGGAGGAGGAGGAGCCACCAAAGTACACACTGAAAGAGCGGTGGGAGAGATAGGAGGAGAACCAAGAAAGAACAGAGCCTTTGAAACCGAGTGAAGACAGGGTGATAAGAAGAAGATTGTGGTCAATGGTGTCAAAGGCAGCAGAGAGATCCAGAAGAATGAGGACAGAATAAAAGCCTTTGGACTTAGCCAGAAACAAATCATTGGCGACTTTGGTAAGGGCAGTTTCGGTAGAATGTAGGGGATGGAAACCAGATTGTAAAGGATCTAGGAGGGCATGAGAGGAGAGGAAGTCGAGACAGCAGTGGTAGACAGCATGCTCAAGTAATTTAGAAATGAAGGGAAGGAGAGAGATGGGATAATAGTTAGAAGGACAGGAGGGATCGAGTGAGGGTTTCTTGAGGAGGGGTGTGACAATAGCATGCTTGAAGTCAGAAGGGAAGGTAGCGGTGGAGAGCGATAGGTTGAGAATATGAGTGATGGAGGGGACAATAGTGGAAGAAATGGAGCTAAGGAGGTGGGTGGGCATAGGATCAGAAGGGCAGGTAGCTTAGAGGAAGAAAGGAGGAGTGTTGTTTCCTCATCAGAGACCAGAGGGAAGGAAGAAAGGGAAGCAGAAGTAAGGGGGGGGGGGAGTTGGGGAAAAAGGGTGGGGAGAAGAGGAGGTAGTGAAATGGAGGGTGATTTTATGGATTTTGTCATGGAAGTACTGTGCCAAGGTTTGGGCAGTAAGGGGGTAGGATCCAGAGGTGGGGGCACACTGAGGAGAGAATTGAGTGTATAAAAAAGATGACGAGGATTAGAGACAAGAGAGTTAGTCAGATGGGCGAAGTAGATTTGTTTGGCAAGTGCAATGGCTGATTGGAAGGAGAAGAGCATGAATTTAAAGTGTAGAAAGTCAGCATGAGAGCGAGATTTGAGCCAGGCATGCTCAGCAGAGCGGGCACAGGAGCGCAAATAGCAGGCAAAAGGAGAGAGCCAAGGCTGTGGAGGAGAACGCCTAACAGGAAGTGAGATGAGGGGAGCAAGAGAATCCAAAGCAGAGGAGAGTACAGCATTATAGGAGGCCACAGCCTCATCAATAGAATTAGAAGAAAGAATGGATGAAAGGGGTGAAGAAATAGTGGAGGAGAGAGCTAAGGGATCAATCTTGACTTGTAACATACTCCTTGATGGTTTCCTTTTGAATCATCTCTCTCCCCTCCAATCTGTTCAATACTCTGCTGCATGGCTACTCTTCCACCAGCCTCGTCATGCTCATATTACCCCTCTTCTCAAGTCACTGCATTGGCTCCCTATCCATTTTCACATCCAGTTCAAACTTCTCCTGCTGACCTATAAGTGTATTCACTCTGCAGCTCCTCACTACCTTTCCTCTCTTATCTCTCCCTACACCCCCCCCCCCCCTCAGGAACTCCGCTCTTCTGCCAAATTACTTCAATCTGTGCCCTGCTCTTCTATTGCTAACTCCAGACTTATGCCTTATGCCTGGAACAAACTAGATCAGGCGCCTTCTCTGACCATCTTCAAGTCCAGGTTGAAAAACTCACCTCTTCGCTGCTGCTTTCGGATCTTGACTCATCTGATCTCCTTGTGTTTCCCTTGTGTTGTCTGTCTTGACTAGATTGTAAACTCTGATGAGCAGGGACTGTCTTACATGTCTGTGCAGCACTGCATACATCTTGTAGCGCTATACAAATGCTCAGTAGTAGTAGCAGTAGTAGTAGTAATAGTAGTAGTAGTAGTAGTAGTAGAAGTGGACAACCATCCCTATTGTCAAACAACTGCCTCAGGGGTGTAGTTCATCCCCTATTTATGTTTATTAAAATTCTTAATATACTGCTATTAGCAGAGACATCATAGTAACTTACAAAGTCAGAATGATAAGTTAAAATAATAAAATAAAATGAAGAGATTATACAAGTAGAGAGCAGACAAAAATCAACATAATAAATAAAATGAAGAGACATTATAGATAAAAGGAAAAAGAAAAAAAAACTGTTTGGACTACCTGAGGACCTGACTCAGCACTAATCCTCAAAGGCCTGAATATAGTAGTAAACCTGTAACCTCACTTTAGATCTAGGTAAAGAGGTCTCTAGTCACAAATATTTAGCTAAATCTTTCCACTGGAGTGGTGCCAAAATATAAAAAAGCTGAGATATGGTGGATTCATGGAGATCTTGGAAATGTGGCGAAATGTAAATTAAGTTATCTTTACTTAACAAATTGTTTGTGCAGGGATATGCAAAATGGAGAAATTAGACCTTACCTGCTAATTGTCTTTCCTTGAGTTCTCTCCGGGCCAGTCCAGGAAAGTAGGGTAGTCAACCTCCTCCAGCAGCTGAGGACTGAAAAACTGAAACTCTTTTCTGACAGCCCCTCTAGCTCCCTCTGGTATCAGAGAGTCAGTCTTATGGTATCAAAGCAGTGGAACTATATTTGCTAAACTTGAAAAAAACAAGAAAGAACTAACTGTCAAACCCTGCTGAAAACAACAAACAGGTAGTCTTGTTGACAAAAAACTTTTATCCTCCCTCCATATCTTTTTTTCTTTCTTTTTGAGAGAGTACTCCCAAACCAAAAACTTCTCGTAACCATGTGCTCCAAAGTCTCCAGCTCCGGCCACCAGCTTGGCAACCTCTTGAATGTGTACACCTTCGGCCGAAGACCGTAACGGCTACAACTCTCGCAGACAATAGGGGTGAGTCCTGGACTGGCCTGGAGAGAACTCAAGGAAAGACAATTAGCAGGTAAGGTCTAATTTCTCCTTCCTATTCATCTCTCTGGGCCAATCCAGGAAAGTAGGGTAGTACCAAAGCAGTACTTAAACCCGGGAGGGACCTGCGAGCCCCGCAACAATAGCCACAGCCCACACTCTAGCATCTGCCCTGGCTTGAACATCCAACCGATAGTGCTTAGCGAAGGTATGCAGAGAAGACCACATCGCCGCTCTACAGATAGCCACCGGCGGAATTAACGCACACTCCGCCCACAAAGTCACCTGACCTCTGGTAGAATGAGCTCTAATGCCCACTGGAGCCGTTAAACCCTTTGATTCATAAGCCGCCCTAACGGCATGCCTCACCCAGCGAGCAATGGAGGCCTTAGTTGACGCTTTTCCTTTAGCCGGACCTCCAAAAAGAATGAACAACCTGTCTGATCTCCGAAATGGCTTTGTTGCTTTGAGGTATCTCCGCAACAATGCAATGTGTGCTTTCAAGTCAGTCCTGACTCCTGGCGACCCTGAAGCTCCTGGGTTTTCCTGGCAGTGTCACCGGAAGTAGATTGGCAGGCTTTTCTTCTGAGGCAATGGAGGGTTAAGTGATTTGCCCAAGGCCACAAGGAGTGCTAGTGGGAATTGAACCCTGGTTGCTTGGTTACCAAGCCAGTGTTCTAACCACTAGGCTACTCCTCCACTCCCAACATGCAACACGCGACCCAAATCTAAACTCCGCAGCGATCGATCCTGCGATCCCCCCTTGCTGGAAACAAAGGTAGGAAGAAAAACAGCCTGATTCACGTGAAAATTAGACACCACCTTCGGCAGAAACGACGGCACAGGGCGCAACACCACCTTTTCCGCCAAAAACGGAAAGTATGGCTCCCTGCAGGAGAGCGCCTGCAGATCTGAAATTTGTCATGCGGAACACAAGGCCACCAAGAAGGCCGTCTTCCAGGACAACTCACGGAGATCCCCTGGTACCCCCGCCTCAAACGGCGGCTGCGTCAAAGCCTCTAATACCAAATTCAAATCCCAAGGAGGAACCACCTGCCGAAGCAGAGGCCGAATAAGTTTGACCGCCCTAAGGAAACGTCTCACATCCAGATGCGAGGAAATCGAGGTACCACACACCTTTCCTCTATAACAGGCCAGCGCTCCAGCGCTGCCAGATGCACCTTTAGCGTGCTGAGGGCAAGCCCCTTTTCCAGGCCGCCCTGAAGGAAAGCTAGAATATCCGGAAGCATTACCGCCGACGGCCGCACCTGGCGATCCACACACCATGCTTCAAAAATACGCTAAACTCTAATGTACGCCAACGAAGTGGAGGTCCTCCGAAACTTTAACATAGTGGCGATCACAGTCCGCGAGTAGCCCCTACGGCATAAGCGCTCCCTCTCAAGAGCCAAGCCGTAAGTAAGAATCGATCCACTTGCGGCATTAAGACGGGTCCCTGGAATAATTTTATTTTATTTAGCTGTATTTATATCCCGCTTTTCACCGGGTCAAAGCGGTTGGGGGATACATTTAACACGAAGGGATATGAGACACATACACTAATACTTACAGGGAACATGGGTAATGGAGGGTTAAGTGGCTTAGTAACAGATTGACTCGAGCGGACAACCGCCACGGAGGGGCCACCAGTAGCCACATCAGATCCGCATACCAAGGACATCTGGGCCAATCCAGAGCAATTAGAATCACCGTTCCATCGTACTTCGCTACTCTCTGAATGACTCTGCCTATCAGAGGCCACGGAGGGAAAACGTACAGCAGATGCCCCGGCGGCCAAGGCTGGACTAGACCATCGAGTCCTTCTGACATGTGCTCTCTGCGCCTGCTGAAAAACCGAGCTGCCTTTGCATTTGCTTGAGTGGCCATGAAATCCAGGATCAGCTGACCCCACTTCACAGTGATCGCCTGAAAAACTGTACAGTTTAACTCCCACTCTCCGGGATCCAACACATGCCGACTGAGAAAATCTGCCTGAATGTTGTCCTTCCCTGCCACATGCGCTGCCGAAATCGCCACGAGATGAGCCTCCGCTCAAAGCAACAACTGTTGACTCTCCTCTAGAAGCCCTGCACTGCCCGTGACACCTTGATGTATGTCACCAAGTTGTCGGAAAACACATGAACCGCTCGCCCCTTGAGCAGATCTACAAACTCTAAGAGTGCTAACCGAATGGCCCGCAACTCCAATCAATTGATCGACCAAAACCTTTCCTCCGTCGACCAGGTGCCTTGCATTATGTGGGTTAAACAATGCACCCCCCAACCGGAAAGGCTGGCATCTGTTGTGAGTAGCACCCAGTCTGGCAGTTCTAACGGCACCCCCGCTTGCTGATGTGCGGGAACCAACCTCCACTGCAGACTTATCCGCACCTCCTCTGGACATGGCAATCGTCGAGAGAGCGGATGATCCTGCGTAGACCATCTGGATAGTAACGCCCGTTGAAGAGGCTACATATGCGCCCTGGCCCATGGCACCAGATCTAAGGCCGCCGCCATCGACCCCAACAACTGTAAATACCTCCAAGCCATCGGGGCCGAGATGCGCAGGAACCTGGCCACCTGCGACAAAAGTTTCTGAACTCTCTCCGGAGGAAGAAACACTGAGCCTATCGCGGTATCGAAAAGAGCCCCTAGATAAGTCAGCTGTGTCACCGGTTCCAATTGACTCTTTTTCCGATTGATAACCCAACCTAACTGCTTGAGAAACTCTACTAGTCGTGCGGTCACCGATATGGACTCTGCTAGAGACGATGCTCGGATCAACCAGTCATCGAGATACGGATGAACCTGAATCCCTTCCTTTCGCAGCACCGCTGCCGCCACCACCATAACTTTGGTAAAGGTTTGAGGCGCAGTAGAGAGCCCGAAGGGTAATGCCCAGAACAGAAAATGACCCATGGGTACTGCAAAACATAGAAATCTTTGATGTTCCCTTCTGATCAGTATATGCAAGTATGCTTCCGTTAAATCTATGGATGAAAGCACTTCTCCCGGTTTTACCGACCGGATTACCGACCTTAAGGTCTCCATCCGAAAATGCGGAACTCGTAAGCAACGATTCACATGTTTGAGATCCAGTATTGGCTGAAAAGAACCTTCCTTTTTGGAAACTATAAAATAAATCAAGTATCGACCTAAGCCGCACTGGTCTGCGGGAACTGGCACAACTGCCTGAAGATGTAACAGACGCAACAGTGTGTCGTGGACTGCAGCCCTTTTTGCCTGAGGACCGCAAGGAGACACCACAAACGCTTCCCGCAGAGGATGAGCGAACTCTAGCGCATAGCCATCTCTGATGATCTCGAGAACCCACCGGTCCGTAGTAATGTTGGCCCAGGCGGAGAGAAACCCCTGCAAACGGCCGCCCACTGGAATCTCCGCCTGGACCAGCGTCCCTTCATTGCGGTTTCTTAGATGAGTTCTGTTGGGAACCAAAATAGCCCCTACTGAACCCTCTGGACCCTCGAAAGGACTGGCCTCTAGTCCCCACACGTCCTCGAGAATATGGCATAAAGCGAGATCCACAGAACCTGCGAAAATCCCGCCCTTGACCCCGTTGTACTGGAGCCAACTTCGCCGCTCTCAAACGGTCCTCAGCAAGGCGACCGCCCTTGGAATCCCCTAAATATATTAGAATCTTTTCCAAAGCTTCTCCAAAAAGCAGCTTGCCCTTGTAAGGAAGCTTGCTAAGCCGAGCCTTCGAGGAAGCATCCGCCACCCAGCTCCTCAACCATAGGAAATGCCTAGCCGCTACCACGGATGCCATCGCTTTTGCTGAAATCCTCACCAAATCATAAAAGGCATCCGCCAGATAAGACGCCGCTGACTCCAACTTTGCTCCGTCTGCTGAAGACTCCTCTACCTTCTCCGGACCCTGTTCACCCTGAAGCCACTGGATAGAAGCCCTTGAGACATACGCACCACAAACAGAAGCTTGAAGACCCAAAGCACTGGAGTCAAATGCTTGCTTCAGAAGTGCTTCCAGTCTACAATCCTGAAAATCTTTAAGCGCTGTACCTCCTTCTACCGGAATGGTGGTCTTTTTGGTAACTGCTGAAACTAAGGCATCCACCTTGGACATACGCAACAAGTCTTTCTCCTCCTGCCGAACAGGGTAGAGACGCGCCATAGCTCTACCACCTCTCAAGGAGGCTACTAGACACTCCCATTCCGATTCAATCATCTGCTTAATCACTCTGTGTATGGGGAAGCAGCACTGTTCTGATTTAAAACTCTGCAATAAGGGATCCTCCAAAGGTTCCTGCTGAACGGCAGGAGGCACCATATTTAAGGCAGCCAGAGAATAAGCAATCAATGCTCCAAGCTCTTCCTTCCTAAAAACCCGAAACACATTTGGGTCTTCGCCCAGTCCTAACTCGCCCTCCTCCAACTCCCCTGGCCACAGCTCTAAACCTGTGTCTGAGAGGATCTCACCATCCACAGGGAGCTGAGTCTCCAAAACCTCAGGCCCAGATTCCTGAAAGGCTGTATCTATTCCTTGTAAGGCCGGAGAGACCCCTTCTCCAGGGTATGACCCTGCACACTCAACCTTCCTGACCTCCAATATGCTCTGAAGAGAAGGAGACACCGGAGCCTGAGATTTCTTTACCAAATAGGCATTATGGAGAGCTAAAATAAACTCAGTAGACAGAAAAGAGTCCAACGACGTTTGAGCTACTGAACCAGGCTGTTGCACTGCTCCCTCAGCAGAAGGAGTCTTGTGTGACTTAGATTTCCTTTTTGCTGCTTTCCCCTACAGCGCGGGAGAAATGGCCAGTTCAGAGAAAATGGCCGCCGCTCCCGCTCTTTCTGTCACACTGTGAGACCTAATTAAAGTATCTTCCCCTGTTACGTTGGGGTTCTCCATGCTACGCAGCGATCCAGAAGCTAATATAAGTAAAAAGAAGTAACTTCGCAGTGCCGCTCACTCCCGATAGCTAACAACAACCGTGGCGCTCTGAACGCGGTTTTGCAAGTTGAAACTGCCGGTATCTGTAAAACCTGAGCACCCAAATGCCAACAAAAACTAAGACGCATCAGCATTCCTAACCCCGCTACCGACAAGAAAACTCCATAACTTTCACATACCTGAAAAAAAGGAACCAGAGAGGGAGAAGTGAATGCTGCCACACTCCGCTTTCCCGCTGCTAGCGGGTAGCCGGAACCACTGCTATCGGAGCCGGAGAAGTGGTTTCTGGGGCTCCCAGATCCCTTCTTTAATGGCCTCCAAGCACCGGACCCATTAAAGCTGATCCTCTGTCTTCTAAATATTCTTATTATCTGATCTTATATTCCTATTCGCCTCTCTGGAGCCTGTCAGCCACACGTCCTGTTCAGCTGCTGAGGACTGAAAGACTGACTCTCTGATACCAGAGGGAGCTAGAGGGGCTGTCAGCAAAGAGTTTCAGTTTTTCAGTCCTCAGCTGCTGGAGGAGGTTGACTACCCTACTTTCCTGGACTGGCCCGGAGAGACGAATAGGAAGAATGCACTGAATGGATAAGCAGATGCACCTGAGTGCATGAGCCTGAAGGCTAAGAAGAGAATCTTAAACTTTATCCTGTAGGCAATAGGCAACCAGTGGGCTTCTTTCAAGTAACATGGTCTGTGGGTTTTGCCATGCTGACTAAATGATTGTTTTTGAGTTGCTGAAGCCTTCTGAATGTAAGCTGGTGTACTTCATAATACAGGTACAATATTCAATTTGACTGGTAACTACTGCATGTATGAGGGTTAATATTGCATCTTTAATAATGCTAAGATGGATCTAATCTATTGCAACTGAGAAAATTAATATGAAAAGCTATAGGACAAGAAGACTCACTGCTTGCCCCAATACAAGTATTATGGAACCTGTGTGTCTTTTTGGGAAACTGCTTGGCACTTGTGCCTTGGATTGGCCACTGTTGGAAACAGGATATTGGGCTTGATGGACCTTGGTCTGACCTAGTATGGCATTTCTTATGTTCCTATGTTCTTAAGGTTGGCATGAAACACTATGCAAGCTGTGCGCTCACAGAGGGCAGCAGTCATGGGAGGGAAGCATGGCTTGCACAGCGAACCAGCCAGGCCCAGCTGTAGGTTGAATGGCAACAAGCAATGGACAACGGAGAGTCAGAACAAAAAGCAATTTTGGAGTCTTTGGAACCCATGTGCATGAAGCATGTTTGATGTGTCCCTGTCCCTCAGTAGCAGTAAGTTGCTGCAGAGGAGCTTAGGACATATCAGACATGCAGTGCGTCCAGGGGCTCCAAAGTCCTGTGCTGCTATCTACTTTTTCAGGTTCATAGCAATAACAAGATAGACATTGTTAAAGAAAATAGGAGGCAAGGCCATGCAAGGTGAAGTGGGAACCATGAAGCCCTTCTCTGTTACTGTATTCAGAACAAAAAAACAAAAAAACAAAAAAATCACCCAGCTCAAGGCAGAGAAATACCAAAACACAAAAATGACAGTTCCTGTATCCTCTGATCGGCTTTTCCGACAAAAAGAAAATGAAAATGAATTGCACTTTTGGGTTTTAATGTTATACACGGAGGTTTGAAGCTTGGGTTATTTTTGTGTTACTGTATTCAGAACAGCAGGAAGTGGGTTTTTGGATGTTCTTCATCAGGAAAAGCGGCACAGCTGCGCTGGGAAATTTTCTGAGAAGCACCCGTGAGTAAGATTGCAAACCCCACTGCATTTTTTAAGGGCCAAGGACAGTGCTAGACTCGGCACTTGTGAGCAACTGAGGTCATCTGTCCCTTTATTTTGTATTATTTACTGCCTTAGTGTTCTGCCTTCAGAAACTTTCCTCAGAGCCTTTGTCTTGATAGAAATTAAAAGTTGCAGGTTCTATTTCATTATTCCCAATAGGTGGTGGAATTTCTGTAGACAGTATGTTTCACTTCACAAAATAAAGATAAAATTAGCTTAGTTAGGGTCTGTCTTTCAGATTTTTGGGAAAGAGGGGAAACAGGTGTTATAGACATGATGGGACTTCAGAGAGAGAGAGAGAGAGAGAGAGTATCTAAAATATATCTCAGTGAATTGTGGAGTACCGGATTTGAAAGCAGTAATTAGGAAACCTGCAAATTGTGTGTTTTGTGCACTCACTGAGACTTTTTTTCTCGGTGATTGCACTCATAATTACTTTACAGAAAAACATTAATTTCTATTCTTGAGTGGGAGTATTCATTTCCACCATGACAAAGAGCAGTGACTGAAGCTGAGTACTCAAGGAGGAGCCAGGTCTCAGTTAGAGCCAAGAGGTGGAGAGCATTAGAGATAAAGAGATCATGAGTAAGAGAAGTATATTTGAAATGGAGTGTGCGTTCCACAAAGCACATGAGAAACGGAGAGAGGAGGGGGAGAGTGTGACTGCGTCACAGGCTGCCAAGAATTACACATGGAGGACTATTCTAGCTGTTTCTAATCGAGGGATAGCCACACACAGAAGGAATCAGTTAATGTACTGATTCTGCAACATCAGAGGCACCATGAAAGATAAATTGGATGCCATTTAAGCGCAAGCAAGAGGAAAAGATGGGGCACTTCATTGTGAACATGATTTGTACTCCTGGAGGAAACAAGCTAGAAGACTGTGACCCCTGCTTGGCAAGACCCTGCGTGAGGAACTTGCTACAGCTCAGGAGGTTCCAGGTGTGTGTGTGTGTGTGTGTGTGTGTGTGTGTGTGTGTGTGTGCATTCCATAGTTTGTCCCCAGCCCATATAACCCTTTTCATGGGTGTATTGATAGGGGGTGGAAGCATCTCAGAGTCTATCCATAGTATTTGGACTATGAGCTGGCCCAAGTGGCAAGGACTCACTTTTGGGGACCTACTGTAGTCCTCTCCTAAAACAATGTCCTTTAGGTTCCTCACATAGACATTGTTGGTCATGCACAGTTCCCATTGCATGGCAACCCAATGGAGCTTTGACTGTTGTGCCTGTGCAGGCCCTAGAACATTGTGCCTATGTTTTGGGGGGAGGGGTGGAGGGGGTATGGTTGAAGACATGATATGCTTGTTGGTAAGCCCTGGGACAGTGATGTTACCTGTGAAGGCACAATGAGCATGCATGCATGTATGTATGTGATAGGGGGTGAGAGGTTAGTGTGCAATGACCAAGAGAGAGACCTCAGAGTGATTGTGTCAGGATCTCAAGATGGCAAAACAATGTGACAAAGTGTTATGCCAAAGCCAGAAGGATGCTATGTTGCATACAGAGCAGAATAACCAGATGAAAGGAGGACGTATTAATGCTCCTGTACAAGTTCTTGGTGAGGCCTCACTTGGAGTATTGGGTTCATTTTTGGAGACAATATCTCATGAAGGATACAAAATGATTTGGAGCCTGTGTCAGAAGACATATGAGAAGAAATTTAAATATATATAGTATACCCGAAAGGAGAGGAAAGATAGTGGAGATATGACACAGACGTATAAATGCTTAAAGGGTATCAGAAGGTGAAGCTTTAAAACTAGACAGCATAAAATGAGACTACAAGGAGCAGGGTCGGCACAAGGAGATGAGATGCCCTAGGTGAACCTCATCCCTTGCATCCCCCATCCCCCCCACCACACCCATTGCCACTGCTGCTGTCCCTCTCTGGGACTAACAACAGCACCAATCGCTGTAAACAGCCCCGTGGAGCTCACCTTCAAGCTTCGATGCTACGGGACTGTTCGCTTCCACCCCTCTCCAACTCTTGATGCGAAGTTTCCATGAAAAAAGGCCTGTTTGCCTCTGTCCATGTCTTTGGGTTGCCATTCTATGCTTCTTTGGATGTTCTGCCATCCTCTCTGGCATGCAGTTTCAAACAACGAGCATATGGGTGAAACTGAACACAGCATGTTGGAGGGACACTACCAGCCTACCACCTTCCATGAAACATGAGCTCTCTCATACAGTTACAGTTTATTTGGTTTGATATACTGCCTATAGTAGTGCAATAGGCAGGTCACAGTAATAACAAAACAATACAAAAAGTAAGATATAAAATATGGTAATGGCAGAAAAAGGATGAGATTGGACACAAGGTAGAAAGATAAGATAGGACAGAGAGAAAGGGTGGAGGAACTAAGTTACAGAGTTTGAGCGCGTGCTAATAACAGAGGGTACAGAAGGGTAAGGACATGGAAAAACTAGAGAAGATAGGAATACAAAATTGACTGGGCCTGCAAGAGAGGGATGAAAAAGCAAATCATGAAGAGGTGGCCTCAGGAAAGGCAAGGCCGAAGAGGTGAGTTTTCAATTGAGATTTAAAACACATGAATGAAAATTAAAAGTGGAGGTAAGGAGTTTCAAATGGTAGGAGCAACAATATGGAAGAGGAAGAATGATCCAGGGATGTACAGGCCAAATGGGGACCAGGAATTATGAGGAGACTCAGGAATGATGAAGAGCATGTGAAGAAACACAGGAAGAAAGGAGTTGGGACAGGAAAGGAGGAGTACCAGTGGGTAGAGCCCGATGAGGGAATACAAGAAACTTACACTGAATATGAAAAGATATGGGAACCCAGTGCTCAGACAGAGTAACATGATCATATTTATGGACACCATGAAGAAGTCTGAGGGCCGTGTTTTGGATTAATTGCACTCGATGGACCTGATAATGGGGAAAACCACAGAGTAGGGAGATAGCATAATTGAGGTGAGTGATAATGAGGGAAAGTAAAAGAAAATGGACTGAGGACAAGTCAAGCAGCTTGGAGATTGACTGGATCTGGCGGAGAACAAAGAAACAGTGATGGACAATGGAGGAAATGTGAGGCAAGAAAGATAGTCTAGATTCGAACGTAACACCAAGGATCTTAGTAGAAGATTGAAGAGGGAGAGGGGAGCCATGGATGGTGAGAGGAATAAGTTGGGAAAAGGGATCATGGATAGCAAAGAGGAGTGACACAGATTTAATAATGTTAAGATTCAACCTGTGAATGGAAAGCCAATTGGCAATGACATTGAGCTGACAGGAAATCTGGGAAGTAATGGAGGAAGAGTAAACAGGAAAGCGAAAAAGAAGCTTTTCTCTCCCCGCACAGCTCCAGTTCTTTTTTCTCACAAAGCAGTGCAATGCTTTTATTGCAGGCTATTTAGAACTGATTGTTAACCCTTTGGTAGCAGCAGCAGAGCTTTTCTTTACAAATGTTAAAATGCAATTAACACATCTTTGTTAGAGAAACCAGTGCTGTCCACATGATAGAATGCTGCTTTTAAGACCTCATGGTTAGAGAGAAGTATTCTGGCAGTCCTGTAGTTCAGACTGAAATACAGAGAGAGACCTGAGTTCAAAATCCCATTACTACAGCTATTTTTTAGTGGCTTTTGAAAAAAAAACAGACAGACAAGTCTGGACATGCCTCTGGGATATGGTAACACATGTGATTGGTAGAAACAAGAGACTTCTTCTGAGCATGCTTCTAGGATATGGTAACACGTGACTGGCCAAAACAAGAGACTTGTTCTGAGCATGCTCCAGGTATTCTAAGCATGCTCCTGGTGTAAGGCTGTGTGTCCTGTGTAGGGGAACATTTTAACACAGAGATTCAAAAAGAAAAAAAGTCTCTTTTTGGAACACCAAGCAGAATTTCCAACAGTTGGGCAAATATTATTTGACTCTCAAGAACTCTGCGATTCAGGCACTGAAATTGACTTAACGGATGACAACACAATGGAGCCAGAGGACATAGAATTATATTACGCCGCGGCAGATGCAGAAACAACCTGTTTATTGGAAGAACTAGGATCAGCAGAGGTAAGAGAAGTCTGTTTTTATTTTGTAGAAAAGTGTTATAGAAGAGGTGGTTCACAATTTCACACTGACATTGTTTTGTTTTTGTAGGAAAGTAACCAATCTTCGCTCCTACAAGAGCTAGAGGACATACAGGCAACCAATCTACGCTGTTTGTGCTTTCTCTGTACATATCAAAGGGAAGTGCTTGATGTCATAGACAACCAAAAGGACAACTCAAAACCTGAAAAAATAAACACATTTAAATCTGTTATACAAGCAATGGTGTGCTGTATTATCAAGAAATGCTGGCAGAACGTTATGCATAGAGACTGTGCAGCTTGTGTAATACATGCTCCAGGGCAAAGACATCATGATTGTCTGAGGTGGGGGCACAAGGAAATATAACAGAAAATCCATAAAACTTGTAACAGGTTGTGTCTAGGACCTATTGTAAATGTTGCCATGATTGTTGGTCATAAAATGAAAGCAACTGACCTAATTTATGAAAATTTGAATTTTTTTGTTTGAACTCATCAGAGATTTTAATACCAGTAGAAATCCAGGGCAACTGCTCAATATTTTGCTTAGATCTGTGGCAGACTGAGATATGGAGCTAGTGGGTGGTTTAATCTGTGACAGAGATTATAGATTGTTCTTTAAAAATACCAAGTTCTGTAAAAATTGACTTTTTATGAAAATGTATGTATCTCCAGAATCTATTAGCTGAACATACAGATGAGCAAAAATTATATGTATGCCTTTATATTTTTTTTAAAAAACTTCTAATGCTCAAATGAATCATTTCACAAGATGAAAACATTTTATTTGAAATAAAACATTTTGAACCTACTGCTTTGTGTGGCGTGTTTTAGGAATGCCTATTTAATTAAACCTACAATGGGTTGTCTGGAAAAATGGGGCCATGTGAATTATCTAGGTGTGTCCTACACAATAGGTCATATGATAAGAATGTGGAGTACGTCTGGGAATGGGGAAATGTGTATTAGCCACATAGGTCCACATACACAATATATAGCATCTATTACAATGTACTGTCTGCAAAAAAGAAAAAAACAATGGCTTGAATTAGCTGTTGGGCGGAGGTGACACATAAAACAATAGGCCAGAGATCCAGAAATGTTTCAGTTAAAGAGTCTGGGGGCTGTAAATCCCATCAAAGAATTTCATTTAAAAAAGTGCAGTACATTTCAGCTGCCAGAAAAGATCACATAGTCTCTATAACTTATAACATCTGCACCTCTTCTTCAGACATGGTGAGTAGATATGAGTCTTACTTTTTAAAAATATTGGTTGTGTAATGTTTCTATCTCTGAATTTATGATTGTCTTTAAAAATAGGAGCAGAAACCGGGGGTTCCAAATAGGCTGTTTCTTACAAAACGAAGACAGCAAAGAAAGTTAAAGGTATGTCATGTGTTTTTTAATTTGCCAGTAGCCATGCTCTTTATAATGTGTCTTATGGGTTTATTTTTTTAATATTAAAGACCAGGAAGCTGCTACAAAGCAGATCACGCAGTCTGTAGATGGTGAGGAGGCCATATCAGAACCATGTGCTTCAGACACCAACATGGTGAGTAGATATGAGTCTTATGTTTTAAAAATATTGGCTGTGTAATGTTTCTGTCTCTGAATTTATGATTGTCTTTAAAAATAGGAGCAGAAATCGGGGGTTCCAAATAGGCTCTCTCTTACAAAACGAAGACAGCAAAGAAAGTTAAAAGGTATGTCATGTGTTTTTTAATTTTCCAGCAGCTATGCTCTTCATAATGTGCCTCAACATTTAATCTTTTTTATTTTAGACCAAGAAGGTGCTACAAAACAAGATGACCAGCCTAATCAACAGACGGTACCTTACAGAAAGCCACAAGACAAGCAAAATAGTGTGTATTCAGGCTTTATCCCTCCGCCTAGATTTTAAGGCCGCTGTAAAATAAAAAAGTATTAGCCACTATGTTTTCTTTTTCAGATCGAGAAAATGTTAGAAAATCAGCGACTATGGGAGAGAAGCCTAACAGGAAAAGAACATACAGCGAGAGTTTTTCTGACGGTGAATCTACACACGTCAATACAGAAGAGCAATCAGCTCCGTACCGAAAGCCAAAAGACAAGCAAAATAGTAAGTATGCAGGTTTTATCCAACTCCTAAATTTTTAAGGCCGCTGTAAAAGAAAAAAAGTATTAGCCCCTACGTTTTCTTTTTCAGATCGAGGAAATGTTAGAAAATCAGCCAAGAAAGATTCCCTAACCCTTAGTGGTGCAGTTGTTTCTATGGAATTCTTGATCATACGACTTTATGTAGCAATATTTGTAAATAGTTTACCACCGGTATCCAAGTTTATGTAGCAAGTTCTGTAAATAGTTTACCCCTGTTATCCAAGTTACTTGCCCTGTTATCTGTAAACTCATACATGTTAACTGTACTGAGCATTTCTGTTCCATGTAAACCGCGCTGATGCTGAATAGTGCGGTATATAAGAGACTGTAAATAAATAAATAAATAAATAAATACAGCGAATCTACACACGCCGACACAGAATACGGAGAGCGTTGTGAAAGCCGTGTCTTTGATCACAGTGTTTCAGAGGACAGAACAAATAATCTTGCATTAGGCCCCGCTGAAGAATCAGAACAGTTAGCTATGTTCAGTTTGTGAAAAGGTGGGATCGTAAATTGGACAAGTTTAATGGTGTAATTTATTCAGAGGAATTTTGGTTTATTAATTTAGACAGGGAAACATCATTATCTGAGGCTCAATTCGCCATTCGGCAGGGTATTCAGCATATTCTGGATGAGGTTAGCAGCAGGGTTTCACCTGGTGATTATGTACAGGGGCATCTACATTCATCTCTTTTTCACAATTCCTTGTATTCTGGAAAGTTAAACCCAGAAGCATTAGATGTTGACGATTTCTTAGACCAGATCGCTAAACTCCTTCAGAGTCACAGAGAAATCCAGGTTTGTGATATATTCCGTGTTGTACTTGTCATAAGAAATTAGGGTGGAGGAGCTTGTAGGGTCTTAAAGACTATACCGTTTAGCCAAATTATTCATAAGAAAAGGTTGTATTTGATAGACTTGAATAACACTGATAATAACCTGTGTTTTGCAGGTAGCCTCACAGCCCTCATGTCACAGGTAAAAATGACCGATGTCGAAATGTTAGAAGGTGCTAAAAAACTACATAATGAATTGGGATGGCCGGTACACAGAAAAGTCATGCTCGATGATGTAGCAATATTTGAACAGCATTTAAAGATAAACATACGCGTTGTGCTTTACACAAATTCATGGGTTTGTTTTAAGACATCAGACAGACCTATGTTCCCTAAGACTGTGTTCTTGTTGCTACACAATGCCCATTTCTATGGTATAACTGATGTCAAAAAATTCTATGGGGAGCGCAACTTCTGTAGTTACTTTCAGAAACCGTACAGTCACGATCATAATTGCACATTGTGGTGCCATCTTTGTTTGACACTAACGTGTGCGAATAATGTTGGTGTACAACAGAGATGTCCTAATTGCAAACTCTTTTGTCATTCTAAAGAGTGTTTAGATAGACACACGTATTTGGCTCTGAAAAAAGAAGTGGCATGTTTATCTAAGATACTGTGCCTGAAATGTGAGTCTTATGTGGACAAGAAACATAAGTGCAAGGGCACGGCATTGTAAACTATGTCGTGAATCCCTAACCGGGGATGGCGTCCACTTATGTTTTATGACCCCTATTGGTAAAACTGAAACATCTGAAAAGTATATTTTTTATGATTGTGAATGTATGCAAGAAACAGGCTGGCATGTCCCTAATTACATATATGCGACCGACTTAAATGATGAACGAAACTGGGAATTCAAGGGTCTCGAATGTATTTCTGCCATTAAACAGATTTTTTGTGACAAAAAATTTAAAGGCTACACCTTCATAGCCCATAATTCCAAAGGTTATGACGGGTATTTTGTTCTTAAACAACTGCTGTGGGCCGGCAGTCCTACTAGGCGGCTGCCTAGTAGGGGCGGCGGGCCATATTACTTGTGTCTTGCTTCAGCCTGGTAACTGAGGCCCTTAATTGTGTAGTTGTGGGGCAATTAAAGCAGTCCAAGTGGAAATAGGCCAACACAGGAAATTTTATTTCTAAATTTTATTTTAATCATCAAGTTTGCAAATTGGACCTTGGCAGAAGGTTCCAAACCATTAACAGAAAGTGAGGATATTTTCTCCAACAAAAAGCTTCTTTGTAAAGGTACGTCAGCAGTGCTATAACAAATCAGTTTCCTTCAGTCTTTGAAACAAAACAAGTTTCCTTTTTCATCTAAACCCTCTCCTAGCCTGGGGTCAGCAACCTTTCCTATCTTGGGTAAGGCTTTCTCCCTGGCTAAGTTCTCTTCCTGAGAAAAGGTAGCTGGTTGACTTGTTTTGCCCTGCAACTCCTCAGCTAAGCCTTTCCTGAATTGAGGCCAGTCGCAGCCTAGGACTATGTCATGTGGAAGTCCCAGTACTATAGCCACTTTTATCTGCTTTTTCATACCTAATCCTTTTATTTCAACGGGATGTATGGGATAGGTAGAGGCGGCTCCATGGATACAGCGAATCTTAATATGATTTCCAGAGGACTCTGGTGAGGGTTTATCTTTTGCCTCAATTTTCCTCCACAGCCTCTGAGATATCATAGATTGGTCTGCACCTGAGTCCAATAATGCCTCAGTTGGGATCCCTTCCACTTCCACTGTTAACAGGAACCCTTCTCCTGCATCTCTGTGGTGGGTAATTACAAAAGCTTTCTTAGCTTTACAGTCCCTTTTAAGATGACCCAACTCTCCACACATAAAACATTTTCTCTGTGCATTAAATCTTTTATCCAAAGTCATACTTTCTTTCCCAAAGTTTGCAAGCTTTGCCTTCCTTTCTAGTAACTCCACATTTGCACTCTTAAACACACCCTCTTTCTCAGGGATCAACCTGTTAGCCTCTAGAAAGCGGTCAGCCAGTGCAATGGCTTCCTGAGTGTTTTTGCAATCCTGGAGGACTAGGAAAGTTTGCACATTGCGGGGTACAGCTTCCATAAACTGTTCTAGAATCACAGTGTCTAATATGGATTCTAAATCCTTAGTCTCCGGCGTAAGCCATTTATAAACTAAGCTCTTCACTCTATAATAGAGAGCTTGAGGTGTCTCACCTAACTTCAATTTACAGGAACGTAGAAGCCTGTGATAGACCGTGGGGTTTAATCCCATTCGATCCTTGATAGCTTGCTTCACCTCCTTATAATCTGTGACTAAACTGGCAGACATGGCCCTATAGGCCGCCAAAGCTTTGCCTGTGAGAGAAGTGGCGAACCTTAGCGCCCATTGTTCCTTTGGCCACCTGGCCAGGAGAGCTATTCTCTCAAATGCCTCAATATAATCATCTACATCATCATCTCTAGTAAGGTGTCCACAAGAGAAAGTCTCAGTGCCTGATAGGTCCCACCCACGGAAATCTCCCCGTGAACCTGGCACTGTCCTTGCAGCCTCTTCCATTTTCTCTTGCGCTGCAAGCCACCTGGATATCATCTCCAGTAACGGTCTTTGCTGTGCCTGGAGCATGGTCTTCGCCTGTTCTAGGCTCTGCGCCGACATCTCCCTTTGCTTGGCAAACTATTCAGCCACCCAGGACAGGATGTCACGATTCTCCATCGTTGTAGTAGTGCTGTGAATAAAACAAAGAGAAACAAACACCAAGTGCGGCACTTTCTTATGTTCCCCTTTTCTAGTGAGCACTCCCCTACAGCCTCCCTCTTACACCAGCATCCGGCGATAACCCCTCCAGCCTACGGGTTACCTGGCCCTGGTGCAGAGTCTCGCCTTGTCAACCACATGGATACCGACTCCAGCTCCACTGCCACTCTGGATCTTGCCTCCGCTTAGCAGACAGCAGGTGTTTTGACAGAAGCTGTTTCTCTGGGGGTCCTCTCCTCCTTCTGAGGTCAGGATCTTCTTTTGGGCTTGCAAAAACTTGACGAAAATCCAAGAACTACGCCACCTGTGGGCCGGCAGTCCTACTAGGCGGCTGCCTAGTAGGGGCGGCGGGCCATATTACTTGTGTCTTGCTTCAGCCTGGTAGCTGAGGCCCTTAATTGTGTAGTTGTGGGGCAGTTAAAGCAGTCCAAGTGGAAATAGGCCAACACAGGAAAATTTATTTCTAAATTTTATTTTAATCATCAAGTTTGCAAATTGGACCTTGGCAGAAGGTCTCAAACCATTAACAGAAAGTGAGGATATTTTCTCCAACAAAAAGCTTCTTTGTAAAGGTACTTCAGCAGTGCTATAACAAATCAGTTTCCTTCAGTCTTTGAAACAAAACAAGTTTCCTTTTTCATCTAAACCAAACACAGTTGAAAAATCACTGTTGCAAGTAAAGTCCAGCTAACCTTGTTAGCTTCTCCCAGCTGTTTCAGGTAAGCTTGAAAACAGGCTCTACTTTTCAGCATAGAAACTAAACTGCTGTTGGAACAGTTTCATAGCACAAGGACTATTTCAGCTTTAAAATGAGACTTCTCTCTTTTTCCAGCACTTCACAGTATCAACTGCGCAGTATAACTACTTCTTAGCTTTCTTTATAATATCTAATACAGTCAAACCTCGGTTTTCATGATTAATCCGTTCCAAAAAGTCTGACTAAAACCAAAACGGACTAAAACCGAAGCAAGATTTCCCATAGGAAATAATGTAAATTCAATTAATCCGTTCCAGACACCCAAAAATATTGACAAAAAGTACATTTTATAGAGAATAACTATATTTTTACATACAGAAAACAATGAGAAATACATATAAATGACTAATGAAATGGATAAATGAACATTTAACATCACATTTAACTTTATTGAAGACTCTTGTTGAGGGGAGAGGGAGGAGGAGAGGTTATTGTTTGGAAGGGGAATCCCCCTCCATAAGGACCTCAGGTATCAAGGCCCTATCCGGGGTTACTTCCCTTCTTTGTCTTTTACTGGCACTAGGACCAGCTTGAGAGTCACTGGACCCCTGTCGCACAAAAAATCTGTCCAGAGAGGTCTGTTTCTGGCGTCTCTTTAAGATTTGCCTAAAATGGAACAAGGCATTGTCATTGAACATGTTGCAGACACGGCTTGCAACAGCTTTGTTAGGGTGAAATTTCTCCACAAAACTTTGCAATTCACTCCACTTTGCACACATGTCCTTAATCACTGAAGAAGGCACCTTCTCTTCTCTCTCTTCTTCCTCCTCCTCTGAAGCAATTTCCTCAGCTACCATCTGTTGCTGTTCCACTTGAAGGTCTTGCAGCTCTTCAGTGGTTAGCTCTTCCCTGTGGTCCTCCACCAACTCTTCCACATCCTGGCCACTCACATCCAACCCCATGGACTGCGCCAAAGACACAATAGATTGCACAACAGGCGTAGGGTCATCAGGGTGAGCCTCAAACCCTTCTTCAAAATTCTTCTCAAGGACACATTCTGGCCACAATTTTCTCCAAGCACAGTTCAACGTCCTGGAAGTTACCCCCTGCCAAGCCTTATCTATAAGGCTTATGCAATTGAGGATATTGAAGTGATCCCTCCAGAACTCTCTTAGGGTCAATTCAGTGTCCGAGGTCACTTCAAAGCACCTTTGAAACAGTGCTTTGGTGTAGAGTTTTTTGAAGTTTGAAATGACCTGCTGATCCATGGGCTGGATGAGAGGAGTGGTATTAGGGGGCAGGAACTTCACTGTGATGAAACTAAACTCCTCCAACAATTGGTCTTCCAAGCCTGGAGGATGAGCAGGAGCATTGTCCATTAGCAGGAGGCACTTGAGTGGCAATTGATTTTCCAGGAGGTATTTCTTCACACTCGGGCCAAACACTTCATTGACCCACTCAATGAAAATTAGCCTCGTGACCCATGCCTTACTGTTAGCCCTCCACATGACACACAATTTACTCTTGATAACATTGTTTCTCTTGAACACTCAGGGATTTTCAGAGTGATACACCAGTAAAGGCTTCACTTTGAAATCCCCACTAGCATTACCACACAACAAAAGAGTTAGCCTATCCTTCATAGGCTTGTGTCCTGGCAGTGCCTTTTCCTCCTGCATGATGTAGGTCCTCTTTGGCATTTTCTTCCAAAAGAGGCCTGTTTCATCACAATTGAAGACTTGTTGGGGGAGGAATCCTTCAGCCTCTACGTACTCCTTGAATTCATCAACAAATTCTGCGGCCCCAAGTTTGTCCGAACTTGCAGCCTCGCCATGCCTTACCACACTGTGTATGCCAGTTCGCTTCTTAAATTTCTCAAACCAGCCTCTGCTGGCCATAAATTCAGTAACATCAGCACTCGTTCCAGGCATTTTCTTTGCAAGATCTGCATGCAACAGCCTTGCCTTTTCACAAATTATCGCCTCTGAAACACTATCTCCCGCTAACTGTTTTTCGTTGATCCACACCAACAACAACTTCTCAACATCTTCGATTGTTTGCGATCTCTGTTTCGTTAGCGCATTCACTCCTTTCGCAACATCAGCTTCCTTAATTTCGTTTTTCTTCAGCAGCATGGAACTGATCGTTGATGCAGACTTCCTGTACATCCTGGCGAGATCGGCCACGCGTACGCCACTTTCATACTTTGCTATGACTTCTTTCTTGAATTCTATCGTGTTTCTCACCTTCTTTATCAAAGGGTTGGCATTCGGAACTTTCTTTGGCCCCATGGTGGCTTATTTAGCAGTCACACTCAATGAATGCAGGGTGATGCTCACTCAACGAGAAACAAAGGCAGACTGAATCACAAACGCACTTTGTATGGGCGCTGGATTCCGGGAAATGAGTGGCCGAGTCACGCAAGCAGGCGGACGAGTTTGATACAGACCATTTTCAGATCACTGCTCCCCTCAAAGTCTGTGTCAAGGCACAATGAGAACTTTTAGCAATTTGCAATCAGGAAGAGAGTCAATCCCACTTCTGGCCACAAGATGGTGCTGCAGAGGTATTTTTGGCAGACAAATTCTTTAAACTGCTGTGAAGGGAGAAAGGTTAACAGCACAGTCAAGATTCTTCAGCAAAAAAACATCCTCAAATTTTTAAAGAAAACAGAAAAAAAAAGAAGGATCAACAAAAAAAAAGGCACCAGCCACAGCCACCGGAAACACCACTCTCCCGCTCAGCATGCGTTCCAGAGCCATGTGGCAATGGCTGCAGCAGCATGAGCTCCCGAAGTCTGAGCCAGCAGTAGAACAGCTCCTGTCACTTCTCTCAGCAAACACACAGATACAGTACCTTAGGACACCAATGTGATTGCTGACTCCGTCTCAACAGCATACCCCGCAAGAGAAAGAACTGCCTGCCACATTCATTCAACATCTCCTGCTACCTCCGAGCCTGAGGGGGCGCTCCAGAGAACAGGCAGGCGGTGGAGAGATCGGGGCCTTCCTCTCTGCAATCCTTCCATTGTACCACACCATGTCTGGCTCGAGGATGTTGCTCACCTGGGCAGGCACACGCAACAGCTGGGTTTGAAGTCTGCCCCTCCAGATCTTCACGCACACGCGATCGGTGAGTCCGGGGGGGGGGGTAATGCTGCCGGGACTGGGCAGGCAGTGTACAGTACTCTGTTTGCAGGCACACGCGATCGGTGAATCGGGGGGGGGGGGGAGGCTGTACAAAAACCGAGGCTATCGACGAAAACCGAGACAACATCTGAGTGGGGAAAAGACGTCGAAAACCGAAACCGACGAAAACCGGGGCAACCGATAACCGAGGTTTGACTGTAAATGCTTTTTAAGCACTTCTCATGCACAATGAGCATTCCATTGAGACTTCTGTAGAATCTGAATCCCCTTTATAGAATTCCACCTCCATTTCTTCCTCAGTGCTACAAGGCTCAGGGACTGGGATACGTTCAGGGATTTCTAGTTTCACTTTCCTTAAAAGCTTAAAAGGTTTTCCCCAATGAACATTCCTTCTTCCCCCTGGAATAATGTCAGTGCTCCTAGACTTCCTTCCCTTTAGTGAATCACTTAAAGGTACTGTCTGGTTTACCTTGCTTGTAGAAACCTTCCTTTTGTCAGGCTTTCTAAAAGGCTCCGTTTCTGGCTCAGAGTCTGAGCTGCTTGCTTCTGAGTTAGAACTATAGTCCTGGAACTCTCTCAAGCTTCTTCCCGCTCTTCTCTGGCCCTGCCACTCGCTTTGGCAGTTCTGTCTGCTTCTCCTGGTTTCCCCAGTTCTCTCAGCTCTGCTGTACTCTCTCTCTTCACTTGCTGACTGACCACGTTTAAATGTTTGCCAGCGTGCTTCCCTTTCTGGCCCCACCCTCTCTCTCCCTGATGTTGCCCTGGAGACTGGGTGTGGCTTCAGGCTAGCCTTGCAAGTGTGTGTTTCAGCATTACTTTCATTTTGGGACCTGTGCTTAGGTGAGCCCATCCCCCTCTTAGGAGAAAAACCTTCTTTTTTTTCTCTTTCCCAGGTCTGTGCTGCACCTGCCTCACCACACTGCTTAAGGAAAAGATGAACACGGGGCTGCTGTTTCAAGGGGCTGAACGTTTACAAATTACCGTTGAACCTTTAGCTATCCGTTTTATAGACTCTCTAAATTTCCTGCCTATGAAACTTAGCAAACTTTTGCAAGCCATGGGTTTTACAGGCAGCAAGGGGTACTTTCCGCACTTTTTTAATACTATGGAAAATTAAAATTATGTGGACCCCATGCCGGGTGTTGAACATTACAGTGTGGATTTATTATTATTTACATTCTCTTATATACCATGCTATTCTGCATCAGTGCAGTTTACATTGAACAAATTGAAATTATATTGAACAGGGCATTATAACTTGGGGATAACTATTTTACAGGGAACATGGGCTATGGAGGGTTAAGTGGCTTGCCCAAGACCACAAGGAGCACCTGTGGGACTAGAAACTCCAGTCCTTCCGGCCCAAGGTTGCTGTCCTCTAGTGGGATTTGACCCCCTGACCTTCTGGCCTGATGTACCTTGCCCCAACTGCTAGGCCACTCCTCAACGCATGGATCCTCCAACATGGATAACATGTTGCCTGAAGAAAAAGAGGAATTTTTACAATGGTACAAGGACAATCAGCATAAAACTTTTAATGTGCAAAAAGAGTTGGCTTATTACTGCCAGCAGGATATATCTATTTTGCGGCAGGCCTGTGTTCTCTACCGAGCTGAAATCATGAAAATGACAGAAAAAGAAGTGTTTGTAGAGCAGGGTGACATCTCAGAAATTCTAACAAAATGTTTAGAGCCTTTCCAATATATAACCCTTGCATCTGTATGTATGGCTATATTCAGATTAATGTTTTTAGAACCCAAGACTGTGGCACTCATTCCACCAGATAACTATCACCGGCAGACAAAGAGATATTCAACCCCCTTCTATTCAATGGCTGATGTATGTAGAGGTCAAAGAAAACATACAGATCACACATGCTCTGAAAGGTGGCGAAAAAAAGGTGGGGTCTTATTTTCTTGATGGCTATGCAGTGATCGATGGGGTAGAAACAGCTTTTGAATTTAATGGTTGTTTTCATCACGGCTGTCCGAGCTGTTATAACGATAAAGACCAGAATCCTGTAGCAGCCACGAACTATGTTTTTCTTTATTACAAAACACAGCTAAAAGCTGCATTCCTGGAAAGCCGGGGGTTCAAGGTCATAAGTCTATGGGAGCACGAGTGGAAGCGGATGGTGAAAGAAAATGACGGGGGCTGTGCAGATTTCCTGGCTGACTCCACGTTACCGCAACCTCTGATTCCACGAGATGCCCTTTTTGGGGGTAGAACAAATGCCATATGTCTGTACCACAAAACAAGACCTGGGGAAAAAATACACTACTATGATTTTACCAGCCTATACACTTTTGTCAATAAAACAAAGGAATATCCAATAGGCCATCCACAAATCATTTATGACAAATTTGGCCCATAAGAACATAAGAACATAAGATATGCCATACTGGGTCAGACCAAGGTCCATCAAGCCCAGTATCCTGTTTCCAACAGTGGCCAATCTAGTTCATACGTACCTAGCAGTTTCCCCAAAAGACACAGGTTCTGCAATGCTTGTACTAGGTCAAGCATTGATATCCTGGGTCCCTTCTTAATAATGGTTTATGGAACTTCCCTCCAGGAACTTGTCCAAACCCTTTTTAAACCCAGCTACACTAACAGCCTTTACTACATCCTCCGGTAACAAATTCCAAAGTTTGATTACATGTTGAGTGAAAAAATATTTTCTTTTATTAGTCTTAAATAGTTTACCCTGTAGCTTGTCATGCAGCAGGAGCTGATGGAAGCAAAGATGCAAGAAAAGAAGCTGTTTTTCATAATATAAAAGATGTGCACGAGATGCAATTCCCGCACAGGCGTGTACTCACAGAGGCTGACTGGACACACCTAGCTAATCGATACCACCTGACAAGCAGCCCAGAAAGCTCAAACACAGGAGAGCTTTATAAGCAAGAGGCTGGAGACTGGAAGGGGGGTGGAGATAGAGGTGGACCAGAGGGAAGCACCAGGAGCAAAGTCATGTGAGAGAAATGCACCACGAGCAGGGGCCAAGAAGAAGGAAGCACCAGGAGCATTGAGCTAAGCCCTAGGAGTGAATAGGAAAGCAATGCTGAGCACAGGAACAGTCACTTTGGGAAGCAGAGCACTTATTAAAAGAGGGCTGCTACACAGTACCCTGTCCTGTGCTGCTGAGGTAAGCTATATTCTTATTTGATTTAAATTATAGCTCTTTGCTGGTGCTAGGCTCTAACTTATTATGAAATTTAAACTACAAGCTCTCTGCTGGGTTCTAAATTTAACCAGAAAGCTCTCTTCTGTGTTTTAAATTTAAACTAAAAGTACTTTGCTGATGCTAGGCCCTGAGTGACTATTAAATTAAAACTATAAGCTCTCTGCTCAGTATGAAATGTAACCAGAAAGTTCTCTTCTGTGTTTTAAATTTAAACTTAAACTGCTGCTACTAGGCCCTGACTGATTTAACAAAAAATAGTGGGTTCACAGATTAAATAGCTTTAATAGAAAGAATTCCTTTCAGAAAATTCCCAGAAGTATATACTCACAATTGCAGATCTCTCTCCAGAAGTAACAGTCCCTTTTTCTAGTCCAAGACTGAGCTACAAAATACTTTGGTTTTATAAAAGCAAAAGTATATCCTCCACGAAAGTTCTTTTTCCGGGTGTTACCCACACATTTGGGTGGTAAGCTCATGTTTCCACTGTGTCATACATGTGCTGACACAAGGCAACAGAAAATGTGTGCCCGCACGGATGAGGAGAGAGCTTTTGTGGGGACATGGTGTACGGTGGAGATGAATTTAGCCATTGCAAAAGGGTATGTGGTAGTTCAAATCTATGAAATCTGGCATTTCAAGCAAAAATCTGATAATCTCTTTTCCGAATACATCAAAATGCACCTCCGTCAAAAACAGGAGGCTTCTGGCTACCCTCGATGGTGCAATGATACTAAAAAACAAAATTTGTACATAGCTGATTTCTTTAGAAAAGAGGGGGGGTGTTTGCGTGCAGACCAGATTAATGTAAACCCTACTAAGCGTCAAATAGCAAAACTTTTCTTAAATTCCCTGTGGGGTAAATTTGGTCAAAGAACAAACCTGCCTATCACAAGCATTGTGAGAAAATCTGATGATCTCTTTAAATATCTGTTTTCTCCTGAATTTGAGGTTTCATCATGCGATTTTATTGATGATGAAACAGCCTGTGTGTCTTGGAGGCACTCAAAAGACCGCTGTATATTGTCGGGTAGCACCAATGTTCTTATTGCCTGTTTTACAACGGCTTATGCACGCCTGGAGTTGTACAATCTTCTAGATAGTTTGCAAGAGCGCTTCCTGTACCACGATACAGATTCTGTGATATTTCTAAGTCGAGAGGGTGATTGGAACCCATCTTTGGGTGATTATTTAGGTGAGCTCACAAGTGAGATACCCTGGGTTCCAATCACCCTGGAGCAGGTATTACACAAGCTGCACAGTCTCTATACATAACGTTCTGCCAGCATCTCTTGATAATACAGCACACCGTTGCTTGTATAACAGATTTAAATGTGTTTATTTTTTCGGGTTTTGAGTTGTCTTTTTGGCTGTCTATGACATCAAACGCTTCCCTTTGATATGTACAGAGAAAGCACAAACAGTGTAGATTGGTTGCCTGTATGTCCTCTAGCTCTTGCAGGAGCGGAGATTCGTTACTTCCCTACAAAAACAAAACAATGTCAGTGTGAAATTGTGAACCACCTCTTCTATAACACTTTTATACAACCTCCCCCCCCCCAAAAAAAAAACAGACTTCTCTTACCTCTGCTGATCCTAGTTCTTCCAATAAACAGGTTGTTTCTGCATCTGCCGCGGCGTAATATAATTCTATGTCCTCTGGATCCGTTGTGTTGTCATCCATTAAGTCACTTTAGGTGCCTGAATCGCAGAGTTCTTGAGAGTTGTCATGCCCTTGCCCCTTACTTCCAGTATGGAGGGGCGTGGTTATCATAGAAAGTTTCACCTTTTTAACCTTTAACTGACTTGTTCTTTTGCAATGCCTCTTGGGAAAGGTAGTTCAGTCACAATTCACTTGGCTTCAGGTAAAAACACTTGTAGTTGGCTCGAATAGTAAGGGAATGACAGAATTTATTGACTCAAACGCAAAGATTCACAAATACTACCCTTGGATTCTTTCTCCAGGATTCTTCACAATACAAATCAGGACATAACTAAACTCAAAGCAAACTTTCAGCTTATAGTGTTCTTCAGCTCAAAGATAAAGCTTTTTAACAGTCAATGCTACCAGCTTGGCTAGCATTGCTGTTTAAAGCAAACAAAAACAGCTTTTCTCAATGGCAGTTTTCTGTTCTCATAGTCTCAAACACTTCCAGGCTGTTTGTTTCCTTACAACAAAGTAAAACATTTAACAGGAACAAAAACTTCTCATAAGCAAATAATGCTCTATTCCAGGCTTTAGGAATATTCAAAAACAAAGCCAAAACCTTTACTTCCTTTCACCATTAGCTCGGCTTCTCGCCGGTGCACTGCTCTGGATAGCAGGTGTTTAATAAGCCCAATCAGAGAGCTTCAGCTTGCTCTGGCTTTCTCAGCAAACGTATTTCTTCTTTAAAACAGGACATGCACAAAACCATCTACAGGCTTTCAAAGTTACCTGACTCTGAAGGTTTTCTCTTAAGGGTGGTTTTCCTTCAATCCCTTTGCAGTAAAGGATTGGCACAAGGAGCAATCCATGTATGAGTCTTCGTCATTCACAGCTATGTCTGGTTCACCTAGTTGCAAAGGCTCTACCTCTCCTTCCAGTTCACAGGGTTCAGCTGACTGCTTTCCGTTAGAGCTGAGAGTATCCCTTGCAACTCTGCACTGCTCTGTATTAGCCAAGCTTTCAAGGCTCATACCTGGGCCTGGGCTTGTAGCAGCTTCTCCTCTCTCATGCTCTGGCCACCATTCTCATGTGCTTCCTCGTCCTGTCCTCCAGCTTGTGTTTCTGCTTGGGTCTCTCCCTGAGACTCTCTCTGGGACTCTCCTCCTCCTCCTCTCTGCTTCTTTCCCTATCCTAGACTTAAATCCCCAAGGCTCCAGCCCCACCTATTCTCCTCTCAGGTGATGGAGATCAGCTTGCCTCCTGGCAGCTGGGTAATTAGGGAACTCAGTGACATAAGGATCCTTTTCCCCGGGTCTGTATTCCCTCTCCTTGTCTCCACTAGGGGAACTCTGAAACCTATCCCATCTGGGAATTTCCTGCTTTCTAGGTGTGATTGGGTTTCTGTTTCTCTGACCTTGTAGAATAGGTCCTTTTATAAGGGTGAATTCCTTTCCTTTATCCCTTTCTCCTCTGTCATGATAAGCTTCCTTATCACAGAGTCAAATAATATTTGCCCATCTGGTAAATCTACAATCTCTGTTATTTCTTGTTCAGGCTCTGCTGGACTCTCCTGTTGTTCAAATGGATTTTCAACTGGTGGATACCCCTCTGCTGCGGCATCACAATCCTTAAGAAAGTAATTAATGTTATTCACCCTGTTGGAAATTCTGCTTGGTGTTCCAAAAAGAGCCATTTTTTTCTTTTTGAATCTCTGTGTTAAAATGTTCCCCTACACAGGACACACAGCCTTACACCAGGAGCATGCTCAGAACACCTGGAGCATGCTCAGAACAAGTCTCTTGTTTCGGCCAGTCACGTGTTACCATATCCTAGAAGCATGCTCAGAAGAAGTCTCTTGTTTCTACCAATCACATGTGTTACCATATCCCAGAGGCATGTCCAGACTTGTCTCTCTGTTTTTTTTTCAAAAGCCACTAAAAAATAGCTGCAGTAGTGGGATTTTGAACTCAGGTCTCTCTCTGTATTTCAGTCTGAACTACAGGACTGCCAGAATACTTCTCTCTAAAAGCAAAATTCTATCATGTGGACAGCACTGGTTTCTCTAACAAAGATGTGCTAATTGCATTTTAACATTTGTAAAGAAAAGCTCTGCTGCTGCTACCAAAGGGTTAACAATCAGTTCTAAATAGCCTGCAATAAAAGCATTGCACTGCTTTGTGAGAAAAAAGAACTGGGGCAGTGTGGGGAGAGAAAAGCATTTTTGTTTTCCAGGGTTCCTGCTTTTACAGATGTCAGCATTAACCAGAAGCAAAACACATTTCCGGAGTCAGTCACTGTTTCTGGTGATGTCAGCAAAAAGCGACACTGTCCTTTTCCGATGACACCGTTTCCGGTGATGTCAGCAAAAAGTGACACTGTCCTTTTCCGATGACACCCTGTTTCTGGTGATGTCATTTCCAATGATGTAGGCAGGGGTGTGTTTGAAGGTGGGAGGACTTGGGTGTGACACAAACCCAGAAGTGGGTGGTGGTTGGCTAATGCCAACATTGTGAGGCGGGGTGTGGGTGTGGCACAAACCAGGAAGTGGGCTCTGATTGGATGATGTCATCCTTGGGGTGGGGGTGGGGGCGTGTCAAAGTGGGGGCTGTGACCATGCCTGGGGGTGGGAGTGGGCAGGGCTAGATCACCGTTCACTTCTATGGGAGGGCCGTGGCCTAAGGTGGGACATACACCGGAAGTGAACGCTGATTGGCTCCTGTCATCCTTATCTCACCTGTCAATCAGTTTGACAAGTAGTGTACCCATTATACTACTAAGGGCGACAAGAAGAACCTGGTGATGGGAGTCTAAGGCGGTGTGAAGATAATCCATGATAGCAAGCAAAGAGTCTTCAATGGAAAGAGAGGGGCAAAAACCAGTTTGAGAAGGATGGAGAGCATGAACAGAAAGAAGGAAATCCTGAAGCTGGTGTGCAGCTACAGTAGGTATTTGGTAACCTTGGAAAGAAAAGGAACAAAGAAGATGGGACTGTAATTGAGGGAGTCAGAAGGGTCCTTAGCAGCAGGTTTCAGAATAGGTAAAACCATGGCGTCCTTTCAATTGGAAGGAAAGATACTGGATGATTTATTTATTTATTTAACCAGTCTTATATACCACTTTATCCTTCAATCAAAGTGGTTGACAACAAGGGTCTACATTGAACGAGTGGGGTGGGGTGGGGTAACATGACATACATAAAGACTTTGGAAATTACATAAAGACTTTGGACATTTGGATGATAGAAAAGTTGAAACGATAGAAGAGATTGGAGACAGGAAAGAAGCACTAAGTAGTTTAAAAAAGTGTGAGGGATAGGATCAGAGGGAACAGAAGTAAGATGAGAAGAGGTGATAACCCAGGACAGGTCAAACCAGGTGTGAGGGGAAAATGAGAAAAGCTCAGAATGAGAGATGGGGGAGGCAGAGGCAGGAGGTGGGCCAGTGGGAGTCAAGGAAGACTGAAGGAGGACAATTATTTGGCTGGAAGGTATCATCAAAAACCCGAGGGTGTATGGATGAGGCAGAAGAAGGACAAGGGGAGGGTTATTAAGGGAGTGCAATAAACAGAATAAGCAAGAAGAAGTGTCCTGATGAACTAAAGCAGCATAATACGATTTCTTAGCTGCAACAATGGCTGTGTGGTAGTGATGAAAATCAAGTTTAAAGGAGGAAAGTGAAGTAGATGATCGGGATTTATGCCAAACGACACTCAAGGTGACATTTTTGGCAGCAAAGAAAGCAAAGTCCTGGGTGATACCAGGGCTTAAAACAAGTGGAGAGGAGAACCATGCCTAAGGGGAGCAATCAGATCAAACGTGGATGACATGATGGAAGTGAATTGATGGACCTGATCATCAGGAGAACACTGACTGAAGTAAGAAGGGAGGGGAGGGCAGTTAGCGACAAATGAATCAGTGGTAAACTTATGGAGATAGCGGCATTGTAGAAAAACAGGGATAGATGAGAAATTCTTGGCAGAAGGGTTGAAGAGGGAAAACGAGACAAGGCAGTGGTCAGACCAGGGGAGGGGAGTGACAGATGGTAAGGAAGGTCAGAGAGGAGCAGAGCTAATAACCAGGTTGAGGATATCACCAGCTACGTGAGTGGGAGTGGTAACATGCAGTTGAAGGCCAGAGATTGAGAGACAATTTAGAAAATCTTGTGCAAATAAGTCCAAAGGAGGGGAAAAATGCAAGTCTCCCAACAGCAGAACAGGGATGGGGTTGAGTAAATAAAGGGTAGATGAAATCATAGAATAGATGCAGGGAGGCCAAAGAAACAGGTGGGGGTAGTTAAACCAAAAGAATAAGGAAAGAAAAGGAAGAGTGTGCTGTATGTGCCCTGACTACAAGGACTTCAAGATAGGAGGAAATAGAGGAGTCAAGAAGGGACACAGGGTAAAGAGCTGAGGAAAGCAGAGCAAGGCCACTGCCATGGCACTGCTGACGGTGAAGGGATAAAAAGGTATAGCCAGGGGGAGAAGATTGGTGAACGTAGGCTAGCTCGGAGTCTGCCAACCATGTCTCAGCTAGACCGAGGAGATCAAAGTGAGTTGAGTCAAGAAGGTCATGGACCTAGTGACATTTTCATTTCAAAGAACACACATTAAGAAGAAGAGGAAACAGAAGTCCAAAAAAGGGGAAGAGATGAGGGGGAAGGGGAGGGGAAGAGCCAGAAGGGGAAATAGGAAGTAAATGCCTTATTTGCATAGGTGACGGGGCAAGGCAAGCGATGGCCCCAGAACACCTGATTAGATTGGCAAGGCATCTCTGCCCAAGCATATGATGGTAGAGAGGCTGCAAAGAGACTCAGAAGGGCGAGAATGCAAGTTAAGGGCTGGAAGGCAGAGTGAGAAGTGCAAACTAATGATCATACGCCGCTTGTGCCGCAGGAAAAGTCAGAGTGAATTATATAGGCAGTACATTGTGGTTGTTTGGGATAGTGGTTACAGACATGTGTTATAACACCATAGGTTGCAGGTTTGATTCCCACATGGGGTTTACTTTTAATAATTAAAGAGATTTAACTGCTTTTTCTCTGAAAAGACAGCTGGGAAACCGGCTTGTACTTGGTAGATCTCTCTCTTTTGCTTTAACAGATACCTAAGCTCCACGAACAGAACAATGGCTGGGAAAAATCGTATCGCTAAAGCTCTTGCCCCCGTTACAGCTTCTGCCTCGGTCCAGACAGAGGTCCTAATGCCAGTTGAAGGACCAGTTCCATGTGTTTATGTTTATGTTTATTCAGAATTTGATATACCGCTCAGGCCAGAGGCATTAGAGCGGTTTACAATACTACATCATTCAAGGAAATAGGAAAGGAACGCCATTTATATAATAGGACAGAATAGAGAACAGAGACAAGCAGACAGATAGAAGAAGAAGAGGAACATGGAACAGCATGTTACCACAACATAGGGGCACAACAACCAGATCCGTGCCGTCGGTGAAGCCCTCAAAGATAAATCGTCATGGACCAACGCCTAAGGGCCATGCCAAAGGGCCCTCTGGCAAGGCCCTCAGGTGCGGGCCCGCAAGGCGCAGGCGCGCCTTAGAAGCGGCGGTTTTAAAGCCGCTGAAGAGAGCTGTGGAGGGCTTCCAATTGGCAGGAATGGAGGTGAGGAGGAGCTCCCGCTCAACTCCCTCTGTTGATGGCTGCTGCTCCCCGATCTGCCGGCGTGCCTTAGAAGCGGCAGTTTTAAAGCCGCTGAAGAGAGCTGTGGAGGGCTTCCGATTGGCAGGAATGGAGGTGAGGAGGAGCTCCCGCTCAACTCCCTCTGTTGATAGCTGCTGCTCCCCGATCTGCCGGCGCGCCTTAGAAGCGGCAGTTTTAAAGCCGCTGAAGAGAGCTGTGGAGGGCTTCCGATTGGCAGGGTGCCTGCATGCTGAAGCTCTGAAGAAACAAGTGGAGGAACTCAGAGAGGAGGTGGCGAGGCTGAGGAGCATTCAAGACAGTGAGAAGTACATTGATGAGATGCTTCTTGCAGCAACCAAGCTCTCCAGCAGAGGAGAAGATGGGTGCCAACAGAATGTCGATGGTTGGACACAAGTCACCAGGGCCTGCAAAATCACCAATCCAACTTCTCCAGCCCTTGAATTGAAGAACCATTATGCAGCCCTGGAAGTGGAGGATGTGAAAACAACCCTGGAAAGGGAAGAACCAGAGCTCAAGTACCCCAAAGTTGCAGAATCAGTGACCACAAGGAAACGAAGGGTAGTGGTGGTTGGAAACTCTCTTCTGAGGGGTACTGAGGCGTCCATATGCTGACCAGACTTGATGTCCAGAGAGGTATGCTGTCTGCCTGGTGCCAAAATCCAAGATGTTACGGAGAGTTTGCCGAGACTCATCAAGTGCACTGACTATTACCCAATGTTGCTAATCCATGTTGGAAGAAATGATACTGCCAGGTATACCTCGGAACCTATCAAAAGTGACTTCATGGCTCTGGGACAGAGGGTGAAGCAGTTAGGTGCACAGGTGGTGTTCTCTTCAATCCTCCCTGTTGAGGGTAAAGGCCAAGGCAGAGAGGCTCGCATCCTGGAGATGAATGCATGGCTACGTGGATGGTGTCATCGAGACGTTTTGGTTTCCTAGACCATGAGATGCTGTTCCAAGGGTTGCAGAGCAGAGATGGCATCCATCTGTCCAAGAAAGGTCAACGCGTCTTTGGTAGTAGACTGGCTAATCTACTAAAGAGAGCTTTAAACTAGATTCATTGGGTACAGGTGAATAAAGCCCCCAGGTAGGTGATAAATTAAATACCTTTATGGAAATGGGTAACAGGGGTAACATATGGAAAGCAGTGTGTATAAATGCCTGTAGCATGGGAAATAAGATCCCTGATGTTGAAGCTTTGGTGGGAGTGGCTGACTTGGATTTAGTGGCAGTTACAGAAACATGGTTCACAGAAAACCATGATTGGGATGTAACTATACCTGACTATACTTTATTCAGAAAAGACAGGGTAGGAAGAAGGGGAGGAGGAGTGGCACTATATGTAAAAACTACTATTAAAGCTTTGGAATTACAGAGCTTAAAAGGGAGAGAGGAGGCATTGTGGGTTAAACTAGAAACAGGGAAAGAGAAATCTATTTGAATTGGTGTGATATACAGACCTCCCTCACAAGAGGAAGAGGTGGACAGAGAATTAATTGAAGACATACGCAGCATTGCTAGGAAAGGGGAAGTGCTACTGATAGGAGATTTCAATATGCCAGATGTTTATTGGCACATTCCTGCTGCAGTATCATCTAGAAGTAAGGAGATCCTGGATTCTCTACAGGGAGAACTATTCAGGCAATTGGTAACAGACCCCACACCTGAAGGGGCCATATTGGACTTGGTGCTTACCAATGGTGAAAGTGTTTCTGATGTTGTAGTGGGAGATCATTTTGCATCCAGTGATCACCAAATGGTGTGGTTCAATATTAGGACTAGGTCTGTTAGAATCCATTCAAAGGTGATGATCTTAGACTTTAGGAAGACTAACTTTGCCAAGATGGGCCAATACCTCAGGGAGTCGTTAGTGGGATGGGAACAACTGGGGGATGTAGAAAAACAGTGGGCAAAACTGAAAGGGGATATTTTAAGGGCAACCAACCTTTTTGTTAAAATGGTAAATAAAGGTAAAAGGAAAAAGAGATCGCTATGGTTTTTGAAAGAAGTAGCTGAAAAAGTGAAGAAAAAGAGGGAGGCCTTCATGAAATACAAGAGATCACAGAGAGAGGAAGACAGGCATCTGTATTTGGAAAAACTTAGAGAAGCTAGCAAAGTAGTCAGGAAGGCAAAGATTCAAAAGGAGGAGGAAATAGCCAATGCAATAAAATGGGGGGATAAGACATTTTTCAGATATATTAGTGAGGAGAGGAAGGGCAAAAGTGGCATTGTCAGACTCAAGGGTGCAGGGGAGGAATATGTAGAAGCTGATAAGGATAAAGTGGAATTGCTTAAAAACATATTTCTGTTCTGTGTTCACAGATGAAGAACCAGGAGCAGGACCTCAGAAAACACCCACAAGCAGGAACAGAAGCGAGGGACATCTTGAACAATTTTTAGAAGACTGTGTTCATGATGTTCATGAGAAACTAGCTCAACTTAAAGTAGACAAAGCGATGGGACTGGATGGGATACACCCTAGAATACTGAGGGAACTTGGGGACGTTCTAGCAGCTCCACTGACCGACCTTTTCGATGCCTCATTGGAGTCGGGAGTGGTGCCAAAGGACTGGAGAGAGGCTCATGTGGTGCCTTTACACAAAAGCGGAAGTAAGGATGTGGTTGAAAACTACAGGCCGGTTAGTTTAACTTCGGTGGTGAGTAAATTATTGGAAATGCTGCTGAAAGAGAAAATAGTGAGGTTTCTGGAGTCCAGCAGATTATAGGATCCGAGGCAGCATGGATTCACCAGAGGCAGGACTTGTCAGACAAATCTGATTGATTTCTTTGACTGGGTGACCAGGGAGTTGGACCAAGGGAGAGTCCTAGATGTGGTGTATTTAGATTTCAGTAAAGCCTTTGACACTGTTCCTCACAGGCGACTTATAAACAAACTGAGCACCCTAGGGAAGGACCCTAAAGTTACTGCTTGGGTTAGAAATTGATTGGGTGGGAGGCGACAAAGAGTACAAGTAAATGGAGTTCACTCTGAGGAGAAGGATGTTACCAGTGGTGTGCCCCAGGGATCTGTCCTTGGTCCGATTCTTTTTAACATCTTTGTTAGTGATATAGTGGAAGGGATGTCGGGTAAGGTTTGACTCTTTGCAGATGATACCAAAATCTGCAATAGAGTAGACACCCAGGAATGTGTAGATAACATGAGGAGGGATCTAGCTAAGCTTGAGGAATGGTCTAGAATTTGGCAGCTGAGATTTAATGTTAAAAAATGTAAGGTCATGCATTTGGGCTGCAGCAATCCAAGGGAGGAATATAGTATAGGGGGTAAGAACATAAGAACATAAGATATGCCATACTGGGTCAGACCAAGGTCCATCAAGCCCAGTATTCTGTTTCCAACAGTGGCCAATCTAGGTCATATGTACCTAGCAGTTTCCCCAAGGGACACAGGTTCCACAATGCTTGTATTGGTTCAAGCATTGATATCCTGGGTCCCTTCTTAATAATGGCTTATGGACCTTTCCTCCAGGAACTTGTCCAAACCTTTTTTAAACCCAGCTACACTAACAGCCTTTACTACATCCTCCAGTAACAAATTCCAGAGTTTGATTACACGTTGAGTGAAAAAATATTTTCTTTTATTAGTCTTAAATAGTTTACCCTGTAGCTTCATTGCATGTCCCCTAGTTTTTCTATATTCTGATAAGGTAAACAATCGATCTACGTTTACCCGTTCCACTCCGCTCATTAATTTATAGACTTCTATCATATCTCCCCTCAGCCGTCTCTTTTCCAGGTTAAAGAGCCCTAACCTTTTTAGCCTTTCTTCATAGGAGTATCCTTCCATCCCCTTTACCATTTTGGTGGCTCTTCTCTGAACCTTTTCTAATAACTCTATATCCTTTTTAAGATACGGCGACCAGAATTGCACACAATATTCAAGGTGCGGTCTCACCATGGAACGATATAGAGGCATTATAATATCCTTTGTTTTATTTTCCATTCCTTTCCTTATCATACCTAGCATTCTATTTGCTCTCTTGGCCGCCGCTGCACACTGGGCCGAGGGTTTTAACATGGTATCCACAATGACGCCTAAATCTTTTTCCTGGGTGGTGGTTCCTAATGTGGAACCTTGCATCGTGTAACCATAGTTTGGGTTGTTCTTCCCTAGGTGCATAACCTTGCACTTGTCCACATTAAATTTCATCTGCCATTTTGATGCCCAGTCTTCCAATTTATCAAGATCCTCTTGCAATTTTCCACAATCCTCTTGGGTTTTAACAACTTTAAATAGTTTTGTGTCATCTGCAAATTTGATAACCTCACTCGTTATTCCACTTTCCAGGTCATTTATGAATATGTCAAAAAGCAGCGGACCCAGCACAGATCCATGGGGTACACCACTATTCACCTTTCTCCATTGGGAAAATTGGCCATTTAGCCCTACCCTCTGCTTTCTATCTTTTAACCAGTTCTTGATCCACAATAGTACACTGCCTCCTATCCCATGACTCTTTAGTTTTGCCAAAAGTCTCTCATGAGGGACCTTGTCAAAGGCTTTCTGAAAGTCCAGATACACAATATCAACCGACTCACCTTTGTCCACCTGATTATTCACTCCTTGAAGTACTTCTGTCCACTAAAGAAGAGCGGGACCTAGGCATGGTTGTGTCTGATGATCTTAAAGTAGCTAAACAGGTAGAAAAGGTGACGGCAAAGGCTGGAAGGATGCTTGGGTGCATACGGAGAGGAATGGCTTGCAGAAAAAAGGAGGTGATAATGTCTCTGTATAAATCTTTGGTACGACCTCATTTGGAGTATAGTGTGCAATTCTGGAGACCGCACCTTCAAAAGGATGTGAACAGGATGGAGTCGGTGCAGAGGGTGGCTACTAAAATGATTAGTGGTCTTCATTGTAAAGCATATGAGGACAGACTGAGGATCTGAATATGTACACCTTAGAGGAAAGGCAGGATAGAGGTGATATGATTGAGATGTTTAAATACCTCCATGGCATAAATGTTCAGGGAGAGAGCCTCTTTCAATTAAAAGCAAGTTCTTCTATGAGGGGACATGGGATGAGGGTGAAGGTACTCAGGAGTGACATGCGGAAATATTTCTTTACGGAAAGAGTAGTGGATCCATGGAATAGTCTCCCAGTGGAGATGGTAGAGATGAGGACAGTAACTGAATTCAAAAAGCATGGGACAAACACAGAGGATCTCTAAAGGTAAAAAGGGGACTGTTGTAGTTGTTGATATGGAAGGACAGACTAGATAGGCCATGTGGTCTTTTTCTGTCATCATATTTCTATGTTTTTATTGTGGCGCTCGAGCCCCTACCAGGCGGCCGCCTAGTAGGGACGGGTAGCCACCTCTTATCTTTTCCTAAGCTTGTAGTTGTGTGAGGAATAATGAGCCAAGTGGTTTATCAAAGCGCACAAGAATTTATTCAGCTTCCTTGCTGGTAAGTGGATACAAATTCTTCAAGCACATTTATTCTCCAGACAAAAGAAAAATAACGGATAACTTCTCCAGTAAACAAATGTCCAAAACAGAGTAACAGCGAATTCAACCATACAAGCTTCTGCCCCAGTCTTTCACTGTTTAACGTTTCTGCACATGAAGGAATATGCCCTTCTTTTTAAAACTCTTCAAACAGGCTGTCAGCTTATTCAAGGCCGTTGCAAACACCAGCAGTTTCAGCTGTTCAACCCCAACTGAGTTACTGCCGATAAGCTTCGAAGGAAAGACTCTTAGGCCCTTTTTAATTATATGACTCCTTCTCTCCTTTCTTTCAGCTTCAGAACTATCTTCACACCTATAGTAGCCTTCTTAAGGTTCAGCTGTTTCTGGCTTACACTAATTCACCTTAGTGCATGCATCACATTCCATCTCTGAAACACTGGAAGTTACATCACCCTCTTTGGCTTCAACCTCCATGCTATCAGCTGAGCTGTAGCAGGGTTCTGCTTGGAAACGCTCAGGAACTTTCTGTTTTAAAGTTTTCAACAGGTCTAACAACCTCTCCCACTTTCTTGCCCTCCCTTCTCTGGGCAGGTCTCCTATGGGGTGTTCTTGTTTAACCTTCCTGGTGAAACATTTCTTTCTACGCTGTGTTATCTGGTGTACAACAGTTTCATCAGAGTCAGAACAGAAAACCCACTTTGAAGGCCTTACTGCCTCCCCTCTCCTACCTTGGGGTCTTGGTGCAGTATTCTCTTGGTTGGAACTTCGGCCAGTCAGGACTCCCTCTGCCTCAGAGTAGGGCAGAGACGTTTGGTAAATCTTTCCCGCTCTCTTGCCAGGGTAGGTGGTTCTTTCCCAAGAACCTTCCCTATGTCCTCTATGGCTACTGTGCTGACTATTGTGGCTTCCTTTGTACCTTCTTTGGCTGTCTTTATAGCTGTTCCTTTCCCTGATGCTCCCTTTGGCTGCAAAGCTCCTTTGTCCTTTGGCTACAGGGTTGTTCTCTCTGGACCTTCTGGAACTTGGACTGGAACCTGAGCTTCAACTCCCACTTGGACCTGGACTGCAACTCCGACAGCAACTGCCACTGCAACTACAACTGTGTCTCCAACTGTGTTTCGCCCTGTGTCTCCAACCGTGTCTCCCCCTGTATCTCCAACCGTGTCTCCCCCTGTATCTCCAACCGTGTCTATCTCTGGTGTTTGTGTGCTCCAATTTAAACATTGAGCAGGGCAACTCCCTTCCTGGCCCTGCCCATCTGTACCTCCCACTCCTATCTATGGTTGACCTGGAGTGTGGGCGTGGCTTACAACTAGGTCTGCCCTCTAGGTTTCTCTCCGGGCTTCTGCTGTGGACTATGTGATCCTGTGTACCCATCCCCCGCAAAGAGGAAAAATTCTTCTTCTCTTCACTTTTTCCTGGCTGGGCTGCACTCTCCTTACCACATATTCCCCCCCTTAGACTATTACGGGCTGGCACCATAACCCGCGAACAGCACGTAATACGAGATAAGGCCTGAGAACTATCACCTGCTTTTTGGGCTAGCTGGCCATCCCCTACATGCTCGTGCCATTGCCGCAATAGATTAACATGGTATACTTGCCGTTTCCCTCGTCCAGTATCCACAGCATAAGATACCGGTCCGAGCTGCTTTGCTACTCTGTAGGGACCTTTCCATGAATTCTCGAACTTGGAATTCGCTGCGGCTATCAGTACCATGACCTTATCTCCGACCTTTAAAAGACGAGGCCTTGCCCTCCGGTCATGATAGGTTTTCTGTTTATACTGACTCCTTTTCAAGTTTTCCTCTGCTACCGTGGCTATACGCTGTAAGCGATTCTTTAAGTCCATTAAGAACCTGGGAATTTCTTGTACATCGTCGACCGGTGCTACCCATTGTTCCCTTAATATATCTAACACCCCGCGCGGAGTCCTCCCATACATAAGTTCGTATGGCGATGTGCCTGTGGAGGTTTGTCTCCTCTCTCTGCAAGCATACAGCACAAAAGGCAACATCGTATCCCTTTCGCTAAATCTACCCTCCAAACCTCTCCTCAACAAGTTCTTTAAGGTTTGATTAAACCTTTCCACTAACCCATTGGTTTGGGGATGGTAAGCCGCTGTGCGGATATGTCTAATACCAAATGCGTCCCATACCTGGGCCAGATGCTGGGACATGAAATTTGTTCCCCGGTCTGTTAAGACCTCACGAGGGAACCCTACTTCGCAGAACAAGCGTAGTAGTTCCATAGCTATCACTCGGGCCGAGGTGCTCCTTAATGGGATAGCCCAGGGGAAACGAGTGGCATGGTCCATTATGACCAGAATATATTGGTGACCTCTGGGTGTTTTAAGCAAGGACCCCACTATATCCACCCCAACCTATGCACTGGCTTATTTATGACTGGTAGGGGAACCAAAGGTACTTCCGGCGGATGGTTACTAGAGACTCTTTGACACGCCAGGCAGGAGGCACAGAACCTCGCTGTCTCTGCATATACGCCTGGCCAATAGAACCTGGCAAGGATTTGATCCTGGGTACTCTGTACACCTTTATGTCCCCCCACCGGGTGATCGTGGGCTAATCTTAAAATGATATTCTTAAAGGAGGAGGGTATCACCAGTTGCCTCCTTAGATCACGCGTCCGTGGGTCTATGCTCTCCCTGTACAGTAAGTTACTATCCCACAGAAACATTGGTAGCGTCTCAGACCCTTCCCGGGCGAACCCACACGCCCGCCTCAAAACAGGATCTGCCTTCTGCTCCTCCGGAAATGAGGGAAACTTTTCTACTACCTCCTCAGGAACCCAGGACAGCTCCTGGCCCGATAGCAATTGACCCCTATTCCTAGCCCTGATGCTCCTCTCTCGCTGCCTTTCGGCCTTTCCCTTCCTGGGGACATCCTTGACTGGGGTTATTAAGTCATCATGGAAGGAGGTCCCTGGGATTGGCTCTTCCTGGGAATCTTCCCCCGCCTCTGAGGGCCTAGAACCTGAACGTGTGGCAACCAAGCCTGTTCTCGCTTTCAGCTCTTTCTCCACCCCTTTCCTAAACTGGGACCAATCCCGGCCCAGTATTATATCATGAGGGAGTCTAGGTATTACTGCTACGGCTACCGCCCCTCCACTACCTAAACCCTTTATCTTAACCTTTTGGAGTTGGTAGGTGGAGGTAGCCCCATGAACACATCTAATTTTAACGTGCCCCCTTGGGGACTCTTGGGAGTACTGCCTCTGGGCTTCTATCTCTTTCCATAATTTGTTAGAAATCATGGACTGACTAGCCCCTGAATCCAGAAGTGCCTCTGTTGGTATCCCTTCCACCTCTACCGATAGGAGGAATCCCTCACCTATCTCTTTGGGATTTGTTGTTACAAAAGCCTTCTTTGTTTTGCAGTTTTTCTTGAGATGACCTGGCTCACCACAGGAAAAACATTTTCTCTGCAGGTTAAATCTTTCCTCTAGGGGTTTATCTTTTCTATCCGCCTGGTGTCTAATAAAGGCTGAATTATTTTCCTGTATTCCTGTCCTCCGAAAAACGCCCTCTTTCTTTAGGCTCAATTTCTGGGCCTCCAGAAAGCACTCTGCCAACGCAATGGCTTCTTGGGTGTTTCTACAGTTTTGCATTATTAGAAAACGTTGCATCTCTGTAGGGACAGCTTCAGTAAACTGTTCCAGTATTATCATATCAATAACGGAATCTACATTACTCTTTTCAGGTACCAGCCACTTACAGACCAAGCTCCTTATCCTATGATACAAAGCCTGGGGTGTTTCACCCTCTTTCAGTATACATGCTCTTAGAGACCTTCTATAGACCGAGGGACTTAACCCCACCCGATCCTTTATGGCCTTCTTCACATGCTCATACTCATTAATCAATGCTACTGGCATTTCCCTATAGGCTGCTAACGCCTCACCGCTAAGGGTAGTAGCAAATCTCATAGCTAATTGCTCTTTTGGCCACTGAGCCAACACAGCTATCCTCTCAAAGGCCTCTATGTGGTCATCAAGGTTGTCCTCCTTAGTTAGGCGTCCACATGAGAAAGGTGCAAAATCCAGTCCTTCCCAACCTGTACCAACAGGCTGTGTCTTTGGAACAGTCTGTGCTGCCTTGGTTGCCTCCTCCTGGGTCCGGATCCACCTTGCCATCATCTCCAGCAGGGGTTGCTGCTGAGCCCGAAGCATGGCAGCTGCTTGTTCCTGGCTCACTGCTGCCATCTCCCTCTGCTTGGCGAACTGGTCTGCCACCCACGACAACACATCTGCTGTCTCCATCTCGGACTGCAGTCTCTTCAACACAAACACAGAAAAACACACACAAAGTGCAGCACTTTTTTCTTTTTCTTTTTTTTTTTTTTCGCTCCCACTTCTAGGAGTACCTGGTGGCCCCCCTTACACCAGACTCCAGGCCTACCCCTTCTAGCCTACGGGTTACCTGATTCTGATGCAGGTCTCGGCTTTACCACCAGTCACAGTTCTCCCGATCCGATTCCAGTCCGGATTTTCCTCCGTCGTCCTTGGTCGGTCAGCGTCCTTCCTGGATCTTGCCTGTCCAGAGGTATGGCTTGGAGTTGCACCGCTTGACCGCTGGAATGCTGTATCCTGCCAACTACGCCACCTGTGGCGCTCGAGCCCCTACCAGGCGGCCGCCTAGTAGGGACGGGTAGCCACCTCTTATCTTTTCCTAAGCTTGTAGTTGTGTGAGGAATAATGAGCCAAGTGGTTTATCAAAGCGCACAGGAATTTATTCAGCTTCCTTGCTGGTAAGTGGATACAAATTCTTCAAACACATTTATTCTCCAGACAAAAGAAAAATAACGGATAACTTCTCCAGTAAACAAATGTCCAAAACAGAGTAACAGCGAATTCAACCATACAAGCTTCTGCCCCAGTCTTTCACTGTTTAACGTTTCTGCACATGAAGAAATATGCCCTTCTTTTTAAAACTCTTCAAACAGGCTGTCAGCTTATTCAAGGCCGTTGCAAACACCAGCAGTTTCAGCTGTTCAACCCCAACTGAGTTACTGCCGATAAGCTTCGAAGGAAAGACTCTTAGGCCCTTTTTAATTATATGACTCCTTCTCTCCTTTCTTTCAACTTCAGAACTACCTTCACACCTATAGTAGCGTTCTTAAGGTTCAGCTGTTTCTGGCTTACACTAATTCACCTTAGTGCATGCATCACATTCCATCTCTGAAACACTGGAAGTTACATCACCCTCTTTGGCTTCAACCTCCATGCTATCAGCTGAGCTGTAGCAGGGTTCTGCTTGGAAACACTCAGGAACTTTCTGTTTTAAAGTTTTCAACAGGTCAAACAACCTCTCCCACTTTCTTGCCCTCCCTTCTCTGGGCAGGTCTCCTATGGGGTGTTCTTGTTTAACCTTCCTGGTGAAACATTTCTTTCTACGCTGTGTTATCTGGGGTACAACAGTTTCATCAGAGTCAGAACAAGAAACCCACTTTGAAGGCCTTACTGCTTCCCCTCTCCTACCTTGGGGTCTTGGTGCAGTATTCTCTTGGTTGAAACTTCGGCCAGTCAGGACTCCCTCTGCCTCAGAGTAGGGCAGAGACGTTTGGTAAATCTTTTCCGCTTTCTTGCCAGGGTAGGTGGTTCTCTCCCAAGAACCTTCCCTATGTCCTCTGTGGCTACTGTGCTGACGATTGTGGCTTCCTTTGTACCTTCTTTGGCTGTCTTTATAGCTGTTCCTTTCTCTGCTGCTCCCTTTGGCTGCAAAGCTCCTTTGTCCTTTGGCTACAGGGTTGTTCTCTCTGGATCTTCTGGAACTTGGACTGGAACCTGAGCTGCAACTCCCACTTGGACCTGGACTGCAACTCCGACAGCAACTGCCACTTCAACTGCAACTGTGTCTCCAACCGTGTTTCGCCCTGTGTCTCCAACCGTGTCTCCCCCTGTATCTCCAACCATGTCTATCTCTGGTGTTTGTTTGCTCCAATTTAAACATTGAGCAGGGCAACTCCCTTCCTGGCCCTGCCCATCTGTACCTCCCACTCCTATCTATGGTTGACCTGGAGTGTGGGCGTGGCTTACAACTAGGTCTGCCCTCTAGGTTTCTCTCCGGGCTTCTGCTGTGGACTATGTGATCCTGTGTACCCATCCCCCGCAAAGAGGAAAAATTTTTCTTCTCTTCACTTTTTCCTGGCTGGGCTGCACTCTCCTTACCACACTATGTTTCTGTTACAGCAAAGTAGAAACCATCCTATGTCAACATGCAGTTGGACCAATCAGAAGGCAGAAGGAAGCTGAAGGCAGCAGGAACAGCCAACAGGGAACAACCTTTCCGGGAGCTTCTTTATTCAACAAAATTAAAAGCACTTTAAGAGTTCTTCCAACAGTTAAATTGCCTGCAGGCTTTCTCTTTCCCCCATTTCTAACATCTTTCCAGTTTCAAGGGACAATATGTTTATCTTTTTTGCTGGCTCTTATTGGATCCAGGAGTTTGTTTTTTTCTATATTTGAGGTTAGTCTAGTCCTGTCTGTTTGCTTGAAGGCAGCCTAGATAATTGATTGCAGGTGATTGAAGAGTTCCCAGGGTTTCATCAAAGATTTTTTTTCAGATTTCCATAATTGTATTATGGGTCTCTCCATTTCAAAGCAAGGTACCAAAGCACCACCAACTGAACAATGGCTGGGAAAAATTGTATTGCCAAAGCTGTTGCCCCTGTTAACAGCTTCTGCCTCTGTCCAGACAGAGATCCCAATGCCAGTTGAAGTACAGGTTTCATGTGCAGGATGCCTACATGCTGAAGCTCTCAAGAAACAGGTGGAGGAGCTCAGAGAAGAGGTGGCAAAGTTGGGCAGCATTCAAGGCAGTGAGAAGTGCATTGATGAGATGCTTCTTGAAATATCCAAGCTGTCCAGCAGAGGTGAAGATTGGAGCTTACAGAAGGATGAAGGTTGGACATGAGTCACTAGAGCCTGCAGAATCACCAATCCAACTCCTCAAGCCCTTGAATTGAAGAACTATTATGCGGCCCTGGAAGTGGAGGAGGTAGAGGCATCCCAGGAAAGGGAAGAACCAGAGCTTGAGCACCCCAAAGTTGCAGAATAAGTGACCACTAGGAAGCGAATGGTAGTGGTGGTTGCTGACTCTCTTCTGAGGGGTACTGTGGCATCCATCTGCCAACCAGACTTGATGTCTAGAGAGGATGCCTGCCACGTGCCAAAATCAAAGATGTTACAAAGAATTTGCAGAGACCCATCACAAATGATACTGCCAGGTATCTCTCTGAGTGTATCAAGGGTGACTTCATGGCTCTGTGACAGAGTGTTAAGCAGATAGGGGCACAGGTGGTGTTTTCAATTCTCCCCGTTGAGGGTAAAAGCCAAGGCAGAGAAGATTGAATCCTGGAGATAAATGCATGGCTGCATGGAAGGTGTAGGGTGTTTTGGTTTCCTGGACCATGGGATGATGTTCCAAAGGCTGCAGAGCAGAAATGGCATCTATCTGTCTAAGAAGGGTTGACATGTCTTCAGTAGCAGACTGGCTAACCTATTGCAGAGGGCTTTAAACTAAATTCATTGGGGATGGGTGAAGAAAGCCCCCAGGTAAGTTAAATATTAAATATCTTTATAGAAATAGGTAAAAGGGGCACCATCTGGAAAGCAGTGTCTATAAATGCCTGTAGCATGGGAAATAAGATCCCAGATGTTGAGGCTTTAATGGGAGAGGCTGACTTGGATTTAGTTACAGAGACATGGTTCATGGACAGCCATGAATGGGATATAACTATATCAGGCTATATGTTATTCAGAAAGGACAGGGTAGGAAGAAGGGGAGGAGGAGTGGCACTAAATGTAAAATTAATATTAAAGCTATGGAAACACGGGGCTTAAAAAGGAGAGAGGAGGCAAGTGTGGTTAAACTAGAAAGAAGGAAAGAGAAATCCATTTGTATTGGTGTGATATACAGACCTCCATCACAGGAAGAAGACTTAGATGGAGATTTAATAGAAGACATATACAGCATTGCCAGGAAAGGGGAAGTTCTACTGATAGGGGATTTCAATATGCCGGATGTTGATCAGCGCATCCCTGCTGCAATATCACCCAAAGCAAGTTCCTGGATTCTTTACAGGAAGATGTATTCAGGCAACTGGTAACAGAATCCACACATGAAGGGGCCATATTGGACTTGCTGCTTACCAATGATGTTATAATGGGAGATTTTATTTATTTTTATTCTCTTATATACCACGCTTTTCTGCATCAGTGCGGTTTACATTGAACAAACTGAAATTACATTGAACAGGGCATTATAACTTGGAGATAACTATTTTACAGGGAACATGGGCTATGGAGGGTTAAGTGGCTTGCCCAAGACCACAAGGAGCACCTGTGGGACTAGAAACCCCAGTCCTTCCGGCCCAAGGTTGCTGTCCTCTAGTGGGATTTGAACCCCTGACCTTCTGGCCTGAAGTACCTTGCCCCAACCACTAGGCCACTCCTCCACTCCACTCTTGCAACCAGTGATTACCAGATGGTGTGGTTCACTATTAGGATTAGGGCTGATAAAATCCATTCAAAAGCAAGGGTCTTTGATTTTAGGACAACTAACTTTGCCAAGATGGGCCAATACCTCAAGGAGTCATTAGCAGGATGGGAAAAGCTGGGGAATGTAGAAAAATAGTGGGCAAAACTGAAACGGGATATTTTAAGAGCAACCATCCTTTTTCTTAGAATGGTAAATAAAGGTAAAAGGAAAAGAAGACGTCTATGGTTCTCAAAAGAGATAGCTGAAAAGGTGAAGAAAAAGAGGGAGGCCTTCATGAAATACAAGAGATCACAGAGAGAGGAAGATAGCATCTATATTTGGAAAAACTTAGAGAGGCTGGCAAAGTAGTCAAGAAAGAAAAGATACCAAAAGAAGAAATAGCCGGTGCAATAAGATGGGGGGATAAGACATTTTTCAGATATGTTAGTGAGAAGAGGAAGGTGGTATTGTCAGACTCAAGGGTGAAGGGGAGGAATATATAGAAGCTGATGAGGATAAAGTGGAATTGCTTAACAAATATTTCTATACTGTGTTCACAGATGAAGGGCTGGGGGCAGGACCTCAGACAACACCTATAAACAGGAACAAAAGCAAGGGGCTTCTCAAATGATTTTCAGAGGACTGTGTTTATGAGGAACTAGTTAAACTAAAAGTGGGCAAAGCGATGGGACCAGATGGGATACATCTGAGAATACTTAGGAAACTTGGGGACGTTCTAGCAGCTCCACTGACTGACTTTTTCAATGCCTCTGTGGAGCCTGGGGTGGTGCCAGAGGACTGGAGACAGGCACATGTGGTCCCTTTACACAAAAGCAGGAGTAAGGATGTGGTTGAAAACTATAGGTCGGTCAGTTTAACTTCGGTGGTGAATAAATTATTAGAAATGCTGCTGAAATAAAAAATAGTGAGGTTTCTGGAGTCCAACAGATTATCGGATCCGAGGCAACATGGATTCACCAGGGGCAAGTCTTGTAAGACAAATATGATTGATTTCTTTGACTGGGTGACCAAGGAGTTGGACCGAGGGAGAGTCCTAGATGTGGTATATTTAGATGTCAGTAAAACATTTGACACTGTTCCATATAGACAACATAAACAATCTGAGCATTCTAGGGATGGACCCTAAAGTTACTGCTTGGGTTAGAAATTGGTTGAGTGGGAGGCGATAAAGGGTACAGGTAAATGGAGTTCACTCTGAGGAGAAGGAAGTTACCAGTGGTGTGACGCAGGGATCTGTCCTTGGTCTGATTCTTTTTAACATCTTTGTTAGTGATATTGCGGAAGGGCTGTCGGGTAAAGTATGCCTCTTTGTGGAGGATACTAAAATCTGCAACAGAGTAGACACCCAGGAAGTTGTAGATAACATGAGGAGGGATCTAGCTAAGCTTGAGGAATGGTCTAGAATTTGGCAGCTGAGATTTAATGCTAGAAATTTAGGATCATGCATTTGAGCTGCAACAATCCAAGAAGAATGGGACCTAGGCATGATTGTGTCTGATGATCTCAAAGTATCTAAACAGGTAGAAAAGGTGACGGCGAAAGCTAGAAGGATGCTCTGGTGCATAGGGAGAGGATTTGCCAGCAGAAGAAAGGCAGTGATAGTGCCTCTCTATTAAGTCTTTGGTGTGACCTCATTTGGAGTATTGTGTGCAATTCTGAAGACATACCTTCAAAAGGATATAAACAGGTTGGAGTCAGTCTAGAGGGTGGCTACTAAAATGGTTAATGATCTTTATTATAAAGCATATGAAGACATACTTAAGGACCTTAATAAGCATACTTTAGAGGAAAGGCGGAACAGAGGTGATATGATTGAGACTTTTAAATGCCTCTATGGCATAAATGTACAGGAGGAGAGCCTCTTTCAAATGATAGCAAGCTCTTCTATGAGGGGACATAGGATGAACGCGAAAGGGGATAGGCTCAGGAGCAATATGCGGAAATATTTCTTTACAGAAAAAGTGGTAGATGCGTGGAATAGTCTCCTTGTGGCGGTGGTAGAGATGAAGACAGTATCTAGATTCAAAAAAGCATGGGACAAATACAGAGGCTCTCTAAAGGACAAAATGGGACTCTTGTACTGGGTGATATAGAAGGACAGACTAGATAGGCTATGCGGTCTTTTTCTACGGTCATGTTTCTATGTATTTGTTTGAAGGTTCATGCAGGGGAGCTCAGCTACTGCTATGCCCTTGAGCAAAGAATGCTTATTTCTTCTCTCTGGAAGGATGAACATGGAGTTCTAAGAAAGGTAGAGGTCACCCGCCTAATCAGGCTGTGGAATCAATCCTAGCTATCATAGGATTACAGATTGTCCTTACATCTACCATCCTCTATCACTGTACTTATCAATTAACAGTTTTCTGCCACAAGTCTCAGCCTTTCAGTATAAGAGTTTCTTTCTGTCTTGCTGCTGCATTGGTCTTCAGCAGCTCTTCTGGGCTGTCACCACCAGTGCTGTAGCCCCACTCCTACTGCTTTCAAGACCTTCACCATGGTGCATTCTCTCATTCTTATCTACCTCCCACAGCATATCATCTAAGCATTTCATGAATGCTTATTCCAACCCAGAGGGAGTGTCCTCTGTACTTACTGTAAGGTTTCTATGCTGGCACCAATGTCCTCAGCACCAGGACTCTAACTTGTAGACACAGCTTAATTGATCTCACCCTATTCCTATGGCCTGGGCTCATTCAAACTTTTCTGCTTTTGTGTTGGCTGTCTTCTGGTGTTTTAGGGCCTTGTAGCTAATCTGGGTATTGTGCTGGTCCTCATTGCATATTTAAAGCATTGCGGCCAATCTGGGTGCAGGGCTGGTCCTCCTGGCATAATTATGAAACCTGAAGTCTATTTGGTTGCTGTGCTAATCCTGTTGGCATGTTAGGGTGTTACAATGTATCTGAATGCTGTGCTTGTCCTCCTAGCATAATTTAGGGTCTTACAACCAATCTGGGTGCTGTGCTGTTCTGGTTCTCCTGACACAATTTAAAGACTCCCAGCTAATCTGGGTGCTATGCTGGTCTCCTTGCCATTTTACTTGGGGCACTTTCTCCAAATGGGTTAATTTTGCGGATACCATGATAGTCATGAACCTGACTTCTGTCAGGGTATGTCAAGAATGATCTTAGTCTCTCAAGTTTACTACTAATGCTCAGCTTATTATTTGCATCATGCCAAAAAGAGCTTCTTTCTGGAGTTCGTAAGATGTTAACAGGTATGGCTAGTTTGTCAAGATGTGCTTGGAAATTCTTCTTTATCAAGCCTGTCTCTCCCAATACAATGGGAAAGATTTCTGTATCTTTCTGCCACATTTTCTTTGTCTCTAACTGCATTTTTTGGTACTTCAGGATCTTCTGCGTCTCCACATGATTCACAGAATAATCACTTGGTACTGATACTATAATTATCAATGTCATTCTGATGTTCTTCTCCTTTACCATTATGTTAGTTTTCCTCCCATCCAGTTTCTTATCCATCAGAATGGGAATGACTCAGGTGATCTAACCTCTTCATTCTCTTTTATTCTCTTAGGGTCATCATCCCAGGGTTTTTTCTCCTCTGAAAATGCCTTGGTGTGCTTCCACCAATTGTGGTGCTTGGTCTTATTCCACTATCTTGAAGTGTTCATTGCACTCTTTGTATCCCTTTGCCCTTTTGATGGTGGTTGCCAGGACTCATCAGGTCACTGTACATACTCTTTGCCTCTCTTCTGGTACCCTTTGGGGGTTTGTGACACTCTCTATGGCTTGTCATGCTGTGTGTTGCAGATGCCTGCCGTCAAGTTTCAAGAGGTTTGATTGAAAATAGATGGTAAGCGTGACAGTTTCATTGTAAAATAGCTTCCTCCATAGACTTTCATAGACAAATGTTTGAATGATTCAGCTCCTGAAGACTAATCAAACAGATATTGTATATTCTGATGAACCAAAATGGGCCCAACATAACAGTAATAAACTTCATTCCTAAGCAAGGTATATGCAAAATGATCTCAATCTCCAAAATTTATTTTTAATATTCCCCCAACCCCCCCCCCCCACCCACCCAGAACTTGTATCATGCCAAAGAGAGCTTCCTTCTGGAGGTCATAGGATATAATATGTCTAGGTGGTTTATCAAGGTGTGCTTGGAAATTGTTTTTAATCAAACCTGTGAATAATCACTTGGCCTGAGATGTCTATTATCAATGTTATTCTCATGTTTTTCTCCTTTCCACTATGCCCAGTTTTCTTGCATCAAGATTTTCATCAGTTGGAATGGGGATGTCTCAGATAATCACAACCTCTCATTCTCCCTTCAAAGAAGCATGGGACAAACACAGAGGATCTCTAAAGGAAAAAAGGCGACTGTTGTAGTGGTTGATATGGAAGGACAGACTAGATAGGCCATGTGGTCTTTTTCTGTCGTCGTGTTTCTATGTTTCCCTAAATTAGTGTTTTCTGGTATGATAATGTTGTAATGTTTAGGAAGTTTTCAAAGAATAAAAGATGCCACATTATTACATCTTTCTTCATTTAAAAAGATGTTTTCCTCTTATTTTGCAAAATCTGTTGGTTCTTTCCCTACCTGTATTGGTGGATTTTTCTTCATTCCTTCTTTTCATCTAAATGGAAGTCACTATCTTTCTGCTCCCCTGGTTCCCATTCGTCATCCTCTCTAGTTGAATCTTCAACATGAACACTGAAATCTTGTAACACCTTCATTTATTCAGATGCTCCTCAGCATAGCCACCTCTTCCTGCAGCTGCACTACCTGTACCCTGAGGACATCTCTCACAGTGAACATTCTGCATAGGCTGGCACTCATTGACCAGAAAGTGTGTGCTACAGTCCCATCACATTGAGATCAGAATCTGTATGGAAGCATTTTGCTTAGGATGATCAGCCTCAGCACTTTTCTAAACCTTTACATTGCACGCCATTCTTAACGGCCCCTAATCTCTGCTTCCTGATGTTCTGGGTAGCTGTTTCCATATCATTTTACTGCTCTGTCACACAAAGACATTGAAAGCTTCATAGACCAACCCTCCCCTCACTAGAGTCTATTGTTTACCCTCCTAGAGCTGTGAAATGCTGCCCACAAAACATTATCAAGAAAAAAGCCCCAAACACTCATAAATATCTTTAAACTCCAAGAGAGAAAATATAATATATAGAAAAAATACTCATTAGCAATTTAGTTTTTTAGAAATGCAGTGGAAGGAATCTGCAGTACCCCCTTAAACACCTTTTCTTTGTAGTCCTGTGAGCTTTTGTCTTGCATTCTTCATCAAGAATTTAATTAACCACAATCGGGTTTCTTCTAGTTAAATTAGGATAGATGAATATGGACAAATCCCCAGACATAATATTAGAAAAGTTAATGCATTTTTCATTTTAGTAAGAACTAAATCTTCAAACAGCACAGTTTGTTTTTGCATAATAAAGAGAATGTATTAATATAAGCTGAGCCATAAGGGAGCACAGCTTAGGGGCCACCATTTCCCCATAACTCCTGAGGTTTTCATACTGGAGCAGTCTGTCATAAAAGTAGATTTAGCAAATTGACTTTATTCTGAATAAGTTAGACAAATTCAAGCAGCAGTGTTAAATATAAACCAGTATTTTTTTTTAAATCACCTTTATTGTAGGTTCAAACTTTAGAAAGTATTTGTTAATACTCCCTGCTTCATAAACTTAGCTACACGTAACGAAGACGTTTTAGAGCAAGATAGACTTTGATATAGTACATGTCGATCTTTGCAGGTGTTTTCTATGAATTATACCACCATTCCAGCCTGCGGTGGGAAAATAATGCCTTTTTCAAACCAAATTGCACAAATATCAGCAAACTCATTTCACAAATACATTTGAAGAAAATTGTGTCATTTGGAGAAAAGTAACACTTTTTCCTCCTATTGGAGACAGTTCTGTACCAACCCGAAGAATCCCTGTTGAGTAGCCTGCTGCTTATGTGATATGATTTGAAGCAGAGGTTCAGACTAGTAACACCTTCTCACCACTAGGCTATTGCCACCCTTGAATAAAGTTCATTCACAGTCGCTGGAAGAATGTGTTGTCACTGAGCCTGACCTGTTTCTGCCTCTGCAGTTTCTCTACAGCATCAACTGCAATTAAGTCCTCATCACCATGGGAAAAAGAAATTAATAGCTCATAGTAATTATACAACAGCAAAACCAACAACACATATTGGATCGTTATCACTTTCTGTAGATATTTGGGGAAACAAAGGAAAATTAATCTTTGAGACAGATGCTCTGTGCCCTAACAAGAGAAGACCACAATCTGATGAGCCCATGTAGCTTATAGTAACCAGTGGCTTTTCTGAAAGACAATTTAGAGGCACTGCTGGATTGTATTATTATCATTAGCCATGACAGATGTCTGCTTCCTAACAATGTAAAAAACCCCTTCTTCTTATGGTGCATATCAACTTTGCCATCTTTGCTGGATACACTAGGTAGTTTCAAAAGTTTATTCAGTTTTTAGCACTGACAAGCTTTTTGTTGACAGTGATAATGAAATAGTTGAACTTCAGTCAATGAGGTAGATATGGTGATTCTTTTGTTGATATTGCTCGCATTCTGAACAAATTGCTGACAAGGAAATGGCATGATCTTGATTCCTGTCTCAGCGTGTATCTCTTGTTATAGGGATCACATTGGTGTACATAGTATTAGTGACTCATATTATAACAGTATTGATGAGAAACCAAATGTTCCTAATTCTCAGTCTACATTTCCTTATCTACATTGCGTTCTTTACACTGACAATACAAACTAGCATCACCTGTTTTCTGCTTATCAATTATTATTCAAATAATACATGTAAAGTTATTTTCTAAAGATTTTTATGCACTGAAAAGGCCTTGTATAAAATTGCACTCTCCTTCTGTCAGTTGAGATTGGATCACAAGGGAAGAGGGTAAGAGGGCCCAAGGAAATGCTGGAAGAAGCAATTGTAAATATTTGGAAACCTTCAATACACAACTGGTATCATCTGCAAAGAGGCAAATCTTATCTGACAGCTTTTCCACAAAATCTCTTGCAAAAAAACAAAAGAAAAAACAAACAAACAAACCCTAGACAAAGGTCTGATACCTGTGGCAAACCACAGCTAATGTCCCTATTGTCAGAGTGAACTTTCATTTCACTTCATTTTAGATTTTTGTTCTTTTTCATCTCATATCAATTTACCTAAAGTGCTTACTCTTTTGCAAGAGTGCACACTATTATGCAAAAGCAGCTACTACTCGCACATATTCAGGTGGAGGCCAATTCCAAGGACGTGCACGTTCGGGAAGCGAGCACGTCCAAATAGAAATGTGCAGGAATAGAAACCGATTCCGCACATGTGGGGATAGGTGCAGCTGCGTGCATAGAATTGCTCACATAGACATGCTAGGTGCAGCCCGCACACAGCGCTACGTTTTACAAAGATGGTTATCCTCCAACTATGGTTTTGTATGTCCTCGCACTCACCATATTCTGAAAAGATATATGACTGTGACCCTGCCCATCTCTGCGATATACCCGCGAATGCCCCCCCCCCCCCTTGAAGCTGTTGTGGGCATGGACAGTGCTGTTATAAGGCTGAATGACATTGAAAGTTGCTGATACTCATAGGTGGAGGCAAGTTACACAATAGAAACTAGTCTCTGCCATGCCCAGACCACTACAAAACAATTGCAGTACACAGTAATATAGCAGGAAAACAGGTAAGAGAGTGAACCTACTGGCACAAGATGGAGTGCAGTACTACATACATGGCTGTAGATGACCTCCTGATGTATGCACGTTATGTATATCTCAGAAACATGACTGTACAATGCTAAGTAAGGACATGATCCCAGCAGAACAGGCCCCTATGAAGAAAGGCTAAAAACGTTAGGGCTCTTTAACCTGGAAAAGAGACGGCTGAGGGGAGATATGATAGAAGTCTATAAATTTTATTTTACATTCTCTTAAATTGATGAACGGAGTGGAATGGGTAAACGTAGATCGATTGTTTATCTTATCAGAATATAGAAAGACTAGGGATCATGCAATGAAGCTACAGGGTAAACTATTTAAGACTAATAAAAGAAAATATTTTTTCACTCAACGTGTAATCAAACTCTGGAATTTGTTACCGGAGGATGTAGTAAAGGCTGTTAGTGTAGCTGGGTTTAAAAAAGGTTTGGACAAGTTCCTGGAGGAAAGGTCCATAAACCATTATTAAGAAGGGACCCAGGATATCAATGCTTGAACCAATACAAGCATTGTGGAACCTGTGTCCCTTGCGGAAACTGCTAGGTACATATGACCTAGATTGGCCACTGTTGGAAACAGAATACTGGGCTTGATGGACCTTGGTCTGACCCAGTATGGCATATCTTATGTTCTTATGTTCTAACAGGAACCTGTGCACAAGATATGTGCTATATAGCCACCGGCGTATGATATCCCAAATATAGTGTTCTGATAGGATTTACATATGATCTTATCTGCATCAGGGGACTGTGCACATTGCATAGAGCATATTGTAGAACTCCACTGTGTGGAGCGCAACATTCCAGCTGGCTGGCTGCTGCACATAACACTGATGGCTGGGCCTACTTTTTCACATGGGGTGCTAGGACTCCGTCACCAGTATCATTTCCAGGAAGTGGCATTGGTAGGGTGCCCTAGCTGTGCTCCTTTAGCTCACACAACAAATGCCAGCATAGCCGGATTGAGCACCAGTGCTCTATTGCATACATTTGTGGGAGGTTTTTTCTGCTGCTTTGACTTACATCCTCCCCCTCCTCTGCTTTCTGTTCCATAACACTGCATGCTGTGGTTTTCTGAACTGCAGTCATACCAGTGCACAGTGTAGGTTAGAAATCCATTCACCACTAGTGGTTGAATTGGGGAGAGGAGCAGTAATATTTCTAAGTCCTATCTTTATTCCATGGTTTTGCAGGTATAATCTGGATGTCTGCAGGGCTGACTGCGGATGTACATGGGTCTGACTTCAGTACTCTTTATACGTCTCCATGGCTGGTCATGCCCCCGTTCCATCCCTTCCCGTCCACGTTCTGCAATCCATGTGTAAGTGCCATATAGGTGCAGGACCGTGATGGCTCAGATTACTGTTCTGCACATTTTTGCTAGATACATGTATATCCTGAACATACAGGCAGCTTATTCATAGTTCAGAATGACCCCCATAGTCTGTGCTATTGCCTACTAGTGCACACTCTCATGAAAGGGTGTACATTATTGCCCAATAGTGCGCACCTTGTGAAAGACATCATAATTTCCTGTTTTGATGAGACCCTGGCTTTCATTCATAAAAAATGCACATCCCTAGTAAACTCCATCAACCACTCCCACTTAGCCAGTTTCTGATCCAGTCATTCATTTTGAGCTCGATCCCAGTAGGGGCACATCCGGGCTATCTGGATGGCCCTAAGCATGACAGGCCCATTGATACCTGATTCTATATTGCGGGAGCCAGACATCACCACGGGTGCAGGATTGGGCCCTTAGATGGTCAGGCATGCCCCGGCATACCGGCGGGGATGTCCACCTCACATGCCAGTGTGACCGCCGTAGTGCCCTCCTTGTCACCCCTCCACCCGACCTCTGACGGGGGCATCCAGGATCAGATCAGTTGGCGGGGACTCACCGTGGGTGTCCTGTTGCTCCAGGGGGAGGCTGCTGGGCAGGATCAGAGGGGTGCCCCACATTTATTCCACTTCAGAGGTGGAATAAGCAGGGCATCCCCCTGACGATTCCTGGACATACAGGGTCATCACCGGAATCAGCCCTGTACATCCAGGGATCAGGCCCGCCTACACTCTGCCCACTCTCCGCCCCAGTGCTGCCCCGATCTTGCCCCCATCCCTCGCAGCATGCACAGTGGCTCTGTATGAGCAACGGGGCAAGGAGGTTGTGGGCAGATAGCAGGGCTGAACATCCTGTCGGGACATACAGCCCCATTATTCACCTTCCTGGATCGGGCCCTTTAAGTCTTAAACCAACAGAGTTGAGTTTGTTTATACTGTAAATCACCTATGAAAAACTGTGTCAAAGTCCTTGCTAAAATCTAAGTATACCACATCCGGTACTCTCCCCTCATCTAATTCCCCTGTCACCTATTCAAAGAAGTTGATCAGATTTGTCTGACAAAACCTATGTCTAGTAAAACCATGCTGCTTTGGATCTGTTTTAGCAACATCTTCATTAATTTACCAACAAGATAAAAAAAAAATGAGCCGGTAGTTTGCTGACTCTTCCTTACTTCCACTTTTGTGGAGAGGAACCACATCTGCCCATCGGACCTCTCTCAACCCTAAAGCAGCACTGGAAAGGTCAGAAAGTGGAGTTGCCAGAACTTTCCTAAGCTCATTCAGTACCCTCTGAATGGCCCCATTGCTTTGTCCACTTTACGTTTAACAAATTCCGAACAAACACAGTTTTCTGAAATTAGTTTGATGTCTACCTTGCTTCCAGGCCTATTTCTGTTTATATTCTGAAGGTTCACTCCCAGGCTTTCATATGTTGTTAAGCAATTCTGCTTTATCCTTATTAACCTCTATATATTGTTCCCCTTTACCCTTGAGTCTTATACTTTTCTTTAGTTGTTTTAATGAATATTTGATATATTGCCATTTGAACTATTAGATTTGCCATCATCACAGTTTACAGTACTGTCGATGAAACAGAACAATTACCTAACAAAGATAAATAATTTTAAAACAATCATAAATACATACAAATTTAAAAGGAAGGAAATGCACATGACAATAATCCAAACCTAAAGACATGGAGAGTATGGAAAAACACATTAAGTGAGAATGAATTAAAAGGTTATTGCAAAATTATAAGTAATCTGCATATGAGCATTGAAATAACCAGGTCTTTGCATTTTTCTAAAATTTTTATATGAGCTCTCAATCTGAACGTCCAGGAGGAGAGAGTTCCAGAGGATAGGAGCTTGTTAAGCAAATGAGAGTTTCTGATCCATTCTAGCCTAAGTTTGCAAACTAAGCGAAATTATAAAAGGTGAAAGTGAGATGATCTTCGTTATCTTTGGTCGCAATAAAGGATAAGCAAAGGAAAGAGATAACATGGATAACCAGTAAAGAATGAATGGTGTGCAAGCATTAGGATTTTGAATTGAATTCTGCTTACGTAAACTAGTAAGCCAGTGTTGATCAATAAGCAATGGTGTTACATGGTCATGGCATTTGGCATTGTAAATTTATTTTACAGACATATTTTGGATCAACTGGAGATGTTTGTTTTGCTACTGAGGAGCCTCAATCAGCAGGGAGTTACCATAGTCTAAGCCAGAGGTTCCCAACTCCAGTCCTGGAGGGCCAAACACCATTCAGGTTTTCAGGCTGTCCCTAATACATATGCATAAGATGCATTTGCATGCACTGCCCCATTGTATTCAAATGTATCTCATGCATATTCATAAGGGACAGCCTGAAAACCTAAATGGTGTTGGGCCCTCCAGGACTGAAGTTGGGAACCTCTGGTCTAAGCAGATCAAAGCAAGAGCATGGATCAGGGTTATAAGATCTCTGGTTTGAAATATGGCCTGAAATACTGAATCAACCTAAGGGAAAAAAAGATGTCCTCACCAAAGATGAGATATGGGAAGATAAGGGAAATTCGTTATCTAAGATTACACCAAGGAAGGCAGTTTTGTCAATTACTGCAAAAGAGTTTCCTAAAATAAGAGGAGTATATTTGCAGGCAGTATGATATTGTGAAAGCCAAAGGGTTAAAGATGTTTTTGAGTTAAGGATAAGTGTATGTTTAGTGATCCAGCTGACTATTTCATCTAAATAGTCTGCCAACAAAGATGAGAAAAGAGAGTCCCACATTTTGTAGAAAATAATAATGAAAATGTCATCACATTAAAGTGTCACTGATATATATATATATATATATACTTGCTCCCTCCCCACTTTACTGACTATCTTACCAGCTTTTCTAAGCTTCCATATATTTTTCCATATATTGTTGCTTGTCTTCTACATTCTGTGATTACTTGAATGCTAACAGTTTTTTTCCCACTCTTTTTCAGCTACCTTTTTGAAAAACCATAGTGGCATCTTTTTCCTCTTATTTGTATTTACTTTCCTAAAAAAAAGTTTATTGCCCTTAAAAAATCCATTCCTTTTTTACTCCTTCTACTTGGTCCCATCCAACTAATGTCTCCTTGACAAAGTTGGTTTTCCTGATATCTCGGACTCTTACTTTGGAGCAAGCCATCTGTGTCCTAATACTGAACTACATCATGCAATTATCACTGGATGCCAGATTTCTAAGCACCAGGTCAGTCTTACTCCTTGTGTGAATTCTATTGCCAGTCCTTATATTAGGTTAAGGGTTTTGTAGCAAATGAGTTCATTTGAGGGGTACCTGAAGGCGTTTCCAAATCTCTACATAGAGAGATGTGCCCAAAAGATCAAAGAAGATAGGGTCCTTACTTTGAAACAAAGACTGGAATTAGGGGTGGCTGTAAATGGGGCAGAGTGAGGCAGCCGCCTCAGGCAGCAAAGTTTTGGGATCCCCTCCAAAACAGCCACGTGGCTGCCACAGCACTCTGCCTTCTAAGTTTAAAAAAAAAATTGGAGTGGACCAACTACTACTGCTGCCACCTGCACGTCTCCCAGTTGGCAGTGGCAGAATCAAACCCCCTCCACCACTGCCCCTGCCCTGCCCCAGACCCAGATCTGATGACACTGGGGCAGCGGCAGCGAGCTATCAACTATAGGAAAAAAAAAAGCACAAAGTTTCTTTAGGACTTCGGTGCGCTCATAAGATCCTGCTGGTTCCGCCCCCCCTCCCTTCTGATGCAAAAAGCATCATCAGAGGGGGTGACCCATCAATGCCTTACAAGCATGCCGGAGTTGCAAGAGTCAGCGCTTTTGCTTTCCATTTTTTTTGTTCAAAGTTGATAGCTGGCTGAAGATATAAGCAGCAGCAGGGGGGAAGCAGGAAGACAAATGCTGGACAGGGGGAAAACAGGAAGACAAATGCTGAACATGTGGAGGGTGAAGCAGGAAGACAAATGCTGGACCATGGCTGATGCTACCCGGTAAGCTGAGAAAGCACGGCAGAGGGGTATCGACATCAAGAGGGTGCTATCACTAGCCGCCCACCCCTCACTCCCCATTCAGAATGGCCTGAAGAGTGCCAGTGGCCTAGTGGAGAGTCTGCCCACAGGACATATTGCTTCTCCAGGCTGCAATAGCTACTCGCAACCTTCTGTCCGCAGGCAAACTCTCCACTAGGCCACTGAGGCTCCACAGATCATCCTGAATGGGGAGTGGGGGTGGGTGGCCAGCTACAGTACCCTCTTGATGTCGGCTCCTGAGGGCAGTCTGTTTCTCTGGGCTGCAGTCATGGCTTGCACAGCCCCTGCCCACAGGACATGCTGCTTCCACAAGCAGAAGGGTGTAGGAGGCAATAATCGTGGACAAGAGAAGCAGAACCTGCCCGTGGGAACAGTATGTCCTGTAGGCAGGAACTGTGCAAGGTCAATTGTGCCTTGCCTCTCTGGGCTTGGATCATGCTGCTCCGTGGGAAGGTTATGCCCCTTGTACATACAAGGGATGGATATGGGGGGGGGGGGCATTGGGAAGAGGGAAGTGGACACGATGGGGGCATTGGGAAATAGATGTGGATGGACTCAGGGAGTCAAAAGGGAGATGCTGGGTGCAGGAGGGGGAATAGGGAGGCAGCAGGGATAAGACTGAGTTGGGGGGGGGGGGCTAGGAAGATACTGGACATGGAAAGGGAGAAGCAAGGAGGGGAGATGGAGTGGTGATGTTGGCCAGGGGGGTTATAGGGAGGCTATGGGACTTAGGGAGGGGGGGCAGAGGGAGACAGCGGGGAGATGCTGGACACGTGGTAATAAGGGAAGAAATAAATGCAGGACATAGGGATAATAAGGGGAGAGAGAGGAGAAGATGGACGTGGGGTAAATAAGTTGAGAAAGAGACAGAGAGATGCTGGACATGGGAGTAATAGGTAAGGGATGGGATGGGATGGAGATGGGGTAGATGCTAGTTGCAGGGGAATAGGAAGGGAGAGGGCAAACATAGAAGGAAAGAGAGAGTGGAGATACTAGATGGAGGAAATCAGAGAGCCAGAGAGAGAGAGAGAGAGACTGGATTGGGGATGAGAATTGTTAGACTTGGAGAGGGAGAGAGTATGAGCAAAAGACTGAGGAATAATGGACCAGGGAAGTAGAGCTGGGGAATGGAAGGACTGGGATGAAAGTTGAAAAACGGTAGGTAGATGGTGTAAAAAAGATGGAGATTGAGAAATGGATAGTAAGAAGTGGTGAAATCTGGGTGGACAGAGAGAGCGAAATACTGTAAATGGAAGAAAGATGAAGGGGAAAAAAATCAGTATCCGGAGATGGCGGTTTAGTGAGTTTGTCTGTGCAGCTGGGTGCTTATGGGGAGAAAGCTTAAGGTTAAAGGGAATCTAATGCCCTTTCGGTCCCCTATAGCCTCTATGCCTTTGCCTGCGATGACTATTAGAACTTTGGACACTTACTTTCGTCCGCTACAGCAACCGGCGAATATAGGGGAGGTAAGCCCGGCTGCAAGTGTGCTGAAGTCGGAGGGTTCAGCGTCTGCTTCGAGCATGTCGTCTCTCTCCCCTGACTCGCAGCAGGTTTCAAAGGTGCAGTATCTCCATCAAACATCTGAAGGGAGTCCGTGGCTGAGTGCTTCCTGGTTAGGGAGCAGAGCTCAGCTGCGAGGGTCAGATGATAGAGGCCAAGATGACAGATCAGATTCACTGGTGCCTTCTCAGCACACAATCCCTTGGAACGCTCCAGATGAGCAATTGATAGCAGATTTGACTGCTGTGGTACAAGGAAGAAGGACGCCAAGTAGTATGGAGGAGGGAGTACCTGTAGGTGTGGACTGGCTTAGATTTACTCTAGTTCACCCTGAAACTTTCAAGCTTGAGACTATTTGGGCAACTGTAATCTCCTTAGGATTTGTGGCTTCTAATTCTAGTGTAATTGAAGCCACAAATGCTCAGGTTATTTCAATAAAGGCTTCTTTTGTTGAGACTCAATCTAGAACAGACTCTCTGAAGAACCATGTTTAAGCTAATATTTATTTATTTATTTAACCATTTTTTTTATACTGCTTTGTCCTTCACTCGGAGCAGTTTACATTGAAACTCAACATATTACATAGAACAAAAAAGTATGCAGTATACAAAAAACAATCTACAAGAATATTTGAACAAGGGAGAGGAGAAGGGAAGTAGCAGGATTAACTATGTACAGGGTTATACTTGTATATTAAATATTAAAAGCTTTACAGTTCTACAAGCAAAAATTGAACATTTGGAAAACGTATCCTGTGTGCAAATTTGAAGATAATTAACTTTTCTAGGAGTGCTATGTTATCTGCACGTGAAATGTTTAAGGAATATCTTACTGATGTTTTAGCAATCCCACCTAATGGTGGTGAAACTATTACTTACCCTCAGGGAAGAAACATAGAAACATAGAAAAATAATGACAGATAAAGACCACATGGCCTATCTAGTCTGTCCTTCCTTATCAACAACTACAACAGTCCCCTTTTTTCCTTTAGAGATCCTCTGTGTTTGTCCCATGCTTTTTTGAATTCAGATACCGTCCTCATCTCTACCACCTCCACTGGGAGACTATTCCATGGATCCACCACTCTTTCCGTAAAGAAATATTTCCATATATCACTCCTGAATCTATCCCCTTTCACCCTCATCCCATGTCCCCTTGTAGCAATAGAAACATAGAAAAAAGAAGAAATCATTGTCCAAGGATATCGAGACACAGCAGTTCGATGTTTTAAATCTTTCAGAGTTTTTGGAAACATCTGGCTCAGAGGTGGTAACTCCATCTACATTATGGTGACATCTGCATTAGATAAGGAACAATCGCTGAAATTGTTCTATAAGAAAAGGAATGTATTGTTTCGTGGTTTAATGATTAGGATTTATCCAGATTTGTTTAGGGATACACAAAAGAGATGGAGAGAGTTTCTTCTCCTCTGACTGGAGGTTCAACAGCTGGGAGAGCTCTTTTTTCTTAAACACCCATGCAAATGCCTGAATAAATATTGCTCTATTTCCTATGTATTTTGTGAGCCCTCTCAGCTGTTGCCCTCACTTGGTTTGCAGCTTGTCGTGCTATGAGGGCTTGTGTGCATCAGTGATGCTGAGAGCTAAACTATCGGTAGTTTAACTACTGGCAGGGTCTCCCAAGATGGACAGGTCTCAGCTGAGGTGCCAGACCAAGACAAACCACCAATCTGGGCAGCAGCAGAATGGGATAGTGTTGACGGCGGAGGATCACATTTCTGTGACAACGGCAACAACACCAAACTTAAACTGTGCGGAAGAAAGGCCCGGCAATCTACTTCTGCATCTTGCCATGAAAACCCAATGGATAGTTACAACAAAACAAATTGTGCTATAGTGCTGGGAGACCGCCAGGTTGGAAGGCACTCAACTAGCTACTGGGGAAGAGCTGAAGACTTCTCAGAGTAAAGCCAGCATTTATGATGTGGTTGGATCAAAGCCCTTGGGACGTCTGACTGCTGATGTAGCTGCTCATGAAATGAGAGTCAGAAGCTGTAAAGATGTCTTACGCATTGGAACAGCAGCCAAGAGAGCAAATAGAATGCTAGGTATCATAAGGAAAGGAATGGAAAATAAAACAAAATATATTATAATGCCTCTATACCATTCCATGGTGAGACCGCACCTTGAATATTGTGTGCAATTCTGGTTGCCGTATCTTAAAAAGGATATAGCGTTATTAGAAAAGGTTCAGAGAAGAGCCACCAAAATGGTAAAGGGGATGGAAGGATACTCCTATGAAGAAAGGCTAAAAAGGTTAGGGCTCTTTAACCTGGAAAAGAGACAGCTGAGGGGAGATATGATAGAGGTCTATAAATTAATGAATGGAGTGGAACGGGTAAACGTAGATCGACTGTTTACATTATCAGAATATAGGAAGACTAGGGGACATGCAATGAAGCTACAGGGTAAACAATTTAAGACTAATAAAAGAAAATATTTTTTCACTCAAAGTGTAATCAAACTCTGGAATTTGTTACCGGAGGATGTAGTAAAGGCTGTTAGTGTAGCTGGGTTTAAAAAAGGTTTGGACAAGTTCCTGAAGGAAAGGTCCATAAACCATTATTAAGAAGGGACCCAGGATATCAATGCTTGACCTAGTACAAGCATTGCAGAACCTGTGTCTTTTAGGGAAACTGCTAGGTACGTATGACCTAGATTGGCCACTGTTGGAAACAGGATACTGGGCTTGATGGACCTTGGTCTGACCCAGTATGGCATATGTTATGTTCTAACATGGAACGTACGAAGCATGAACCAAGGGAAATTGGAGGTGGTCAAAAATGAAATGGAACGTGTACAACTTGATCTGTTGGGTGTCAGTGAACTGAACTGGACTGGCATCGGGCACTCTGCATCAGATGATCACATGGTCTACTATGCTGGAAATGAAAGACAAGAAGAAATGGTGTTGCATTTATAATAAAGAAGAAACTTGCAAGAACTGTAATGAAATACAATGCAGTCAGCGAACGCTTAATCTCTATTCATCTACGAGGAATGCCTATCAACAAAACTATAATTCAAGTATATGCCCCAACAACAGCTGCAGAAGAGAATGAAACCGAAGAGTTCTATGAACAAGTACAAGCTTAAATTGACAGAACATGCAAACAGGATATCCTGATAGTCATGGGTGACTGGAACGCAAACGTTGGCAACAAAGAAGAAGGCAAAGTAGTTGGAAAATATGGACTTGGCAACAGAAATGAAGCTGGAGAAAGACTGATAGAATTCTGCAAGACCAACGATCTATTCATCTCAAACACCTTTTTCCATCAACACAAGCGGCAACTGTACACATAGACTTCACCCAATGGATTGTATAAAAATCAAATTGACTACATCTGTGGAAGTCAACGATGGAAAAGTTCTATAACATCAACAAAGACAAAACCTGGAGCTGACTGTGGTACAGATCATCAACTACTAGTATGCAAACTCAAGCTAAAGTTGAAAAAGAGCAAACCACTCATGAATGCAGCAAAATATGACCTTGAGAATATACCACTGGAATTTAAAGACTGCCTGCAAAATCGATTTGCTGCTTTAGATACAAATGACAGAGCTCCAGAAGAGTTATGGAATGACGTCAAGAAGGTTGTGTTGTAAGAAAGCGAGAAGTCTCTACAAAAGGTGAAAAAGCAAAAATGGCCAAAATGGATGACGGAAGAAACTCTGAAAATTGCCCAGAAAGGCAGAGAAGCTAAAGCCAGAGGAGAAAGAAAGACAATAACAGAACTCAACAGAGATTTCCAACGTGCAGCAATGGACTGCCCGAAGAACAAACCAGTTGGTTCTAGAGGAGATCAAACCTAAGCTTTCTTTAGAAGCTCAGATGACAAGACTTCGACTTTGATACTTTGGACACATCATGCAAAGAGAGAGATCATTAGAGAAAGACATCATGCTTGGCAAGATAGAAGGCCAGCAATGAGATGGATCGATACAATAACAGCAGCTATGGGTACCAGTCTGTCAACAAATGAGCCGCCTGACTCAAGACCAAACACAATTTAGGATAGCTATCCAGAGGGTCACCATGAGTTGACTCCGACTCGACGGCACTTAACAACAACAACAACAACTCAGCTGTTGGCCTTCATGAACGGCCTCCATTGACTCTCTGGTGGCTCGTGAGTAATTTTGTTTGTGCTTGTTGTTAAACTCAGAACTTTTCCTGCACTTTATCGGGTTAGGAGTTTCTCTGCGATTCCCCCCCCTCCCCACCCTGATAATTTGAGGGCTGGAGGGTATTACTTGTATTGTATAAAAGAGGGAATATTATATTTTCTCTGTCTTTTCCTATCATTTATGTGCCCATTTTCTATACAAGAATAATTCTTGGTTATTTTCTGTTTAAACGGCATAAATAAATAAATAAATAAAAATTTAAAAAAGTCAATATCCAAGATGGAAGAAAGTGAAGAAAACTAAAGGAGAGACAAGAAATGGTAGATGGACTAGAGATCATGAAAAGAGAGTGAAGAGAAGACAGAAGAAAGCAGAAACCTCAGATCGAGACCAGCATGATCAGAGAATAAAATGGTCAGACAACAAAGGCAGAAGAAATAAGTTTATTTTAAATTTAGTGATTGGACTTTGCACTATCTTTATATTTTACACAGTATGGGGAACTGCATATCTTTTATTTCTTTGATGTCGCTCAGGTGTTCGGTTAATATGGAGTTTGTAGGTAGGGATCTGTACTGTAATAATTTGACTTGTTCAGCCTTTCAAATAGGTGTATGGATGTTCTAGGGCCCGCTGCAGTATTTATAGTGCTGCTTTTTTGTGGGTAGGCCCCTTGTTGTATGAGTTTTGGAAGTTTATGCTGGTATGGTATGGTAGATTTGGCCTTGTAGATCTTCGGTGACTTTTGTAAGGTTTTATATTAATTCACAATATGCCTGGTACTGGAGAATATTTATGATGTTGCTGGTGAGATGACTAGAATCAGATTATTTTTTTTTTATATATTTTGTGTGGGTGAATGTCCTTCTTCTGTGCTGCACCCATGAGGGAGAGGATTCTGTGGATGCAGAATATACAGGGTGGCCCAAAAAAAGTGAGAACATCTCATAAATTAAAAGCTTAAATAGTTTATTTATTTACCTTTTTTAGCTATATAACGTCTTTATTTCAACTATTTCCGGTCGCCATCTTTGTTTTTTAATTTGTCAATCGTTTACATCTGTCTTTTTGAATTTTAAAATAACTTATATGCTACGAGATGTTCTCACTTTTTTGGGGCCACCCTGTATATTCCAAAAGAAAAAGTGAGAACCATAATACAATTTATAACAAAATAAAATGAATTATAATTTTATAATTTGGTATTATAAACTGTGCTGTGGTTCTCGCTTTTTCTTTTAGTTCCTTGGTGTGCAAGTATCTTGCATTTCCTTTCTTTTTGCGGAATATATGTTCAAGTTAACACCATGTTGGTCCAGTGTGCAGTTTCAGGAGTTATGTCAGGGTTGCCAAGTCCTTCTTGGTGTTTATTTTGGAGTGGGAGGTGTTGTGCTGGGAGGGAGGGGTCACACAATTTCTCTTGTTTTTCAGAGGGTGAGAAGTGCTGTGTTGGGGTGCCAAGACACTCTATATTTCTGGACGTGGGAGGTGCTGCATGGGTGCTGTTGAGCTCCTCTTGTTTGGCATATTTAGCAGCATGTTTCCTAGGCTCTGCGCTGGTAACATATGAATATAAGAAATACCATACTGGGTCAGACCAAGGTCCTTCCAGCCCAGTATCCTGTTTCCAACAGTGGCCAATCCAGGTCACAAGTACCTGGCAGGTTCCCAAAAAGGCAAACAGGGGCAAGCAGTGGATTTCCCAGGTCCTCTTCAATAATAGTTTATGGGACTTTCCTCCAGGAACTTGTCCAAACCTTTTTTAAACCCAGCTACATTAACAGTTTTTACTATATCCTCCGGTAACTAATTCCAGAGTTTGATTATGCGGGGCTGTAGGCTAACTGCAGGGAGGTAGTTACAACCCCCTGCAGTTACTGCATTTCAATATGCAAAACGTCTGTCGGTGCAACTAAAGAGCTGAGCCATTATGTTAGTTTTTGCTGACAATGCAGATGCCTGTGTGTGAGAGTTTATTTATTTACATTCTCTTATATACTGTGCTATTCTGCATCAGTGTGGTTTACATTGAACAAACTGAAATTACATTGAACAGGGCATTATAACTTGGAGATAACTATTTTACAGGGAACATGGGCTATGGAGGGTTAAGTGGCTTGCCCAAGACCACAAGGAGCACCTGTGGGACTAGAAACCCCAGCCCTTCTGGCCCAAGGTTGCTGTCCTCTAGTGGGATTTGAACCCCTGACTTTCTGGCCTGAAGTACCTTGCCCCAACCACTAGGCCACTCCTCCACTCTTTCTCTTACCTCGTTCTGGAGTAAAATATAATTTTGGGAAAGAAATCCTATAAACCTAAGAGTAATGGGTAAAAGCATTTTTTGTCTGCATATGTCTGTTTTTAGTTTGTATTAATATATTCCCTACGTGGTGAAGATCTAGCTCTGTTCTTCATGTGTGACTGAGGCTACGTGTTCTGTTATCATGGAGTTTCTATGTAGGGATCTGTAATAATCTGGCTTGTTCCTGAATAGGAATATGGATGTTCTAGGGCCCACTGCAATATTTATGGTGCTGCCCTTTTCTAGGTACACTCCATGTTGTGTGAGTATAGTAAGTTAGTGCTGTTATGGAATAGTAGATTTGCCCTATGGGTCCTGTTCTCTGGGTTCTTGGTGTAGTCAACTGTAGGGTGTTGGTGGGGGAGGGGGGTACTGGAATATGTATTGTCTTTGAGATTTGCAGTTTTGCGGTCTTTATGCTGATTGAAATTTAAAGGGTATGCTTACTAAGTAGGGATAGTGGTGTCTGAGCGATATCGGAGCTATGGCCCTATTGAATTCAATGGGGCAACGATTCCAATACCGCACGGAAGCCACTACAGCAGTTTAGTGAACATACTCCTAAAATAATTTTGTCAGTTCTGATTCAAGGAAATTTCAAATTTTAAGGGACCATCTCAGTTTGATTTGGTTTAGTAGCCTGATAGCTTCACTGCTGCTGAGTTCTGGACTTTTCCAGCTCTAGCACAATCCAATCTAGCCTTTGATTTCATGGCTACCAGGATTAGTTTTTCTCATTTTACATCTTACCTCCTCATCAATATCTTGTCATAGCAAAATAAATCTGATGTGCAGATACTTATAATGGTTTGATTGGGAGGGGGGAGCTGTGTAAGTGGCTTTTCATTGAATAAATTTAATGTTTTATTATTATGTTTGTTTTATTGTAACATCTGTTTTACTAAATTGCATGTGTATGTTAGGAAGCCACCTAGGATTTTAGATGGGTGGCATATACATTTTACAATAAAGTATACTAAATTTATGCAAATGATGCCACAATGAGTCTCCGCACATGGCCTTGCATCACCCTCTTGCTGCCCCCAGTGGGAAGTAGACAGGGGGTGCACTGGGAGGTGGAAGAAAGCAGAAACCTCAGATAGGGACCAGCATGCAGTAGCAGTATGTGTCTTTGAGTCAATGCTGACTCCTGGCGGCCCAGCCGCTCCTGGGTCTTCTTGCTAGTGTGACTGGAAGTAGATTGCCAGGCCTTTCTTCCAAGGCAATGGCGGGTTAAGTGATTTGCCCAAGGTGTGCTAGTGGGAATCAAACCCTGGTCTTTTAGTTACCAAACCAGTGCTCTAACCACTCCCAATCAGCAAATAAATTGGTCAGACAACAAAAAAGAGAATTTTATTTTCAATTTAATGATCGGACTTGGTGCTATCTTTATATTTTATACAGAACAGGGAAATGCTTCACTTTTTATTTCTAGTGTTACATTGTTTGCAGAATCTGACTTTGTGTGATTGCAGTTTAATTTGTATCAACATATGTTTATTTTTAGGTTATGGCCACTTATTCTGTACTTGGTGAGGGTTTGTGTTCTGAATGGGTGACCAAGGCAGGTGTCTGTTAACATGGAGTTTGTACATAGGGATCTGTACTGTAGTAACCAGAATTGTTCAGCTTTTCAAATAGGTGTTGGATGTTCCAGGAGTCACTGCAGTTTTTACAATGATGCTTTTTTTGGGTAGGCTCCTTATATGAGTTTTGAAAGTTGGTGCTGGTGAGATATGGTAGATTTGCTCTATAGATCCTCAGTGACTTTATTATAGGGTTTTGTATTAGTTCATAATATGCCCGGTACTGGAGAATGTTTGTTGTTGTTAGTGAGGTGACCAGAATCAGATTTTTTTTTTTTTTAGATATTGAGTTCTGTGGGTTAATGTCCTAGTTCTGCTTTGTACCCATTGTTGAGGAAGGGGGTTCTGTGAATGCAAAATATATGTTCAAAAAGAAAAGGCTAGAGCCATTATGCAGTTTATAACAAAATAAAAATGAGTTATAATTTGGTGTTATAAACTGTGCTGTGGGTCTTGCTTTTCCTTTTAGTTCCTTGGTGTTCGAATATCTTGCATTTCCTCCACTTTATCTAATAAGCTTTTTGGTTTCGTTCAGTCCCTGGCTGACGTTTTGAGAAAGTCCCCCTCCCCTGCTCTGGGGGGAGGCACCATCGCATCCCTTGCCTCAGGCAACAGACTGCCTTGAGCCGCCCCTGCTTAGAAAGCAACCTAAAAGTTCATCTCTACTGTTCCCCTTTTACAAAGGAACTACCATGGACTAGTCCAAAATATTACTCTGGGAGAATATGATTGCAACATGTGAAATCACTAAATAAACAGTGGCATAAATACCTCAAGGCAGTGGGAAAGTGGCAAAGCAACACTGACACTCGCATAGAGAGTTTTCCTTATGGAGGTCACTGAACCATCTATTGCAGAGGTTCTCAACCTAGTTCTTGGGACACACCTAGCCAGTCAGGTTTTCAGGATAACCAGAATGAATATGCATGAGATAGATTAGCATGCACTGACTCTATCTCATGCACATTAATTTTGGTTATCCTGTCATCCTGACTGGCTAGGAGTGTCCTGAGAGCCTCTAATCTACGGAGTAGTGTTAGATGATGTTGGGCATATATGGTAAAGTAGAGACTGAGAAGTAGATCAGACAAATATGACTGTGAACTTACACAGGCAATGCAGAATTTTTTAGAATTCCAGTTGCCGCCTTTCCATACACAGCTGCTGACTTGGCAATAGCTAATTTGTCTGCCCTATTGACCACACAGAGAAAGAATAACATCATTTGACAGAAACACAATATGATGATGATTGGTATGAAGAACTCATATCCTTTGGGCATGGGACAAAGAAGCACCAAAAGGCTTAAATTAGGATCAGGGTTTGGGGGGATATGAGCCCATTAGAAGGATGCATTAAAGAGTATCTGAATATTTCCTTAAACAGATTTGCTTGGTTGAATTTTACAAGTGATATTATATTTAAAAAAAAAGAAGATCTATTTATACCAATACTAATTAAAGGTGATCCAACTGACTGTGGAAATTATCACATAATCGCTTGGATCCCTCATGCCAGCAAGATTCTACTCCACAAGGTTCTGCTCTGTCATCAATGTTCTTTAATATATACATCCAGCCCATATGCAACATCATCAAACGACACAAACTCCAATATCACATATATGCTGACGACATCATGGTGTATGCCCCAATCAACCTACTAGCACTTAACACCACAATAATAACAAAATGCCTTGAAGACATGAATGCTTGGCTCACAATCAATAACTTGACAGTCAACTATGATAAAACCGAGGCAATGTTCGTCACCAGGAACCCCAACTTCATCCCACCACAGACCATCAGCATTCTAAACAAACTCATAGTAGTCAAAGATGAAGTTAAGTACCTGGGCATCACAATGAACAGAGCACTGAACTTGAAATCTCATATCACCAAAACTGCGAGCAAGGCCTATCAACGTTTGAGGACCATAAGAAAGATCAAGCCACTACTCCGCCAAGATCACTTCCGCACAGTGTGCCAAGCACTCATTATATCTCTACTTGATTACGGAAACTTGTTATATCAAGGCCTCCCTCAGCAGACCCTACACCCACTCCAAATGGTGCAAAACACTACAGCACGCATCATTACTGACACTCCAAGAGCTGAGCTAGGGTTGCCAACCGGCCGGTATTCAGCCGGCCTGGCCGGTTTTTCAATGGCCAGGCCGGTTGCCGGCACAGATGTAAAACCGGCCCTTGAAAAGCCATTTTTTTGCTCTGGCCGCAAGATCAGGAGCGGCCAGAGCAAAAAACTGGCTTTTCTCCCGACTCCTGAAGTCCGCGGGGGAGGGAGCCAAGGAAGCCCACGCGAGGCCCAGGCTCCCTCTGTACAACCGCCAGCGTGAAGATCTTTTTCCTTAACGCTGGTGGCTGTTAATGTGAAGCCGCGATTGCTGGGAAAGGTTAAAGGCAATGCCCTTTAACAGAGGGAGTACAGAGGGAGCCAGGGCCTCGTGCGGGCTTCCCCGGCTCCCTCTGAAGCACCTCAGACAGCCGTGGGGCTGGTCAGGGGGGGAGGCTAGGACTACAAATGGGCTTTGATGGGGGGGGAGGGGAGGCCAAGGACTGGATGGGCTATGATGGGGTGTACCTGGACTGTCAATAGGCTTTGGGGGGGGGGGGGACCTGGACTGGAAATAGGCTATTGGGGGGGACTGGACTGGAACTGGGCTATGGGGGGTGTACCTGGACTGGAAATGGGCTATGGGGGGACCAAGACTGGACTCGGGCAATGGGGGGTGGGTGGAACCTGGACTGGAAATAGGCTATGGGGGATCTGGACTGGAATTGGGCTATGGGGGGGGGGTGTACCTGGACTGGAAATGGGCTATTGGTGGGGAACCTAGACTAGAATTGGGCTATGGGGGGGATGGAACCTGGACTGGAAAGAGGCTATGGGGGGTGTACCTGGGCTGGAATGGGCTATGGGGGGGACCTGGACTGGAAATAGGCTATGGGGGGGGAAACTTGGACTGGAAATGAGCTATGGGGGGGCCTGGACTGGAATTGGACTATGGGAGGGGATCTGCACTGGAAATGGGCCATGGGGGGGCTGCAATGGAATTGGGCTATGGAGGGGGGGATCTGGACTGGAATTGGGTTATGGTGGGGGAGGGGGAACTTGGACTGGAAATAGGCTGTGATTAGGGGGGCTAGGACTGCAAATGGGCTGTGATGGTTGAGGGGGGACTTAGACTGGAAATGGGCTTTGATGGGGGGGCTAGGACTGCAAATGGGCTGTGATGGTGGACTAGGACTGAAAATGGGCTGTAATGGTGGGGGGGGGGCTAGGACTGGAAATAGGCTGTGATGGTAGGGGGGCTAGGACTGTAAAGAGGCTGTGATGGGGGGGCTAGGACTGGAAATGGGCTGATGAAGAGCTGGAATAGGACTGGAAATGGGCTGATGGGGCTGGAATAGGACTGGAAGTGGGCTGACGAGGGGGCTAGGATTGGAAATTGGCTGATGGGGGAGCTTGGAGTGGAAATTGGCTGATGGGGGGCTGGAATGGAACTGGAAAAGAGCATATGTGGGGCTAGGACTGGAAATGGGCTGATGAGGAGCTGGAATAGGACTAGAAATGGGCTGATGGGGGAGCTTGGACTGCAAATGGGTGATGGGCTAGAATAGGACTGGAAATGGGCTGATGTGGCGGCATGGGAGAATGGGACTAGAAGGGAATGGATGCTGGGTGGGTCTAGAACTATAAGGGAGCTGATTTTGGGGGAGGACTAGAAGGGGATGGGGATGGGGAATGAGAATGGAGTAGGGAAAAGATATTTGGTGTGGAAGAAAAGTCTACGATGGGCCGGGTATTGGGAGAGTAAGAGGGGAATGGAAGGGTGAAATTTGAGTGCCTTTTCATTTTATGCTCCCAGCCAATGGAATAAACTGCCCCTAAACCTAAGAGAGATTAAGGATCTCACATCTTTCAGGAAGGAACTAAAAACCTACCTCTTTACTCAACACTATAGCAACCTACAACCTGAAATCAAATTTACTACACAAGAACATACAACTAACCAAACACAAGTTTACCCCACCTAAATCCAGACTTCATTTGAATATCCCCTCAAGTCAGCATCCTCCCAATATTGTACTTATGACTGCAAATAACTCTTGCTAACCATGTAAATAACTTGCCATTTTTGGTTCCTTGTAACATAGTTATGTTCCTTTATTAATAGCTTACACACTGTTTTCCATGTATCATAGTTCTTATGTAATACTTAATGTTTAATGTAATGCAATATTGCACTGTTCTGCTGTATTGTTGTTTTAAGTTCCTTGTAAACCGCCCTTGATCTCTGGAAGGGGCGGTATAGAAAAGCACACAAATAAATAAAAAAAAATAAGATGATAAAGGAATAAGGAAAGAAATGGGGGAAAGAGCAAAAAGGAAACGATCAGTATGTTAAAACAGATATATAGAGAGAATGGAAAACATCTAAAAGAGAAGAAAGGACAAATGGATAGCTCGCAGAGGACACAAAGAAACCAGAAGAAAGTGACTGGAGCAATTGCAACTGAAAAATAAAATGCCCAAACAGAAGGTAGAAAAATACTTTTTATTTTGAATTTATTAACTGGAATATGTCTGGTCTGGGAAGTGTGTATTGCTAACATCTTTGCGTTTTTGTTTAGTGCATGAGGAAATTACTTTATAGTTTTATTTCTCCAGTGTTGTACATTTCATGTTTGGCTTTTGGGGTTCCCAGTTTAATTATTATCTGACCAAGGGAGTTAGCCTACACTTATCCTCGGTAATTTTTGTGGGTGGGGCCGGGGTGCAGCATGGGTGGGACTGGGGGCATGGAAGGGTGGGACTAGGGGCGGAGAATGGGTGGGGCATGGCGAGCCACAGATGTCAGGTTTTTCTCAGTGAAAAAGTTGGCAACCCTAAGCTGAGCACATGACCCCCGTCTTACAGCAACTACACTGGCTCCCAGTGGTAGCTAGAGCAAAATTTAAAACAATCCTGATCATCTTCAAAATCATTCACCATCTCTTGGCAAATGCATTCCAAGATATCATAACAAGGGATATTAGTAATAGACTGAGAAGGACTAATAATGACAACATGATCGGCACGCCTGCAGGCTACCACAAGACTAAAGGAGTGGAGGAGTGGCCTAGTGGTTGGGGCAAGGTACTTCAGGCCGGAAGGTCGGGGGTTCAAATCCCACTAGAGGACAGCAATCTTGGGCCGGAAGGACTGGGGTTTCTAGTCCCACAGGTGCTCCTTGTGGTCTTGGGCAAGCCACTTAACCCTCCATAGCCCATGTTCCCTGTAAAATAGTTATCTCCAAGTTATAATGCCCTGTTCAATGTAATTTCAGTTTGTTCAATGTAAACCGCACTGATGCAGAATAGCGCGGTATATAAGAGAATGTAAATAAAATAAAATAAAATAAACAAAATACCTCAAGAAGAGCTCCATCACTAATGGCATCCACACTATGGAACTCCCTCCCAACGATCCTGAGGGCATTAGAAGACATCACAGACTTCCGCAAGGCCCTTAAAACACTGCTCTTTACAGAAACATATGAGCAAACACATAACACAAATGGCATGGCAACTACCCCCTCCAATTCAATACCTAATCTTCCCAACCAGACTTAGGAATTCTGTGTATAGTGTTGTGAAGCACCCTCATGCTAAATGTAACCCTCCATAGTGTTGTTAAGTACCCTCATGCAAATTAAATACCTTCATGTTAAATGTAGTAAAGTACCCACATGTTAAATGTTGTTAAGTACCTTCATGCAAATTGTAACTCACCAATTGTGCTGTCTAAATGTTGCTAAATACCCTCATGTTAAATGTTGTAAAGTACCCACATGTTAAATCTAACCCTCCAATGTGATGTAACCACTTTGATTGTAGGATAAGGTGGTATACAAATCTGTCTAAATAAATAAATAAAATAAAGATTATTCAGCAGAGACTACAAGCATACCTGGAACGAGAACTGTCTGAAGTGCAAGTAGGGTTCAGGAAAGGGCAAGAAATGAGAGACATTATCATGGATGCGAGATGGATTCTTGAAAAAACAAAAAAATACCAAAAGGATATCTATATGTGTTTTATTGACTACAGCAAAGCTTTTGACTGTGTAAACCATGAGAAACTCTGGGCCACATTAAGCATGGGTATACCAGAATACCTGATAGTTTTCTTACACAACCTTTACATTGATCAAGAAGCAACAGTTTGAATGGAACAAGGAGAAACAGAATGTTTTAAAATTAGCAAAGGTGTTTGACAAGGCTGCATACTTTCCCCCTACCTGTTTAATTTACGTATATGCAGAACAAATCATCAGAGAAGCAGGACTGTATGAAGACAACCGAGGTGTGAAGATTGTCAGAAGACTCATCACATTACTGGCTGAAAGAAAAGATGACCTGAAACATTTGCTTCTCAAGATCAAGGAACATAGCCTTAAAATGGGCCTGCACCTTAATGTAAAGAAGACAGAAATCCTGACAACTAGCAAAATGAAGTTCATCGTTGATGGAGAAGAAATTAAAACAGTGGACAACTTTAACCTACTTGGATCAACTATCAGTAAAGAAACAACAAGCAGCAAAAAATCCGATGACACATTGCTCTTGGCAGAATGGCTATGAAGGACCTAGTCAAGATTCTCAAGAGCAGAGATGTCTCTCTATATACAAAGATTCAACTTGTTCAAGTCATGGTATCTTCAATAACATCATATGGATGCAAAAGTCAGACTGTGAAAAAGATAGACAGGAAGAAAACTGATGTCTTTGAATTATGGTGCTGGTGACGAATATTGTGTGTACCATGGACTGCCCAAAGCAGTCAGTACTAGAGGACATTGAACCTAAACTTTCTTTAGAGGCTCAGATGACAAGACTTTGACTTCCGTACTTTGGACACATCATGCGAAGAGAGAGATCATTTTAGAAAGACATCATTCTTAGCAAGTTATAAGGTCAACGCAAAAGAGGAAGGTCAGCAATGAGATGGATCAATTCAATAACAGCAGCTATGGGTGCCATTCTGCCAACAATGAGCCGTCTGACTGAAGACCGAATGCTGCTTAGGACAACTATCCAGAGGTTTGCAATGAGTTGACAATGACTCGATGACACTTAACAGCAACAACATCATATAAAAAATATGGGTGCTTTAAAGGAATAATATTTCAGAAAATACCCAACTACCTTTAAAGCTATACTGCCCTTTTATTCCACTATAATCTCAATATTAGACCATGTATCTCACTCACAATTTATGAGGGGAAAAAAGGCCCTCATAAATCAACCAAATACTTTGATATAATTTTCAATCACTGTCCAAAACACTTTATTTAATTTTGCTATTATTTTTCATATAGGGCTATCAACCTTTTCAAAGAGAAAAAACTGTCTGCTGTAGCTAGCCATGCTCTGCCCATCCCCATCCCCTGCCCCGCCCTTGCCCCTCCCCCACTCCACCCCCAAAAATAACTGCAGAGGGTGATGTGCAAGCTGAACAAGGTAGATTGCTGCATATTCTTAAACAAAAATACCATACTAACAGAATACCCAGCACTGGTAGCACATGCGTACAATAGAGATAGGCCTTCACTAATTTACCCACAAAATGAAAAGAGAAATATGTAGACAAAAATTAAACTAAAACATCCAAACGTCGGACGCTGCATGCAGTACAGCACAAGAGAAATAGAAATGCATTTCCCCCTCTACTGTACAAAATAAAAGACAGCAGATGTCAGGATTGGCATTAAGACGTACGCAACCTGGCAATTACCCTGGGCCCTCAAGCCAGGGAGGGCCTCAGATCTCTCTGAGACTGAAAAAGGCATAGCTTGCTAGTGAGCTTTAGGGTCACCTCTTACATTTTTGTGCATCTTTACTGAAGCACGCTATCTGGCTAGCGTGGGCTTAGTGTACACTTTTTGTGTCACACTACGAAGTAATACAGGACCTTGAGCTAAAAAAAAACACACTACCTGGACAGTGTGTATCTGGGTGGTGCCTGGGTGAGGTGTGTTTTTTCCCACTATGGTGTCAGTAGTGCGGGCCTTGAAAGTCCATGCTGACAGCACTTGGCGGGGAGCAATTACCACAGCATAATGATATTAATGCTGAGAGCTGCACTATATTCAGGGGGGCAGCTGTCCCCACCCTCTACTAGTGTTCCATGCTAGTTATGCAACCTAAACTCTTGTTACTAGCACAGAACTTAGTGAACATGCCTCAAAAACCCTAACTTTGAAAACTGAAATGCATCCTAAAGGTTCATCGGTACTGTTTTTCTGTCACAAAGGAGCTATTAATGAGCACTGACCAGACTAAAACAGCTGCTGGAAGAATAAGATTATAAATGTGAAATCAACAAATAAATCAATGGGCGGATTCTGCCAAAGGAAGTCTTGCCTTAGTTTTTTGAAAAGGTTATTAAACACGAGGAAAAAAGGTTGATATAGGAGGTCATTTCATAATGGTTGTGTAGCATCTGCATGAGTAAATATCAGCATTTAGCTTTGTATAAACTCTAATTTTTACATGTATAAACTCGAATTTTGCAATATCACTATTTCTATAGAATGCATAGATTCTAAGGGGGCATGTTCTGGGCAAGATTTGGGCATTCCAAAAAATATGCATGCATTTCCAGTTTTGCTTGGGAGTACATGTATATTTGAAAAAAATCCACTGTTAGCTTTGGCATATACTCTGAATCACACTGCTTGTTTCAGCCAGGGATTTAAAGGAGTGATTAAGGAGCAATTGTGCCTTTCCCTCTCAAATTTGAAATGTCCTTCAAATGTAAAAGATTGTCTTTAGAAGCTTTGGATCTTTAATTGGCAGCTTTTGTACACAGAATTTTACAAAATATGGTGATTAATTGTATAAGTTATAGCACCTGCACATGCAGCACAGTTAAAAATCACCACCTCCCTCTGCGTTTTTAGGTCTGGCCCCCTCACACTTTAAGGGCCTGATATTGAGTTCAGATAGCTAGGTGCAAGTATAGTGCCTAGCCATCACCACCATCCTATTACCCCAGATATTCAATGCCACAGAGGCTAAACAGGTAATGGTGATATTGCACCGCTGCCCTGTTAGCTTCTATGGGTAAAGATAGGCCAGCTTTTGCACACAACTTAGAAATAAAATAAAATAAATTAGGACTACATGTGCCAAACCTTAAGCATCTGTAATATTTCTGTTCTGTGTTCAGATGAAGGGCTGAGGGCAGGACCTCTGAAAACACCCACCAATAGGAACAGAAGCAATGGGGATCTTGAACGATTTTCAGAAGACTGTGTTTGTGAGGATCTAGCTAAACTAAAACTGGACAAAGCGATGGGACCAGATGAGATACATCCAAGAATACTGAAGGAACTTGGGGGACATTCTAACAGCTCCTTTTCAATGCCTCTTTGGAGATAGGGGTGGTGCAGAGAACTAGAGAGAGGCACATGTGGTCCCTTTACACAAAAGCGGAAGTAAGGATGTGGTTGAAAACTACAGGCCGATTAGTTTAAACTTGGTGGTTAGTAAATTATTAGAAATGCTGGTGAAAGAAAAAATAGTGAAGTTTCTGGAGTCCAATGGATAGCAGAATCCAATGCAGCATGGATTCCAGAGGCAGGTCCTGTCAGACGAATCTGATTGATTTCTTTGACTGGGTGACCAGGGAGATGGGCTACAGGAGACCCCTAGATGTGGCGTATTTAGATTTCAGTAATGGAAAGGACGCAGGCAGGGTCCCGGCAACCGCAGTTAACCAGGGGCGTGGTCCGGCACGGGACCCTGCGCGCATATGGCAAGGCAAAGGGTGGGGGGAGGAGGAGGAGAGGTGCGAGGACGCAGGCCGCGTCTTTTGAATTGATTGGCCATGCTGCTGGGACGAGCGGCAGGGCCAATCAATAAATAAAAATAAATAAAATTTGTTAGGCTTTCAATTTGATGTGCAGTTCTAGTTTGACAAACGTATGCTGATGGACTGATCCATTGCTTTTGCCTCTTTTGCAACCTTCCTTCAATGACTTTTGACTTAAGTCTCAGGTTTAGATGATATTACCCATTACTTAGATGAATTTTTGTTTTTGGGTTCAGTGAAATCTGACCTGTATACTCAGAGAAAGGACATTTTTCAGAGGGCTGCCAGGAATTTTAACACTAGAAGCCCCAAAAGGAATTTTACCTAGAAACCCCAAAGTGCATCAATTGATGCATTATCACGATGACTGCATTTAGCATGAAATGCAGATGTGAATTAATGTGACGTTACTTATTTGTTAAATACGTGCAGTATGTGATGCCATTACATGACGTCATCGTGTGTTTATTGTTTGTAATGTCGGAGTAAAACTGTCAATTGACGCATCCAAGACAATTGAGTGCGTCAATTGACATACTTTGGGGTTTCTAGGTATAAATTCATTTTCCCACTAGGTGGTGCATCTGTCATTAATTTTCAATGCACATATTTGAACATCTTGACCTTGCTAACAAAGTCATGGTTCTAGCAGTGGGGCTGGTATACAACTTCGAAGATGCATTTGCATCAATTGACACACTTTGGGGCTTCTAGTGTTAAAATACCTCTGGCGTTTGAGAAGTTTGAAGAACCTTGCCAGACATTTACATTTTTGGGAATGTAATTGGATTGGTGCTACATGCAGTTGTACTTGCCTGGCAAGAAAGCAGTTAAGTTGCTGCAGTTGTTTGACAACAAGTTTTTATACTTTGGGGCCAGTACAATCCCTACTAGGACAGTATAATTTTGCTAACTGACCTCCCAAATAGTACTAACAAAAATGTCCTTGACCCTGCGGTGCAACCTCCTAGCGTGAGGTCACAAGGGGGCAGCACCATGTGATCACATCCATTTTGAGCTGGTCTTTATGATATGGGAAGGAGCAGGAAGGACTGTTCCTGCCTCACTGACCAATGGACCACCATGGATTAAAAAGCATGACTTAGGGGGGCAGGGGGTATGGGATCATGCTGACTGACTAGGCAGGTTTGCTAGTTCTTAATGGGGAGGGGTGGATGGAGTGAGACTTGGGATACTAATTGGCTAGCTGGGTTAGTTTTAAGGATTGAGAAGGGGTGCATGGGGCCAATGAACTGATCAGGTAGAATATTTATTTTGTTTGGGGATGTACTAATCCCCTCCAGACAGTTCCCAATGGGCTTAATGGACCTTAAGGGGGGGTATGGTACTGAAAGGGGGGCAGGCCAGTTTTTAAAATATTGTTGCACTAGGGGAGAAACAATAGGGGTATTGGCAGAGATGGTAACAATCGTGGCAGAGAGCTAGTAAGAATTCTGTGCATCCGATTGCTACTGCTCTTCTCTTTGATTTACCATAGAGACCCATGATATCTGCATCGGCAGGCACCATAGGACTTCCCATGCTACAGGGAGAACTATTCAGGCAACTGGTAACAGACCCCACACATGAATGGGCCACAATGGACTTGGTGCTTACCAACGGTGACTGGATGCAAAATGATCTCCCACTATAACATCAGAAACACTTTCACCATTGGTAAGCACCAAGTCCATTGTGGCCCCTTCTAACAGCTCTTGGTTGGTGGAAAACTCATCAACAACCTTCACTATGCTGATAATACCACATTACTGGCTAGAAGTGAAAATGATCCAAAACATTTGCTTCTCACGATCAAAGAACATTGTCTCAAAATGTGCCTGCACCTTAATCTAAAGAAGACAAAGATCATGACAACTGGCAAAATCAACAAGTTCATCGTTGAAGGAGAAGAAATTGAAATCGTGGACAACTTTAACCTATTTGGATCAACTATCAAAAAAGAAGCAACAAGCAGTCAAGAAATCTGACGATGCATTGCACTTGGCAGAACGGCTATGAAAGACCTAGACAAGATTCTCAAGAGCAGAGATGTCTCTCTCCATACAAAGATTTGACATGTTCAAGCCATGGTATTTTAAATAACATCATATGGATGTGAAAGTTGGGCAGTGAAAAAGATAGACAGGAAGAAAATTAATGCCTTTAAATTATGGTGCTGGCGGCGAATACTGCGTATACCATGGACTGCCCGAAGAACAAACCAGTCAGTACTAGAGGAGATCAAACCTAAGCTTTCTTTAGAAGCTCAGATGACAAGATTTTGACTTTCATACTTTGGACACATCATGCGAAGAGAGTGATCATTAGAGAAAGACATCATGCTTGGCAACGCAAAAGAGGAAGGCCAGCAATGAGATGGATCGATACAACAACAACAGCTACATGTACCAGTCTGTCAACAATGAGCCATCTGACTGAAGACCGAACACAATTTAGGACAACTATCCAGAGGGTCGACACCGACTCGACAGCATTTAACAACAAACAACATGGTTTTTGAAAGAAGTAGCTGAAAAAGTGAAGAAATCTCTTGTTATTTCTTGTATTCATAAAATACAAGAGATAACAGTGAAAAAATCTCTGTGAACAGTGAACAGATCTTTGTGAAGAATCTCTGATAACAGTGAACAGATACAAGAGATAAAAGTGAAGAAATCTCTCTGTTATCTCTTGTATTCATAAAATACAAGAGATAACAGAGAGAGGACGGCAGGCATCTATATTTGGCAAAACTTAGAGAAGCTAGCAGAGTGGTCAAGAAAACAAAGATTCAAAAAGAGGAGGAAATAGCCAATGCAATAAAATGGGGGGATAAGACATTTTGCAGATACATTAGTGAGAAGAGGAAGGGCAAAAGTGGTATTATCAGACTCAAGGGTGAAGGGTAGGAATATGTAGAAGCCAATGAGGATAAAGCGGAATTGCTTAACAAGTATTTCTGTTCTGTGTTCACAGATGAAGAACCAGGAGTAGGACCTCAGAAAACACCCACAAACAGGAACAGAAGTGAGGGGCATCTTGAACAATTTTCAGAAGACTGTGTTCGTGAGAAAATAGCTAAACTTAACATAGACAAAGTGATGGGACTGGATGGGGTACACCCTAGAATACTGAGAAAACTTGGGGACATTCTAGCAGCTCCACTGACAGACCTTTTCAATAACTTGTTGGAGTCGGGAGTGGAGCCAAAGGACTAGAGAGAGGTACATGTGGTCCCTTTACACAAAGGTGGAAGTAAGGATGTGGTTGAATACTACAGGCTGGTTAGTTTAACTTCAGTGGTGAGTAAATTATTGGAAGCACTGCTGAAAGAGAAAATAGTGAGGTTTCTGGAGTCCAGCAGATTGCAGGATCAGAGGCAGCATGGATTCACCAGAGGCAGGTCTTCTCAGACAAATCTGATTGATTTCTTTGACTGGGTGACCAGGGAGTTGGACCAAGGGAGACCCCTAGATGTGGTGTAGTTAGATTTCAGTAAAGCCTTTGACACCATTCCTAACAGGTGACTTATAAACAAACTGAGCACCTTAGGGATGGATCCTAAAGTTACTGCGTGAGTTAGAAATTGGTTGAGTGGGAGGCGACAAAGGGTACAGGTAAATGGAGCTCACTCTAAGGAGAAGGAGGTTACCAGTGGTGTGCCCCAGGGATCTGTCCTTGGTCCAATTCTTTTTAATATCTTTGTTAGTGATATAGCGGAAGGGCTGTCTGATAAGGTTTGTCTCTTTGTGGATGATACCAAAACCTGCAATAGAGTAGATACCCAGGAAGGTATAGATAACATGAGAAGGGATCTAGCTAAGCTTGAAGAATGATCTAGAATTTGTCAGCTGAGATTTAATGTTAAAAAATGCAAGATCATGCATTTGGGCTGCAGCAATCCAAGAGAGCAATATAGTATAGGGGTGAAGTACTTTGGTCCACTAAAGAAGAGTGGAACCTAGGCGTGATTGTGTCTGATGATCTTAAAGTAGCTAAAGAGGTAGAAAAGGCAACTGCAAAATCTAGAAGGATGCTTGTGTACATAGGGAGAGGAATGGCCAGCGGAAGAAAGGAGGTGATAGTGCCTCTGTATAAATCTTTGGTGCGACCTCATTTGGAGTATTGTGTGCAATTCTGGAGACCGCACCTTCAAAAGGATATAAACAGGCTGGAGTCCGTACAGAGGGTGGCTACTAAAATGGTTAGTGATCTTCATTATAAAGCATATGATGACAGACTTGAGGATCTTAATATGTACACCTTAGAGGGAGGGCAGGATAGAGGTGATATGATTGAGATGTGTAAATGCCTCCATGGCATAAATGCACAGGAGGAGAGTCTCTTTCGATTGAAAGCAAGTTCTGTTATGAGGGGACATGGGATGAGGGTGAAAGGATAGATTCATGAGTGATATGCAGAAATATTTCTTTGCGGAAAGTGTGGTGGATCCATGGAATAGTCTTCCAGTGGAGGTGGTAGAGATGAGGACTGTATGCAAATTCAAAGAAGCATGGGACAAACACAGAGGATCTCTAAAGGAAAAAAGGGGAATGTTGTAGTGGTTGATATGGAAAGAAGGACAGACTAGATAAGCCATGCAGTCTTTTTCTGTCATCATGTTTCTATGTTTCTAGGTATCAGGAGTCTCCATGGTAAATCCCAAACCTCCACAGTATGTACAAGGGGAAAGTTGGGAACATCCCCAGCAGATACCATGGCGGTTTTGGACTTAACTGTGGGCCTTTTGCAGCTATCACACTATGGTTTAGGCTACTATGGTTTAGTAAACATGCTCCAAAATTTATTCTGCCATTTCAATTCCCAGTCTACCAAATTCTCAAGGCCCTCTTGCAATTATTCACAGTATCCTTGCGATTTAACAACTGTGAATATTTGTGTCATCTGCTAATTTGTTCACCCTACTTGTTGTTCAGATTTCCAGGTCATTTAAAAATATTTAAAAAAGTTCTTCTTCTGGTATAGATCCCCGGACTACTTCACTATTTACCTTTCTTCATTGAGAAAACCGATCTTCTGTTTTCTATATATTTATTTATTTATTTATATATATTAATTATACAAATGCATTCAAATGTAACATGAATGAAAAGCAAATGGCAGAAAAACATCCACAAAGGTAATTAGCATAGGCTATAACAAAAGAAAATATATTAGCCCACAAAACCTAGGAAAAAAAGTAGGAGGCTCCAGGAAATTAATAAATAATCCTTGTACAAACAATGAAGAAATAATCATATGAAAGCAGTGCAAGACTTATTCGTCAACCGTATGAGAGGCTAGAACAACCACAGAATCCTCCCTAGATACTAGAAACTCCAGCAGCTGATGAGGCTCAAAAAACAGAAACAATTTCTCTTTATAGGTAACATAACATCGAATGGGAAATTTCAACAAAAAGGTCCCGCCAAGGGAAAGTACTCTGGACTTAAGACCCAAGAATTCCTTCCTCCTCAGCTGGGTATCCCTAGCAAGATCAGGAAATCTATGGACATGAGAGCCCGTAAACGTCTCACTGAAATTTCTAAAATAAGATTGAAGAATTAACGATTTATCAGATTCCATATCCAAGATAATGAGGAGAGTAGAACGAGTGTAATCAACTCCAAAGAACTCTCCAGAAACCCTGTAAGGTCTCCAGCCTCTGGAGGATTCTCAAGGCTAACTCCCCGGTTGACCTCCCCCACTGAGAGTTATTGAGCCCTTGTCAATGATGGTAGGTCATCCCGGGAAATCTTCAAGACCTCCTGGAAAAACCTACGAACCATCTCCATAGGCAACTGCATCAGGGATCTAGGAAAGTTGAGAAGTTTCAAAGTTTTCTTCCGGACTTGGTTTTCAAGATATTCCATCCTCCTAGATATCACACTCCGGTCTTTCAGTTGGGCACCATGCATACCTCAAAGTTGTTCAAGTTCTCCTTCTAAGCAAACCATCTTTCTCTCCTGTTCCTTTTGCACTCTGGAAATCTCTTGGAAATGAGTATGAAGAGAATCAATTTCAATACTTACAGATGCAGCAACAGACACAAGAGAAGAATTCATGGTCGAGATAGTGTCCCACAGCACTTCCAAAGTAACTTTTGCGGGTCTCACCAACATATCAATTCCCATAGTGGCCAACATCCTAGGAACAGCCAGAGGTAGGCTAACATCCAAAACAGATGAAACCACAGCTTTCACTCCCTCACTTGGCATTCCACATAAATGAACAGAAACAGCCAGAGAGCCCTCCACTTCCCTACGATGGCTTGCTAGTCAGCAAGCCAGAGGGAAGCACTCCACTGTCCGCTGCAACACTTCCAGAGTATTGAGGGGGGCCCGCTGCACAGGGGAAAACAAAACCCCGACGTGCTCAGATCCGACAGACCTGTGAAAGACGCCACTCCTGCACTTGGGATAGCAAAGCCACAAGGATCTCTAAAGGAAAAAAGGGGACTGTTGTAGTTGTTGATATGGAAGGACAGGCTAGATAGGCCATGTGGTCTTTTTCTGTCGTCATTTTTCTGTATTTTCTGTCCAGCAAGAGTAGAATCAGCCTCACCCGAGGGTAGGGAGGCTTGTTTGTGCTTCTTTCTCCCCATTCCACTTCACAAGCCACAGACAAATGCTGGAGTAGAGTGCCACTGCCAGAGCCAGCTCAACTGGAACAGATCACTGCCGCCATCTTGCCTTCTCCATATCCTGTTTTTTTATATTTTAACCAGCTCCCAAGCCACAATAAGACACTGCCTCCTATCCCAAGACTTTTTAATTTCCTCAAGATTATCTCATGAGAGACCTTATCAAAGGCTTACTGAAAATCCTGGGGTTCCTTTCCTAATTTCTTATTTGTCTTAATTGTAAACTGCTTTCCTGGCTTGAAGAGCGATATAACAAATTTTAATAACTAAACTATGCTGATACACACTATCATTTGAATCTTTATCTACCTACTTTTTCATGCTTTCAAACATGTAGAAGTTTGATGAGGCTAGAATTGTTGTTGTTGTTGTTGTTGTTGTTGTTAAGTGCCGTCGAGTCGGAGTCGACTCATGGCGACCCTCTGGATAGCTGTCCTAAATTGTGTTCGGTCTTCAGTCAGGCGGCTCATTGTTGACAGACTGGTACCCGTAACTGCTGTTATTGTATCGATCCATCTCATTGCTGGCCTTCCTCTTTTGCGTTGACCTTCTATCTTGCCAAGCATGATGTCTTTCTCTAATGATCTCTCTCTTCGCATGATGTGTCCAAAGTATGAAAGTCGAAGTCTTGTCATCTGTGCTTCTAAAGAAAGCTTAGTACCGACTGGTTTGTTCTTTGGGCAGTCCATGGTATACACAGTATTTGCCGCCAGCACCATAATTCAAAGGCATCAATTTTCTTCCTGTCTATCTTTTTCACTGTCCAGCTTTCACATCCATACGATGTTATTGAAAATACCATGGCTTGAACAAGTCAAATCTTTGTATGGAGAGAGACATCTCTGCTCTTGAGAATCTTATCTAGGTCTTTCATAGCCGTTCTGCCAAGAGCAATGCGTTGTTTGATTTCTTGACTGCTTGTTGCTTCTTTATTGATAGTTGATCCAAGTAGGTTAAAGTTGTTCACAATTTCAATTTCTTCTCCTTCAACGATGAACCTGTTGATTATGCCAGTTGTCATGATCTTTGTCTTCTTTACATTAAGGTGCAGGCCCATTTTGAGACTATGGGGCATGTTTACTAAACATTCCTAACGTGCGGGGCCGTGCTAGTGTGCCTGTGCCATATAAGGAGTGGGCGGTTCAGGCAGAAAATAGAAAAAAAACGGTAGTAAGCAACCGGACGTGTGTGCGTCGCGCTAATGTGCGGGGGTCGACATTAGCGCGTGGAAAGGCAAAGTGGCGCGCTGCTGAGTATACAAAACAACAGAGCCGTGGTACAACGGTGAAGACACTGACCAATGGTGCAGGGGCCATGGGTTCAATCCCCCAGTGTGCGCAACGACAAAGGTCAGCTGAGGCAGTAACTGTAATGATTAACATTGTTTTAGGAGGCAAATTAATTTGGAACGGCATAAGGCGGCGCACAGTTATTTTTGGGCGGCAGAAAGCGGCGCACAGTGCTTTTTGGGCGGCATAAGGCGGCGCACAGTTATTTTTGGGCAGCAGAAGGCGGCGCACTGGTCCCCTTGGGCGGCAGAAGGCGGCGCGCTGATAGGCACAAGGCGGCGCGTTGATGCATAAGCACAGGAACAGAGCCACAGCACAATGGTTAAAACACTGACCAATGGTGCAGGGATCAGGGGTTCAACTCCTCACAATGCCCAGTGAAAAATGCCTGCTGAGGCAGTATGTATTATGTGTAGGAGGCTGTATAATTATATTTTGTTATCACTACTAGCAAACGCACTCTCCAAGCATGTTAACATACGGCGGCCCATAAGGCACATGTTACAGTGCACTGTTCGCCAAGGCACCCTTGAATGACCCCTATAGGGCAGCATGTATGTTGCGACACAGGATAATGTATAGTGCACCCTATAGGGATGGCAACCATGAGGTGGCCTACAGGGCGCCCTATGAAGCACCCTCAGAGGCACCTAATGGGTATAGTAAGCTGAGGGTGGTCTTGCCGGCATAGACATATGTACAGTAAATAAAAATAAAGCTGTGGACAGCCCTACCAAAGGGCCCCACTGTGGGTTTGAACCCATGACCTCTGGCTGCACAGGCAGTGATGTAACCATTGCGCTACAGCTCCATAGCTGTAAGCAGGCCCCTGGCTGGCTGCAGATAGCCTACACGTCACCTCACAGACAGTCTGCTGGTGTCAACAGGATAGGGTTAGGCCACCCGTACCCATGATGCACTGCACATGCAAATTAGCTGTCCGCAGATGGACACAAGATGGGGAATGCACCCACACAGCACCTTGGCCTAGTAGGGGGCACTGACCGGGTGTTTTACTGGCACAGAGTAGCCACACACCGTTACATCGTGCGGGTACTGTGCTCACCCTGAGTGTGCAATGAGGTGGCCAGGACCAGGTCAACAACACCTGCTATGGCTGATGGAGGCCAAGCGGGCGTTCCAAAGCAGTGTTAGATGTGTAAGATAGCTAGTTTCTGCACAAACACCATGGATATCCCTGTCTGCCGCCATCAGGCACCCCCCCCGTGGCAAACATGGTCCCCATCAAGGGATCCACACTCTACCTCCCTGCAAAGGTGACAGTAGAGGGCAACATCAACCCCAGTCCTCCTGAGGAACACCACCACCCCCCCAGGCAGGCAGCTCCATACACAGCCATAACACAATAGCAGACAGACATAAGCCCAGGGTATGGTAAGCTGCACTCCACCACCAGATATTCACCTGCAGCAAGCCAACAGCCACTGCACCCTGCAAGCCATTATAGCAAGACATTTACCAGCTACAAACAGTCTGCTGGTTAGTCCATAGTGCATGTTCCCAATGGAGATGCATGCACCCAGAACTGGGCTGTCTGCATACACAGCAAGCAGATAGATCAGTGACTGGGCCCCAAAGAGAAACCTATATTTATCACATGAGAGAACTACTATACAGCACTATGGGGGGGCCTAGCCATGCTGTGGTCACTGCACAGTCAGGGTGAGCGTGATCCCCCAGAAGGACATGCTTTGGCCACCCTGTCTGTGTAGGTGGTGGCCGGACACTACAATATCCCAGCCAATGTCCCTGCCAGGGCCCTATGCCCAGTGCAGATGCATCCTGGCCACGTCACCCTGCCCTGGCTATACCCATGGTACCTTGCACCTCATTATGCACATTGACTGGCCAATACTGGCAACAGTGCTGGCAGTGCGGGCTGTTGAAGGGGCTTGCAGCCAACACCCACTGTATAGACAGACACACACTTCCACACCTCTGCCATCATGGTGCTACGATTGAGGGGGTAAGTAGCCTTGCCCACCAAACCGGTCCTGAGCACGGCAAGGCATGGATATGGTACGCATTACAGCTGGTGGTCACTCCCCAGGGTGGTAAGCACCGTCAGAGGCCAGGCCTGGAGCATGCCCCGCAAACACCTAACAGATTGTTTGGATGGGGTCAACTAGCAGTATGTACGTAACGTATGGATAACTGCCTGCCTGTGCTCCTAGCAAACGTCTCCGAGCTGTGTACCGTATACCTCAGGTGTAGGGTGACATTGGTAAGTTATGCAAGTGCTCGTTTTGGGTGCTGCATGCACGGTCCAATGTTCTGCCTTTCCAGGAGACATTGGCCAATGGGGCCTGTGGGTGTGGGTGTGTCTGCCCTTGATGGCTGCTGCTTTACGGCACAGATTCCCAACTCCAGTCCAGGTTTGCATCACACTGTTCGGGTTTTCCTGCTATCCCTCATGAATATGCATGGGCTACATCTACATGCCATGGGGGTGGTGCATAGATATACAGCACAGGCATTTGTATGAGTGTCAGCATGGAACCTGACTGGTGTGTGGCCCACCAGGACTGCATTTGGGTGATTCTGCTCTAGGTACTGCCCCTGTTCATGGTGTCTGTGCTCAGTGGGGTAAAAGATAGATGTCTTACCATTGCATATGTCCCCGCCATGAAAGGTGTGTCCTTACTATCACTGTTTAGTTGTGGGAAAAATATGTGGGCAGGATTGGCAGTAGCCCCAGCTGGGCTTTGAACCTGTGACCTTCTGTTCTTGTATGCAGTGTCTGTGTGCACTGCACCACTGTGTAGCCACAGATTGGTTGGATTCCCTGGACTGTCCATGACTGTGGATCCGGCAGGACCTGTCTGTTGCAGTGGACTGTGCCAGCCTGCACATGGCTAGGCCTCTGTCTTCTGTGGTTAGCAGCCACTGCCCCCTGCACCACATGTACTTGTCCGCCAACATGCTGGCATGAACTTCTCTCAGAAAAAGCAGTTGACCTGATTGCAATGTGGCAGTATGGGACTGCATTTGGGGGACTTGGCTGTAGGTAATGCCCATTGTTGTGGGGTGTGTGCGGTGTTGGGTAAAATATGGGTGTTTTCCCCATGCATACAGGGGTGTCTGCGCTATCTTTATTTAGTGGTGGGTAAAATATAGGGACTGGGCTGGTAGGTGCCCCAGCTGGGTTTTGAACCTCTGCCCTCTGGTCCTAGAGGTAATAACTCTGTCCGCTGTACCACACTTTGGCCACAGAGACAGTGCAGCCCCTGGAGGCAGTAAGCCTGGCAGGATGGAGTCACAAACCCTGCTCTACGCAATTCTACTGTGGGCATATGCACCCTGTCTGGTGACAAACGTGCACATAAACCCCGGAAATGACCACGGGAAATGTGGGACAAAATATCACCACGCTGGGCAACAGTGATATTAATGGGCAACCATAGCAAACACTCCCAGGAAAGCTCCAAAACGTGGAAATGTTTTTTGGAAGAGTCTCCTCTCAGTAGACCCTTCCAAACTTCATTTCTTTTTTCTGGAGCTTTGCTGGGTGTGATTTCTGTATTTGCCCATCACTATAACTGTTCCCCAGCTGAATTACTATTTTTAATAGTTCTGTTGTGGTCATTTTCTATTTTTATTTTCACTTTTGTGCTGTGCACATGTATCACACTGCTCACGTTTTGCTGGTTTCCCCGGATTTCCTGTACATTGCTGACGGAAATGGTTTCTCTTCCCTTTAAATGCTTTCTACCGCGAGTGTTTCACTCGCGGTAGTTTTTACATGCAAATTCGGGCCCGATACTGTGCGGGGAGCCTCTCCCCTCCCACTCTCCACCCATTGACCCCGTCCCTCCGCCCCTCCGGAGCCTTCCTCCGCCCTCCTTTCGCCGTTCCACGCCTCTATCGGACATTTGCGGGCCCGCACTTGTACGGGGCCCGTTAGTGAGCCGCGTACCTGTGCGGGGGTGACACGCACGTGTGCGGGGCGTTTAAACGCGTTTCTGCGCGTTTCAGTGCCGCGTTGCCGTGCGCTATTTTGCGGCGCGCTATTTTGCGGATTTTAGTAAACATGCCCCTATGTTCTTTGATTGTGAGAAGCAAATGTTTCAGATCATCTTCACTTTCAGCCAGTAATGTAGTATCATCAGCATAGCGAAGTTTGTTGATGAGTCTTCCACCAGTCTTCACACCTCTGTTGTCTTCATGCAATCCTGCTTCTCTGGTGATTTGTTCTGCATATAAATTAAACAGGTAGGGGGAAAGTATGCAGCCTTGTCTTACACCTTTGCTTATTTTAAACCATTCTGTTTCTCCTTGTTCCGTTTGAACTGTTGCTTCTTGATCAATGTACAGATTGCGCAAGAGTACGATCAGGTGTTCTGGTATACCCAATTACCCATGCTTCTAATGTGGCCCAGAGTTTCTCCTGGTTTACACAGTCAAAAGCCTTGCTATAGTCGATAAAGCACAAATAGATATCCTTTTGGTATTCTTTAGTGTTTAAGGATCCATCTCACATCCGCAATGATGTCTCTCGTTCCTCGCCCTTTCCTGAACCCTGCTTTTTTGTCCCATTAAACCATGACTATGTATATGTTCAGTAACTTGCCACTGCATTGGTCCAGCTCAGGTATTCTAAACTCCCATAGCTAGTGTTTCAGGTACCCCTTTGAGCCATTCCCACTGCTTTTAGGGTCTTCATTACAAATATCTTCTCTTCTCTACCTGAATCTCTTAGGATCTCTTTCCAAATGAAATAATATATGCTAAAATGAAACAGCCTACGTTTTCAGCTATATACAGCATCATGCTCAAAATGTTCTATGTGAACTGAACCCAAAAAGCAGATATACAAATAAGAGAAAATTTATTTGCACAACAAATAAAAAAAGTCAAGAAAAAAATACTACTTTTTCTGTTGCTTTCAATCTAGATTATTGGAAGTTGATGGACGTTCAACTTGACCCTTCTCTGTCCCATTGCTTTTCCTAATGGGGTTAACCCTCCATCTCTCTTTCTAATTGTGCAAAACCTGTTTTTACTATTACTTTTATTGAGCATTATATAAATCAGTTTGATGACTGCATTGAGAAATCTCTGCTTTGTAGTTCCATGTTTGAATGATTTCTTAGGGAAAGGCTGTTAGAAAACAGTTGGAAATATTTCATTTTTAATAAAGGTTTTTGCTGGACAAATTATTCAAGTACAAATGAATAGTATAAGAAATGTCTAATTAACTGAACCCCTAAAATATGAACCAGTTAATAATCCAGAACATGTTAAATTGTCTATTTCTGATTAAACACAATTAAGACACCAATTAGCCATGGGTAATTTAACAAAGGTTGTTACCATATGTAACACTTCAAATTAGATACAGTGGATATACTATTATTGCCGTACCTTATGATATTCTATTTTTCACATTCATTTCCTGATTAATTTAAAAAATGTATTTTTCTAATATTCCTCTGCTATATCCCAATTTGACTTGAGCACGTTCTATGATAATAAACATATAGATACCTTCTAAGTAAGTTATGGTTTCTGTTGCTATAGGAACGGTACGGTCAGTCCATAAACACTGTATTTATTTTATACTTTATATAATGACTAAAATGTTTATAAGGCTATTGAATGATAGTGAAATAGAGAGTAAAATACATTTGAAATTATATGTATCATATCACAATAATTTTGTTGTGTGCTAGGATGATATGAAGTACATTAACATTGTGGTAGTATCTATTTGCGCTTATTAACACAAGGTAGATCCAGAGGGTCGCCATGAGTCGACTCCGACTCGACGGCACTTAACAACAACAACAACAGATGGAAGTAAATAGTGCGTGCTAACTTATAATGCATTGTGGCAAACATTATGTTAAATATTAAGCAAATGATAAATTATTCTATATTTAGGCATTTTTATGGCCAGTGAAGTATAATATATGGCAATAAGTGGAAAATGTCTTGTGGCCTGCAGGGAAATAATAATGGCAAACTCAGGCAAAAGTGAGGATAAGGTCTCCTATAATAAAAATGGCATACGATGGACAAGATCATGAACCATTATGAGGTCTTGAAGGACTAACAAGAGGGCTACTACGTCTGGGAAGATATCTGCATTTATAAGTACTTACGTTCTGAGAAATTCTCTAAATCATGGGGAATGGGGCATTTTTTGAGTTAAAACAGATAAAATCTGTGCATTTTAAAATTCAGTGTTTTATTAAGTCAGTTAAGGCATAGTACTACAAGCCAGTTTTCAATTAAATTAAAGCCAGTTAGATCTTAGTATAACAAGCCAGCCTTCAGTGAAATTACTGCCAGCTGGGGCTTAGTATAACAAATTAATACAAACCACTGCAACAAGGGAAAACAGATATTCCTACCAAAATAATCCCTTGAACCTATCTAAACCTTTCCATAAAAACATAAACAAAATTTCCAAATATAATCTGATCAACACACTCTTATAATAACTCCAAAATCCAGATTTCTTAAAGGGAGAAAATGACCTCAGGATTTACTCTTCAGTCCCACCATGTGGCGAAATTCATCACCATAAGGGATCTCCAAGATTTAACATCACAGGTCCAACAACTCCCTCTATCGAATAAACAAGATATCAATCAATATCAAAAAAGTACTTTTCTAATATTTTCAATATATTTTTATAAGCACATAATTAATTAACTGTCAGCACTATTTACATGTTTTTTATGTTTTTTTATATACAGATATCGTGGCCTCCAACGAGTTCTGCAAAGCAAAGCCAAATGGCCCTATTAGCTAATGAGCTTTCTCACCATCCAAAGGAGTACATAATTCACTTATCTGCAAAGGTTCACTCCTACACTCCTGCAGATCCAAACATCATTACCTTTGCAAAGAACTGAATAAACTTGGGCAGGCGATTAACCTCCCCCAGCCATTTCGCCGGCCCTGGATATAATCGGCCAACATCAGAATCGGCCCTGTACATCCAGGGCTGGTGACTGTCCACTGCCCGCCTACTCTCCACCCCCGGGCCACCTCTTCCCCGCCTCCGACTAACTTCCCCGCACAACTGGAGGGGAAGTTAGTCGGGGGCTGCCGCCAGCACGAATAGTCTCAGAATAACCCCCACTGTGTTTTGCCTATTGTTAAAAATACAAATTGTATATCTTCTACTTACAGTTCACTTAAAAGCAGAACTTAGCTTTAACAATTATTTGATGTTTCTAGAAATCTTATGTCTACATTACTATAGTATGCATAAAAGTCTATGTATGTAGTTGGTGGAATGCAAGTGAAGAGAAGTATTATGAAAGGTGGGATGGGATTTTAATAGTGAAAAAGAAGGGCTTTGATGGACAGTAAATTGGGAAAGATAATTTAATGATGTGAAGTGATGTGTCAATCTAATAAATATGTAAAGGGAAAGATGAACTCTCTACTCTGAATCCTAACCTTTCCTGTCCCTCCGCTCTACATGTGCTTCCCCAGCTGATGATTTCATTAGATTAGTAGTGATACTGATGGTCATGGTGTAGATTCTATGATTGATCTGCAGCTATAATGTGCACAGACAGTGTTTTTCTCTTGCTATCTGGGAAAAGGAATTCAAACTGCTGTGGAACTTGATGGAAGTAGGCAAGACAGATAACAGTTTGGAGTGTAATTTAGAAATTCTGAAAACAGGGATTGGGAGAGTCCAGATTTTCAGATTAATTGATATATTCTTTGTTGTGTTCCCACTGAGAAAGTTTGCAGTCTATGAAAAGGTATTGTTTAAGGAAATACTGTAAGTTCTAGTTTTAAGGTAGATAGCTAAGGGACAAATAAGATAAAACTGTATGTTTAGAATAACTCTGTTAGCAAGAGATAAATGCATGGAATTCTCAAGTGCATAGGAAGTTCCTTCTTGCCAGATAACCAACATGTCTTGTTAGAAAAGTTATTTTTAAGATTTAAAAAAAATATATATTTTTTTTTTTAGGGAGGATGTCTTAGCTGCTGCTATGTATTAATCAGTGAAAAGAAAGGGGATTATATTTTGTTTCCAATTTACCTGACAGCTAAAACTAAAATACAACATACTTAAACTATAGCATGAATGTTGCTAATTCTTTTTCCTGTAAATAAGATAAATAACAACTTGTAGATCCAATTGGCAGCAGTGTTATTGAAAGATAAATCCACATATTCATGATTTCATTACATTGTATTTAGGTTTATTTTAGAGGAATCCAGAATTTGACACTTGTGATGGAGAAAAGACAAAGATGAGGGACCCCCGCTCCCAAAAAAAGGATTAACCATTCTTTGTAAATAAGCTTAATATACAATGTGCAAGTTTTGTTTTCTAGTTTTCATGGGCCCAGCCGTATCCCAGTTCAGAGAATTTGTCTGCTGATTTCATTCCATGTGTAAAAATGGAAATGTTGATATATTCATTGTAAATAGCACCTCCCAGAGCATCTTATTTATTTATTTATTTATTTAATTTTCTTATATACCGCGCTATTTGTCATCAGTGCGGTTTATATTGAAACAATACAGCAATTGGTTAGATATAACAGACCTATTACAAGTAACAGGAAAATTAACATAGAAGTAAACAGGGAAATCATTTATATTTCTAGAAAATACATGTTGGAGATATATAAAATCTATACAGTTAGTTAGGGTAGATATGAGGTTAAAAGGACGGGGGAGGGGAAGGGGTGTTTAGGTGTTTGAAGGGTGTGATGAAAAGGTGGTGTTTAAGGGCTTTTTTGAATTGTTTGATGTCTTTAATTGCTCTGATATTAGGAGGAGTTTGTTCCAACATCTAGGAGCATAATTCGAAAAAGCCCTATTGATGGATGATTGATTAGCTTTTAAGGAAACTTTTGGTATAAGTAGTGTGTCAACAGCTGGAGATCTCCTGGACCTGTTATTTGTTGTGTGTATGATGAGATCAGAGATGGAATCTGGAGAAATATTATTGAAGGCCCTAAAGGTGGTAAGGATGGCCTTATATTGGATTCTACAGTTTATTGGTAACCAATGAAGCTTCTCTAGAATGGGGGAAATATGCTCACACTTTGATGATCCACAGAGGACACGAGCAGCTGCGTTCATGGCTAATTGTAGAGGATTAATAGTTATATTTGGTAAGCCATGGAGTATTATGTTAGCATAATCAAAGTGCGGCGTGACTAGAGCTTGAAAGATGGTGCGGAAGTCATCAGACTTCATCATAGGTCTCAGATGACGAAGGGTTTTTATCTTGAAGTAAACGGCCTTTACGGTGCATTTTATATGTTTCTTGAAGTCTAACCTTTGATCCAGAATTACTCCTAGATATCAAATATTTGATTTGACTGGGAGATCAGCATCTCTGACTTTTAGAATTGATGGAGGGGAGAAAGATTTATTCCTTGTGATTATTGGAAACTCTGTTTTTTTAAAGTTAATACGGAGGTTTTGAGAGAGAAGCCAATCAGTTATTGAATTAAAACAGTTGATTAGCACTGTATAGTTTGGGTATGATACAGATATCGGTGAGAATAATAGCACATCATCCGCATACATAAGGCAGGATATACCAAAAGAGCGTGCGATGTCACAGATTGGCTGCATATAGATGTTGAACAGCAGCGCAGACAAGGAGGAGCCTTGTGGTACACCTTGTTTCTGCTGAAAGGGATTTGAAGTAGCATTACCAATACGAACTTGTTGTAATCTACCTTCAAGGTAGGATTTGCACCAGTCCCAAGCACGGTTCTTGATTCCCTTCTCATGAAGTCGCTTTAGTAGTTGTATGTGATCCACAGAATCGAACGCAGCAGTATTTGTTTTTATTGATTTGGATTGGATGTAGTTTGCATAGGCTTGGGGCTGAATCCCTTCTTGTTGTGGCGGAGATGGTTGATTGATAAAGGACTTTACTAGATTAAATAAGTCTCTTGGTTTATTTAGAGAGCGGCTGAGGATATCAGCATGGTATTCTTTTCTCTTAGCCCAAATTGATTCACGATGTTGTTTAAGATGTTCTAAGTAGGTGGTTTGGTCAGAGGAATTACGTGTATTTCTCCATTTTCTCTCAAGCTTTCTGAGGTGGAGGAGAGAGGTACGTAGTTCATGTGAGAACCATGGGGCAGATTGTTTTTTAGTAACTCGGTTGTCTGATGTTGATTTTTAGATCAAGGCTGGGAGTTGCGAGTATGAGGAGAGGGTATTGTTCCAGTTATTTACAATATCATTGAGATTATCTGATAGTTTGGCAAGCTTTGGGAGAGCATGGTTTTTGAAGTCATCACTGTCTAGTTGCTTGAATCTTGTAGATCTTTTGCATCCAGTTGAGTTTAGACAGTAGTCTGTGGATTGATATGCTGGTATCTGAAAAGTTATTAGGTTATGATCAGACCATGGGACAGGGGTAATAGAGAGATCAATTTTGTTCATCATAATCATGTCATGTTGAGGAATAAAGATTAGGTCCAAGAGATTCCCACTTTTATGGGTGGGATTAGCCACTACTTGTTTGTAGTTGAGGTCAGACATTGCTTCTAAGAAAGACTTGGCTAGGGTAGGTTGAGTAGAAGCCAGATTAAAGTCGCCTAATAACCAGTTTGGTTTGGAGGGGTCTTCTGGGTTACAGGCTAGGTCAATGATGTCTGAAAGTTCATCAGAGACAGCATTTGGTGCTCTGTAGATGAGGTTAATGGAGTTGGATTTGTTGGTAATAGTTAGTGTGTTTAAGTGTTGTGTACTTTTGATTAAATTTATGCGATATTGTAGCACTGTTTTTGCAAGTATTAGGACACCACTGCCTCTTCTGTGTTCTCTGTTGCAGGTGTAGATTGTGAAGTTGGGTGGAGTAAGGTGGTTTAATATTACGTTGTCTGTATTAGAGAGCCAAGTTTCAGTAACCAAATGTATATCTAAATTGTATTTGGTTATTAGGTCTGTGATTACAGGCCATTTATTGTTAACTTAATAACAAAATTTTCACCTTATAGTCGCCAGCTACAGAAGATTTTGAAACGCCACATGAATGTGCTTCATAGTATTCCTGGATTGGAAGAGAAATCAATTCAGTGCGTGTAGCAACGCCATAGAAATTTTAAGGAACTCCTTAGTCCGGCAGTGTTGAGGCCAATCAATACTCCAGCAAGCAACAGTAGGAGAGGTCATACTAAATGTGGTGACTGCAATATTTGCAATATCACGTTGGAATTGACAGAATTCCAATACCATGGCAGAACCTATGACTTAAGGAAACAGACATCATGTGGTTCAACCTATGTAGTGTATGGCATTCAATACCCTTGCCAGTTAATGTATATTGGCAAAACTATTTGCCATTTGAGAATCAGGATCAACGAACATCAAAGTCAATTGCGTTGTAAGAGGATGGAAGCACCAATTGTAGCCCATTGCCTGGACTTTAATCATCAGTTTGCTCAACTCCGGTGTTTTTGTATTGATCAAGTGACAGCGGGTTTTGCTGGTAGGATGAGGGATCAAAGCCTGTTGATGTGTGAACAACGTTGGATCTATACTTTAAGTTCTACATATCCTGGTGTTCTTAACGCCCAAATTGATTGGGCGGTGTGTGTTTAACAAGAAGGAGTATGGAGCTGAAGATGTTAGCTGTGATTGTTACAAGCAGGCAGAGGATCAGCCGTTGCAACACTGCGGACAACAATTTTGTGAGAGAATAATTTTATGAATCGCATTGGTTGACCACTTATGGTCGAAGAAGGCTAGATGCCTTTTGGACGCTAATGAATAGGACAGATCCATATGAGTCCATAGGAGGAGCCAGTGGGTTTGGGTTTGTAATTGGTATCCGTATAAAAGCATGTTATTCCATCATAATCACGCATGCGCGGTGTTTTTTCAATGAAGACAAGTCTGGTGGGGAGAAAAGTGAGGTATGAGTTCTCCCGCTGGAACACCTGGAATGTCCTTGACAGTATAATATAGTCGGATAATTTTTAATTTTTGTCAAAAAATACTGTTTGTTTAATCAGCCTTTTCTGCTTCTCACTTAGAACTCACCTAGACGTGCAGTTGCCGTGTGTTCGCACAGAGTTGGAATCCCCCTAAGAAACCGCTTGATCGGTGAAACGCATGAGCGATATGAATTCGCGTTGGGATCTGAGTTCTGACTCCTATCATCATTTTTTCAGATAAGCAAGTTTGGCTATTTTAAAGAGTCATGGGATCTGAGTTCTGGTTTTGATGAAGTTTTCAGATGAATAAGTTTGTTATTTCAAAGAGTCTTAAGGAAGTTAGTAGCTAAAAAGAGAACAGGGGAAGTTCCAGGTCCTTGATGCAACATAGGGGATTGGAGTCTAGAGGTGTTCACATCATTTAATCCTTCCCCGATTTAGTCTGAGACCTGTTCCCCGTGTTATAAAGTATTTTTTGGATACTTTAGTGAGTGGAGCAATTTCTTTTTTATTGGAGTTTGTATCTTTATCTTCTGGCAAGTGAGTCTGACAGTGTTGTTGATGTGAGCTTGAAGGGTTAGGCATTTGTCCAAGATTATCCCAAGGTAGCTAATGATGAATAGGATATCTGTTTTGCTAAAATTCATAGCTAGGTTATGGTCAGCGAGCCATTGTTTGATCACTGTAAAACAAGTTGTCAGGGATGTGTAGGTGTGTTGTAACATGGAAAAGGGGATGTAGAGCATAATATCATCAGCGCAGATATGAGATAGTATGTTGTGTGCCTTTATTATTGAGCATATAGATTGAATGATGATGTTGAAGAGGAGGGCCAATAGAGAGGATCCTCGGAGAATGCCTTGTTTAAGCTTAAATAGGGTTTAGGTGGTTCCTGTAAATATTACTTGCTGTATTCAATCTGCTAAGTAGGTGTAAACCATTTTAATGTGCTGTAGATTCCTATGTCTTGTAGGCGGTAGAGTAGAGCATCATGGGGGACTGAATCAAATGTGGATTTAATGTCCAGGAACATGAGGATAAAGCCTTGATTTAGTTTCTGGGTACCTTGTATAAGTCAGTCCATTAGGGCTGTTAGTAGCATCTCAACACCATGATGAAGCCTAATGCCATGTTGTTGAAGGTCAAGGAGGACATGCTGGTTGATATGATCTTGAAATTGAAGTTTCACCGTCTTTTTTTAATTTTTGCTAGGAATGGTATGTGCTAGGAATGGTTTGAGCTAGGAGCAGTAGGGTCCAATTTAGAGATTTTTTATTATTATTGGGCATATAGAAGCTTCTTTAAGGCTGGTTGGCACGTACAGTAGTCTTGTGTAAGTGAGAGCTGGGTGATTCTGAGGAGGGTAGGTATTAGGTCAGAGCGGACTAGTTTGATCCAGCTTACTGGGCATTAATCTAGGTATGGAATGGTGGTGTTGAGTCTAGTGATAATATTCTCTAGTTGTTCTGTGGAAGTTTCTTGGAAGGTGTGCCAGGAGGGAGGTGTAGGAGCCTCTCTGTCTTTATAAAATGCTAACACAAGTCTGAAAGAAATCATGGCTCAGCTAATATCTAAAGTACGCCAGTGCTATTGTATTTAACAAAATATGCATCTAAATCACAATTCCATCCATGCTTGCCCAAATTCCTTCCCTGAACATATCTACTTTAAAGTCATGTACACAAATGTACCTAATTGCACTGCATGTTCTTTTACGTGTGAAGTTATTTGATAAGAGGCCTTTTATGCATGTATGCTGTCAGATGCGCATGACAATCCTTTATAAAATTACCTTCACAGGAATCAGTTTTCAGGGGGCACTATCACTGTATTAATTAAAGTTTCAGCAATTAATATACAGGGTGGCCCAAAAAAAGTGAGAACATCTCGTAGCATATAAGTTATTTAAAAATTCAAAAAGACAGATATAAACGATTGACAAATTAAAAAAACAAAGATGGTGACCGGAAATTGTCAAAATAAAGACGGTATATAGCTAAAAAAGGTAAATAAACTATTTAAGCTTTTAATTTACAAGATGTTCTCACTTTTTTTGGGCCACCCTGTATATATCCAGTGCCACCATTCGTATTAGTTGTGAGGCTTAATGTACATTGAATGGTGACCATGTCGGCAATATCTGGATAGAATTAGGACTGCTATTGAGCTATCTCTCTCTCTCTCTCTCTCTCTCTCTCTCTCTCTCTCTACCTATCTATCTGTCTTGAAAGATATGCATTGCCTTTTGAGCTTAGAATTATTTGGCATGATATACTTATGAGGTACTTATCTGCTAATTGGACAAGTGTCACCAACCTTGATATACAGCAGCACTATTCAGTGGAGAGGAGGTACAGGGGAGATATGACACAGACCTTTAAATACTTAAAGGCTATTAATAAAAAAACAAACCTTTTCAAAGATGGAGAAGTTGTAAAACTAGAGGGCATAACATGAGGCTGCAAGGGGGTAAACTGAAAGCAAATGTCTGGAAATACTTTTTCACTGAAAGAGTGGTGGATGCTTGGAATGCCCTCCCAATGGAGATGGTGGCAAATACAGTGACAGAATTCAAAATGGCATGGGCCAGACACAGTGGATATCTTTATAGCAACAGGATAAAATCAAAATAAACTTGACTATCTTTTATATGTCTGTGAATAGTAATGACCTGATACACCTCTAAATAAAGGCATGGGGAGGGGTGACCTGCACAAAGCGACAGGTGCACCTACTCTTGCCACCTTGCAGAGCAGACTAGATGGACCATGCTGATCTTTATCTGCTGTCATATACCATGTCAGTAGATAGTGCCACAAATTATCACCACAGACTGCCATGCCAGGGCAATCTGGGGACAGAGTTAGGGTGAAGTGGGGAATTATTCAGATAGCAGTGATTTTCACCACTACTATCCAGATAACTATTTGCATAGTTTAGGTCAGCAAAAGAAACTTCTAAGCTATCCAGATAGAGTGAGATTCCATAATGTTCATGTCTGGCCCCCTTTGAACCTAATTCCGCATCTGCGGGTCTGGACATGCCTGCGGGTCTGGAATCGAAGCGATAGACGTGCTCGACAGGCACATGCAAGTGCTATTCAGCTGGCCCTGTGCCTTGAATCTGGGTAAACATTTTGGATATCCCCATGCCCACCATATTCTGAAATGTTAGATGTTTTGGATCCTGCCCATCCCTGTGATGTACCCATGAATTCCAAGCCTCTCAGCAAAAATGTGCATCTCCTAAGCTGTTCATCATGGACAATAGTTGGCTGATCCACACTAGACATAAATGCCAATGAGAAATGGCAGCTTCTACAAACTAGACCATGTACCAGTCCACCTCATGCCCTGAAAAGTGTTAGGTAATCCCAGTGCACCCAATATGGTATATCAGAATGTAAATGTAAACATGTATGTCAGGGCATACCTTGCATCAAATAGTACATGGCATTAGGAACCAGCCCAGTAATTCCTGCCTTGGTAATCTCTACAAATATGCCTTAAACTGCTAGGGAGGGAACCTCACCAACAGTACAAAACCCGAACTAACATTGCAGGTCCCCAAAGGATGCATAATATTACTGAGCAACAAACGCATGTCTATTTTGTGCCTATGACCCAGAAGTGCACTCATTCTGCTGCTCTGCACTACCATTCCCCTCTTCTCTCTCTCTACACCTCTCCCCATGATCTCTGCTCTTCTGTCAGATTGCTTCTATCTGTGCCTTTCCTTTCTACTGCCAAATCCAGATGTTACTCTTTTCACCTTGCTGCTCCTTATGCTTGAAACAAATTACCTGCATCTGTACATCAGGCTTTGTCCCTGGCCCCTCTCAAATCTAGGCTATGCGCTCACTTCATCATTGCCATTGCTGGATCTGATCTACCTAAGCTTCTTTGTGTTTCCTGACCATTCCCCCTGGATGTATCCTTTCCACAACTGCTGTGTTGTCTGTCTTAACTAGATTGTAAGTGCCGCTGAGCAGGGACCATCTTTTACATGTATTTGTGCAGCAATGTGTATGCCTTGTAGTGCTATAGAAATGATCAATAGTATCTGTAGTGGTTGTAGTAGGGCCTTCTGGCTATGGTATCTGAGGTCCACCTATCTGGGTACTGGTATTTCTCACAGCAGCTACACCTGTCCCATTGTGGTGTATGTTGGTCTGTATACATCCGCTACCTGTGGGGCAACCCTGTCTGCCTTCCCAAAGCCAGCATTGTGGCACTGCTCCCCTGGTCAGGGCTATGTGGGCATGGGAGGAGGGATCCCTGCGCTATCACACCAAGTAGCCAGACTCCACTCTTGCAGCTCTCATTGTCCTGGCCTGGGTAGGGATGTTGGCCGCATGGGACAATCCAAGGAATGTTGGCACTACATCAGTTGTATCTCCCAGTGCCAGGCACAGCAGATGTATGGCAGCCCTATCACACTGCCAACAATATCTGATCTAATTAGTAATGTAAAATGATCCAGAAGGAATCAGCATAGGTTCCCTATGGCTCAATGTCAAAACATACCCCTGTAAATAATAGGGATCATCAGAATACAGGCACTCAGCGGTGCAAACACTAATATATGCTCAACAGCAACACCATTGATCCCACAAAATGTGCTTTATGGGCATGCATTAGTGCATCCCTTAGACCACACACAGACACACCCCTTCCCTTTCTGTCATAAAAAAATGATTCTGTCAAAAAGATGCCCTGAACTTATATATAACAGCTATGGCAAGACATCATTGCATGGGGTGCCAGGGCCACAAATATGATCTCTGTTTCTCACCCAAAAAAAATCCTTTCACTGCTTACGCCCATATTATCCCTGCATCAGCAATCCCATTTTTCTGCACATGGGAATTGTTAGGTCCCATAGATTGGCTCCTTTAGCACAACAGCACATTAGGGCATACCCTGAATAACCACTATTGCCCTTCTTAATATTTCTGCAAGGGTGTTAATTAATGTGTCTAGACCTTACATTTCCTCACCTCTACTCCCTGTACCTTAAGACTGCATCTTGTATTTTTTCCAGACTGCAATCATACCAGTTCATGACATAATTTATTTGTCACAAGCATTCCTCAAAATGCTGCATTGCAGAGAAGTGCAGATTTTTTTTCCAAGTCCTAGCCTTATACCACATTTTACCAGGAATAACATGGGCCTTCATATGTACATGGGCCTTTCCTGAATGTGCTTTCTACGTCTCTGCAGCTGACCAAGCCCCCATTCCACCCTCTCCCATCCACATTCTGAGATACCCATGCTAGCGCAATGGACATGCATGTCACCAGTGTTTCAGAATACGGTCTGGGATGTTTTCGGCACATAGATGACTTTCTGCATGTATAAACCCCTTATCCGTGTTCTGGAATGACCTCAATAGGCTCTTGGGATAGTGGGCTGAAAACCATTGCTATTCAAATAGCACTGGTGGCCAGTGCCAGTCACTCTTTGAATGCTAGTTCTGAATATCCACTCTTTGAATGCTAGTTCTGAATATCTATTTAAACAACACAAAAACAAAACAAAAAAAACCGCCAACTGTGGAATTTAAATATTGCCCTTATTGTTTTTTATGTAAAAATTTTTTTTCAGAATTTTCCCCTCCTTTGGGCTAATTAACATCAGTTAAAACATAATGATATGTGTAAAAGTAATTTAGCAATTACTATAAGAACATCATTATTGCACCTTTGGGAGAAAATATTTGCCCATTTATTCATTAATTCAGCTCATGTACTCAGAATTAACACAAAAGTACTATTTTTTTTAAATTCACCAGCAAATGGAATGGGTAAAGAAAGTTCTCTGGGTGCATTATTAGCTCAAGCAAAATAATTTCTTTTTAATCAATTAGATCACATTCTTGTAATCCAATAGACTGCTAAGTAAGAATTGGTCAGTTACTCCTGGGTCACTTTCTGGCTTTTTTCAGACTAGTGGCTTATAACTTTTTTACATTCAGTAGCAATGTTTTTCTGTTGTACACCTCTTCTTGCTTTGCCTCAGTTCTTTTGTATAAAGGCTGGGGGTGGGGCTCATTCTGATGGCTCATAGTGGAGGAAGACGGGAATCCTGAAGAGTCTCAAAATCATTGAAGGAGTTAATTATTCTTTAGCTTAAGATTAGATTCCAAATCCATCTGTTCACACCTTCTGATTTCTAATTGGTTAGTAACATATTGCCTTGTGATAGGTTTATTAAGAATTGTTACTGCTTGGCGTTGGGCACAGTTTTATGTTTGATAACCATTACACGCTTCTGCAATGTTCTACATCATCTGTGCTCTATGTGCCAATCTACTGCAATATCAGTCTACTTATTTGGATAGGAACCTGCCAGCTACAATCATTTTGTTGTGTCAAAACATTACCCTTTTACAGAAATATGGCTATCAATTTTACTCATATTTGTGGGCATTGCTGGATTATTGCTACAGTAGATGTGTGCAGTCCCATCCAATATTTTCATTTTTTTTGTGTTTTAATTATTTCATGATGTTTTGTTATTGGGGTTACCAGACATCCCCGATTTTTGGGGATTGTCCAGGATTTAAGGGCTGTGTCCCTGATTCCAGTAGTGGGTACTGAGGTGCATTGCCAGGTCTGTAGCATTAGCGTGACCCTCCTATCACCGGCACAATCGGCAAGGTGAGCCCCTCCATAGCTACGACCTAATGCCTTGTTCTCTCTCCTTGCCCCCCACTGGACTTTGGGGCTTATGCACATGCTGCCCATCAGACGTTCAGTATGTACATGGGCTTCAAAGCCCCGTACTGCTTTAACTTCCTGTCCACCGCACAGCTAGGAAAGAACTGATCGGTGATGTCTGTATGGACGGGGAAAAGGAGAGAGAGCTCAAGTGATGGCTGCAAAGGGGGGCAAGAAGAGAGAGATGATGGGCGTGGGGGGGGAGCAAAGAGAGAGAGAGCGAGGCATCGGGTGGTAGCTGTGGGGGAGGTGCTCGCTGTGCCAATTGTGTTGGTGATGGGAGGGTGACGCTGATGCCATAGGCCTAGCATGGCACCTCTGTGCTCACTGCGGGAATCAGAAACAGGGGCTGCCAAAGAGGTGAAGCATGTTTGAAATAAAGGAAGAAGATGATGACTTTTCTTTACCCTAAGAGTGTATACCTTGTTTGAAGCACTTATACAGTTTGAAAGCTGATGCGTTCCAGTACCCAAGTTGTTTGGAACTAGGAAGTTACATTGAAATATTTTGGGTCCTATGCTCTTAGGTGTGCAGTTATTTTACATTAAGGGGCATATTTACTAAAAATTAATGCATGTTAAGTAAAGTTAACACACGTTAAGTGCTGCAATGACCCATAGAAATGAATGGGCAGTGGCAGCACTTAATGAGCATTAACTTTATTTAACGCACCTTAACCTTTAGTAAACATGCCCATAATTTTTTTAAGAATACAAAATTGACTTACATGGATATAAAATACGAATTTATACACATGAATACTGCAGACATAATAACAACAAAGAGAAGAAACACACATATTTATTGGCGAGAACCTCCATCTTAGGGCTTCACCTGCATCTCTGCAGGCTGCTTCTGTTCTTGTTCTTGTAAATCTGCATGTCTTTAGTCTCCCTTCTACCTACAATTATCATCTTCAGGTCTTGTGCACGATGAGCCAATTTCATCCTGGAATGAGCAATGGGAACACAAACATGATTTCTTAGCACATATAGGCAATTAGTGACATTTATCTGACTTTCACCATCGTCTAGGTTCAGGTTAATTATTACAGGGTCACTGGTTTCTAAGAGGATACCTTAATCTAATTATGGATCCTGAAATGGAGAAACTTAGGTCCCGTTTCTACAGAGCAGTGTAATGAATCAGCAAATTATAAGAGAACAATAGAGAACATAGGTTTGGTTTATACTTAGAAATGTCTCTTCTCTACAACAAAATTATACATTTCATTCATTTTCTCATAATTCATATTCACATATAGATCTGATTCTTTGTTGCATTAAAAAAAAACCCCTAAAGTGTGGCCTGTATACTAAGCCAATCACAAACCAGCTTAAATTTCATTCTGGTCACATGTTGGTTTGAGAATAAAATTGACTATGAGGGAGGGATTACTAGAAAATGAGGAATTCCAGAGGGGATTCGAAGAGTCAATTAATGAGTATTTTATCATGAATGAGATGGAAGGATTCTCTGGGATTATGATGGGATGCTGCCAAGACTACTTGAAGAGAGAGGATCAAATCTTCAGTGGCATACCAAGGAGTAAATTAGAGTGGAAGGAAAAGATGTTACAAGAGGACTTGAAGAAATTGAAAATTCAAATAAAAGATAAGGCTCCGAGGTTTTGAAAGCTAGAACTATACATGAGAGAGGTGAAAGGAAAGTCTGAGAAAATTAAGCAGACTTTTCAGTGACAGAGGAAATAAGGCAGATAAGTGTCTTGCATTTAAATTGAGAATGGTTAAGAGTACATGCTCTATGCATAAAAAATGTGGTCGGCTAAGGGGAAGAGAAAAGAGATTCTCTCGAAATATGCAATGTGCTTCTTTGAGATTAAATGGATCTGAGGATGGTATTGTATTACTCTCACAGAGTCTGAATATGATGATGATTTCAGATGGTAACAGAGAAAGATTGAGGGTCTCAGTTTCTGCCACAGAAATGCTGCAGCCTGGCAGCTAGATCTTGTGAAGGTGAGAAAGGGTCTAGGAAAGGATGGTTTCCTTTAACTTTCTGTAAATTCTATAAATCCCAATTAGATTCAGAATTAGCAGGCATCTTTATATTCTGTTAGAAAAGCTTCTTCTAAAAACTGAATGCTGAATGCTTTACTTCAAGTGTTTCATAAAGGACGGAAAGATTTTGTCACATGTATTTCCTTTAGACCAGTTTCCCACTTAAACCTCTGGGTAGTCAGAGCAATGGGTTGGGAACCAGGGAAGCCAGGATTCCAATCCCATTAATGTTCCTTCTGGCCGTGGGCAAATCACTTAACCTTCCATTGCTTCAGGTATAAACTTAGGGGTCCTTTTATTAAAGGTTAATGTGCGTTATTGAAGTTAATGCACATTAAGTGCCATTGCAGCTATAGAAATAAAAGGGATGTGGGCACTTAACACACATTAAAACCTTTAGCAAAAGGGCTCCTTAGATTGTAAGCCCTCTGGGGACAGGAAGATACCTACTGTACCTGAATGTAACTGATCTTGAACAACTATTGGAAATATATGAGTGGAATTCAAATAATATATAGGCCAACGTTGTAGCCATGAGATTGGAAACAATTTTTCAGTACAGGGATGGATTTTCCTGTAGCCAGAGTAAAATTATTCTTAGGGGAGCTGGTCTGAAATGAGTTCTAACTCGTCCTTGGTTAAAGCACATCCTCCTTCTCTCTCACTTTGCTGTGACCAAGGGTGCCATCATGAGTTGGAAAGGCTTCTGGTTCACTGCTGCTAATAGCACAGCTAACACTGCAGTCAGTCTGCCTTTGCACAGTGTCCATTGACCTTTCCACACAATAAAACCTAAATTCTATTACAGGAAATGGGGCAAATGCAGACAGGGCAGGGTGCAGAGCACAGCAGATGATGAACCAAGAAAGAAGGAGTCGGGACAGCTATGCTGAAACGGAACCATATCCACTGCAGAAGGAGGGAACCGCTTGCAGAGCTGCCCACTAACAGAGAGAGCATTATCCACTTGCAGAGCTGCTGTAAGTAGAAAGAGGTCCTTGGTAAAAAGTATGATTCTACCTTGAATTCCTCACTCCTTGTTTTGTTTTTTGCTTTTGCTTCTTCTGGGGTAAAGAGGACTGGGGATCCATTGTCTGCTAGGCAAAGGAAAGGGAGGAGAGGCAGGAGAATGTAAGACAGAGGGGAAGAGGAGAATGATTCTGAGTCAGTGTGTGTGTGTGTGTGTGTGTTGGGACAGGTGGCATGGATGTGAATGACTTAGTAGCACAGTAAAATAGTTGATTGGCCTATGTGTTGAACTGCGTGGTACCACCTAAAAATGCCACTCAGTGGTACCACTTAAGGAGCTGAGGGTAAGGTAGCTCATTCGTACAATGAGGATTTACAGGCTCAAAAACCTTTCTTGCAGTGGGCAGAAAGAACATCGCAGAAGTCTAGAGATGGTTCAGTATTGGCACCCTAGGCAAACCTTAAGCTTTACATGCCCCTTGGCTGTCAAAATCTATTGCTTAGCTTTGAATGTCCTGCTCTTTGCTGCCCCCCCCCCTTAAAAAAAAGATGTTGCCACCCTAGGTAGCCACCTAGTTTTATTTATTTAATTTATTTATTTATTGAAAGATTTTATATACCGCCTTTCAGGAAAATCAAAGAGGTTTACACTTAATTAGTAGTGAACTCTTACATTATAACAAAGTTCAAACAGGTTACAGCATAGAACGAAGAGAATAAATTAGGAAGTTTGCAACTGAACTGTGCAATGAAATAATATAACTTATTTATAAGTATGAACATTGTCGCGGGCCCTCTTGGTGCACCTACCGGTGAGCTTTGGTATTGCACTAGACCCCGGTGTAACTGGCCTCCTGGTAGTTGTAGCTGCTGCCAGATTACACCAAAAATAGTTGTGGACAACCGAATAAGGTAAATAGGGCTTTATTTCCCTTCCCAAATAGGATGTTCAAATATTTACAGTAACACAAACAAAACCCCTTCCTGGGTGAAACAGAAAGCAAAAATGAACACAAAATAGCTTTCTTTCAGCAACAGAAATGTACTTTAAACTTAGACTGGTAGCCACTGAGAATAAGGCCTTGCTTTGCCTTGGCAGGCTGCTTATTCCTTTTTATCTGAGAGATATTATATCATCTGCTACAGAAAGACTACAGTCCATTTCTATAATATCTTCAGTCATAGGTAAGTCACATTGCATTGGCTCCACATCAGGAATCAATCCCTCTGCACTCTCCCTCTGTGTGGGCTCAGCAAACAGCCCGTCCTGGCTGTGACGTTGTTCTCCCTTGCTAAAGGAAAACTGTTGGTAATTACCACAATCTCTCTTGCTGTGGTAATAGGAGCCTCCCCTCTGCTGACCTCTGTGAAACAGGTTGAGGAATTGCTCTGCCTCACTATTAGGTGGAATTGGCCCTGCTCTGAGCTCTGCTTTAGGTAGGAACTGAGAACCAGCTGGAACTCCCTTGAGAAACTCTAGGTCTCACGTACCTTGCAGAGTGTCCCTTCTTCAGGTAAAAAGCCTTTACTTTGCTTATAAAAAGGGTACAGGAATATCTCTGCTCCCCTTCTTGCACTGGGATTAAACTTCCTGGCTTGTACCTTTTCTTTCTTATCTCTGCTTCACGCTGGGCTGTTACATTTACTTTCCTTAGCTGTGTCACGCTGTCTGTACCTTTCATTCAAGCACTCTTCAGACTCACACAGACGTCCATTCAAGCTTCCAATGGGGTACTCTGACACGCTCTCTCCACAGCTCCTCTCGTCCTCCTCCTGTAACCAGTTCCTTCTCTGGATTTCTCTCCAGTTCCTATCTTGGCTCCTGGTTTGGCTCTTAAGCTGTACCTTCCCGGTCCTGTGCTTAAGCTCTTCAGCCTTCGTCTCGTTCTTGGTCTGCTTAACTGTTTGTGAGCTAGGTTTATTTAGGTAATTCCTAGCTGCACCACTCCCTAGCTGATTAGAGTCAGGTGAAAATCCCCTGGCTTCCCTATTGGCTGAGGGTGTCTTCCAAGCTCGTGACCTCACTTGCTTACGTTGCCCCTGGCAACTTTCCACCATGTGCTTTCTCAGCACGTCATTATTTCCCTGAGCTGCACTATCTTCTGTCTCCATAGGGGTCAATAATGAGTCAGCACTGTGACAACATATGTGCATGTTGATTTACTGTATTTACAAGGCTAATCATATGTACACATAAGGGATAGCTCTATTACAATGCAAGATCTGACCTCAACTTAGATACTTTACCATAGGTGTAGACAGTAAGGTAGGGGGAGGGGAGAGTATAGGGCAGAGGGTGTAAGTGATGGATTGGGAAGTCAGTGCTATGTAGGGAAGAGGTTTGCATTGGTTCATCTTTACCAAAATGTTCTATGAACAGATGAGTCTTAAGCTCTTTCCTGAATATTATTAGATCAGTAGTGGATCTAAGTGTGTCTGGGAGGGAATTCCATATCATTGGTGCTGTAAAGCTAAAGGCTCTGTTGGTCACCGCCCTGATAAATTTTCAATAAGATGATAGCATGAGAAATATGTTTTGACTACATTTCCTTCTCAGTCTGTCATTTGAGGGTTTTTTTATGAGTTTGGTGAAGAATGATGGTGACAAGTTCTTTATTAGTTTGAATGTGGTCACTGGTATTCTATACTTGATCCTGCTATGTAGTGGCAGCCAATGTAGTCGATACCGAGCCCTGATTCAGGTACTGCATCTCGATCTGGTGCGGAGAACCCGATGCCGAGCGTTGGTCCCAAAGGTGCTGATCCCACAAAGTGCCGGCTTAGAAGAGGCTGTTCCCCTGAGTGCAGTTATAGTTTGTCTAATAGTTGGGCCATCTTTGGAAGACTGAGGTATACAGACTATCAGGCCCCTGCTGAAGGATGTAAGGGAAATTCTTTTGCAAACATAATTGGTGTGTGATGTAATAAATTGAGGGAATTTTTTGAAGTTAAATTGTTGAGGATTAATGCTTTAGTAGAGAGGGGAGGTTCTGATGAATAGGGAGGTGGTACAGACAGTAGTTGATGGTGGGAGGAACTTAAGTGTGGATATGGCTGTAAGAGTGGAGGAGTAGCCTAGTGGTTAGAGCAACTGCCTAGTACCCAGAAGATCAAGGGTTCCGTTCTCACTTACACTCCTTGTGACTTTGGGCAAGTCACTTTACCCTCCATTGCCTCAGAAGAAAAGGCTGGCAATCTGCTTCCAGTGATATATTGCCAAGAAAACCCAGAAGTAGCTGGGTTGCTATGAGTCAACACTGACTTGATGGCACAAAAAATAAAAAATGGCTATATGAGGATTGGAGAGTGTTTGAATTGGTTTCTTCTGACTATGTGTTGGATATTTTGGTTGCTCTTAAACTTGCCAGTTGTTTAAAGGACCCCTGTCCAGCAGCTTTGGAAAAATTGGCTAGGGAGGATCTGATAGATGCTTTGGCTGTGTTGGTAAATGTGTCCTTGACTTGAGATCTTTCCAGAAGTATTGAAGAAGGCCTAAATTCAGCTTAAATTGCAAAAGCCAGGCTTAAATCAAGAGGCATTGGAGAATGACAGACCAATCTCTAACCTCCCATTTTTAGGGAAAATTAGAAACACAGAGGCAGATAATAACTATATGATCTATCCAAGCTGCACTTCCATTTTTTTAACAGGGTTCTTTTTATACTGCTTTATCATTTCAGTCAAAGTTGTAACTTAAACTTGCTAATGTACATTAAACAGGGACATTGATAGCTTGGATTTATCTGAGGCAATGGAGGATTAAGTGACTTTCCCAAGGTCACAAGGCATGCTAGCTGGAATTGGACCCTGCCCTCTGGGTTCCAAAGCCATTGCTCTTAACCATTAGACTACTCCTCCACTTCTCCATAGTAGCTACTACAGTCTCTTTTTGCCCCTTTGGAGATCTTCTGTATTTGTCCCATGCTTCCTTGAATTCAGATGCAGTCCTCATTTCTATGACCTCCACTGGGAGACTATTTCATGCATCTACCACTCTCTCCATAAAGAAATACTTCCACAAATTACTCCTGAGTATATCCCCTGTCACCTTCATCCTATTCCCCCTCATTGCAGAGCTTTCTTTCAATTGAAAGAGTATATCCTCCTGTTCATTTATGCCACCAAGGTATTTAAACATCTCATATCTCCCGCTTTCCTCCAAAGTATATAAAGTATAAAGTATAAAGTTTGTCCTCATGTGCCTTATGACAAAGCCCATTGACCATTTTGGTAGTCACCCCCTACACTGACTCCATCCTATTATATCTTTTTGAATGTGTGGTCTCCTGAATTACACACAATACTTTAAATGAGGTCTCACTAAAGACATACAGACACACTATCATTTCTTTATTCCCACTGGCCATTCCTCTCCCTATGGACCCAAACAGACTTCTGACTTTTGCTGTAGCCTTTTCTACCTGTTCAGCCACCTTAAGATCCTCACAATCACCTCCAGGTCCCACTCTTCTTTCATGGACAGAAATACTTCACCCATTTCTTCCTTGGATCTTTGCAACCCAAATGCATGACCTTGTATATTTTAGCATTAAATCTCAGCTGCCAAATTCTTAAACATTCTTCAAGTTTCACTAGATACCTCTTCATGTTATCTACTCCTTCCTGGGTGTCTACTCTATTGCAGATTCTGGTATCATCCACAAAGTGTCAAACCTCACCTGATAGCCCTTCTACAATATCACTGATAGCCCTTCTACAATATCACTTACAAAAATGTTAAAAAGAAGCGGACCAAGGATAAATCCTTGAAGCACCCCCTGGTAACATTCTTCTCAGTGTGAGCTCTGTTTCCCCCTACCTTTTGTTGTCGCCTACTTAACCAATTTCTAACCTAGTCAGTCACTTTAGGGTCCATCCATTGGACTCTGAAAACCTCCCTGTCCTCTGTTTTAGCAGCATTTCCATTAATTTACTCACCACAGAGGTCAGACTAACCAGCCCGTAGTTCCCAATTTCATTCTTACTTTCGCTTATGTGTAAAGGGACCACCTGTGCCTTTCTCCAGTACTCTAGGACCACTCCAGACTCTAAAGATGTATTGAAATGGTCAAACACTGGAGCCACGAAAGTTTTCCTAAATTCCTTCCATACTCTCTCTCAGATGTATCCCAACTGGCCCCACAGGTTTGTCTATTTTTAGTTTACTGTAGCTAGTTCTTCATGAACACAGTCTTCTGAAAATTATTTAAGATCTTCTTCACTTCTGTTCCTATTTGTGAGTGTTTTCTGAGGTCTTACTCCTGCCCCTTTATCTGTGAACACAGAAGAAAAATATTTGTTAAGCAATTCTGCTTTATCCTCATCAACTTCTACATATTCCTCCCCTTTGCCCTTTTACTACTACTACTACTACTACTGGAGTCTGACAATCCACTTTTGCACTTCCCCCTCTCATTAACATTTCTGAAAAAAATCTTCTCCCATTTTACTAAATTTGCTATTTTTTCTTTCATTTACATCTATGCATTCCTGACCACTTTCCTTACTTGATTTAGTTTTTCCAAATATTGATGCTTGTTTTCCTCTTTCTATGATCTTTTGTATTTTATTAAGGCCACCCTCTTTTTCTTCACCTTTTCAGTACTATAATTCTTTTGAGAAAAAACTGGCCTCCTTTTCTTTTTGTGTTTATTTACTCTCCTAACAAAAAAAAAATAGATTTGTTGCCCTTTCAGATTTTCCCCCTGCGTTTCTACATCCCCCATCTATGCCCATTCTACTAATGACTCCTTGAGATATTGTCCCATCTTGGCAAATTTAGTTTTCCTAGTCTAGGTCCCTCACTTTTGAATGAACTTTATCAGCCCCAGTCCTAAATTAGAACCATGGCAGGAGAACACAACTGGAGGAGGGCCTCTGCAGAAACATAAACAAGTTCACAAGGAGCAGAGGAGAACATGGCCACACCACAAATACAGGTTAAAAAAATCTTTATTGAAAAACCTTCAAGGTTCAAGACCCGACTTGGCCATGTTTTGGCAGTCACTTGCATCAGGGGTTGTTAAAAATTCAGTTGGGAGAACACAATCCAGATGGGAGAAAAGTCTTTTTGCAACTTCGAAGTAGAATTTGAAATATATCAGTAAGTGCAGTCCAACAAGGGAACTCCAAACGTCTTCGGCTTTGACTGTTTTGTTCTGCTAAAGATGCTGAAGGGTCATCTTTTTCGGGTACCAATGCATTTGATGATGTGAATATCACTCTAAGAGATGTGATTGCCAGTAGCATATTTTTATTTTAATGGACACAGATATGTAATTTAAAGAGCATCCCCCTGATGCAGAAAATTGAAGTTTTTGAAACACAATCATGTCAGAAGTGAGACTAGATTTGCATTTTTGCATATGTAAAACTTGTTTGCTGAATTCTATATATCTTTTATCATTTTTGGATTCTTTATGTATTTTCATTGTTTATATGCAATGCTTAATATGGACTGATGGTGATACTGTGAGAGCTATGTGGCTCAATTATTTCCACGAGAGTTCTTCGTTTCGAGATTTGATGGTCCAGTTAAATTGATATTTTGGGGAACATATTCAAAGGGAGTAACATGGTTAGCAGACTTACCACGTTACTCCTGCTGAATGGGATATTCAAGAGCACATACCCAATTTGTGTAACTGCATATCCCCTCTTAAAACCTGGTTGGGGTGTTCCAGGGTTGGAATGGGAGTAGCACTGAGGGTTAATTGGTCAGCAGTGATATTGAGCTGCTGGCCGGTTAACCCTAATTGGCTAAAATTAGGACCAAAAAGAGTTGGTCTAGCTTTAGCCACTTGATCTATTCAGCCAGTAGTTAAATATTGTCACTGACTCGATAGCTAATTTGCTATCCATGCAACCTGGATATGGCCCCAGCATTGATTATCCAGGCCCAAGTTAAAAGTGGTGACACCAGCTGCTTTAACTGTGCTGTCCTCAGCTGCTGAATGTATTCCTCTTCATGGTTACAGAGTTGCCAAGTTACCAAATTCCAGCACTGAGCTTTTTTACCAATTCTGGTTTTAAATTTGCATTGCAATGCAGCATGGTATTTGTAGTCCTTGATTTTTCCCATTGGAATCAGTGTTGCAGATCCCATAATGTGTCAGAATGAGATTGTCAGAAATCCAGGACAGGCTTAAAATCTCACTCGTGGAACTGGGTGAATTGGCAACTCTGTGTTTACTGTTTGGATCTATTTGCCATATTGTGTTTTTTTTTAGGACTATGATTAAAGCATAGGTGGCATGAAGATGAAAGTGTTGATGTCTCTGTAGAATTAGGCACAGCTCCACAGCAGACCTTAGTAACTCCAGACACTTCTTGTTTCTTACTTCAATTGATAGAAAACTGGCATTTCAAAAATTGCAATCATTTTCAATAAAGTGTAATTAATTCTACGTTTATGTCAAATACTTTGTTTTAAAATGTCAAATGCTACAGTGTATCCTGTTGCAGCAACTGAATACAAACTTTCAGATGAAATATTAAACAGCCTATACTAAATGTCAGATCAATTTAACTTTTCCATGGTATATTTTTTTTCTTTATTATACTATAAAACTCCAGAACATTTTGAACTTTTCTTTCTTGTTGTTCTTGTTGTAGAACATGTTACGTCTTACAATAGTACATTAACCGTTGCTATTGATTGAAAGAAACTTACAGTCATAATGAGGGGAATTTTAGAAGAGGCAGCCAAGTGCAATCTGGATATCTAAGCCAAATGTCTGAAGAAAAAGCAGGTACGTCCAGGTGCAGTCGTGATTTCACAAACATGGACATGGCCAATATGGACATCTCCAGGGGCGTCTACAAAGACATCCCCAAAACCATATTTCAGAGCCTAGACATCTAGGAAAGCCTAATGGCTGAGTGCATTAGGAACAGGGCAGCAGGGTTCAAATCTCACTGCTGCTGTTGTTGACATTGTGCTGAGCACTAGGGGTGATGGGCTGCTCTCTTCTCAACAGCCTCTGACTGTTCTTCAATTAAAACAAGATTAGACTCTGTGATCAGGTAGGGTCATCCAGGATCCTGGGAATGCCCTGGCCAAGCCCCTATTTAGACAGATGTCCTCATGCTTGGGACGTCTCCATAGCCAGCTTCTAAAATGGCTCTGCAGATATCTCTGTGCTTTGGACATCTGTAAGCCCATTTTTGGAGTGGAGGAGTAGCCTAGTGGTTAGAGCAGCTGCCTAGTACCCAGAAGATCAAGGGTCCAATTCCCACTGGCACTCTTTGTGACCTTGGGCAAGCCACTTTACCCTCCATTGCCTCAGAAGAAAAGGCTGGCAATCTACTTCCCATGATACATTGGCAAGCAAAGCCAGAGGTAGGTGAGTCACTATGAGTCAACACTGACCTGATGGCACAAAAAAAAAAACACAGCACATTTTTGGACATCTAGAGAACAAATAGGGTTTTTAAAATGACCCCCAGTGTGTTGAATTTATCATTTCTTTTGCATTTAAAGGTACACTAGAGTATAAAAGAATATCTTTATAGCTTAGTGTGCTACTTTTCAGGAATCTAATTTTATCGCTCAGAGAAAGAAACTGCAGTACATCTCATGAGACCATAATTCAAGTACAGTAAAGCCAGTATCCCTTGGTTATATATCAGCTATTATAATTCACCTATTCATGCACAGGTTAGCTATGACACTAACCTGTGCATGAACCAGAACTAACAAGAATAAACAGCAGGAATTTTTTTTGGGACACCAATGAAACAAAAAAAAAAGCATGTGGTCTTCAAAGCATATGACTGAAAAAAAAAAGAGTAAAGATTAGCTTTTCATAGGAATGAGGGTCTCAGAAAGTAGAGCACCCAGAAGAATATCTAGAAAGGAAAGAAGGGGAGATAGGATGGCAAAAGTAGAAAATATATCTACAGTAGAATAGCAAAGTGAAGTGAGAAGCCTTTTTTTAGATCTGCCAGTGAAAAAAGAAAGGACAGAGAGAATGTGTGAAGGATGAGAAAGAAAAAAAATATAAATTCCAAACAAATACTTTTTTTCTGGTATTCATTTCAGAAGGAATTTCAAGAAGAATGTCCATAGTTTGCAGCCTTATGCAGAAGTGAGAAGTGGAGAAGTGGCCTAATGGTCAGAGCACAGGGTTTGGAGCCAAGAGACCACAATTCAATTCTTACAAGCACTCCTTGTGCCATTGGGTAAGTCACTTAACTCTCCATTACCTTAATAAAATGCAAGTTATCAATGTCCCTGTTTAATGTGCATTACCAAGTTTAAGTTACAATGTCAACCGCTTTGACTGAAATGATAAAGTGGTATAACCCCCCACCCCATTAAATAAATGGTTATGAGGTATATACTAATTTAAGAAATATGATAATGGCCCAGACCAATAGTCCAGTGTTTCGCAACCCTCTGCGAGAGGCACACCTAGCTTGTCAGGTTTTCAGGATTAGCACAATAAATAGCTTCATCCCAACTCTTAACCCCCATACTTTGCTACCCTTTCTTCCTTTTCTATGATCACTGAAGAGGAAACCACTGATCTTCTTTTCTCCTCCAAACTCACTATCTGCTTCTCTGATCCTATTCCTACCCATCTCCTAAACTCTTTCTCCTCCACTGTCATCCTTTCCATATCTCATATTCTCAACCTATCACTTTATACTGCAACATTCCTGCAGCCTTCAAGCATACTGTGGTTACAGCTCTCCTCAAGAAACCCTCACCAGTATCCTGTTTCCAACAGTGGCCAGTCTAGGTCACAAGTACCTAGCAGTTTCCCCAAAAGGCACAGGTTCCGCAAATGCTTGTTTTGGAGCAAGCAGTAGATTTTCCGGGACCCTTTTAATAATGGTTTATGCAACTTTCCTTTTCTAAACCCAGCTACACTAAAATCTTTTACTACATCCTCCAGTAACGAATTCCAGAGTTTGATTACGCATTGAGTGAAAAAATAGTTTCTCTTATTTGTCTTAAATAGGTTACACAGTAGCTTCATTGCATGTTCCCTAGTCTTTCTATATTTTGATGGTGTAAACAATCAATTATTTTTTACCCATTCCACTCCATTCATTAATTTATAGACCTCTATCATATCTCCCATCAGCCATTTCTTTTCCAGGTTGAAGATCCCTAAACCTTTTTAGCCTCTCCTCAAAGGTGTATCCTTCCATCCCCTTTATCATTTAGGTAGCTCTTCTCTGTACCTTTTCTAATAATGCTATATCCTTTTTAAGATACGGTGACCAGAATTGCACACAATATTCAAGGTACGGTTGCATTATGGAACAATACAGAGGCATTATAATATCCTTTGTTTAATTCTCCATTCCTTTCCTTATGATTCCTAGCATTCTGTTAGCTTTGTTAGCTGCTGCTGCACACTGGACAGAGGGTTTCAACATGTTATCCATGATGACACCTAAATCTTTTTAATGGGTGGTGGTTCCTAATGTGGAAGCTTGCATTGTGTAACCATCGTTTGGGTTGTTCTTTTCTAGGTGCATAACTTTCCACTTGTCCACATTAAATTTCATCTGCTGTTTGAACATCTAGGGGTATGTTTACTAAACTGCGGTAATCGTGAATAACGCATGCTGTATAACGTTAATGCTTGTTAGTGTGTGATAGCGTGCGTTATCATGCGCTAACGAGCGTTAACGTTATACAGCGTCCGTTATCACGCGCTAATGAGCGTAATGCTCCGCGGTGCGATAAAACACCGCAGAAGGTGGAGAGAGGGCGGAGAGAAGGGGTCAATGGGCATAGAGTGGGTGGGAAGAGGCTCCCTTTACACTAACGCGCTGAATTTCAGAGCTGAATTCCAATGCGAATGAAAACCTACCAGTAAAAGCACTTTAAAGGAGAGAGAAACAATTTAAGTGTCAGCAATGTACAGCCTAGGCAGGGAAACCAAAGAAAGGTGATAAGTGTGATACATGTGCACAGAACAAAAGGGCACAGAAACACTGAAAATGACCCCAACAAACTGGAAAAAAACAACAACCAAGCTGGCCAATAGTGGTATCAATGAGAAACATCAACCCCCCCCCCCCGAGTAAGCTCCAAAGAACAAATATAAATCGTGGAAGGGTCCATACTCTGTCCCCATACAAGGTGCATGGGTCCACAGTGAAATAGTGCTGCTCAGGGATTTCCCCACCATCGGACAGGGTTCCTATGGCATGCACATGTCCCGCAACATCAGGGCGGGCATGTCGGAATGGGCAACCGGGCAGATACTGGAAAAGGGGATACAGAGGGCTGCAGGCGGCACATGCTGTGGTGCAGCTGGGCCACAGTGGGGACTAGGGTGATGCCTAGCTGGCCCATAGGAATGCTGAAACAGTAGAGCAGCCAGACAGCAACTGCTGAGGGCCCAACATGGGCAAGAGTGTGCTTCCCACAGTGTCACAGGGAATAGTACCCAGCAGGTACTCCCAATGGCACGGAACATTGGCAGGTGGTGCTGGGGGAAAGCGTGGACTGCTATGCAGGCACCCCTACCCCAGAACCCGCACCATAAACAGCCGCCTACCTGAACACTGGATGGCCTGAGACTGCGCACCACCAGCTCCACCAGCAGAAGGGCATGTCAGCATGGTGGCTGAGGGATACTGGTGGTGGAGGGGGCAGTGGCAGCTGCCCACAGCAGACCGTGGCCTAGCCCTGTGTAGGTGGGTGCCGTGCACTGCAACAGACAGGCCCTGTCTGACCAACAGTCATGGTAGCACCAGGGAATGCACCATCTCTGTGTGAACATGGTGGTGCAGTGCACAGAACCAGTGTATTCAGAAGCAGAAGGTCACAGGTTCAAATCCTAGCTGTGGTTTCCGCCAACCCAGTCCTCATATTTTACCCACTACTATAACGTGCTAATACAGACAGAACTGTTCTTGCAGATGATGTAAACATGCCCAAAACACCCATATTTTACCCTACAGAGCACAGACACCATAAACATGCACATTACCTAGAGCAGAGCCTCCCAAATGCAGTCCTGGAGGGCCAAACACCATTCCGGTTCCATGCTGCCTCTGATGAAGATGCCTGTGCTGCATTTCTATGCGCCACCCCCATGGTATGCAGATGTATCTCATGCATATTCATGAGGGACAGCATGAAAACCCAAACAGTGTTTGGCACACCAGGACTGGAGTTGGGAACCTCTGCCGTAAAGCAGCAGCCAATAGGGGCAGACACACCCGCACCCACAGGCCCCATTATCCACAGCCTCCTGGAGAGGCAGGACTTTGGGCTCTGCGTGCATCTCCCAATACTAGCACATGCATACCGTAGTAATGCCACCCTAAACCTGGGAATATGGTACACATCTATCAAAAGGTTACTATGATTACTGACAGATAGCAATTCCTAGGTTAAGTACAATTTCCTGAGTGAGCTGCATCATAGCAACCTTTCTGATGTCTGTGGAGTGTGCTACAGGTCTTGTGTCTGACAGTGTTTACCAACCTGGGGAGTGACTCCTACAGTATTGCGTACCATAGCCATGTCTGCACTGTGCCCAGGACTGGTGTGGTGGCCTGGGCTGCCCAACACCTCTATAGTTGCACAATGCTGGCATAGGTGTGGGGAGTGTGTGTCTGTCTATCCAGTGTGTGGTGGCTTCCAACACCCTCCACAGCCCACACTGCTAGCACTGTTCCCAGTATTGGCCTGCCAATGTGCATAATGAGGAGCAAGGTACTGTGGGAATAGCCTGGATAGGGTGGCCTGGCCTTGCCGCATCTGCGCAGGGCATAGGGCAATAGCTCGGACATTGTAGTGCCTGGTACCACCTGCACGGACAGAGTGGCCACAGCATGTCCTGCTGGGAGGTCACTCTCACCCTGACTGAGCAGTGACCACGGCATGGCTAGGTTCCCCCATAGTGCTGTATAGCATTTCTCTGATGTGATATATATGGGTTTTCTTTTGGGGCCCAATCACTGATCTATCTGCTTGGTGTGTATGCTGACATCCTTGTTTTGGGTACATGCATCTCCTCCAGGACCATGCACTATGGACTAGCTGGTGGACTGTTTGCAGCTAGTATGTGTCTTGCTGGAACACCTTGCAGGGTGCAGCGGCTGGAGGCTTGTTGCTGGAGAATGTCAGATAATGGTGGGGGGCAGTTGAGTATTTCCAGGCCTGCCGTCTGTCTGCTATTGTGTAATGGATGTGTGCCGCTCTGTCTGTTCCCCAGCACGACTGCTGTTGCTGGCCCCCTCTACCGCTGCCATTGCAGGGAGGTAGACTGTGGATCTATTGGTGGGTGATCCTGTTTCCCACCCTGAGCCCCAGAGGGTGGGTTGTGTGGTGGTACATAATCTGCCTATGGGTCCATACACCCCCCCCAGCAGGTAATAATGGCACCAACACAGGATATGCACTAGTCTGGGTGCAACAGCACCCATAGGGACGAGACATGTCCGGGACATACAGCAGGACACAGAAGTATCCTAGGTGTGTCTAACAGACCTACCTATCACACACTGATGGGGACATGCAGCATGGCGTATTTCAGCCATGAAAGGTGCTGTGGACCTGGTGCTGGGCACCCCACCTCAACCTCAGGGTGGGCACTGTACCCGCACAATGTGACTGTCTGTGGCTACTCTGTGGCAGTGCCACACACGGTCTGTTCCCCCTACAAGGCTGAGGTGCTGTGGGGGTGCATACCCGATCTTGTGACCATCTCTCGACTGCTGATTTGCATGTGCAGTGCATCATGGGTACGGGTGGGTTACCCCTTTCCTGGTAACCACAGCAGAATGTGGGTGTGGTGCCGTGCAGTCTTCCTGTAGCCCGCTAGTTGTTTGTTAGCAGCTCTAGCTCACTGGTTACTTCACTGCCTGTGGAGCCAGAGGTCATGGGTTCATAAACCCACAGTGGGGCCCATCAATAGGGCTGTCTTAGGCATTGTCTATTTTTATTGTATATTAGTTCTGCCAGCAGGACCACCCTCAAGGTACTGTCCCCTTAGGGTGGCTCATAAGGTGCCTTATATGGTGTCCTATAGGGGACATTATAGGGTGCCTTGGCAGACAGCACACTTTATAATGTGCCCTATGTAGTGCCCTCTAGGGTGCCTTATGTGGCACCTTAGGTTACGCCACTGTGAGGGTGTGTTTGCTGGCAGCACTATTCAGGTACAACTAAACTTCCTCACAGCCCACTACTTAACCCTTTCCAGGCCAAGCCCAGTACTTTCGGGATCCCAACTTCTGCCTATATATTCCTATCAAATGGTATATAATACATGACCATGCCAGAGGGAACGTCACTATTGGAACATATTGGATACGACGGGTACAATTTTCCTGACATGTGCAAACATTAACCCGGCTGCAGAATGTGGATTAAAATATTATAGTAGGCCTTCAAAGGGTTACACATGATGCCTCAGCCAGCTTTATTCATTAGGCACACTGGGGAATTGAACCCATGACCCTTGTACCATCAGTCTGTGTAGTAACCATTGTGCTACAGCTCTGCTTCTGTATTTGGGTGTCTGCGCGCTGTCTTAAGCTTGCGCGCAGTAGCGCGCGCGCTGTAGCGATCGTTGCTGTGCGGCGCGTACTAACACGCGCAACTGCGCATTATCGGTTATGATGTACCGCCCATGTCCTTTTTTGGCATTTCTTCCACTAACGCGGCTCCTAACGCGAATCACACTAACGCAGTTTAGTAAACATACCCCCTAGTCTTCCAATTTATCAAGGTCTTCTTGCAATTTTTCACAATCCTCTTGGGTTTTAACAACTCTGAATAATTTTGTGCCATCTGCAAATTTGATTACCTCACTCATTATTCCCATTTGCAGGCCATTTACGAATGTTAAAAAGCAGCAGACCCAGCACGGATCCCTGGGGTACTCCACTATTCACCTTTTTCCATTGGGAAAATGGGCCATTTAGCCCTACCATCTGCTTTCTGTTTTTAAACCAGTTCCTGATCCAAAATAGTACACTGCCTCCTTTCCCATGACTTTTTAATTTTGCCAAGTATTGTCAAAAGCTTTCTGAAAATCCAGATACACTATATTCATTAAAATAGCTGCACAGCTTATCTTCCACCAGTATCACTATGCTCATGTAACCTCTCTTCTCAGGTCACTTCACTGGCTCTCTTATCAATTTCCATATCCAGTTTAAACTTCTCCTACTGACCTACAGTACAAGTACATTCATTCTGTGGTTCCTCACTACCTTTCCTGTCTTATCTCACTCTGCATCCCTCCTAGGGAGCTCTGCTTCTCTTGTAGATCCTTTTTATCTGTGCCCTTCTCTGTCACTGCTAACTCCAACTTTCGTTCATTCCATCTTGCTGCTCTACATGCCTGGAACAAACTTCATGAGTCTGTGTGTCGGGCCCCTTCTCTAGCCCTATTCAAATGCAAGCTAAAATCCCACTTCTTTGAAGTCGCTTTTGGATCCTGATGCTCCTCACTCTCTTGTCCACTACGTATGTGCATCTTACCATACTCATGTCCCCAGTTGATTTAGTTATTTATTTAACTGGTTTTGGTATACCATTTTTCTACCAGTCAAAACGGTTTACATCAAACATACATACGAGAGAAATGTGGGAGAATGCAGGTTAGATTAAACTTTTTTAAACAATGAACAATATGATGATAGGAATAATACTTGGTAATTAACAGTACAGATTGGGACATCACAGCTTGAAGTGGTGTCACATATGAATGGGAGTGCCGTTGCTTGGGTGGCTGATTAGGGAGGAGGGGAAGGGGAGATGTTCTGTGACAGAGGTGGGTGCTCATGCTGAGGTCAGTCAGTCAGAGGATTTGTGCCATATTGTTCTTCAAAAAGGTATGTCTTGAGGTGCCTTTTGAAGTCTTGATATGACTGGATGGTCTGTAGTGTGAGAGGTAGAGTATTCCAGAGGGTGGGGGCGTAGAGTGCAAAGGCTGTCATGCGTGTACATTGTGTATATCTATGTACTTGAGATAGCAGGTGAAAAAAGTTGAGCGTACTTTATCTGTGTGGCCTACTGGTGCTGGGGCATCTGATCAGTGTCTGGAGGTGTTCGGAGGTGGTGTTGTTGCAGGCCTTGTGGATAATGGTGAGAACTTCTATGAGATGCATTTCAAATGGAACGTCCATGCAGTCTGGGACGTCAAAGCCTGAACATCTGAAAAGAAAGGCAGGCACATGCAAGTTTAGGCACAATTCCAGAAATGTGGACATGCCTGATATGGATGTGCATCAGCTGTCTATATAGATGTCCCCAAGAGAGTATTTCAGCACCAAGACTTCTCATAGCATAATGGAAGATAAGCCGTGCCTTGACCCAGTGAAAGGCAGCATATGAATTCTGCTAAATAAACAATGGCTTTACAAGTTGGGTGGCCAGAGTTCCAATCCCAGTGTAGGTCTTTATAGTCTCAAGCTAGTTACTTAAATCTCTATACTCTCTGGATGTTTTAATGTGAAAACAAACAGTTTCCTGCTGACTAAGAATGCCTGAAGCAGGAATACACATGCAAGTACCTGCAGATGGCTCCGCTATTTCTGGAGTCAAACAGGGTATAGAAGTCCATTGCTCTTCCCCAGATATGCCTCCGCCACACCCCCATTCTTAATTGAATGTCCCTGTATTGGAGATGTCTGAAAATGGCGGTTATGGAGATATGTATGCTATTTTGACGTCCATGTGCCTGTCTGCAGACGTCCAAATCTGCTATTAAACCTTTTAGAATGACCCTCTATGGGGGTCATTTTGATCCCTGAATAGCAGAGTTGTACTTCTGGCTTGGACGTACAACCCCCAAACATGTCTGGGACTGTATTCTGTCCCTCCTGCTCCCTGTACATACAGGGCCATTGTGTGGGGAGCACTGGACAGGGGCAGGAGGGATCAGGATGGAGGCAGAGTGAGGAAGTGGCAAGGTAGCTGGACATACAGGGCCTATTCAGTTCATGGCCCTGTATGTCCACCAACTGTCTGCTGCACGCCCAGTTTATTCCACCCTGAAGGTGGAATAAGTGCCGGGTGCCGCAGCAATTTCCATCATCAGCCCCCACTACCATGGGGGGCCCAAGGACAAGGAGTATATAGTTACCCCTGTTGAAACCCAAGTTGTAATACCTGTTCCTTGTAAAGTTTCAATGTATGTTTCAGCCTACATTGTACGCATGTCCTCCATTATCAATACATCTCAGAGAATACCAATACATCTTCTACTGAGGAAAGAGAACAAGTGACACTATCAGATAGAAACTACATGAACAGAATACCTCAGCTCGGATACACATGTGGAACATAGACCATCACCAAACAAAAACACGGGATCACAATTTAGAAATAGGAAAACAATAATTAAATTGAGAACCCCAAAAGCCAAACTTTGAATGCACAATATTGGAGATATAAAACTATAAACAAATTTCCTCTTGTACTAATCAAAAATGCAAAGACGTTAGTGATACACATTTCCAAGAGCTGACATATTCTACCTTTTCTTTGGGCATTTTATTTTTCAGTTGCAATTGCTCCAGTCACTTTCTTCTGGTTTCTTTGTTTCTTCTGCTAGCTGTCCATTTGTCCTTTCTTCTCTCTTCTAGATTGTTTCCATTCTCTCTATATATCTGTTTTAACATATTGATCACTCCCTTATTTCACTTTCTTCCATTTCTTTCTTTATTCCTTTATCATCCACTCAAATTTCACCCTTCCATCCTCAATCCCCACTTACTCTCCCAATATCCAGCCAAGCATAGATTTTTCTTCCCTCCCACACAAAGTATCTTTTCCCCTCTCCATCCTTATTCCCCCAGACCCATCCCTTCTAGTCCTCACACTTCTATTCTGCCATGCCCCCGCATCAGCCAATTTCCAGCCCTAGAACTCCCCATCAGCTCAATTCCAGTCCAAGTTCCCCTCATCAGTCATTTCCAGTCTTATCCAAGCCCCCCATCATCTCATTTCAAGTCCAAGCCCCCCATAAGCCCATTTCCAGTCCTAGCCACCCCCACCATCAGCTTATTTCCAGTCCTAGCCCCCCATCAGCCATTTTGTCCTATTCCAGCCTTCCATCAGTCCATTTCCAGTCCAAGCTCCTGCCCATCAGCCCATTTCCAATCCTAGCCCCCCTGTCAGCCATTCCAGTCCTATTCCATCCCCCATCAGCCAATTTCTAGTCCTATTCCAACCCCTTTCAGCCCACTTTCAATCCTAGCCCCCCATCAGCCCATTTCCCGTCCAAGCTCCTCCATCAGCCATTTCCAGTCCTATCCTAGCCCCCCATCAGCCCATTTCCAATCCTAGCCCCCCCATTGGCCATTTCCAATCCTATGTCAACCCCCCATCAGCGCATTTCCAGTCCAAGCTCCCCCATCAGTCATTTCCAGTCCTATTCCAGCTCCCATCAGCCCATTTCCAATCCTAGCCCTCCCATTGGCCATTTTCCATCCTATTCTACTGTAGATGTTCCCCCCCTGACCCCCAAAGAGCCCTGCACCTGTCTAAGTGAGTTCAGAGGGAGCCGGGGAAGCCCGCATGAGGCTCTGGCTCACCTCTGCACAGCTGCCGGTGTGAAGAGCAGTGTAGAACATGCTGGCAGCTGTGTTCTAGTGAAGCACACTGAATGCCGGGAGTTAAAGCCCTCCAGTAGTAAGACAGCATAAAAGCATGCAAAGAATGTTGTAACCTTAAAATAGAGAGGGGAAACTTATCCACTCACTATTCAGCTCCCTTTTAATCATTTTTATTAAATCAGAAGAAAAGTATTTGTTTATATTTTCTCAATTTCCATTGTAAAAACTGATGCACTTATCTCAAGAGCGCAACTCCAAAAATCAGCAGGAAGCCCCTGCACACGATGTGACACTTTTCGAGTCCATTCATTGGGTTCAACTAGGTTCATGCCTTTTCTAATTAAACCAATTGCATGAGGGGTTTTCCTTATTCATGGCACTCTCTCTCTGATATGAACAAGTGCAAAGTTATGCACCTAGGAAAGAACAACCAAACTATGGTTACACGATGCAAGGTTCCACATTAAGAACCACCACCCAGGAAAAAGATTTAGGTGTCATCGTGGATAACATGTTAAAACCCAATACAAGCATTGTGGAACCTGTGTCTTTTGGGGAAACATCTAGGTACTTATGACCTAGATTGGCCACTGTTGGAAACAGGATACTGGGCTTGATGGACCTTGGTCTGACCCAGTATGGCATACCTATGTTCTTATGTTCTTAACCCTCTGGCAAGTGTGCAGCGGCAGCCAAGAGAGCAAATAGAATGCTAGATATCATAAGGAAAGGAATGGAGAATGCGACCGCACCTTGAATATTGTGTGCAATTCTGGTCACCATATCTTAAAAAGGATATAACATTATTACAGTAGAAAAGGTACAGAGAAGAGTCACCAAAATGGTACAGGGGATGGAAGGATACCCCTATGAAGAGAGACTAAAAAGGTTAGGGCTCTTCAACCTGGAAAAGAGATGGCTGAGGGGAGATATGATAGAGATCTATAAATTAATGAATGGAGTGGAACGAGTAAAAGTAAATTGATTGTTTATGCCATCAAAATATAGAAAGACTAGGGGGCATGCAATGAAGCTACAGGGTAACCTATTTAAGACTAATACGAGAAAATATTTTTTCACTCAACATGTAATCAAACTCTGAAATTTGCTACTGGAGGATGTAGTAAAAGCTGTTAGTGTAGCAGGGGTTTAAAAAAGGTTTGGACAAGTTCCTGGAGGAAAGGTCCATAAGCCATTATTAAAGTGGAACCAGAATATCCACTGTTTGTCCCAATACAAGCATTGTGAAACCTGTGTCTTTTGAGGAAACTGCTAGGTACTTGTGACCTCGATTGGCCACTGTTGAAAATAGGATACTGGGCTTGATGGACCTTGGTCTGACCCAGTATGGCATATCTTATCTTCTTATGTTCTTATGATGGTTCCTATTGGTGAATGGATTGTGACATCAGAAGCTGATCTTTAACTAAAGGCGCAAACTTGATTGTGCTTTCTAAGGCGCTGCTTTCCTTAATGTTCATTTCACAGGAAGTTTCTCAAAAACCTGAAGCAGAGTACCAGATGATTGGACTCGAAATGTGCCGCATCATGTATGGGGGCTTCCTGTTGGTTTTTGGAGTTGCGCTCTTGAGATAAGTGCATCAGTTTTTACATTGAAAATTGAGAAAATATATAAAAAAGCACTTTTCTTTTGCTTTAATAAAAATGATTAAAAGGGAGCTTGATAGTTAGTGAGTGAATAAGTTTCCCCTCTCTATTTCAAGGTTCCGACATTCTTTGCATGCTTTTATGCTGCCTTACTACTAAAGGGCTTATTGAATTAGTATTATTATTTGGGCCTTTCTGCGTTTTTTGGGGGGATTTTTTTGTTTGTGGAAAGGTTAAAGGGCATTTCCCGGCACTCGCACGCTTCACTAGAACACAGCTGCCAATGTGAGGGAAAACATTGCTCTTCACGGTGGCAGCTATGCAGAGGTGAGCCGGGGCCTTGCGCGGGCTTCCCCGTCTCCCTCTGAAACTGGCATTTCAAGAGCACCACCATATGAGAATGAAGTTTGCTTGTGGCCCTCTGAAACTTAGGGCCTTGGGCGAACAACATTCTCGAACAATGGACTGGCTGGCCCTGCCCACTACCCAAGCTCCATCAAAGAGGTGATCCCTGAGCCAAATCACAGACTTGGGGGACCTCCCCCAAGGGCCGGGCAGCAGGGAGAAGGAGCTTTTTTACCACAGTGTCCGTTGTTGCTACTGCTGGACGTGCCGCTGCCATGGCAACAGGATGTCACTGCACCAGCACATCAGCAGGAGCTTTTGGAGGGCTGGACAGGCAGGAATCAGTGTCTCCTGCAGTAGAATTTGGGGCATGACGGGCCGTCCAAATGCCCTGTTTCTGCTACCTTGAGAATGTATAGCTCCCACACTTGCAGAATCAGGTAAAATTGGGCACAGACATCTTTTCTGCATCTGGATGGCCTGGACATGCCCCAGTCAGAATCTGCCTCCATGTGTTTTGTCTTGATTAGATTGTAAGCTCTGATGAGCATGGGCTGTGTCTTACATCTTTATGTACAGCGCTGTGTATGCCATTTAGCACCATACAAATGATTAATAGTAATAATAGTAGTAGTAAAAAGGTTTTTATTCTAGGCTAAATTACTTTTTCACAATGATTGACATGTGGAATACAGAATGCTAACGTCAGTTTCAGGCAAACAGTTATTCTGTATTAGACTGAGGCAAACATTTTTCTAAGGATTATAAATGTCTTAAGGTCTCCCTAGTTTCAAGTTATAGTCTAGCTAACCAATAAAGTGTTAAAATAAACAACAGTCTCATGTGTGCCCTGAAGAGGTGTCTCTAAAAAGTCTCCCAAGACCAATATCTGCATTTAAAGAATAAATATGTGCAATAAAGATGAAAAAATGCCAGAAACTAAGGGCAATTTCAATTTAATTGAGTGTGAAATGAACTCTTTTTTTGGCCCGCATATCCCTACTGATCAGCTGCTTTCAGTCCCTTTGACAGATGACAGAGAGTAGAAGTCCCAAACATAATGCAGGGGATTTTACAATGCTCAGGCTCCAGATGTCTGTCCTCCAATCTGACAGTGTGCAGATACTTTGAAAATGTAACTCCTGTTGTCAGCATGAAAAAGGGAAATTTACAGGCGAGGATCCGATTTTTGGACACAAAGCATACCAGGGGGAAATTGAAGTAAAATCTCCCTTGCCTTTGTCTCAGACTATCTTTAAGTCAGTTCTACTGTATATATACCAATGTATGGACTCTAAAAGCACTTAGAGTGATTGGCTGTATCAGGGCATACACGTATATAATGACAAATCAAAAGCTGTCTTTTGAGATCCAATCAGATACATGGCAGAGCCAGCTGATAAGAGACAGGTGTGATTAAGAATGTATTCCTAATTATCAAGGCCTCTCACTTCAAGCCTGTTAACTATGGAAACCTAGATTTCTACTGCATCAGTAGAACTATGTAGCAGTGTTCTTAAAGCATAACCAGAATCCGTGCTTCTAAAGACCTTAAAGCATAACCAAGATCTGTGCTTCTTTGGTTCCTGCAATAAATAGCTCCTTATAAAGGAGCTTAAGATGAAGCATCCACATTTCTCTCTTTTTAGTTTGAATGTGTTAAAAAAAGAGAACATCAACTTTTAAACCTAACGACTACTATTTCTACTTATCATTTAGAACATACGATTTTCCATATTAGGTCAGACCAAAGGTCCATAAAGCTGAGTATCCTGTTTTCAGTAGTGGCCAATCCTAGTCACAAGTACCTGGCAGGATCTCAGAAGGTACACAAATTCCATGCTCCAGTCCACTTTAATAATGATCTATGAACTTTTCCTCCAGGAACATGTCCAAATCTTTTTTTAAATCCAACTGCACTAACAGCATTTACTACTTCCCACAGCAATGTACTATATTTTTCCCATTAGTCTTAAATGTACTATTTTGTAGTTTCATTGTGTGTTAAGAACATAACATAAGAACATAAGATATGCCATACTGGGTCAGACCAAGGTCCATCAAGCCCAGTATCCTGTTTCCAACAGTGGCCAATCCAGGTCATACGTACCTAGCAGTTTCCCCAAAAGACACAGGTTCCGCAATGCTTGTACTGGGTCAAGCATTGATATCCTGGGTCCCTTCTTAATAATGGTTTATGGACCTTTTTTCCAGGAACTTGTCCAAACCTTTTTTAAACCCAGCTACACTAACAGCCTTTACTACATCCTCCGGTAACAAATTCCAGAGTTTGATTACATGTTGAGTGAAAAAATATTTTCTTTTATTAGTCTTAAATTGTTTACCCTGTAGCTTCATTGTATGTCCCCTAGTCTTTCTATATTCTGATAACGTAAACAATTGATCTATGTTTACCCATTCCACTCCGTTCATTAATTTATAGACTTCTATCATATCTCCCCTCAGCCGTCTCTTTTCCAGGTTAAAGAGCCCTAACCTTTTTAGCCTTTCTTCATAGGAGTATCCTTCCATCCCCTTTACCATTTTGGTGGCTCTTCTCTGAACCTTTTCTAATAACGCTATATCCTTTTTAAGATATGGCGACCAGAATTGCACACAATATTCAAGGCGCGGTCTCACCATGGAACGGTATAGAGGCATTATAATATCTTTTGTTTTATTTTCCATTCCTTTCCTTATGATACCTAGCATTCTATTTGCTCTCTTGGTTGCCGCTGCACACTGGGCCGAGGGTTTTAACATGTTATCCACAATGACGCCTAAATCTTTTTCCTGGGTGGTGGTTCCTAATGTGGAACCTTGCATTGTGTAACCATAGTTTGGGTTGTTCTTCCCTAGGTGCATAACTTTGCACTTGTCCATATTAACTTTCATCTGCCATTTTGATGCCCAGTCTTCCAATTTATCAAGATCCTCTTGCAATTTTCCACAATCCTCTTGGGTTTTAACAACTTTAAATAGTTTTGTGTCATCTGCAAATTTGATAACCTCACTCGTTATTCCTCTTTCCAGGTCATTTATGAATATGTCAAAAATCAGCGGACCCAGCACAGATCCCTTGGGTACACAACTATTCACCTTTCTCCATTGTGAAAATTGGCCATTTAGCCCAACCCTCTGCTTTCTATCTTTTAACCAGTTCCTGATCCACAGTAGTAAACTGCCTCCTATCCCATGACTCTTTAGACTAAACAAAAACACCATTGCCTCAGTGTCATAACCTAAGGTGCCCCATAGGGCACATTATACAGCGCATTGGCTGACAAGGCACTTTATAATGTGCCCCATAGGTTACAGCACTGAGGTGAGGGTGTTTCTGCTGGCAGCACACATTGTAAAGATGTGTCTGACTGTTACAGGCAGGAAGAGGGATTGCCTCAGACAGCCTTATTAAATGAGACCTCTGAGGGATTGAACCCATGACCTCTGGATCATCGCTGTTTAGTAAACATACCCCTAAGCCTCCCTAAAACCTGGTGGTCCAGTTCAGGCCAAAATGGAAAACAGAGTAGGTTTACACGAGCTTTAGCCCCTCCAAAATCTTACTTCTCCCACCTGTCCAGGCACTTCAGCACCTTTAAAATCACTGCAGAGCGACTGGTAACTTGCTTTTCTTCCTTCTGCACTTTGCCACCAAGACAGTGCTACTGTCAGTCACAGAGCAATTGCTCCCCTTGTGATGAAGGAAACTCTTTCTGTGTGCTTTCAAGTCCCATGCAATGCTAGAACAAGCATAGGATAGGCAGAGTGATGAGAGGGGAAAAAATAAGCTCCCAGCTACTATGCAATGGTTTTAAAGGTGTGGCAGTGCCAAGACAGGTGGGATAAGGGACTGATGTTGGATATAATGCAAATGATCCTGAATCTGATTCTGGAGCTAGGGGACTGAGCTGACATGGCTCTGGGAACTGTCATGGGAGCTATTTATGAAAGAAAGGAGCTGATGCTGGGCCTGTGAGAAGGAGGAGGAGGATTTTACCTGATGCTTGGGAAAGCAGAAGGGAGCTGATCTGGCAGATAGCGGGGGTTGCAGAAGGGGCTTATGCTAGATCTAGAAGAAAGGTATAATTATGTATTTTTTCTTTTGCACATATTTTATGGATCAATAAAAATAAAGTTAAAATAAATCATTTGGGTGGTGGAGTTGAATTCCATATTGCTACAATTTTTTTTTGTTATATAAACTTTTCAGAAATAATAGTCATAGATGGGATGGTGGATCCACTCTAGTCATATCATTGGAGGGGGCTGTCTGTCTCTGCCTGCCTCAGACCTCCCTACTTTGCCTCATCCTCCCCTCTTGTCCCGCCCCACCCTTCTGCTTCAGTCTCCCCAAACCACTGAGTCATCAACCGCCTAATGTGGAACTTTGTATAGTGTGGCTGTAATTGGGGTTGTTCTTCTCTCAGTGCATCACTTTACACATGTCCACAGGTGGAAGGTAATTTTATAAATGCCTGGGCAGTCAATGCACCTTACCTTGTATGTATTGGGGACTGATTTTATAAATTTAAGCACCAGGGGCGGCCCAAGGGGAGTGCGGAGCCATGTGAGAAGACTCATTGCTGGGGCCTCATTTGCATAAGATGCCTCATTTGTGTAAATATTTGCATAATGCTAATGTACACTAATGTTTAGTAAACAAATCTCTTAATGAGTGTCTGGATAAAGAAAGACTACCAGATTTCTACATTGCTATACTCCAGTGCCAACCGCCAGGCACATTAGGAAGTACTATAAACACTGCCTATTTAGAACCCATAAGTTAGATATATAAAATACACCCACTGAAATCAACTCTCAATAAATCCCCCTGTTACTTGATTTCACCAAACTGCACTTGATCCAGGAACCGTGAAAATTTAATAGAAACTCCCTAATAAATGAACTACATGTGTAAATTTTTGTTGGATCACTCACCATGAGAAGGAACTTTCCTGCTCTCGAAGTGAGCCCTCCATTTTAATCAATTTTTAAATGGACCCCACATGGATCTGAAAAACAGAATTCACAGCACTAAATAGCTGCCAAATCCATTAAATCTCCTTATAGCCAGTTAATCTCACCACCGTGAATCACTTTTCTTTAACACAAAAGAGTACTTAGCTGGAAAGTTGTTCACCGAAAAGACCGTCAAAAGATTCAAGATGGATGCCACCTGATCCAAACGCCGACATCTTTCGTCCAATTACCACTTCAATGGCCCTTGTTCATCCATTCAAATGCCCCCGAAGGGGAGTCTTCTCAGGAACAAATCGATAGGGATGTAAGGTGAAGTGGTAATTGGACGACAAGATGTCGGCGTTTGGATCAGGTGGCATCCATCTTGATTCTGGGCCATGGACATCCAGCCCACTTCATGGCTACCCCAGCCAAGCTCCTGCATGGAGCCGCAGTGTAGTGGCACCCTGTTGCCAAGGCACCGTGGCTCCATGCAGGAGTCACAATCACCGTCAGCCACAGCAATGTTCTTTTCTCCACAGCCCGATTCCTGGTCAGGCCACTGTGGCCAGGGTTGGGCTGTGGGGTACCCCCTGCAACTCTTACCTCATTGTCCAACACCAGGGTTCACTTTTGTCACCGTCCAGGGAGACTTATTACACCTCTGAGGTTGGATATGTCCCCTGTCCAAATGGCCGACCCGAGACATACAGGGATGACCCTAGAATTAGCTCCTGTATATCCAGGGTCAAGTTTGATCCTTTTTCAGGGCCTCATTCCTCCCCCAGCCTGCCCCCTTCCGCCCAGGAACAGAGTTTCCCGCACATCTCTGATTTACGTGCGGGGAGCTCTGTGTTGTGAATCGCAGACCTGGCCTTTAAGAGGCTAAACATTAAAGTAAAAAAAGAGGTAAAATACCTTGGAATCACATTAGATATGAAGTTAAACCTACATTCTCATATTCACAAAACTACTGCTAAACCATATTATAAATTGAAACTCATAAGGAGATTCAGACCAATTTTAAACCAAGACCATTTTAGGACTGTATGTCAAGCAATTATCACGCCTATATTAGATTATGGAAATTTGATTTATCATGGTCTCCCTATTCAATCTATTTACCCCTTCAACTGGTGCAAAACATGGCAGCTAGAATCATTACTAATTCTGCAAAAAGCGATTATGTCACTCCAGTGCTTCAGAGCCTCCACTGGCTGCCTATACAAGCTTGTATAAAATTCAAGGCTACATTGAATATTTTTAAAATCTTCAATAATAAGGAGTGGAGGAGTGGCCTAGTGGTTGGGGCAAGGTACTTCAGGCTGGTAGGTCAGGGGTTCAAATCCCACTAGAGGACAGCAACCTTGGGCCAGAAGGACTGGGGTTTCTAGTCCCACAGGTGCTCCTTGGGGTCTTGGGCAAGCCACTCAACCCTCCATAGCCCATGTTCCCTGTAAAAAAGTTATCTCCAAGTAATAATGCCCTGTTCAATGTAATTTCAGTTTGTTCAATGTAAACCACACTGATGCAGAATAGTGTGGTATATAAGAGAATGTAAATAAATCAATCTCAGCTATTGTCCTTCAAAAGCTAATAATTAAACATACTAGATTGAAACCACTTAGAACAGCATGGACAACAGAATTGCTATTCCATTTGATTTCCATAAAACAAATCAGGCAACATCCAAAAGGGCTCCAGAATTATATGCACCCGAACTATGGAATACTTTACCTGATTGCATACGGGCAACGAGAGACTTAAAAGACTTCAGACAAATGCTTAAGACTTTTCTATTTATACAATTTTATGGTCCTACTTAGGATTTAGCATAAGCATGTACTTATACAATTTGTATTTCTGTTTTGTGTATTCTTCCTAAACCACCCCAATACCTTTCCATGCTTTTATCTATATTTGTATACCTTGTCTTGTAATCATTTTGATTGAAGGATAAGGTGGTATATAAAACTGGTTAAATAAATAAATAAATGCAGATCTGGATAGACCCAATAGTGCATAAATTTTGTGTGCCCCTTATGAAATTGGCCCCTTAATGTTATCTTCCATTTGGATGCCAAGCCTTCCAATTTCTGAAGGTTTTCTTGCAATTTTTTGCAATTCTCTTGTGGTTTAAGAACTTTGGGCCCGATATTCAAAAAAATCTGAGCTCCTAAGTTTAGGCTCCTAAATTAGTATCGTAAATTTAGGCCCTATTTTTAGCCACATTTAGGAGTCTAAATTTTCAGCTGAAAATTCATCCTAATTTAGGAGCTTAACATTTATGGGCCCAATATTCAAAGGATTTATGCTCCTAAATTGGCCTTTTTGAAAATTTACTATGGCTGAGTGCCTAAATATTTTCTTAAAATTTCACTAAACTCCTAAATTTAGGAGCATAAAAAATAGGTGGCAACAGAGGTGGATTTAGGGTAGGGAAAAGCACTTAGGAGCTTAGCACTGATTTGCAGCATTAGGAGCACAAATTAAGCTCATAAATCTAGGCAAATGAATAGTAGGCCTAAATTTAAGAGCATAAATTTTAAGGGCCTGATATTCAACAGCAGTGGCTAATGCTGCTAAAGAGTTTAGCCAGCGCTGCTGAACTTTAAACCTGAATATTCAATACTGGGGGTCCTATCTGGACTCTGGCATTGAATATCTGAGTTGCCCGGATTGCTGGGAAGCAATCCAGGCAGCAATGATATCCAGCTATTTTCTGGTAGCTTTAGCGGCGAATGTTAGGTCAGCCTTTATTGCACTTGACTTTCATCGCTTACTGATAACCACAGTGGCTTGATATTGCCGCTGCCCAGTTATTGCCGAATGCTCCCCCAGAATGCCTCGATGCTAATCATTTAGTATCGAGGCAGTCAGCGGCTGCGCTGATGGATGTGTGGCTGAAAAAAGGGCATAAATTTAGCAAATTTAGGACTATATATTTTTTTTTATATTGGAACCTTTATCTTCCTAGCATGTCCTGATGTGACATTGACATGGTTGATACTAGGATAATTAAAATATCACATTATTACTGTATTTTCAGTTTTGTTAGTATCCCTAATTTTTGTTTCTATTTCATCATCTCTCCATTCTAGCCAATGAAATGGTAGTACACTCACACTACTGTTCCCTTCCCCTTCTCACATGGAATTTTATCCATGAAGATTCTAGAATGCATTTTGTTTCTTGCAACACTATTTGACTCAATGGGGTATGTTTACTAAACCTTCTTAATGTGCGCCCGGTGTTAGTGTGCAGGATGCCATATAAGGAGTGGGCGTTTCAGTCTAAAGTAGCAAAACGGGATTAGCACGCGATAATGCGCGCTGCTGCACACATTATCGGGCAAAGTGCCGCTAAGCGCGTTACCGCGCGATAATCTTAAGTAGGCGCACAGACATCCAAACATAGAAACAGAAGTGTAGCACAATGGTGAATACGCTGACTGATGATACAGGGGTCATGAGTTCGAACCCCAGTGTGTGTAATGCATAAGGTTGGCTGAGGCATCAGGTTTGACATGTAAGTATTGTTTCCTGAGGCATTTTATTTGTATTTTAATTATTGCTGCCAGCAAACACATCCTCACGTGCCATAACCTAAGGTGCCGCATAAGGCACCCTATAAGGCACTCCATAGGGCACATTATAAAGTGCACTGTCCGCCACGGCACCCTATAATGTCCCCTATAGGGCACCCTATAAGGCGCTCCATAGGACACCTTATATGGACTGTAACCATAAGGTGCCTCAGAAGGCGCTTTATAGGGTGCCCTGTAAGGCGCCTTATGGTTACAGTACCCTGAGGGTGTTTTGCTGGCAGCACTAATGTACATTAAAAATAGACAATGCTTCGGACAGCCCTATCAAATAACCCAACTGTGGGTTTGAACCCATGACCTCTGGCTCCACAAACAGTGAATTAACCAGTTGGCTACAGCTCCATAGCTGCTAGCAAACCCCTGGCTGGCTGCAGAAGGACTGCACATCACCACACAAACAGTCTGCTGTGGTCACCAGGATAGGGTTAACCCAGACATACCCATGATGCACTGCACATGCAAATCAGCAGTCTACAGATGATCACAAAATGGGGTATGCACCCCCACAGCACCTCGGCCTGGTAGGGGGGATTGACCGTGTGTGGCACTGGCACAGAGTAGCTACAGACCGTCACATTGTGCAGGTACTGTACTGACCCTGAGGGTGAGTTGGGCGCCCAGTACCAGGTCCACAGCAGAAATAGGCCATGCTGCAGGACCCCAGCAGTGCTAATGTGTGAGATAGGTAGTGTTTGCAGACACACCTTGGATACATCTGTATTTCTCAGTCAAGGTTTAGCCCTCATGGACCCATAGGAGGATTATGTACCACCCCCCCCCCCTCCTCTGGGGCTGAGGGTGGTAAACGGGGTCTCCCACCAACAGATCCACATTCTACCTCCCTGCAATGGTGGCAGTAGAGGGGACTATCAACCCCAGTCCTGCTTGGGAACAGACACCCTACAGAGCAGTCAATGCAGCTCTGTACACATCCATAAAGCAATAGCAGACAGACATTAGGCCTGGATATGCTAAGCTGCACCCCACCACTATCTGATATACTCCTGCAGCAAGCCTTCAGCCACTGCACCCTGCAAGGTGTTCCAGCAAGACACATACCAGCTGCAGACAGTCTGCTAGCTAGTCCATAGTGCATGTTCCTGGAGAAATTGCGTGCACCCAGAACTGGGATGTCAACATACACACCAAGCAGATAAGTCAGTGACTGGGCCCCAAAAGGGAACCCATAAATATCACATGAAAGAAGTGCTACATAGCACTATGGAGGAACCTAGCCATGCCGTGGTCACTGCTCAGTCAGGGTGAGAGTGATCTCCCAGCAGAACATGCTGTGGCTACCCTGTCTGTGCAGGTGGCGGCCGGGCACTACAATGTCCCAGCCATTGCCCTATGCCCTGTGCAGATGCATCCTGGCCAAGCCACCCTGTCCGGGCTATACCCATGGTACCTTGCTCCTCATTATGCACATTGGGAGGCCAATACTGGCAACAGTGCTGGCAGTGTGGGCTGTGGAGGGTGTTTGCAGCCACCACACACTGGATAGACAGACACACACTCCCGCACCTATGCCAGCATTGTGCTACTATAGAGGTGTTTGGCAGCCCTGGCCACCACACCAGTCCTGGGCACAGTACAGGCATAGCTATGGTACGCAATACTGTTGGGGTCACTCTGTCAGACACCAGACCTGAGGCACACTCCACAGACATCAGAAAGGTTGCTATGATGCAGCTCAATCAGCCAATTGTGCTTAACGTAGGAATTGCTATCTGCCAGTAATCATAGCTACCTTTTGATAGCTGTGTACCATATTCCCAGGTTTAGGGTGGCATTGCCACGGTATGCAAGTGCTAGTATTGGGAGATGCACGCAGGGCCCAATGTCCTGCCTCTCCTGGAGGCATTGGCTAATGGAGCCTGTGGGTGTGGGTGTGTCTGCCCCTGTTGGCTGCTGCTTTACGGCAGAGGTTCCCAACTCTAGTCCTGGTGTGCCAAACACTGTTCGGGTTTTCATGCTGTCCCTCATGAATATGCATGAGATACATCTGCATACCATGGGAGTGGTGCATAGATATGCAGCACAGGCATCTTTATTAGAGGCAGCATGGAACCTGAATGGTGTTTGGCCCTCCAGAACTGCATTTGGGAGACTCTGCTCTAGGTAATGTGCCTGTTTATGGTGTCTGTGCTCTGTAGGGTAAAATGTAGGTGTTTTGGGCATGTTTACATCATCTGCAATAAAGGTTCTGTCTGTATTAGCACGTTTTAGTAGTGGGTAAAAAATGGGGGCTGGGTTGGCAGGAGCCACAGCTTGGACTTGAACCTGTGGCTTTCTGCTCCTGAACACACTGGCTGTGTGCACTGCACCACTGTGTTGCCACAGAGACAGTACATTCCCTGGGGATACCATGACTGTTCATCAGATGGGACCTGTCTGCTTCAGTGCATGGCACCCACCTTCACAGGGCTAGGCCATGGTCTGCTCTGTGCAGCTGCCACTGCCCCCTCCACCACCAGTTCCCCTCTGCCACCCTGCTGACATGCCCTTCTGCTGGTGGTGCTGGTGGAGCGCAGTCTCACGCCATCCAGTGTGCGGTTAGGCGGCTGCCTATGGTGCGGGTTCTGGGGTAGGGGTGCCTGCATAGGTGTCCACGCTTCCCCCCAGCACTGCCTGCCACTGTTCTTTGCCCTTGGGGGTCCCTACTGGGTACTATCCCCTGTAACACTGTGGGAAGCACACTCGTGCCCATGTTGGGCCCTCATCAGTTGCTGTCTGGCTGCTCTACTGTTTCAGCATTCCTATGGGCCACCTAGGCATCACCCTAGTCCGCACTGTGGCCCAGCTGCAGTACAGCATGTGCCATCTGCAGCCCTCTGTGTCCCCTTTCCCAGCATCTGTCCAGTTGCCCATTCCGACATGCCCGCCCTGCTGTTGTGGAACATGTGCACCCCATAGGAAACCTGTCCAATGGAGAGGAAAACCCTGATGAGTGCAATTGCACTGTGGGATCATTCACCTTGTATGGGGACGGAGCGTAGACCCTTCCAAAATTCCTATCTTTTTTTTGGAGCTTGCCCAGCTTGGTTATGTTTTTTTTATATTTGTTGGGGTCATTTTCAATGTTTCTTTGCACTTTTGTTCCTTGCACATGTATCACACTTATCACTTTTTTGTAGGTTTCCCTGGTTTTGCTGTACATTGCTGACATAAATGGTTTCTCTGCCCTTTAAATCAGCTCTAACACCAGGGTTTCACTGGCGTTAGTTTTGCGCCTCGGATTTCACATCGTTAGTGTGCGGGAAGCCTCTCCCCTCCCACTCTCCACCCACTGACCCCCTTCTCTCCGCCCCTGGGGAGCCTTCCTCCGCCCTCCGGGAGCCTTTCCCCGCCTTCAGTGCTCATTTGCGCCGCTGCGCGCATTAACGCGCGCTAAGGTACCTGAGTACCTGATAAAGCACCATTAACTCGCGTTAAGGCATCTTAACACACGGTAACGTCACAGAGCGCACATTAAGAAGGTTTAGTAAACATACCCCAATGTCCCTCAATCAAATGTATCTACCCTATTATTGTGATATAATTTTTACCTTGGTAACACAGTGTCACATTGGTTATCTCCCTTACACCAGTTCTCTGAGATGCCAAATATTTCTGCCTCTTCATTCATACTATACATTCTAACCAGTTGCATACCAAGGGTGGGTTGATGGGTGCGGCCCACCCCAGATGCCTGCAGAGAGGGGCGTGCATCTACCATTGGGCCCATAGAACAGCCCGGCAAACTAAATTTACTTAAAGTTGGCTTAACACGCTGTCCTTGCTCTGTAGGCCTGCCATTCTCCTCTCCTGGCCAAAGTCTCCTGATTCACGAGACTTCAGATGGGAGAGGAGAGCAATGCAGTGTGACTTGCCAGGGGGACTGCTGCCTGTGTGGGGGATGCCCACACCAGGTGGCGAGTGGGTCAGGAACACCACTGATTCTTTTTTTTTAAACTTTTATTTTCATTTTGCAACAAACAAAAGAAACAACACACCAAAAGAGACAAAACAAGTATACAATAAGGAAAAGTAAACCCATTACCCCCCACCCCGATGCTTCTTCTCTACCCGATTATATCAGCATGTGAGCGCTTCCAATTAACAGTAATTATACATCAAACGATCAAAAGAGTATCTACAATACAGCATGATCATGGGACAGAGATATATACAAAGTTAGACAGTCAGATGAGAGCATTTAGCAAAATGTACATAGTCATTGAGCATCTTCCATTGAGACCGGCCCATCTACCCTCCTTGTCAGCGCTAATATCAGGTACAGTAGCGTGCAAAGACTTCCTAACCAGAATGGCTATCCCGTACCATTTGGAAACGGTGGGAGAATAGGCAGCTACCAGGTGAGGCTTAGCATTGAGTTTCAGTGTTTCAGCAGAGTTTAAATGCGTTTCCTGAAGAAACACTAAATCAACATGCTCATGGCTAAGATAGCTAAGGATTTTCTTTCCTTTGAGTGGACCATTAATGCCTTTGACGGTGAATGATAAGATTTTACATAAGGCCATTCAGAAAAGTTAAAAATTCTGAGCATGATAGCACACATAATTTCACTATGTCCCTCAAACTGACTGTATCTGGCTGTACACATGACATAGGAAAAATAAGCTAATATAATACAATGAAGCGCCCCACATTAACAAAGAAAACCGCAGTACGGTAGAGGAGAAGCAAAACCCCAAAATTACTGGCGACCATGTGTCTGCGGGGAGAAACCCCAGAGAAGGCCGAAATTGAAAAAACACATAACCTGTAGGACTGTGCGTGCTCCGAATCCGACCGAGGCACACATCATGAAGGGATAGGAGACCAAAAAACAAAAGTCATATAGAGAAAGAAAGAAAGTCCAGGCTATTTCTGTGCTTGGCTATGACCGCCGCATCGGGCCCTTCAAAATGGCGGATAGAGCCGGCAGATAAGAGTCCAAGATTTGGGATCAGCGCATCTGCTCTGCTTCTTTGGAGTCTAAAAATGTTGATAGTAGATCAGGATCTTCGAACGTCCTGGTTTGGTTGTGGAGAGTCACTCGGAGCTTCGCTGGATACAACAGGCCAAAGCGAGCCTGTAGCTGTTGAAGTCGAGGGCGAAAAGCAAGGAGTTTCTTCCGACGGTCAACGGTAGGCTTTGCCAAATCAGGAAAGAAGGAGACCTTACGACCTTCAAATTCCAAATGATGATTCGCTCTGGCAGCATGTAAAATTTGTTCCACTTGTTGATATCGTAGCAAGCTAAAGATAATAGGCCGGGGGGTCGTGCGGTTGAGCGCCATGTGGGCAGGAACACGGTGTGCTCGATCGATTTCCAGTTCTCTGTGAAAAGTGATCTTCAGCAAGGAGGGAAGAGTTTTGAGCAAGAATTCTCTTATATCTCCTGCTTCCACCCCCTCCGGCATTCCGAGGAGCCTCACATTGTTGCGACGGGCTCGATTATTGCTATCTTCTAACTCCTTTTGAAGATTCTGTATCTGGCGCTCAGCCTTGTCCAGTTTACCCAAGCGCACCTCGTGCGAGTCGAGGACCCCCGCCATTTTGTCCTGCCGTAATGAAAGACTTTCAAGTCGGTCCTGGAGCACTCCAAAGTCTTCTCGCATGGCTCGAAGCGCTTCTCCATTGGACTGCACCAATTCCTTCACGCCGCGTATTTCCTCCAAAATCTCCAGGTGCATTTCGGGGTTTTCACGAAATGGAACCATCTTCTGTGGGGAAGACACCTCTGTTTTGGAGCGTTTTCCATGAGAAGAAGAAGGAGACCCGAAGTCCAAGCGCGCTGGTTTATGGGTCGCCATCCCCCCCGAGGTGCCCCGGTCAGCTCGGAGCGAAATAGTAAATTTGTATAGGTATTAAGTCAGGATTCTAAGTAGGCCTCTCGGGAGCTTCAACGCAAAGCGTCCTACCCGCTGGACATCAGGCTCCGCCCCAGGAACACCACTGATTCTAACTCTCCCATATTATTTTTTAGACTTCTAACATTTCTATACAGGCATTTCAAAGTATGTTTTTGTTCATACTGGCAACCTGCTTATTAGTTGATGGGGAAAATTAGAATCTTTCAACTTTTGCTGCTTTTTACTTAAAGTAAATTAGAAAAAAAAAAAACCACACAAGGTAAAATCAATTAGAACAGAACAAAACAACAGAACAAAAGATTTGTTACTGGTATGCCAAGATTTTGTTCTGTTCTAATTGCTTTTTACTTAAAGGCATCTGGATTACATTTACATTTATTGCAACTTCTCTATAAAATGGCTAGAGATTTGGTAGCTAATATAAGTTTATTTAACTAGACTTATGTACTGCTTTTCTATCAGTCAAAATGGTGCACATTCAGGTACTGTATATATATTTTTCCCCTTGTCTCTAAAGGGCTCACAATCTGTTTTTGTACATGAGGCAATTAAAGATTAAGCACTTGTGGGACTAGAAACCCCATTCTTTCTGGCCCAAGGTTACTGTTTTCTAGTGGGATTTGAACCCCTGGCCCTCCAGCTTGAGGAAAATTCCCCCAACCACTAGGCCACTCCTCCCTCCTAAGTACCCTGACCTCCCTGTCTTGGTAGTACTCTTCAAAGATACATTGTTCCGAACCATGTGTTCCTAGGCGACTGTTTACTTTCCTCCAATATCTAGTTTAAAGCCTACTCTATTTTCTGGTTAAAGGTTAGTGCCAGCAGTCTGGTTCCACTGTGATTAAGGTGGAGTCCATCCTGGAAAAGGCACCCTCTTCCCCAGAGGTTGCCCAGTTCCTAAAACCCTCTTCCAACCACCATCATTTTATCCATGCGTTAAGATTCTGGAACTCGGCCTGCCTCTTGTGTTCAATGCAAGGAACAGGGAACAATTCTGAGAATGCTACCCCTATAGATCCTGCAGGGCTGGTGCAAGGAGATAAGGCACCCTAGGTGGACCTCATCCCTTGTGCCCCTCCTGCTCCTTCCCCTCTCCCCGACTCCCAATGTCACTGCTTGTGCCTCTCTCCATGACCTCCAGAGACAGCAATGGTTTCAAACAGCTCCGCAGATCTTATCTTAAACCTCCAGCACTATGAGGCTGTTTGATTCCTGCCTTCACTGATGCTCGATGCCAGTTTCCTTAGGAAGCAGCTTGACCCCTAATGGTAATACCGTGAGGCTACCACTGGGGTTCATGGGCGCTATGTTGAAGCCAGTACTGTCCCATACAAGAGTGAGTGGAGATTGCTCCTGTCCAGATCTCCTATACCACTAGAGAAATTGTCAGATAGGCCTGGCGTGGCCTACTCAGGATGAAAGAGTCTTCAAGGAGGGCATTATGATTGATGGTCTTTTGGATCCTTAGAATGTGGCCTTGGGGTAGGGTAGAGTTCACTATGGGGAAGTGGGTGTATCTTAGGGGATACAGAGTTTTTGCTAGGGATGAGGATAGATGGTGAGCCTGGGACTGCAGGGCAATGTTTCTTTGATAACATGCCAGTCCCTTTAACAATCTACCTGGGAGCATCGGGACACATGTTAGTGACCCGATATTCCCAGTAGTTAAAAATACCAAGCTGCATTATTCAATGTGGATAATAATGAGGTGTTTTAACATGCTGTGTATCTCATTAATAAGGAATGCACAGTTGCTAAAACAGCACACAGTTTTGCCTTTTAATATGCATTAAGGGGCAAAAAGTCTGCATTATTCTTCTAATGCTGATTCGTAGCTACCCCTTTAAGTTTTTACATTTTTTTACATGTACAGACTTTCTGATTTACAAACCTTGCCTCACTGGCATATCCCTGGATGAGATTGTGTGAGTATCATGTTTTGAGATCAGAGCACCCGAGTATTCATAAAGTGAAATTATTTTCTGTGAGATCACATATTTTTCTATGTGCAGGATCTGAGCAGTGGAATAAATTGCCTTTAGCATTACAGCGGGAAATGGATTTGTTATGATCTCATAAGCAATTGAAGACCTAGAGGCCCTTTTACAAAAGCCCGGAAAGGTTGTGCACTTAGGGGCATGTTTACTAAACTGCGGTAACGTAGCAGCGGCTACGTTAAGGCACAGTATGTAATGTTAAGGCGCCTTAACGTTCCCGGCCGCATTAAGGTCAGAAAAGGGTGGAGAGAGAGTGGAGAGAAGGGGGTCAATGGGCGGGGAGTGGGCGTGGAGAGGCCCCTTTCACACTAACGTGGAGAAATTAAGGGCTGAATCCTAACGCAACTGAAAACCTGGCGTTAGCACACAATTGCAGGAGAGAGAAACCATTTCAGTCAGCAATGTACAGCAAAGGCAGGGAAACCAATAAAAGTGATAGTAGTGATACATGTGCAACAGCAGCAGCATAGTGGCCAAATACGAGTGGGCATGATGGTGAGGCTGCAAATGGGGCATAGGTGGCTGAAGGCGGGACATGCAGTGGGGCAGCTGGGGCACAGGGTGGACCAGGCAGATGCCTAGGTGGCACATAGGAACTCAGAAACAAAAAAACAGCAAGCCCGCAACTGGCCAAGGGCAAACATGGCAATGAGTGTGTGACCCACAGTGCCCCAGTGGACATCACCCAGCAGGTACCCCAAAGGGCACATAACATTGACAGGCGGTGACGGGGGGGGAGCGTGGATGACAATGTAGGCACCCCTACCCCAGACCCCACACCATAGGCAGCCGCCTACTGGCACACTGGATGGCCTGGGACTGCGCACCACCAGCACCACCGGCATAAGGGCATGTCAGCATGGTGGTGGGGGAGTACTGGTGGTGGAGAGGGCAGTGGCATCTGCCCACAGCACACCAAGGCCAAGCCCTGTTCAGGTGGGTGGCGTGCAGTGCAACAGACAAGGTCTGTCTGATGAACAGTAGTGCTATCCCCAGGGAATAGTCTGCTTCTGTGGCAACAGCTTGGTGCAGTATACACAACCAGTTTACTCATGGGCAGAAGGTCACAGGTTCAAGTCCAAGCTGTGGCTCCTGTCCTCTCATTTTACCCTTACTAAGCCGTGGTAATAAAGATGGAATCTTTATTGCAAATAAAAGTAACACACCATAAATGCCTATATTGTACCCTACAGAGCACATACACCATAAACATGTGCAATCCCTAGAGCAGATTTTTCCAACCCCAGTCCTGGAGGGCCAAACACCATTCAGGTTGTCAGGATGTCCCTAACAAATATGCATGAGATGCATTTACATGCACCGCCCCCATTGTATACAAATGTATCCATGCATATTCATTACGGACAGCATGAAAACCTGAACCGTGTTTGGCCCATCAGGACCGGAGGTGGGAACCTCTGCCCTAGAGCAGCGGCCGACAGGGGCACAAACACCCACACCCACAGGCCCCACTATGCAGCGGCTCATGCAGTTTGGCCCTGCGCGCAGCAGCATCTACCAGTACCAGCACCTGCATACCTTAACAATGCCATCTTAAACGTGGAAACACATAAGAACATAAGATATGCCATACTGGGTCAGACCAAAGTCCATCAAGCCCAGTATTCTGTTTCCAACAGTGGCCAATCTAGGTCATACGTACCTAGCAGTTTCCCCAAGGGACACAGGTTCCACAATGCTTGTATTGGTTCAAGCATTGAAATCCTGGGTCCCTTCTTAATAATGGTTTATGGACCTTTCCTCCAGGAACTTGTCCAAACCTTTTTTAAACCCAGCTACACTAACAGCCTTTACTACATCCTCCGGTAACAAATTCCAGAGTTTGATTACACGTTGAGTGAAAAAATATTTTCTTTTATTAGTCTTAAATAGTTTACCCTGTAGCTTTATTGGATGTCCCCTAGTCTTTCTATATTCTGATAAAGTAAACAATCGATCTACGTTTACCCGTTCCACTCCGTTCATTAATTTATAGACTTCTATCATATCTCCCCTCAGCCGTCTCTTTTCCAGGTTAAAGAGCCCCAACCTTTTTAGCCTTTCTTCATAGGAGTATCCTTCCATCCCCTTTACCATTTTGGTAGCTCTTCTCTGAACCTTTTCTAAAATCGCTATATCCTTTTTAAGATACGGCGACCAGAATTGCACACAATATTCAAGGTGCGGTCTCACCATGGAACGATACAGAGGCATTATAATATCTTTTGTTTTATTTTCCATTCCTTTCCTTATCATACCTAGCATTCTATTTGCTCTCTTGGCAGCTGTTGCACACTGGGCCGAGGGTTTTAACATGATATCCACAATGACGCCTAAATCTTTTTCCTGGGTGGTGGTTCCTAATGTGGAACCTTGCATCGTGTAACCATAGTTTGGGTTGTTCTTCCCTAGGTGCATAACCTTGCACTTGTCCACATTAAATTTCATCTGCCATTTTGATGCCCAGTCTTCCAATTTATCAAGATCCTCTTGCAATTTTCCACAATCCTCTTGGGTTTTAACTTTAAATAGTTTTGTGTCATCTGCAAATTTGATAACCTCACTCGTTATTCCACTTTCCAGGTCATTTATGAATATGTCAAAAAGCAGCGGACCCAGCACAGATGCCTGGGGTACACCACTATTCACCTTTCTCCATTGGGAAAATTGGCCATTTAGCCCTAACCTCTGCTTTCTGTCTTTTAACCAGTTCCTGATCCACAATAGTACACTGCCTCCTATCCCATGACTCTTTAGTTTTGCCAAAAGTCTCTCATGAGGGACCTTGTCAAAGGCTTTCTGAAAGTCCAGATACACAATATCAACCGACTCACCTTTGTCCACCTGTTTATTCACTCCTTCAAAAAAAACATAACAGATTAGTAAGACAAGATCTTCCTTGTCTAAAGCCATGTTGGCAGTCTCCCATTAGGTCATGACTATCTACATGCTGAGTAATTTTATTCTTTATGATGGTTTCTAACCATTTTTTCCCCGGTACTGATGTCAGGCTCACCGGTCTGTAGTTTCCCGGATCACCCCTGGAACCCTTTTTAAAAATTGGTGTTACATTGGCGATCCTCCAATCTTCAGGTATTAGAGATGATTTTAATGATAGTTCACAGATTACTAATAGCAGGTCTGCAATCTCGTATTTCAGTTCTTTCAACACCCTTGGATGTATACCATCCGGCCCAGGTGATTTGCTACTCTTCAGTTTATCTAATAGTTGTAATACATCTTCCCGATGTATCGATATTTCCTTCAATTCTTCTGCACCTTTAAATACCACTTCAGTCATGGGTAACATCCTTACATCTTCCTCAGTAAAGACTGAAGCAAAGAATTCGTTCAATCTCTCCGCTATCGCCTTGTCGCCTCTTAGTGCTCCTTTAACCCCTTTATCATCTAATGGACCAACTGACTCTCTCACAGGTTTTTTGCTACGAATGTACTTGAAAAGGTCTTTACTTCGCGCTTTTGCTTCCGCAGCAAGCTTCTTCTCAAATTCTCCCTTTGCCTGCCTTATCAATGCCTTGCATTTGACTTGCCAGTGCTTGTGCTGTTTCCAGGTTTCGTCATTTGGCTCTTTTTTCCATTTCCTGAAAGATGCTTTTTTGGCAACAACAGCCTCTCTGACCTCACCTTTAAACCATGCTGGCAGTTTTTGGACTTTCCTTCCACTTTTCTTAAAGCGTGGAATACAGCTGATCTGGGCTTCCAAGATAGTATTTTTCAACAACAGCCAAGCCTGATGTACGTCTTTAACCTTTGCAACTGCTCCTTTTAGTTTTTTCTTAACTGTTTTCCTCATTTTATCATAGTTTCCCTTTCGAAAGTTAAAAGGTAGTACTGTGGATTTCCTTACTATCCCTCCTCCACTAATTAAATCAAAGGCGATCATGCTATGATCACTATTGCCAAGTGGCCCCAACAACCTTATCTGTTGCACTAGATCTGGTGTTCCACTAAGGACTAGATCTAATATGGCTTCCCCTCTGGTCGGTTCATGAACCAGGTGCTCCAAGAAGCAGTCATTTATTTCATCTAGGAACGTTATCTCCCTAGCATGTCCTGACGTGACACTGACCCAGTCGATACCGGGGTAGTTGAAATCACCCATTATTATTACTGCACTGTAACTTTTGTTAGCTTCCATGATTTCTTTGAGCATTTCATCATCCATTTGGTCATTCTAGCAAGGCACTCGATAGTACACCCCCACTGCCATTGCCTTCCCCCTTTTACATTGAATTTCAATCCATATAGATTCTACAGCAGATTTTGTTTCCTGCAAAACTTTAATCCTTTCTGACTCAATGCCCTCTCTAACATAGAGAGCAACCCCTCCACCAATTTGATCAGCTCTATCATTACGATATAGTTTGTACCCAGGTATCACAGTGTCCCACTGGTTGTCCTCCTTCCACCATGTCTCTGATATTCCAATCATATCTAACCTTTCATTTAGTGCTATATATTCTAACTCTCCCATCTTATTTTTTAGACTTCTAGCATTTGCATACAAGCATTTTAGAGAATGTATTTTACTCATATTAATTTGGCTATTGTTAGACATGGGTAATTTGGGATCTTTAAGCTCAGTCTGCTGCATACTTGAGGGCATTTGGGCTACTTTACTCTTTTGTGGAACCTCTCTGCTTTTGGTAGTATCCTTCAAAGATGCATTCTTCCGAATCATCCGCTCTTGGGCGACTGTCGGCTTTCCCCTAATATCTAGTTTAAAAGCTGCTCTATCTCCTTTTAAAGGTTAATGCCAGCAGCCTGGTTCCATCCTGGTTAAGGTGAAGCCCATCCCTTCGGAAGAGTCCCTCCTTTCCCCAGAATGTTCCCCAGTTCCTAACAAATCCAAAACCCTCATCTCTGCACCATTGTCTCATCCACGCATTGAGACTCCGGAGCTCTGCCTGCCTTTTGGGTCCTGCGCGTGGAACATGAAGCATTTCAGAGAATGCTACCCTGGAAGTTCTGGATTTCAACTTCCTACCTAAAAGCCTAAATTTAGCCTCCAGAACCTCCCTACCGCATTTTCCTATGTCATTGGTACCGACATGTACCAAGACAGCAGACTCCTCCCCAGCACTATCTAAGACCTTATCTAGGTGGCGCGTGAGGTCCGCTACCTTCGCACCAGGCAGGCATGTTACCAGGCGATCCTCACGTCCACCAGCCACCCAGCTATCTACATGCCTAATGATCGAATCACCAACTATAACGGCTGTCCTAACCCTTTCCTCATGGGCACATGGCCCTGGAGAAACTTCCTCGGTGCGAGAGGGTTTTACATCACCTGGAGGACAGGTCCTAGTTACAGGATCACTTCCTGCCACACCAGGGTGATGCTCTCCTGTCACGTGACCTCTCTCCTCCATGGCAACAGGGATGAGAGAGGTCACGTGACAGGAGAGCATCAGGTCATCAGACAGGTCATCAGAGACTTTTGGCGAAACTAAAAAGTCATGGGATAGGAGGCAGTGTACTATTGTTGATCGGGAACTGGTTAAAAGATAGAAAGCAGAGGGTAGGGCTAAATGGCCAATATTCCCAATGGAAAAAGGTGAATAGTGGAGTACCCCACGGATCTTTACTGGGTCCGCTACTTTTTGACATATTCATAAATGACCTGGAAAAGGGAATAACGAGTGAGGTTATCAAATTTGCAGATGATACAAAACTGTTTAAAGTTGTTAATACCCAAAAGGATTGTGGAAAACTGCAGGAGGATCTGGATAAATTGGAAGACTGGGCATCCAAATGGCAGATGAAATTCAATGTGGACAAGTGCAAAGTTATGCACCTAGGAAAGAACAACCCACACTGTAGTTACACAATGCAAGGTTCCACATTGGGAACCACCAGCCAGGAAAAAGATTTAGGAGTCATCGTGGATAACATGTTAAAACCCTCTGCCCAATGTGCAGCGGCAGCCAAGAAAGCAAATAGAATGCTAGGTATCATAAAGAAAGGGATGGAAAATAAAACAAAGGATATTATAATGCCTCTGTATCGTTCCATGGTACGACCACACCTTGAATATTGTGTGCTGTTCTGGTCACCGTATCTTAAAAAGGACATAGCATTATTAGAAAAAGTACAGAGAAGAGCCACCAAAATGGTGAAGGGGATGGAAGGCTACTCCTATGAAGAGAGGCTACAAAGGTTGGGGCTCTTCAACCTGGAAAAGAGACGGCTGAGGGGAGATATGATAGAGGTCTATAAATTAATGAATGGGGTGGAGCATGTAAACGTGGATCAATTGTTTACACTATCAGAATATAGAAAGACTAGGGGACATGCAATGTAGCTACAGGGTAAACTATTTACGACAAATAAGGGAAAATATTTTTTCACTCAACGTGTAATCAAACTCTAGAATTTGTTACCGGAGGATGTGGTAAGGGCTGTTAGTGTAGCTGGGTTTAAAAAAGGTTTGGATAAGTTCCTGGAGGAAAGGTCCATAAACCACTATTAAAAAGGGACCCAGGATAATCAGTGCTTGACCCAGTACAAGCATTGTGGAACCTGTGTCTTTTGGGGATATTGCTAGGTACGTATGACCTAGATTGGCCACTGTTGGAAACAGGATACTGGGCTTGATGGACCTCGGTCTGACCGAGTATGGCATATCTTATGTTCTTATGTTCTCTTTGATGCTGCCAGACTGGAGGTGGGACTTCAGGACTATATCCCTGTAGGTCTCGTCTATGTACCTTTATGTCTGTCTTATGCTTTCCAAGTCTGCTACTTTAGCCTCTAGAGAACGGACTCGTTCCCTGAGAGCAAAGAGCTCCTTGCACCTAGTGCACACGTAAGACCTCTCACCAACTGGGAGAAAATCATACATGTGACACTCAATGCAAAAGACTGGAAAGCCCCCATCCCGCTGCTGGACTGCTGTCTGCATCTTAGTTTTAAGTTTGTGTTTAGATCTAAGTTCTTTACTTACTAAGGGTTGCTATGGATATTTATACTAATAAAACTGTACCTAATACGTGTAATATACCTTGTTCACCTGAAGCTTAACTAATCTCAGGTCCTTAGTGTATGACTGATTTGGGTAATGAGCTTCACCTGAGAGCACCTCCTGTCTTTTAAGATGTGTAAGTACCTATAAAGCTACGTTTATCCCAGGGGTGGGTGGGTGTGTGGAGGGAGGGAGGGAAATAACACTTATTAAAAGAGGGCTGCTACACAGTACCCTGTCTTGTGCTGCTGAGGTAAGCTAAATTCTGATTTGATTTAAATTATAGCTCTTAGCTGCTGCTAGGCTCTAACTTCTTATGAAATTTAAACTACAAGCTCTCTGCTGGGTTCTAAATTTAACCAGAAAGCTCTCTTCTGTGTTTTAAATTTAAGCTAAAAGTACTTTGCTGATGCCAAGCCCTGAGTGACTATTAAATTTAGACTACAAGCTCTCTGCTGGGTTCCAAATGTAACCAGAAAGCTCTCTTCTGTGTTTTAAATTTAAACTAAAAGTACTTTGCTGTTACTAGGCCCTGAGTGACTATTAAATTTAAACTACAAGCTCTCTGCTGGGTATGAAATGTAACCAGAAAGTTCTCCTCTGTGTTTTATATTTAAACTTAAACTGCTGCTACTAGGCCCTGACTGATTTAACAAAAAAAATAGTGGGTTCACAGATTAATTAGCTTTAATACAAAGAATTCCTTTTAGAAAATTACCAGAAGTATATACTCACAGTTGCAGATCTCTCTTCAGAAGTAACAGTCCCTTTTTCTAGTCCTTCAAGACAGAGGATCACAGAGCTCTGGTTGAGCTATTTATTCCTGTGCTGCTGAGGTAAGCTGTGACCAACTTCCTGGGTAATTAACAGTCCTTGCTTGGATAGGAGGAGTCTTTCAAAAATGGCCTTATGATCTGCCACCTGGTGTTAACACCTATTGAAAAGGTTTCACAGGTCTCTTGCCCCCTAGGTAGAAGGCCTCTTTGTAAAGGTCTCTAGAAGACTTTATTTGTTGCTCAAAGAGTACAGACCCTGTTTTGCCTTTTGTGCTAAGCTAAATTCTGATTTGATTTAAATTATAGCTCTTTGCTGCTGCTAGGCTCTAACTTCTTATGAAATTTAAACTACAAGCTCTCTGCTGGGTTCTAAATTTAACCAGAAAGCTCTCTTCTGTGTTTTAAATTTAAGCTAAAAGTACTTTGCTGATGCCAAGCCCTGAGTGACTATTTAATTTAGACTACAAGCTCTCTGCTGGGTTCCAAATGTAACCAGAAAGCTCTCTTCTGTGTTTTAAATTTAAACTAAAAGTACTTTGCTGTTACTAGGCCCTGAGTGACTATTAAATTTAAACTACAAGCTCTCTGCTGGGTATGAAATGTAACCAGAAAGTTCTCCTCTGTGTTTTATATTTAAACTTAAACTGCTGCTACTAGGCCCTGACTGATTTAACAAAAAATAGTTGGTTCACAGATTAATTAGCTTTAATACAAAGAATTCCTTTTAGAAAATTACCAGAAGTATATACTCACAGTTGCAGATCTCTCTTCAGAAGTAACAGTCCCTTTTTCTAGTCCTTCCAGACACGTTCCACATATATCAAAAGGTTGCTATGAATAATGTCAGATAACAAATCCTATGTTGAACACAATTTGTTGACAGGGATCCATCATATCAACCGTTCTGATATCTGTGGAGTGTGTTTCAGGTTTTGTTTCTGACAGTGTTTAACTCCCCCGGGGAGTGACCCTAACAGTATTGAGTACCAAAGCAATGCCTGCACTGCGCCCAGGACTGGTGTGGCGGCCAGGGCTGCCATCCACCTCCATATTTGCACAATGCTGAAATAGGTGTGGTTGTGTGCGTATGTTTATCCAGTGTTATGTGGCTGCCTACACCTTACTGAGCCCACAATGCTTGCACTGTTTCCAGTGTTAGCCTGCCAATGTGCATAATGAGGAGCAAGGTACTGTGGGTATGGCCCGGACAGGCGACCTGGGTAGGTAGCATCTGCACAGGGCATGGGGCAATGGCTGAGACATTGTGGTGCCCGGCTACCACCTGCACAGACAGGGTGGCCACAGCATGTCATGCTGGGAGGTCACTCTCACCCTGAATGTGCAGTGACCACGGCATGACTAGGGTACCCCATAGTGTCATGTAGTATTTTTCTCATTTGATATTTCTGGTTTCCTTTTTCTGGGGCCCAATCACTGACATACCTGCTTGGTGTGTGCAATCACATCCCATTTTTGGGTGTGCATGGTTCCCCCAGGAACATGTACTAGCTAGCGGACTGTCTGCAGTTGGCATGTGTATGGCTGGAACACCTTGCAGGGTGCAGCGCGTGGACACTGACCATGCCCTCTTCTGGTGAATGTCAGTTAGGGGTGGGGGGAAGCTGAGCTTTTCCAGGCCTACTGCCCTATTTGATGTGTACAGCTATGCATTGATCTCCCTGTGGGGTGCTCACTCCCCTCTACTGCCACCATTGCAGAGATGTAGAATGTGGATCTGCTGGTGGGAGATCCTGACCCACAGGGGAAAGGTTGGGTGGTGCTATATAATCTGCTTTGCGGTCCGAACACCACCCTTCACTTATAACATGTGACCATGGCACCCACACAGGATATGCACTAACCTGGGTGCATCATAGTCCACAAGGCCTAGACATGACTGGGAGAGACAGGTGTATCCTAGGTGTGTCTTTGGCACTACCCATCATACACTGGCAGTGATGAGAACCTGCAGCACAGCCTATCTCAGCCCTCCCATGTGCTGTGGACCTGGTGCTAGCCCCCCCCCCCCCCACTTCACCCTCAGGGTGAGCACAGGAACCGCACGATGTCACTGTCTGTAGCTACTCTGTGCCAGTAACACACATGGCCAGTTCCCCCTATCAGGCCGGGGTGCTATAGCGGTGCATACCCCATCTTTTCATCAGATGTAGGCTGCTGATCTGCCTGTGCAGTGCATCATGGGTACGGATGGGTTTACCCTATCTTGGTAACCACAGCAGAGAGCTTGTGTGGTGACCTGCAGTCTTTCTGTAGCCAGCCAGCGGTGTGTTTGATGTTATAGAGATGTAGCCCACTGGTTACTTTGATGACTGTGGAGGCAGAGGTTATGGGTTCAATTCCTTCTTGTTCCCTTCTGTCCAAGGCAGATATTTTGCTTGCCTGTAACAGTCATATCTTTGCAGATCTGTGCTGCCAGCCCATAGTACCCTCACCACAGTTGGCAACAATCCTTATAGGGCGTTACAAGGCACCTTATTAGGCACAGCACAAGGTGCGTTATAAGGCACGTTATAAGACACGTAAGAAGGCATCCTATGAGGCACAGTACAAGGCACGTTATAAGGCACCTCATTAGGCACAGTACAAGGCACGTAAGGCACATGCCTTGTACTGCGCCTAATAATGTGCCTTATAACGTGCCTTGTATTGTGCCTCATAGGATGCCTTCTAACATGCCTTCTTACGTGCCTTATAACGCGCCTTATCTGACACAGCTTTAGTGCTGCCCCGCCCACTCCTTTATATGGGCATCTGTTTCATCAACGCGAAACCTAACGCGAATGACATTATCGCAGTTTAGTAAACATGCCCCTTAATGCGCATTTGTAATTAAATTAAATGCAAAGCCTCCGTGTTAGCTGGTGGGGGCATGGCCAACGTGTTCCCAGCAGTTAACATGCAATTGAGTGCGGCACATGTTACCCAGGTATAGCTGATGACACCCATAGCGGTCTCACTAGGTATACTCACACTAATTGCCCCATTGTCACTCAGCATGTGGCAACTGCCCTCTTGCTAGTGAATTTGCTCTGCCCATTCCCTGCCCCTGGGCACAGTGGCGGATTACTGTGCTCATTAATGTGTGATCGCTGCCATGCTCCTATGTTAGCATTCCCGGCTGCCAGTGTGCATATTAAATGGTTACTATGATTTAGTAAAAGGGCCCCCTAGTTGTTTTATTTATTTAACTGTATTTATATCCCGCTTTTCACCGGGTCAAAGTGGCTTAAAAAAAAAGGGGGGGGGGGACAGTAATCAATTCTTGGGTGAGGGGCTGTCACCGGGGAGGCCAACATTAATGATCTAAAACAGACATTAAGGAATTAAACAATGGACATCAGTCTCTTAGGAGGTAGATCTGAGGGTATGTTAAAGGGTCGGAGAGGGAGTCAGTGGTGGATGTTTGTTTCTGGTCCGAGGTATTCCTGGAACAGGATGGTTTTTAGTTGCTTTCTGAATGTTGAAGGATCTCCGTTGTTTCTGATTTGACTTGGTAGGGAGTTCCAGAGGGATGGCGCATATAGTTCGAAGGCTCTGTTGCAGGTCCGTTGATTGTATTTAGTTCGTTCATGGGGGATGGTGAGGGTGTTGCTGGTGGTTTGTCTGGTTGTTCTGTTGTGGGTGGGTTAGGGCAGTAAAGTTTGGAGCTGGGAGGTCTGCGTTTGATAGAGGGCTTTGTGGATAAGTAGGGCTGATTTGTATTTGATTCTTGCTTCGAGAGGGAGTATGTGCAGTTCTGTCAGGACTGGGGTGATGTGATCTTATTTTTTTGCTTTCTGGATAATTCTTGCTGTGGTATTTAAGGCAGCTTGTAGTGGGTTGGTGTGGGTGGCAGGTAGTCCGTGATAGATTATGTTGCAGTAGTCCAGGTGGGGGAGCGTCATAGCTTGCATGACTGTCCTGAAGTCCTGTGGATCAATGAGAGGCCTGAAGCGTTGTACTGTTTTGCTTTGTGGAATATTATTCCAGTAGTCTTTCTGATCTGTTGCTTGAGTGTGAGCGCTTGGTCTATGATGATTCCTAAGTATTTTATGTGCGGTTGTATTTGTATTTGTATGGTTCCTAAGTTGAGGTGTGGTGGTGGTGTGAAGTTTGGATCCTTGGTTACTATGAGGGCTTCTGTTTTTTTTAGGTTGATGGATAGGTTGTTCTTTTGTAGCCAGCTGGAGAATTCTATGAAGCAGTCTGTTAGTTGGTTGTTTGTTGGGTTGGTGGTTGTGATCGGTCCATAGAGCATTATGTCATCTGCGTAGAAGTGGTAGTTGATGTTATGGGCGCGTATGATTGGGCAGAGTGTTTTCAGGTAGATGTTAAAGAGCATGGCGGATAGTGTGGATCCTTGGGGTACTCCTTGGTGTCGCTGAAAGGGGGGGGGGGGGAGGTTGCTATACTTGTGCGGATCAATTGTTGTCTATTGGTCAGGTAGGAGCGGAACCACTGAAGTACGACGTTGTTGATTTATTTATTTATTTATTTATTTAGTGTACATTTGTAACCCGCTGCTTCCAGTGATCAGCAGCGGTGTCTATACATAGGAGGTTTGGCTGTACTGGCCAGGATTAATTTATATACAATGTGATTTGGGGGGGGGGAATAGAGCACAGCAAGCATAGGGTTACAAGATTTACAGTAGATTGAATATTGTAGTTACATACAGGTACTTAATACATATTTACAGTTGCTGCCTGTTAGGACTTTACAAATGATGACCCTTATATACAAATTTACACATTGCTGAGTTTACTTCAGGAGGTTAGTATATTTCATGTGGTTAAGTTGTAATGTGCTTGGAAAAGATGTGTCTTGAGTAGTTTTCTAAAGTCTTTCAAATCACTGACTTCACGTAGTTCGGTTGGCAATCGGTTCCAGAGTGCTGGAGCTGTAAAGGAGAAAGCTCGGTTGCTGGTGCAAGCATTAACCTTTGCGAAGCACTTCGGGATACAGAGGGTGTTGAGGTTCTGTGTTCTTCTACTTCTATTGCTAGGTAGTTTTGCTATTAGGCTGTTGAGGTGTGATGGCGCTATATCATGTATGAGTTTGAACGTAGTGACTAGGACTTTGTATTGAATGCGGGCTGTGATGGGGAGCCAGTGGAGCTCCATTAGTGCGGGTGTGATGTGGTCGGAGAGGCCCTTCTGCATGATGATTCGGGCTGACACATTTTGTGCCATTTGCAAAATATTGATAGTTTTTCTTGGCAGGCCTTGCAGTATGGCATTGCAATAGTCCAGGTGTGGAATGATGAGGGCTTGTGCGACTGATCTGAAGTCAGTATGATCGAGGATGTTACGCAGGGGCTGTATGACTCTTAATTTGTGAAAAATAGCCCGATTGGTAATACGAAGGTGCTTGTCCATATTCAGGTTGCTGTCAAGCATCACTCCCAAATTTCTGCCAATTTCTTGGAGTCTGTGTAGGAGAATGTTGTGGGAGATGGTGTCAAAGGCTGCGGATATGTCCAGGAAGATCATAGCGTAGCCAGAGTGCTTGGTCTGTGTGCCCTTGATGAGGGTGTTCATTAGAGATGTCATGAGGGTCTCGACTCCATGGAATGGACGGAAACCATGTTGTTGTGGGCCCAGTATGTTGTTGGTATCCAGGTGGTCTTGAAGTTGTTGTTGAACTATTTTCTCAATGATTTTGGTGGTGAATGGACGACTTGCTATAGGCCTGAAGGAAACGGGGTCAAGGGGTTCTAAGTTGTGTTTTTTTAGGGTTGGGCGGATGATGGAAGTTTTGAGGATGTCTAGCATGTGTCCTTCTCTGAGGAATTCATTAACAATGTGGGTTAGGGGTGCGCTTATGTCCTCCTTGGATTTCTTTATCCATTCCGCAGGGCATGGATCTAGTGGGGAGGTGGTAGTGTTTAGGCAGAAGATGGTGGATTCTATTTTTTCTTTGGTGATTGTTTTGAATGTGCTCCATTCTGTATCTATGGAAGTAGGGCGGGTGGTTGTCTCTGCATTCGGTTGTGGAATTTGAGGTTGTTGAAGCTGCTTGTATTGGCATGCTAGTAGTTCTGGCGGGATGTCTGGTAGCTGGTTGGAGTGGTTGGGTGTTTTTGTTAGCTTCTTGACAATTTCAAAGAGCTCACGTGGCTTGTTTATTAAGGTGTTCTAGTTCACTGATGTATTTTATTTTATCTTCCTCTTTTTTTGTCTTTCTCCATTTTCTCTCTGCTCTTCTGAGTTGGGTCTTTAGTAATATTGAAAGGAAAATGTATATGTGGGGTATATTCGTTTTAATGTATTTTTTTTGTTTTATGTGGCGTGGAGAAATGGTCTAATGGTTAGTACAGCAGGTTAGAACCAGGGAAAACCATTGTTTGTACCCTACTGTTGCTGCTTGCGATCTTATGCATATCACTTAGCTTTCTATTAGAAACATAGAAACTATAGAAACATAGAAACATGATGACAGAAAAAGACCACAAGGCCCATCTAGTCTGTCCTTCCATAACAACAACTACAACAGTCCACTTTTTACCTTTAGAGATCCTCTGTGTTGGTCCCATGCTTTTTTGAATTCAGTTACTGTCCTCATCTCTACCACCTCCACTGGGAGACTATTCCACGGATCCACTACTCTTTCCGTAAAGAAATATTTCCGCATATCACTCCTGAATCTATCTCCCTTCACCCTCATCCCATGTCCCCTCGTCGCAGAACTTGCTTTCAATTGAAAGAGGCTCTCTCCCTGAACATTTATGCCACGGAGGTATTTAAACATCTCAATCATATCACCTCTATCCCGCCTTTCCTCTAAGGTGTACATATTAAGATTCTTAAGTCTGTCCTCATATTGCCACGGGTAGAAAGATTTCAAGTCCTCTGGGAACAAGAAGATACTCCCTGGACCTTTATGTAACTTGCGTTGAACTCCTGAGAAAAGACATGAGCTAAATCCAATTCCCCCTTATGTTTATTGATATTGTATTTATGTTTACTGTATTCCCCTTTAAAGTTTTATTGAGATAGCACTATATAAATGTAAATAAATACAGAATATCTCTCCTATTCTGGATGTTGCTGATTCTGCATCCTTTGCAAACAATATCACAGCATCTCCAAAGAATGTTACTTTTAGTTCTGTGTTCCAAATGTCTCTTCTTTAATATAATTTATCTTATCTCATCTGAATGGCTAGAGGCTTGGTAACAAATATAAATAATAAAAATGAAAGCAGGCATCTCTGTCAAGAAACCCTTCCTGGTACAAAACCTTGATATCTGCTAGCATTTATGATAACCCTTGTCTTAGGAGAAATATTATTTATCAATTTTTATAAAACACATAAAGTCCCATTCACTAAAATGTGGAAACCCATTCAAAATTAATGTGGGCAGCCTAACTTCAACAGATTACCACATATGGACACAATGGTTTGTGAACTGACTTTATTAAAACTGATGGAGCCACAGAAATTAATGTCTATGTTATTCTGTGTTAATTACAGGTATCCAGTGTAAACATGGCTTGCACAACACCATTTAATGAAAAAGAGAGGGTGGTGGATGCCTGGAATGCTCTCCCAATGGAGATGGTGGGGCAACAACAGAGATGAAATTCAAAAAGTTATGGGACACACACAGAGGATTCTTATATGCTTACATGGCAAGAAAATGTTATCAAAGCAAACTTAAATAACTTCAAAAATAGAGGGAGGAGGGTAACCTACATGAAGTGGAAGGTTCTGTACAACTAGAGCGACCTTATTTGCTATGTTATCTGCAAAATTGTATTTCTGTTAGAATGAGAGGATTAATATACAGTATGGGCCTGATATTCAGTTGGGATGGCTATGCCCTGCTACATGGCATAGCCTTCGCCGATGACCTCTAGCCCTGGAGTTTCAATGCCAAAGTCATATGGGCCCTGCATTGAATATCCTGGGGTCATAGCACAGCCTGCAACACCATAGAAGCTAGCCGGGTAGCGGTGATATTGCACCACTACCCGGTTAGCTCCTATGGGTAAAACTGGGCCAGCTTTTGCTTCACCTAGTTTTACCTGCAGGTCACTAACCAGGTAGTGGAGCAATATCGCTGCTACCCAGTTAGTGACTGTTGCCGCCACCACATGCCCTGGAGTGCCCACAACATGCCCCTATGCTAAACGGTTAACAAGGGGCATATAGCGGCATCCACAGAATATCCCGTTCAGCAGCATTTACACGGTTTACAGGTCTGCAAACCGTGTAAATGTCTTTAGAATATCAGGCATATATGTATGGATGCATATACACTAGCATTTTTTGACAGCCTGCACTGCAAAGGATTTATGAATAAAATACAAAGATTAAGGAAAGAACAGACTCTCTCTAAGGTGCAGGGTAATTTTATTTAAAATGTACCAGAGGCTCTTTATGATTGCAACCGTCAGCACTCAATGTACACATATATTTTCTCTAGAGATCTTTGCAAGGGGAAGATGCATCAAGAGAGATTATTGTGTTAATCCTAAAATATGCTAGTTTACACTGGATCAGTAACTCGCATATCTTTGAACTTGGCGAGCTTCTGCAGTTACTGATTTCCTCTTTCTCCTATGTTCTGTTGATCAGTGTGCTGTATTTCTTTGGAGTACCTGGAGATGGTTCTTTCTTGCTTTCAGGGGTAGATCTTCTGCGGTCTTACTTGCAGCGATGGAGGTAGAGAGAGAACCTTTTTTGTTGATAGGAAAGATATGAAAGGAAAGAGAGAGGAAGATCCAGGACTGGTCCCAAAGTTATCTAACACCCTAGACGAACGTTCTGCCATCTGGACTCCAAACCCCCCATCCCCATCCCCCATCCCCACCCCCACCTCCTGAGCTAGCTTAAGACAATGCATTTCTGAGGCACACAACAGGGAGGGCCTCCTTAGAGATCTGGCTTAGAAACAAGGAGGGTCCCCTCATACAGAACACTGGCTGGGAACGGACAAGGCCGCGGGCAGGGTCCCGGCGGCCGACTCTAACTGGGCGCGCGGCCGGTGCGCGGGTCCTGCGCGTGACGGCGGATGATTGGGGTTGGGAGATTGGGGGCGATGGGGGGTGGAGGAAATGGACCCGAAGCACCAGGTCCGCCTGCCTCGGTTACTGTTCCAAGAGAAAAGAATGCAATTTATAGTCCCAGGCTATATAAGAAATTAAAATGTTACAATTGCTGATTATATTCGTCTTAGTACTCTGATACTGACCCTGATCCTGCATACTAGACCAGCATGGTGTTAACTGTAAACCTATATTCTGCATCCACAGAAACCCTCCTTACCCAACAATGGGTGTAGAAGAGGACTAAGGGCTGTGTGTTTCATCTATATATCTGTATCTTACTTTTATATGTACAGCCCTGCGTATGCCTTGTAGCGCTATACAGATGATCATTATTATTAGTAGTAGTAGTAGTAGCATTTCCCCATAGAACACCTCTGTACAAAAATATGCCTGATTCTGGTTTCATATCAGTAAAAGCAACATAAATCCTCTCCAGTACCAGGCATATTAAGCAGTAATACAAACCCTACAAAAGTCACTCAAGACCAGAACTCACTTAGCATGCAGCATACCCAGAAAAGGGCAGCACTATAAATATTTCAATGGGCTCTACACCATTCATATATCTACTGGGAAAAAAATTAACAAGTCGGATTATTATAGATTCCTACATAGAAATTCCATGCTAACAGTATACCTGGACTGAGTCACATACTCTGAACAGCCCCTCATCAAGTACAGAATAAATTACTACAAACTCAAAATAGAAATATGTAAACAGAACTTAAACTGAAACCCAAGAAACCAAATACTGCATGCAATAAAATGCAGAGAAATAGAAACAGCAATGCATGTCCCCCATACTGTGCCAAATTAAAAGATAGCTGATGTAAAATCCAAAAACAGACATATTTCATTCCCTTAAATTTAAAATATGTTTTCTATCTTTAATGCCTGGTCATTTTATTTTTCTAATTATCTCATTCTATGTTTCTGGTTTTTACCAGGGATGTGCTTTCATTTTATCTCTTTTTAAGTTTTTTTTATTTATTTATCAAATTTTACAATATCTGCTGAAATAGCAAAAGAAAACTCCACCAACAACATAAGCAGCAACAATAAACATAGACATGCAATCAGCCCGAAAAAGAAAGGAAAAATAGTCCACATCAAGAGATTCAATTCTGGACTTATAAAAAAGAAAACAAAGAGAATCAAGAAAACCAAGGCACAATGGAGGCCACAAAATTATTCACCTCCTTTGGATCCACTCTATCTGATAAACATTTTTCAAGATGGAAAATACCAGTAAAGGCAAATAATTCACTATTCAAAGTTATCAAACACTTGCAGGGAAAACACGGGAGAAATATTGCCTCATGAGCAATGTTCCCTCTAATTTTCTGTAGGCTGTGTGCGCATAAAATATCAGCTGTGTGCAGCTTTTGAAGGAAGGTTAAATTTTTGTGCGCCACATAACGACACTCGGCGTTATATACTTTAAAATTTGACTACACGTCAGAATACAGTATGTACACTACATTGATTTTAATCAAATTAAATGAAAATAGACGATTACTAAATGAAGCGGGAAATTTCTAGTAATTACCATCATAACCTTTAAATTTTAAGACGTCTGTGTTGTTTTCTGTCAGAATCAGAGCTGTAATTTTTGTGCGCTCTGTTGTAAAGTATGTGCGCTCTCTTGGCGAGGTGTGTGCGCGCGCACACGCGCACAGCTTAGAGGGAACAGTGCTCATGAGCAAGAACTCTGAGTTTCAAATTAAGAAATTATTTCTTCCAAAGCTACGCACCACAAGTCACATCAGGAAAAATATTTATACACTGTCCACTAAACTGTATATTTTTTTTTGGCTTTAAGAACTCTAACCTTAATAGACTCTGATGAAAAAGTTAGCGATAGTGTGGACCGGAGAGTAATATTATCTGTAGAATCCATCAGGAAAGCAGTCAGATTCTGAATAATGGAGTTAAGACATCAAAGCCACCCTAGGAGGGATTAAATACCCTTTTTCACCTGAGAAGGTAATATATAGAGAGAAATCCAACACTTTCAGATAAACCCAACACTTCAGAAAAATATATCCTTAATAATATGTCAGAAGATAACAAATGTGTTTGAGGAAAATTAAAAAACAAACAAACGCAAATTACGGACTCAAAATGAATTCTCCGGTTCTTCCAACTTCTCGTGGAGAAACATCTAAGATTCTAATTTAGAGACCGCACTATTGATTAATGTGGTTCTGTTATCAAGTTCTTGCAAACTACAGTCTCCTGTGAAAAAACACATAATGATGAAATTATGGAACCTAATTTAAGGTGCAGGGACCTGAAAGCCCTCCAAGTATCCTTCAATGTAATATCTCCTTCAGAGTGTCCAGTCAAGGGTTCGACAGTAGCCCCAGACTCCCAAGATTTACTGACTTAGGAAAAAACAATAAAACAGAATCTGAGAACTGCTTACCTGGGGTTACAAATTCAGCTAATGTAGATGACAACAGAGGGGTAGGACAGGGTAGTGGGGTCCTACTGCCTGAACTGAGCGGGACCCCCTCAGGTGAAGACTACCCAGTAATAGGGCCAGCCACCTTGCCAACCCCACCACTGGATCCTATCTCCTTGACCCTGCCCTTCTTCTTCCACTTCCCATATAATTAACCAAAACTAAAACAAACAAAACACATTCAAAACAAAACAATACAGGGGAGAGAAGAACTCACAATAACACTACTAAAGTCACCTCTATGTCACTGAAGTGGCACCAAAGGGGCCTAATCAGCCCCTTTGGTCATGTCCCTTGGGACCACACCCCGTAGTCGCATCCATAGTTGCAGAGCAAGCGGCAACGAGTTTTAAAGTCCTTCCACCACCAAAGCTGCCCCTCCATGTCAGTCCAGAGACTCCCAGCAAGGCTCCCTTCCTAAGCAGCAGTGTTAGGCAGGCAGTCTAGCGCCGATGTCATGGCCATTTGAAGCATCTCCCCCACACCACCAGAATGGGGATCATGGCACTGTCGTCATTTCCTGGTTCCCATCAATAGTGAGCACTATTGTTCAATACTTCGAGAGGTGGGCCTTGACTGCCTAATTGAAAAAGAACTCCACCAGTCAGTTTCAGCTCACTGGCAGAAATTAGTGCTTCTATGCCATTACCAATTAGTCCCCAGGACCAGCATTTCGCAGACCATTTTGCTGACTGCTGACCCTATAAGAGCCCTAATACTGTAGAGGTTTTAGAGCTTTTTAGTACTAAGGGGATCAGCTTGCAGACTGTGTTGGCACATAGCCTGCATGCTGATCCCCTTAACCCAGATTTTCATTTCTGTGGTGATTTTATTTATTTATTTTATTTATTTACATTCTCTTATATACCGTGCTATTCTGCATCAGTGCGGTTTACATTGAACAAACTGAAATTACATTGAACAGGGCATTATAACTTGGAGATAACTATTTTACAGAGAACATGGGCTATGGAGGGTTAAGTGGCTTGCCCAAGACCACAAGGAGCACCTGTGGGACTAAAAACCCCAGTCCTTCCGGCCCAAGGTTGCTGTCCTCTAGTCGGATTTGAACCCCCGACCTTCCGGCCTGAAGTACCTTGCCCCAACCACTAGGCTACTCCTCCACTGATGGAAATGAAAATTCGGGTCACGCCGCACAGCCTGGCAGCCGCTGATGCTAAGTGGGTAGCAGCGACTTTCGATGCTACCCGTTTAGCTCCAGTGCCTTAAAGATAGGCGAGGGTTTTCCTTGCCTATCTTTAAGACGCAGAGAGCTAAGCGGGCAGCATCAAAAATCGCAGCTACCCGCTTAGTGCCATTCCCCGCCTCTGCTCCACCCCGGAACACCCCAAACAAGCTCTGATGCTAAGCGGATAGCTTCAGGGTGTATTAGGGACTTAACCAGTATTTTAAAATCCCGGTTAAGGCATTTACATGGGTAGCAAGGGCTGATGCTTGTGTAACTGCCTTCAAAAATCGGGTCAAATGTCTTTAAGACTTTAATATTCAGAAACAATCACATTAAAACTGTGCAACAGAAATGCTAGATTCCCACCTAAAAATAGAGCCTAACAAGCTCTAATAAGTATCCATACACAGCTCATCACTTGCTAGCTTCTGATGCGTATTGTAGCATACATGCGCAGCACACACTGTCTCCTTACTTCCGGGTTTGGCCCAGGACCAAAACATGTAATTGTATTAATCAATTATGCTCTCCTTATCAGCCACAATCCACCATTTGTTATTAAAACTGAAGCTCCAGAGTCATCTGGAGCCCCAGAAAGTCACTACCCCATTTTAATACTACAGCCACGATTCATGACAAAATGCCTAACTACAATTAAAAAATACCCCTCTGAGCCTCCTAACTCTGCTGCTTCACTGACCCTTAACTCACTGCTGATCCCGGCTGGTAAATGAGTTAACTCCCATTTAAGGCCAGTTTCAGCTCCCTTGAGGCCTCAGCCAGGCCTCAGCAGTGCTGCTTATGTACCGAGCAGACCTGAAATCGTGCCTCCAGAGAAGGATGCCTGACCTGATAGCAGATCCTGCCCAGTCAATCTTGAGTCCTCAGCCAGCCTTCTTTTTCCCCAAATAATAACCTCAATTCACTAAACTGCAGTATTGGATTGGAACCTATTCCAAATTTCAGATCACTAACTCAGCGTGCTTATATAAGAACATAAGATATGCTATACTGGGTCAGACCAAGGTCCATCAAGCCCAGCATCCTGTTTCCAACAGTGGCCAATCTAGGTCACAAGTACCTAGCAGTTTCCTCAAAAGACACAGGTTCCACAATGCTTGTATTGGGACAAGCAGTGGATTTCTACTGCTAGGGGATGTCACCTAGTCTTTCTACATTTTGATGGCATAAATAATCGATCTCTGTTTACCCGTTCCACTCCATTCATTAATTTATAGACCTCTATCATATCTCTCCTCAGCCGTCTCCTTTCCAGCTTGAAGAGCCCTAACCTCTTTAGCCTTTTTTCATAGGGGTATCCTTCCATCCCCTTTACCATTTTAGTGGCTCTTCTTTGTACCTTTTTTAATTCTGCTGTATCCTATTCAAGATACAGCGACCAGAATTCCACACAATATTCGAGGTGCGGTCGCACCATGGAACAATACAGAGTCATTATAATATCCTTTGTTTTATTCTCCATTTCTTTCCTTATGATTCCTAGCCTTCTATTGCTTTCTTGACCACCGCTGCACACTAAATCTTTTTCTTGGGTGTTGGTTCCTAATGTGGAACCTTGCATCGTGTAACCATACTTTGGATTGTTCTTTCTTAGGTTCATAACATTGTACTTCTTCACATTAAATTTCATCTGCTTTTTCAACATCAGGCCTTCCAATTTATTAAGGTTCTCTTGTAATTTTTCACAATCCTCCTGTGTTTTAACAACTTTGAATGATTTTGTCTCATCTGAAAATTTGATTACCTCACTTGTTATTCCCATTTCCAGATCGTTTATGAATATGTTAAAAAGCAGCAGACCCAGCACAGAACCCTGGGGTACTGCACTATTCACCTTTCTCCATTGGGAAAATTGGCCATTTAGCCCTACCCTCTGCTTTCTTTTAACCAGTTCCTGATCCACTAGTACACTGCCTCCTATCCCATGACTTTATAATTTTGTCAAAAGTCTCTCATGAGGGACCTTTTCAAAGGCTTTCTGAAAATCCAGATAACAGTATATCAATCGACTCACCTTTGTCTACCTGTTTATTTACACCTTCAAAAAAATATAACAGATTAATAATAGACCTTCCCTGTCTAAAGTCATGTTGGCTGTCTTCCATTAAACCATGATTAGCTATATGTTCAGAAATGTGCTTCTTAATAATGGTTTCTACCATTTTTCCTAGTGCTGAAGTCAGGTTCACTGGTCTGTAGTTTACATGATCACCCCTGGAACCCTTTTTAAAAATTGTCATTACATTGGCCATCCTCCAGTCTTCAGATATTACTGATGATTTTAATGATAGTTCACCGATTAGTAATAGTAGTTCTGCAATCTCATATTTCACTTCTTTCAATACCCTTAGATGTATACCAGCTGATTGTCTACTCTTCAGTATCAAATTGTTGTAATACTTCTTCCTGGCTGATCGATATTTCTTTCAATTTTTATGCTGCATCAGCTTTAAATACCATTTTAGACATGAGTAACTTCCCTACATCTTCTTCAGTAAAGACTGAAACAAAGAATTCATTCGGTCTCTCCGCTATGGCCTTGTCCCCTCTTAGTGCCCCTTTTACCCTCTGTCATCCAATGGTCCAGCTGATTTTGAAATGCCATCAAAGCACCAAAGTTGCCTTACACTCCAGTGCTGTGCTGCCGTTTGTGCTTCTGTCCACTTCCGATTCTATTTCCTTTTGCATGGGGAGGCATTTTGCAAACCTATTCATATAAATTCTGCTAATTAACTAGAGAGGATGCTATCTTTAATTCATCTCAGTCTGAAGGGAAAATAAACATTGGGGGATTAAGGAGGATAATCCCCCTATTCCTTCCTGTAAAGGGATGGCTGAAACAAGCACTTTTTAAAAACCCATACATGCCAAGAAGCGGCACTACCAGTGTGGATACTTTAGGTCATGCATGTACATTCCCTATATGAAATGGGCAATACACATGTAGATTTTTGACCCACCCAGGCCACATCCTAATCACATTCATATTTATTATAGACATCCATATGTAAATTTAGTCCTTTCTAAAATCACCATATACACATGAATGCCATTTCCATGTGCAAATGTCAGATCTTCCAACTGGAAATTGTGAATAAAGCTTCTAAAATAACCCCCATTATCTAAGCAAGTTTGTAGTAGAGAAAGACGTCAATCCTGGTACCTTTGTACTTTCACATAAGCTACCTTTGTAAATGATTAGTCAGGTTTCAGATAAATTAGAAGGTTGTATTTGTTGAACGTCATGGCTGCAATGTGCAATCAGTACATTTTGCAGTTCTGATTGTAATTCTATACTGCTTATCCTCCCCCAGAATTACATCTACAATTGAAAAACTGGGGTTGATGCCGTGCATCATAAAGCATAATCAAACAAGCAGATTGTATATTAGACTGGGCCTGAGGGGTTTAGGTTGAAAGGAACAGTGCATATGGAGTCTCAATCATATTCTAGAGTCAATCAATACATTATTATTAGATGACAACACATTTATTAGATGCAAGCAATAGGAGGGTTATTGAAAATTACACAATTTAATATTTCAGGCTAAAACAACTTTTCAAGTTTTTCAATACATTCACATATTTTTTCTATGTGATGAATGTGAACATTCTTTGTCTGTAACAATCAACTGTCTCAGACTAACTCCTCTCCCCATTTTCCTCTTTCTGTACTTGAAATGATTAGAATCAGTAAATTTCTGTCTCAATCTATAATTTTACTCAAAAGAAAGATCTGAAGAGGTCTAAATGGCCAGTGGCTGATCTGATGATTTCTGAAGAATCTGCTGAAATGCAGTAATGTTAGCTTGTTGTGTTCCTTGTTTAAAAGTGGTGATAGTGCAGTTGCAGCTGCGCAATCGTCCATGCAATAACAACACCCTCCTCGACATTCTTTCAAAAATCTCCCCACCTCATTGAGATGCCCCCAACATGTTTTCTACAATCACTCTACCTCCCTGACAGGATGCCCTGGTATCTAGCACAGAGCAGCCTCTGACTCCCTAGTTGTAGGCATTTGGTACCATCACTAGAGAACAAACAGCCAAATATAGGTGTGAACCCCTTATTTGGGAGCTGACCTCTGCAGGATTACCATTAGTGGTGAGAGGCACCATTTTGATCCTGTCAGTTAGGCAAAGGAACTGGGGATCAGTCCTCCTTCCTGTTAGATACCAGGAATCCCCGGTGAGAGTCAGGACAGTGTAAGGGGTGAGGATTGCCCAGGGGGTATTCTTGTAGCTGCACCAACTGTGGTGGGTGAATCATGGATAGCACAGATCCTCTTGTCATACATGCTATCTTCAGGGGCAGCAGTTAGCATGCAGGAAAATAATATGCGTGAACTCCAATGTGCAGTCCATGCCCATTCTCTACTTGCCCATTTCTCATCCCATAACACGGCATGCATTGCCCCCAGCCGATGGGAGTGGTGGGGACAAATACAGTGACAGAATTCAAAATGGCATAGGACAGATACAGTGGATCCCTTTATAGCAACAGGATAAAATCAAAATAAACATAACTATCTCTTATATCTCAACAAATAGGGGTGACCTGCATGGAGCGGTGAGTACACCCCTAAACAAAGACATGGGGAGGAATGACCAGCACGGAGCGGCAGGTGCACCTATTCTTGCCACCTTGCTGGGCAGGCCGGAACCAGTCTAGCACAGTGTGTACTAATCCTATTTCGTGGAGGCGGTCTATCATGGTTTGATAGCTGATGGAATCAAAAGCTGAGGCAATATCAATATGTATCTTTGTTTCTGCTTCTCAAAGCTCCTAATGAGTCTATCCCAGTGGGAAGTTAGTAGAGTTTTTACTCCATGGTATGGCTTAAAACCATGTTGGTGTGGGCCCAGTGGGGCATGAGAATTACATAGACCTGGAATTATTGTTGAATCACCTTCTCTATGACTTTTGCCAAGAATTGTAAACTGGATATGGGTCGATTGGAGGCTGCATTGCTAGGATAAAGTTCTTGTTCTTTATTATTGGCCTGATGGACACCATTTTGAGTGATACTGGGACAAGGCCTTGTCTTAAGGAGAGGTGTATGAGGTTGGCAATGAAGGGGCTTAGTTCAGAGCATGCACTTTTGACCTAGCTAGTGGGACAAGGGTCAAATGCTGAGGTTGTAGTGTTAAGATCATGGATAATGTTTTCCAAGAGTTCATTCGAGGCAGGACTGAAATGTGAAAGTTGAGAAGTAGAAGTGGGGCTGTATGGGACACTTACTGAGGCAGGGGGGATTATAGGGTATTTGTTCTGGAGATAGGATGCAAAGGCTTGGGGGTGTGGGGTATTCATGTCAGGGAGTTCATTGGAGTTTCTTAACAGGGAGTTGACAATGTTTCTTTAGTTTGGTTCAGATAGGGTTGGAATTTTTCTTTTTTGATGAGTTTTCTTGAGTATGCGAATACCTATCTGGCCATTTATTATTATTTGTTAGATTTATAAGATATGCCATAGTGGGTCAGACCAAGGTCCATCAAGCCCAGTATTCTGTTTCCAGCAGTGGCCAATATAGGTCACATGTACTGTGACGCTCGCGCCCCTACCAGGTGGTCGCCTAGTAGGGACGGGTGACCACCTCTTATATTTTCCTAGGGTTGTAGTTGTGTGAGGAATAATGAACCGAGTGGTTTTTAAAAGTGCACAGGAATTTATTCAGCTTCCTTGCAGGTAAGTGGATACAATTTCTTCAAGCACATTTACTCTCCAGGTAAAAGAAAATAATGGATAACTTCTCCAGTAACAAATGTCCAACACAAAACAACAGTGAATTCAACTATCAAGTGTTTTTGGCTCACACTAATTTACCTTAGTGCAGGCATCACATTCCATCTCTGATACATTGGAATTTACATCACCCTCTTTGGCTTCAAGCTCCATACTGTCAGGTGAACTGTAGCAGGGTTCTGCTTGGTAGCGCTCAGGGACTTTCTGCTTTAGAGTTTTTAACAGGTCAAACAACCTCTCCCACTTTCTTGCCTTCCCTCCTCTGGGCAGGTCTCCTATGGGGTGCTCTTGCTTAACCTTCCTGGTGAAACATTCCTATCTGCACTGTGTTATCTGGGGTATAACAGTTTCATCAGAGTCAGAAGAGAAAATATACTTTGAAGGCCTAGTTGCCTCCCTTCTCCTACCTTGGGCTTTCGGTGCAATATTCTCCTGGTTAGAGCTTTGGCCAGTCAGGACTCCCTCTGCCTCAGCGTAGGGCAGAGACTTGTGGTAAAGCTTTCCCACTTTCTTGCTAGGGTAGGTGGTTCTCGCCCTGGAACCTTCCCTATGTCCTCTGTGGCTACTGTGCGGAGTATGGTGGCTTCCTTTGTACCTTCTCTGGTTGTCTTTATAGCAGTTCCTTTCTCTGCCGCTCCTTTTGGCTACAGGGCTGTTCCCTCTGTACCTTCTGGAACCTGGACTGGAACCTGAGCTGCAACTCCCACTTAGGCCTGGACTGCAACTCCGACAGCAACTGCCACTGCAACTTCAACTGCGTCTCCAATCATGCTTCTCACCATGCTTCCAACCACGCTTCCAACCAGCACTCGAACAATGCTTCCATCCAGCTCTCCAACCAACTCTTGAACCAGCCCTCCAACCAACTCTATCTCTAGTGTTTGTTTGCTCCCTTTCAAACACAGAGCAGGGCAACTCCCTTCATGGCTCCGCCCTTCTGTACCTCCCACTCCTATCTGTGGCTGACCTGGAGTATGGGCGTGGCTTACAGCTAGGTCTGCCCTCTAGGTTTCTCTCCAGGCTTCTGCTGTGGACTATGTGATCCTGTGTACCCATCCCCCGCAAAGAGGAAAAATTCTTCTTCTCTTCACTTTTTCCTGGCTGGGCTGCACTCTCCTTACCACAGTACCTAGCAGTTTCCCCAAGAGACACAAGTTCCACAATGCTTGTACTGGGTCAAGCATTGATATCTTCAGTCAATTCTTAATAGTGGTTTATGGACCTTTCCTCCAGGAACTTGTCCAAACCTTTTTTAAACCCAGCTACACTAACAGCCTTTACTACATCCTCCGGTAACAAATTCCAGAGTTTGATTACACGTTGAGTGAAAAAATATTTTCTTTTATTAGTTTTAAATAGTTTACCCTGTAGCTTCATTGCATGTCCCCTAGTCTTTCTATATTCTGATAAGGTAAACAATCGATCTACGTTTACCCGTTCCACTCCGTTCATTAATTTATAGACTTCTATCATATCTCCCCTCAGCTGTCTCTTTTCCAAGTTAAAGAGCCCTAACCTTTTTAGCCTTTCTTCATAGGAGTATCCTTCCAACCCCTTTACCATTTTGGTGGCTCTTCTCTGTACCTTTTCTAAAATCGCTATATCCTTTTTAAGATACGGTGACCAGAATTGCACACAATATTCAAGGTGCGGTCTCACCATGGAACGATATAGAGGCATTATAATATATTTTGTTTTATTTTCCATTCCTTTCCTTTTCATACCTAGCATTCTATTTGCTTTCTTGGCCGCCGCTGCACACTGGGCCGAGGGTTTTAACATGGTATCCACAATGACGCCTAAATCTTTTTCCTGGGTGGTGGTTCCTAATGTGGAACCTTGCATCGTGTAACCATAGTTTGGGTTGTTCTTCCCTGGGTGCATAACCTTGATGCCCAGTCTTCCAATTTATCAAGATCCTCTTGCAATTTTTCACAATCCTCTTGGGTTTTAACAACTTTAAATAGTTTTGTGTCATATGCAAATTTGATAACCTCACTCGTTATTCCACTTTCCAGGTCATTTATGAATATGTCAAAAAGCAGCGGACCCAGCACAGATCCCTGGGGTACACCACTATTCACCTTTCTCCATTGGGAAAATTGGCCATTTAGCCCTATCCTCTGCTTTCTATCTTTTAACCACAATAGTACACTGCCTCCTATCCCATGACTCTTTAGTTTTGCCAAAAGTCTCTGATGAGGGACCTTGTCAAAGGCTTTCTGAAAGTCCAGATACACAATATCAACCAACTCACCTTTGTCCACCTGTTTATTCACTCCTTCAAAAAAACAGGTTAGTAAGACAAGATCTTCCTTGTCTAAAGCCATGTTGGCTGTCTCCCATTAGGTTGTGACTATCTACATGCTGAGTAATTTTATTCTTTATGATGGTTTCTACCATTTTTCCCGGTACTGACGTCAGGCTCACCGGTCTGTAGTTTCCCGGATCACCCCTGGAACCGTTTTTAAAAATTGGTGTTACATTGGCGATCCTCCAATCTTCAGGTATTAGAGATGATTTTAATGATAGTTCACAGATTACTGATAGCAGTTCTGCAATCTCATATTTCAGTTCTTTCAACACCCTTGGATGTCCCATGTCCGGCCCAGGTGATTTGCTACTCTTCAGTTTATCTAATAGTTGTAAGACATCTTCCCGATGTATCGATATTTCCTTCAATTCTTCCGCACCTTTAAATACCACTTCAGTCATGGGTAACATCCCTACATCTTCCTCAGTAAAGACCGAAGTAAAGAATTCATTCAGTTTCTCCGCTATCGCCTCCTTTGAGCATTTCATCATCCATTTGGTCATTCTGGCCAGGTGCTCGATAGTACACCCCCACTGCCATCGCCTTCCCCCTTTTATATGGAATTTCAATCCATATAGATTCTACAGCAGATTTTGTTTCCTGCAAAACTTTACTCCTTTCTGAGTCAATGCCCTCTCTAACATAGAGCGCAACCCCTCCACCAATTTGATCAGCTCTATCATTACGATATAGTTTGTACCCAGGTATCACAGTGTCCCACTGGTTGTCCTCCTTCCACCATGTCTCTGATATTCCAATCATATCTAACCTTTCATTTAGTGCTATATATTCTAACTCTCCCATCTTATTCTTTAGACTTCTAGCATTTGCATACAAGCATTTTAGAGAATATACTTTATTCATGTTAATTTGGCTATTGTTAGACATGGGTAAATTGGGATCTTTAAGCTCTGTCTGCTCCATACTTGAGGGCATTTGGGCTATTTTACTCTTTTGTGGAACCTCTCTGCTTTTGGTAGTATCCTTCAAGGATACATTCTTCCGAACCATCCGCTCTTGGGCGACTGTCGGCTTTCCCCTAATATCTAGTTTAAAAGCTGCTCTATCTCCTTTTTAAAGGTTAATGCCAGCAGCCTGGTTCCATCCCAGTTAAGGTGAAGCCCATCCCTTTGGAACAGCCCCTCCTTTCCCCAGAATGTTCCCCAGTTCCTAACAAATCCAAAACCCTCATCTCTGCACCATTGTCTCATCCACGCATTGAGACTCCGGAGCTCTGCCTGCCTTTTGGGTCCTGCGCGTGGAACAGGAAGCATTTCGGAGAATGCTACCCTGGAAGTTCTGGATTTCAACTTCCTACCTAAAAGCCTAAATTTTGCCTCCAGAATCTCCCTACCACATTTTCCTATGTCATTGGTACCGACATGTACCAAGACAGCAGACTCCTCCCCAGCACTATCTAAGACCTTATCTAGGTGGCGCGTGAGGTCCGCTACCTTCGCACTAGGCAGGCATGTTACCAGGCGATCCTCACGTCCACCAGCCACCCAGCTATCTACATGCCTAATGATCGAATCACCAACTATAACGGCTGTCCTAACCCTTCCCTCATGGGCACTTGGCCCTGGAGAAACTTCCTCGGTGCGAGAGGGTTTTACATCACCTGGAGGACAGGTCCTAGTTATAGGATCACTTCCTGCCACACCAGGGTGATGCTCTCCTGTCACGTGACCTCTCTCCTCCATGGCAACAGGGGTGCTGCCAGACTGGAGGTGGGAATTCAGGACTATATACCTGTAGGTCTCGTCTATGTACCTCTCTGTCTGTCTTATGTTTTCCAAGTCTGCTACTTTAGCCTCTAGAGAATGGACTTGTTCCCTGAGAGAAAAGAGCTCCTTGCACCTATTGCACACGTAAGACCTCTCACCAACTGGGAGAAAATCATACATGTGACACTCAATGCAAAAGACTGGAAAGCCCCCATCCCGCTGCTGGACTGCTGTCTGCATCTTAGTTTTAAGTTTGTGTCTAGATCTTTAAGTTCTTACTTACTAGGGGTTGCTATGGGTATTTATACCAATAAAACTGTATCTAATACGTTTAATATACCTTGTTCACCTGAAGCTTAATTAATCTCAGGTCCTTATTGTATGACTGATTTGGGTAATGAGCTTCACCTGAAAGCACTTCCTGTCTTTTAAGATGTGTAAGTACCTATAAGGCTATGATTATCCCAGGGGAGGGAGGGAAATAACACTTATTAAAAGAGGGCTGCTACACAGTACCCTGTCTTGTGCTGCTGAGGTAAGCTAAATTCTGATTTGATTTAAATTATAGCTCTTAGCTGCTGCTAGGCTCTAACTTCTTATGAAATTTAAACTACAAGCTCTCTGCTGGGTTCTAAATTTAACCAGAAAGCTCTCTTCTGTGTGTTAAATTTAAACTAAAAGTACTTTGCTGTTACTTGGCCCTGAGTGACTATTAAATTTAAACTACAAGCTCTCTGCTGGGTATGAAATGTAAATATAAGAATACCCCAGCACACAGAACCTCCCGTGTAAATAAATCATCAATCATAAACAGGGAATTACACTCTCTTTTTGTTGGAGTAACCAGTCAAGAGGAAGCAGGAGAAAACCCGCTCCTCGCCGTGGTCAGTCCATTTTACTCATTTTAAATGCTTGAAAACTTAGCTTTTTTCTTTCAATTCAGCCATTAGAGAATCCAGAAAACACAACGTGCCACGTTTCGAGCCAGTCATATCATCTATGGCCCTGCATCAGGTGAAAGTTGTGGAATCCCAAAGATAATGATAAAGATAAGCCTATCTTTGGGATTCCACAACTTTCACCTGATGCAGGGCCATAGATGATATGACTGGCTCGAAACGTGGCACGTTGTGTTTTCTGGATTCTCTAATGGCTGAATTGAAAGAAAAAAGCTAAGTTTTCAAGCATTTAAAATGAGTAAAATGGACTGACCACGGCGAGGAGCGGGTTTTCTCCTGCTTCCTCTTGACTGGTTACTCCGACAAAAAGAGAGTGTATTTCCCTGTTTATGATTGATGATTTATTTACACGGGAGGTTCTGTGTGCTGGGGTATTTTTATATTTGGATTCACGAGTTCTACCCTGTGCTGGGGGTTCTTTTTTGACTGGGTATGAAATGTAACCAGAAAGCTCTCCTCTGTGTTTTAAATTCAAACTTTAATTGCTGCTACTAGGCCCCAACTGATCCAACAAAAAACAGTGGGTTCACAGATTAAGTAGCTTTAATACAAAGAATTCTTTTTAGAAAATTACCAGAAGTATATACTCACAGTTGCAGATTTCTCTCCAGAAGTAACAGCCCCCCCTTTCTAGTCCTTCAATTGTATTATTGTTATTTTGTAAGTGATTCTAAATGCAATAAATAATAAATTGAAAATAAAATAAATTATAAATTTTACTGTTATTACCGTGGAAAGTTGCCATGATAGAGGTTTGGTGCCTAGCTTATGAGATGGGTTGATTTATGGATTAAGCATGATAGGGCCTTGAATTATATCATTTGTCTGTTTGTTTTGAATCTGGCTAGTAAATGTCAATTATTTCCTGTCTTTCTCATCTTATTTTATAAATTAGGTCAACTATGTTGTCACTGAAAACCTTTTTATGGACTAGCTTTCAGGAGTTATCCCATCTTCGGGTCGGTAAGGAAAACAGCATGGTTAAAAAAGATTTAAATAGTGAAAATGGAAACAGCCATGTTGTTGGATCTATCTGGCAGGCAAGGTGCTTTTTATTTGCTTATTTGACATGGCAGTGTAGCCTAATGGGTAGGGTAGCATGGCTGAAGCCAATGTTCAAATCCCACTACCACACCTGTGATCATGAGCAAGCTGGTTGACCCTCTGTTATCTCAGATACAAATTTTGATTGTAAGCTCTCTAAGGACAGCAAAATGTCTACAGCACTTTACTGTAACTCACCTTAAAATTCTGAAGAAAGGCATGAGCTAAATCCACTTCCCCTTTTTATTTTTTATGTATATTTATACATCATTAATCATCAAGTTCAAGGTGGCATCACGATGAGCTTTCATTTATAATATAATAATCACAATAAACAAAGAATAGAAAAAGGAGGTGATAGTGCCTCTGTATGTCTTCGGTGCAACCTCATTTGGAGTATAGTGTGCAATTCTGGAGACCGCACCTTCAAAAGGATATAAACAGGATGGAGTCAGTACAGAGGGTGGCTACTAAAATGGTTAGTGGTCTTCATTAAAATGCATATGAGGACAGACTTAAGGATCTTAATATGTACACCTTAGAGGAAAGGCGGTATAGAGGTGATATGATTGAGATGTTTAAATACCTCCATGGCATAAATGTATAGGGGGAGAGCCTCTTTCAATTGAAAGCAAGTTCTGCTACGAGGGGACATGGGATGAGGGCGAAGGGAGATAGATTCAGGAGTGATATGCGGAAATATTTCTTTACGGAAAGAGTGGTGGATCTGTGGAATAGTCTCCCAGTGGAGGTGGTAGAGATGAGGACAGTAACTGAATTCAAAAAAGCATGGGACCAACACAGAGAATCTCTAAAGGTAAAAAGAGGACTCTTGTAGTTGTTGATATGGAATGACAGACTAGATAGGCCATGTGGTCTTTTTCTGTCGCATATTTCTTTGTTTCTATGGATATGGCGGATTAATGATTGCAAGTTGTCGTTCTGAAAGGCCACAGAGATCTAGATAGCCGTGCTGGTATTGATAACATATTACATTATTACAAGGTTTGTTGTTAGTTGTGTGAAGGGAAAAATGCTTAATATCAATTAAAAGGGACCCTTGAATTTTAATTGTTTGTAATCATGAAAAGCATTAAATTAAAAAAAAAAAAGGGGGACCCTTGAATGCTCATCTACCCTAGCATTGAATATCCTGGTTTAAGTTTCAGCGATGACAGCTAGCCACTGAAAAGGCATTAGCCGTCACAGCTGAATATCCCCCCCACCCTAGTTTCTTTCTCTATATCATCAGCACAATTCTCTCCTTCCTTTCTGAACAGACTGCTAAGACCATTGTCCACTAACTAGTCATCAAGACTATTGCAATCTCCTTCTTCTTGGTCTCTCTCTGAATCATCTCTCTTCACTTCAATCTGTTCAAAACTCAGCTGCATGGCTACCGTAATCTTCCGTCAGTATTGCTATGCTCACATAATCTTTCTTCTCAAGTCACTTCATAAGAACATAAGATATGCCATACTGGGTTAGACCAGGTCCATCAAGCCCAGAATCCTGTTTCCAACAGTGGCCAATCCATGACACAAATATCTGTCAGGTTCCCAAAAAGGTACACAGATTCCATATTGCTTATTCTGGGATAAGCAGTAGATTTCCATAGTCCTCTTTAATAATAGTTTATGGACTTTTCCTCCAGGAATTTGTCCAAACCTTTTTTAAACCCAGCTACACTAACACTTTTACTACATCCTCTGGTAATAAATTTCAGAGTTTGATTAAGCGTTGAGTGAAAAAAATATTTTCTCCTATTAGTCTTAAATGACCTACATTATATTGTAATTTCATTGCATGTCTCCTAGTCTTTCTCCTTTTTGAAGGAGTAAACAACCAATCTATGCTTACCCATTCCACTACATTCATTAATTTATATACCTCTATCATATCTCCCTTCAGCCATCTTTTTTTCCAATTTGAAGAGTCCTAATCTTTTTAGCCTTTCCTCATTGCGGTATCTTTCCATCCCCTTAACCATTTTGGTGGGTTTTCTCTGTACCTTTTCTAATTCTGCTACATCCTTTTAAAGATATGGTGACCAGAAATGCACACAACATTCAAGGTGCAGTCGCACCATGGAATGATACAAAGGCATTATAGTATCCTTTGTTTTGTTCTCCATTCCTTATTTTTCCTACCATTCTAATTGCTCTCTTGGCCTCTGCTGCACACTAGGCAGAGGTTTTCAACATATTATCCACGATGACACCTAAGTCCTTTTCTTAGGTGGTGGTTCCTAATGTAGGACCTTGCATCGTGTAACCATAGTTTGGGTTGTTCTTTCCTAGGTGCATAACTTTGCACTTGTCCACATTAAAAGTCTTCGGACATTTGTGATATTTATGAGTGCCTTGTTTTAAGTATTTTTGGGGGATTTCATTTTCTATTCATCAAGACATTAGAGATATGGCAAAAAGCAGCAGAGCCATGTTTCTCATAAAATGTCAACACAAGTCTGTTATTTCCTGTACATTAGTTTAGTTTACTGATTAATATTCATTAACAGATATCAATTAATCACCTTCAAACAAATGTGAGGCAGGAACCGAAAGTCAGCATTTGCCAAAGCTAAGATGATATGACTTTATCGCATGAATTTATTAACAGTATATTCTCCTTTAATCTTGAATGGACACATTTCCAGAACTCATCTGTAGTAATCAGACAGAAAGGCCACTTATCTACATAAGCCTTTTATCTGCCATTCACCATGAGAAGGGAATGCCAATAAAATGCCACTTAGAACGAGTGCATCCATTCATCCAGCTTTGTTTTTGACTATTTAGTTAGTATTCTTGTTTCCCATTTACTGCTTTGCGCAATGTGTTAATAAAATCCTATAATTGCCGATGTGCATGTCTTTATCTGAAATGTTGTAGGGGAACATGTAACATTATTAAAACTAGTTCTGCAAACTATATATACATAAGAATGATGGAATATAGATAAGAAAACAGTAGTGTGCAATACCTATTGAGGAAAAGAGTACTGCACACTAGCATTGCTTGTTTTGTGTGAACATTATATATTAAGAGGCCAATATCCCAAACCAATAATTCAACTACATTTTATTTTTATTTCTATTTTATTGATATCCTGCCTGATATACATCAAATGTCAAGATGATTACATTCAAATATTATAAAAACAAATGCATAGAAATAAAACAATACCCTTATCCCTAATCCTTCTCTCACCATCCTAAATATTGCACCCACAGCCAAATTCACCTTCCTTCATAGCATGCAAAGTACTTTCCAAAAAGCAAGGCGTTTGCTATCTTTGCAAAATGCAAATAATGTGACCCTTCTCTAATTTCCTGTGGAAAAGAATTTCACAATTACAGCCCAAAGTAACTAACACCGATCACCTTACGCATTCTAAATGAGCCACGCTCAAAGGAGGCAATGATAGCAAGACCCGACAGCTTGGACACAGAGAACAAGGAAGCTCATACAGCTGTAATAATTCCACCAAATAAACTTGTTGCCTAAACATAAACCTTTAAACACCTAAACCAAGATTTTAAATTGTACCCTTACCTCCACTGGCAACCAGTGAAGATGATACAAAATCAGAATAACTGAGTCAAAAAGCTTTGTGTCAACTATCAGCTTTGCTGGTGAATTCTGTAACAACTGAAAGTGCTTCATACTAACCTGTGAAATTTCCTGATATAATGCATTACAATAATATATTTTTGAAAGATCTAGGGCCTGTGTGACCATCATAAGTATGGGCATAACTTACAAATTTGCACAGCATAACTTACAAATTTGCACAAACAACTAAACACCATGCGAACCACCTATGAAATTTGAAGAACCAGTGATAGAGAACTGTCTGACTGAATACCCAAGCTACATACCTCATCCTGATTTAAATGTCATTCTGCTCACCTCGAGAAGTACTACTGGTTTTCTCTCTAACCTACTAATCCCTAACATTTCTGTTTTTTACACATTTAGTTACAAGCAACTATTCACAAGTCAGTTCTCAACAGTCTTCTAACAAGCCACTATATTTCCCATATCATTCCCTTGATCAATCTCTACCTTGGTCAGCAACTGAACATCTTCATGTATAGATGCTACAGTACCCCCAAAGGCCTAACTGCCTCAATCAGTGGGGCCAAATAAATGTCAAGACATTGGAAAAATAATAGATCCCTGGGCATTACCCTTCCAAGCCAATAAACATCAGAGCAGACTCTCTCCCACTCCACATAATACCCTCTATCTCTCAATAGAATGGAAACTATTATAATACCTTCCCCCACAATCCTACCTCCTTCAATCTCCTCAAAAGATAATCATGATCTATGCTATTGAATGTGGATGGCAAATCAAGAAGGACTAAAAGAGAGTTCCCCCATTTGTCCAAATCCTAATCGTATCTACCAAACTTACTACTCCTGTTTCAGTCCCATGCCCCATTCTAAAACTGGGCTGATAATTACATAAAAACCCTGAATGTTCAAAAAAAATTCAACTGACTATAACAAAGCCTTTTGGTCAGTTTGCCCAACCAAGGTAGTTTTGACATCAGTTGATAGTGGGAAACTACCCCTAGATTTAATTTATCTTCCTTTAAAAACTGGGATTTTATCCAGTTTATAATGATTTATTCACAATATCAACCAATGATCCCTCAACTTCATCTTCCAACAAGGGTGAAGTGTACAAGAACTATATTTTACTTACTGAGACATCTTCTGAAGTTGAAATCCAATAACCAAGGAAAATTCTCAACAGTTCTATGAAGAAATATGGTTAATATATCCATAGAATGGTCATATTTATTAATCTGAAAAAGGGATGTGGTTTGGGGGCAGAGTGAGGACAGAAAAAAAAGTTATACATATAACTTATCTGCTGAAGTGCTGATGGGTAAATAGCAGATATGACTTTTAAAGTTTGACTGGCCGTTTAAAATTATACATGTATTTTTAAAGCAGAAATGAAATGGATATCCACCGCTGAAAACATATATAACTTTAAGGGAGTTATTTTCAAAGTACTGTTTGTGCTTTTAATGTCTGAAAATGGGCATAGAGGCTTCCAAAGCACAGTGACATCTCCAGAGCCATTTTAGAAGGCAGCTCTAGGGATCTCCGCAGCATGAGGTTGTTCGTGTCTAAATAGGGCATGGTAGAGAAGTGGCTGGGGCGTTCCTAAAAATTTTCCTATCCCTGCCTGATCTCAGAAATGCCATGGATGTCCTGCAACATATCTTAGATTATACCTGCTCCAGACAAGAATATGCATCTGAAAGATGAATTTCACAGTGAACGGTTCTGGCAAAGGGCCTGTCCAGATTGCAAGGCCGGGCATGTACACAGGTGTAGGAATTTTCACAAATGTGAACGTCCCTGAATTGCACAGCCATAGACTTGCGCACATGGATGTGCCAGCCAGGGTATTTCAGAATAGGGAGACTATGCTATGGGACTAGCACATCCTGGATAGCCATTTCTGATAATCAGACGTGTGGTGGCCGGTCAGTAATATGTTTTGAGTATGCATTTACACATAGGTTTTTCTGCCAGGCATTATTAAATGTAGTGATGAAAATGCATTTTGCTCTGCTCCCTTGATGCATTTCAGCCATGAACCAAATACATTTTTGCACCTTATTCATGGTCAGGAACAAGTACAGACATGGATACCTCAGCATCCAGAGCCAGATGTGCTGGTGCCATTCTGACATTGCACGGTGATGTGCATCTCTATTGCTCCATCCAGGGCATGCCTCCACAATGCCCCTGTGCTACATGGACATGCTTCCATGTGGGACATATATATACCCAGCTTTCTAAAATGGCTCCGGGGATGTTTCTTTCATTTGAATGTCTGAATGCCCACTTTCAGATGTTGAACTCGTGAATAGGGCTTCTAAAATTATCCCCTATGGGCACGATCCACAAAGGGGAATAGCAGGGCAGGATGGGACGGCAAGCCCCGTTATCCACCCTCAGCCTATACTACTTCCCAGCTCCAATGCACATACGGAGCCGCTGTGCATGCTGTGGGGAATGGGGATGGCATGGGGCGGAAAGTGGGAGGAGCATGGGTTGGACTAACCCTTGGATTGTGACGGCCCTGTATGTCTGGGGATCACTGGGGGGGGGGGGCACACTGCTTATTCCATATCTGAGGTGGAATAAGAGCAGGGCACCCCTCCAATTCTGGCTGACAGCGCCCCCTGGGAGCCCAGAAGCCCCCCCCACCGGAGCAACGAGAAACTCACAGTGAGTCCCCGCCTCCTAATTCAGGCCCCAGTGGCCCCTGTCAGGGTTGGGGGCAGGGAATTGGGGTTCACAAAGGCAGCAGGCAGATTGTGTCATGGGAAGGATGTCCCCACGGAGATGCAGGGGCACACCAGGTTGTCCCAGGGCCCAATTCTGCACATATAAAGACTTTTCCTATGTTATTATGCATTAATGTTATTATTTCTTTCATCGGGTCTTACTGATGAATATGCTATTCAGAGACTCTAATGCAATGGATAGTGCTTGCATTCCATCTTGCTGGAAAAACCTAGGTTCTGTCAGTGTGGTCAGTCTAGAATCCCACTTGAAGAAGCACAGAGGATCTCCATGGGATAGGAAGGGATTGTAGAATATGATAGTTAGATGTGAAAACTGGATACGTGATATGCTTTTTTTTTTTTTTCTGTGTTTCTGAATTTAGTTATCATCTCTAACTTTTATGTAATGGTTGACTGGGGGGAATGCATCTGTGGACTAAGTTTCCCTAACCAGAACAGTTTAGCTTTTTCAGCTTTGAGTTTTAAACATTAAACAAAGATCCAGAATCTCATATAACTGTTCCAGTGAATCCTTGATCCAAATGACTATTTGAATGCCATCTGCTTATGAGGAATGAACTAAGCCAGATTATCAATCACTTTTCCAAGTGACTGGAGATAAATATTAAATACAAGAGGTGAGAGCAGTGATCCTTGTGGGACCCCACAGTTCATTTGTCATTTTACTGAAATAGTTGGCCATTGCTTTACAGTATAGTATCTATTTCTCAATAATTATTATAGGCTGTGAGGGCACATAAGCACATATGTTGCTCTTATTTTATAAAGCCAGCATTTATGCCTTTATATCATTGCTTTCTCAATAGCTCCAGCATAAAGTTTCTTCTGCACTGGGGCAGGTGTGACTTTTCTGCTTAAATTTGTAAAGAAACTGTGTATTTTTATAATAAAAGCATATATCTTAGCAGTTTACCCATACTTCAGCCAATTTCCACTCCCAAGAATGCCTGTGCATTTACCATATAATGATATGTGTTAAACACCAGTAATGCATATTTACAATTAATTTCATTCATTAGGATATATACAGTATTATCTGCTTAGCCAAGCTGTAATTCAAGGAGGATAACAAAACAGTAGACACGTGAAAGACAATTTCATAAGTTGTGCCTAGACTTTTGTGCATTTTTGCACATGTATTTTGTGCCTGTTTTATAAAGTCTAGTATGCACATACTTTATAAAATAAAGCCCAAGTGGCAGAGAATGAATGTTCACGTATACTTGCCCTAGAGCTGGTGAAAATGCCCATGCCTAGATTTCTATCAAACACAAGTACACTATAGTATTTTATTATTTACATTTGGAACTTTGTACGCCACCCATGTTCCACCCAAATTCCATCCTTATGCATGTACACAGTGAAAGTACACGATTGGATGTGCATATGTACTTTTAAAATAGTACTTAGAGCACAGGCGGTCATTTACACATGGAAGTGGCAACTTATACACATATATGGCTAAAATTCCTAGATTTACACATATAAATTCTGGTATTTTAGTTGCTTACCTGGAGGAGTAGTCCAGTGGCCAGAGCACTAGCTTGGTAGCCAAGCAAGTAGGGTTCAATTCCCTCTAGCACTTCTTGTGGCCCTGGGCAAGTCACTTAACCCTCCATTGCCTCAGAAGAAAAGCCTAGCAATCTACCTATGGTCACACTGCCAAGAAAACCCAGGTGCTGCTGGGTTGCCAAGAGTCAAAAAGCATGCACTCACATGCCTAAGTGGTGACTTATAAGCATACATGGCATCTTATAAAATACAGAGTAGTGTGAAGGCATGCATTATGTGTACTTTCACTGTGGATGAAGTATGGGCAGTGCAAGCAATGATACGCATAGATTAAAAAGTTCTTTTATTTTTGTGGGTAGTTGCAAATGTAGACACGGTTCTTTGCACCAACTCTAGGGCTGGTCTAAGGAACTGCACCTTAATATACATACAAACTTTAAAACTTATGCTCTATGTTATGAAGTCAAATTTAAGCATACTTGACTTCATAAAATTGGCATAAGGTATCTGCATGAAATTTATATAAACTAGATGCCAGTTCCCAAAATTGCCCTCTAAAATTCAAATAATATATAATGGACCCGATATTCTAAACCCTTATCTGGATAGCCCATGGGGGGTTATCCAGATAAGGGCACTGAACAAGAAATTCAGCAGCACTATCTGGATAGTGTTTCTGAATATCTCCACAGACCACTCTACACTAGTTGGTTAGTGCTGAGGTGATCCGGATGCTATCTGGATATGTGCAACCTTAACCCAAATAGCAGTGATTTTAAGCTGGCGCTCGCACCACTACAAACCATTTATACCAGCCAATGCAAATAAATAAAATCAGAAGACGCTAGTAATTGCCAAAAAACATGGCCGCAGCTTTATTCAACAACCAACACATGTCCATAGAATATTTTACAATAGTCATGTTAAGCAACCAAACATCCTTATCCCAGAACAGCTCTTTGTCCTTGAACTCTCAACACCCCAATTTGCCCAGCCTGCAGTGGCACTAGGCTGCAGCAAATTTCACTGTGGGAGCATTCATTGTGACTTGAGCTGCAGATGGCAGTAACATCCATGCTGCAGAATGCCAAAATCACAGCTCCCCTGTCTCCCTCCCCACCTTTAAGGGAATAAGATAACAGTAAGGGGAAGTCACAAACCTTCACATACCACCCCATGCTGCGACAAAACCCCCATGAAACCCCCACCCACAAAGGCTTAATCTGAACATAAAACAAAGAACTACTTCCCAGAACCAAAATAGCACAAACCACCACCTTGTCCTAACCAAAAACAGCAGGGAAGTGAGGGTGGATGTCAGCTGCCCCACAGCCACCAATCTCACTACACCCACCGCCAACTGCTGAGCCCACCAAAACTGAGAGAGGGTAAGTATGTGCAGTGGCAGAGCATACTCTCCTTACCTGCAACCTCCACTCACCGTAACCCTCCTCCATCATCCATCCCCCTCCCCTTCCCTCAGTGAATGGGTTGTAGGACTCGGCCAACATTAGAAGCCCACGCCCTATTCCCTGAGGGTCAGGGAGCTGGGCTCAATTATCCAGATAGCTTAGGATGACTGAAAAACACGGCCTAAATTGCTATCTGAATAAGTGCTGGCTGAAAATCGCTACTATCTTATTTATTTTATTTGTATTTATTCATTTGGTTCTTCTACATCGCCCTTTCCAGAGATAAGGGACAGTTTACAATCAACAAAACATATTACAGAGAACAGTAATTGAACTATTTACACGGATACATGTTATATTTTACATTTAGCAAATCCTTAGTTGATCGACTACCTAAACACTGTAACTAAAATAAAACTATTTATATAGGTACATGTTGCATTCTATATTTGACAAGTAGTAGAGGATCTACTACATAAACATTGTAGTCTATACAATGGACTATGAACTGTTTACAAATTCACTGACTGTTGATGGTTAAAGAGAATGGATGTGTTGATTGTGAGTGTGTAGTGATGAGTGAGGGTTTGAGTCAGAGTGTTGATCATAATGCTCAATCCAGAAGAGCAGTGGAGTTCATGAGGAGGGGGGTAGGGAGAGAGAAGAGAGGAAAGGAAAGGAAATGAGAAGCAGTAGAGTGAATGCATTTATATATTAGAAGTTTGAATTGTATACAGAAATGGAAGGGGAGCCAATGAAGTGATTTTAGAAGAGAGATTATATGACTGCATTGGGGCTGGTGGAAGATTAGCCACGCAGCAGAGTTCTGGATAGATTAAAGAGGAGAGAGATGACACTGAGGGAGACCAGCAAGGAGGATGTTACAATAGTAAAGACAGGAGATGACCAAAGTGGACAAGAGCCTTAGTGTGTTCAGAGAGGAAGGGACACATTTAGTTAATGTTGTAAAGAAAAAAAGCAACAGGTTTTAGCTATATGTTGAGTATGTGTGGAGAAGGAAAGGGAGGAGTCAATGATGACCCCAAGGTTGTGGGTCGAGGAAACAGGAAGAAGAAGAGTGTTGTCAACAGTGATAGAGAAAGGAGGAAGGGGGGAGGGGGAGAGTTTAGGGGGGAAAATACGCTCAGTTTTAGTCATATTCAATTTTAGGTGGCGGTGAGACATCCAGGCAGTCAGATAAGCAAGTAGAGATACGAGTTTGTTGTGAAGGAAAGATGTCAGGTATAGATAGATAGATTTGAGAATCATCAGAATAAAAATGATACTGATTGCCATGGGAATAGATGAGAGCACGAAGGGACTGGGTATAGAGAGAGAAAAGGAGAGGGCCCAGAACACATCCTTGAGATACACAGAGAGAGAGATGGCAGTTGAGAAGGAACCAAACACAAGAAAGAGCACTAGACCCTCGCAGCAAGAAGCACGGACACACCAAGTGAGAGACGAATGAAGGTCACAGGTGCTTTATTGATTAGTCCCTGATGCGTTTCGGCAACACCTTCCTCAGGGGGGTATGCATCTTATAAAATAAAAATATTAAAAGTACACTTAAAAGATACAGAAATAATAAGAATAATAAATAGTAACAATAAAAAGCAAATGAAATTCATAAATAAGAACATGTTGATCAACACCAATGATAAAAACCATAACCCAAATCATAAACCAAACAAATAACATCACATAGTGAACAAATAAGAGATATGAATTATCAATTGTTAAATGTGAGAGTTACAGAGAAAACTGCAGAGAAAACGCAGGGCAGTTGGTAAAATTGCATGACACCTTAAGTAAGGAGCAATAGACAGGTTATGTGCTAGGGGAGGTACAAAAATACATATATACTCACTGGTGCACTGTGTAACTTTCTTAGGGAAACTACAGAATATACCTGTGCATTATAATTTCCTCTATGCTGAAAAGCAATAAATAAAAGAGATTACACCTAAAGTAAACACATTTATACAAAAAAAATTAAAAACCATGAGGCTAACAAAGGGATACAGGCAAGTAAACTAATGTTTCAAAACCAAGTCAATGGTTGTAATTTCCGGCAAATTATTGTCATTGTTTGTACAAAAACGATCCCGTTGTGGTAAATCAGAGGCGGACTTCCAGAGACCAAAGTGTGTTGAGAGGAACAACAGTATCACTAACATTTAAAAACCCATATGGGTACTGTAAAAAAGAGAGCTCAGCTAAAAACATATAATAAGAAACCTGTGTATTGTAGGAGACAAAGAGAAGCCTGTGATAACAGGTCATATACAAAAATGCAACTCTCAAAAAACCGGCACATAGCAATGACAATAATTTGTCGGATATTACAACTATGGACTTGGTCTTGAAACATTAGTTGATCTGCCTGTCAATATATATTTTCTGGAAATGTTTTTTTCACGATACTTTTGTATACCGTTGCCTTTTATAAAAACATTTTCGGGAGATTTTTAAGTTCATGTCTATGCACTGCTCATTGCTATGTGCCGTTTTTTTGAGAGTTGCGTTTTTGTATATGTGTAATGTCTTTTATTTATTGCTTTTCAGCATAGAGGAAATTATATTGCACAGGTATATTCTGTAGTTTCCCTAAGAAAGTTACACAGTGTGCACCAGTGAGTATGCATGTATTTTTGTACCTCCCCTAGCACATAACCTGTCTATTATTCCTTACTTAAGGTGTCATGCAATTTTACGCACCTGCCTGCATTTTATCTGCATCCAGGTGGCATTACCAGATAAGTCTTCTTATCTGGTAATGCCACCTGGATGTCCTATTGCCATCTGTAATTTAACATGGCCAAGATAAAGCTTCTTATGTTTCTTTTCCCCCAACCCAACTCCTCCCTTCTTGTTGATAATAGTCATTCTATTTTATCTCTCACCTTTTCAGTGGTAACTGAAGACAGATCACATTCAGATACTGTGTAATTTCTGTGTACCTATTCCTTGAGGGTTTACATTCTAAGTTTGTACCTGAGACAATGGAGGGGTAAGTGACTTGCCCAAGGCCACATAAATGCCAGTGGGATTTGAACCCTAGTTTCTTTAGGGACTAATATGCTGTTCTAAATTAGGCTACTGCTCCATTCTTCCAGAGCATGCTAGCAAAATCGTCAGTCACACTCTGATCACCTCCTGCTTGACTAGTTTAACCTATTTCTTGTTAGTTTCTCATGAAATCATCTCTCTCCACGTCAATCTTTCAAAATTCAGATGCACAACGTATCTTCTGTTGGTTTCACTGCGCTCATATAACCCCTTATCTGAAGCTCCTCATTACCTCTGTTCTTGTATCTCTGTCTATACTCTTCCTTGAGAATTCTTCTCATCGGGTAAGTCACACTTATCTGTGCCCTTCTCTTTCACTGCCAGTTCCAGATTCCTTTACACTGGCTGCTCCATATGCCTGAATTAGACTTGCTGAGTCATTGCATCAAGCTCCCTCTCCGGCCTTACTTAAATACATTTTGAATGTCCATCCTTTTGTTTCTACATTTAAACTTTAATCCCTTATAGCCCTATTCATGCCCATATTATTTGAACCATTTCCCATAGCAAATGAAACACCTTTATTCTTTTTACTTGTTCTATTATTCTGTTTTAAAAAGATTGTAATTTTTACAGACTCTTATGTATATGTGAGCATGTATATACTGTATCTTGTGTTTGTATACAGTACAACGTACTCGAGTAGAACTATAGAAATGATGTGGTATTAGAGAGTCGCATGCAGTATCTTTGACACATCTCAATTTCTGTAATTTACTAACCCATTGTCATTTCCCTCAGGTAATGTGGGATATGAATGCCACCCATGGTTTCTCATTCCTGTAACTCTGCCTGCAGAAATGAAAGACAATGAAATGTACATGTCCTCCGGTTCTGTCATTAAACACACTTTTGTAATGTTAAGATACCACTTTGTTGAAATCATTTTGGTCATAAAGCATTTTTCCCTTAAAGTTGCTGAAACTGTGCACTCCCGATGCATCTTTCATAATATTACTGGTAAGTATCTGGGCCCAAACAAAAATAACCCAGTTTTAAGAATGATCCCATGTTCCCCACCCTCTGCTTATTCCATGAAAGTGCAGTAAAAGGGAGTCAAGCCTGCAGAACCATAATACTGACATTTTTTTTTTAGATATTTGCCATTTGTTTGAAAGTAACACTTTTATTCAAGAAATTGGAGTCAGTGCAATCAAAACCTGCACGTTCTCTCTCAGTGCTTATTCTTCAACTTACAGGATACCTCTCCTCATATGTGCCCTCCTCTAGACATAACCAATGCCCTGGGAACTAACCAGAAGGGAATGCACAGCATATGGGAAGGGAGGTTAGATTATCTAGGACTGAAGGGTGCATAGGAAATCCATGGATATAGGGATACCTCCCAATATTAAAAGGGGTTGACCTAGCTCCTTCCTTTGGTACAGAGCTCCCGGCTCTCAGAGAATGAGTCCCATCTCTGGAGGCTAAAATAGCAGACTCAGAGGAGCTGAGGCAGAAAGAGAGATACACAGGGGAGACCAACCGGGACATTGTAGAAAAGCCCCAACTCCAGTCTGAAAGGAGAGGATCAGCTTAGGAATGGCACAAAATGATTCTTTAGCTAGTACCTGTCCTTCAGGAGATGCAATATACTTTTGAATGCATGTTTGGATGCAGTGGTTGCTGGCTGACAGAAAGCAGGCTGGTGGTAAATGCTGTTTTAGTCCCACTAAGCCTTCTGAGTTCAGCCTCCTGCCCACCATCTCTGGGGTGATGATCCCCTGGACTGAGGAACTGAAATTCTTAGGAGTATACCCAGACCGTGGGGGAGGGATGTGGTTACAGCTCTGACTGGCATGCCAATTGCGGCCGTATCTTGAACCAATGGTCTTGCAGATGGTAATACAGACGACTGTGCTTGGGAGCCTAGACTACTGTAATGTTCTGTATGTCAGGTTGTCACAGTGACTACTTCATCGATTGCAGGTTTTGCAGAATGCTGCTGACTGGCGCTTGGAGCACAGAGAGTGCAAGGCCGCATTTAGAGCACTTGGATTGGTTACCAGTTTGGTAGAGAGTTATGTTTAAGTTACTAATTATTGTTTTAAGGTTTTATGGGACTTGTGTCCTGTATTTTTACGGGAGCTGTTGTCGTAGTACAGACCATCACAGCTGTTCCAATCATTGCAATGCCAGACTTGGCGGTAGCTCAGAAGGTCGTATGCCGGGATCGGATATTTCATGTGGTCACTTGTGTATGTTGGAAGTCTCTCTCTGGGTAATTGCGAGACCAACTGTCATTTGTTGCCCTTTCATAAATAACTAAAGACTTGGCTGTTTGCTGCGGCCAGGATGGTAGAGGGAGGGAGTGAGTAGGGTGAAGAAAGGGTTAGGATGCCATTTTAGTTGGTGACTTGATCATTAGGCATGTAGATATCTGGGTGGCTGATGGGCGTGAGGATCACTTGGTCACTTGCCTCTTTTGTATGAAGATGGCAGACCTCATGTATCAACTAGATTCTACCAGAAAAACAAAAAGGCAGAAAACTAAATTTAATCATTGCTATTAACAAAACATCCTCCATAAAATAAAAAATAAAAATAACTCTATATACCAAAGGAAAAAAATATATATATATAACAAAGGGAGCTCAAAATACTCCGGACAGAGAAATTGCAATGTGCTCCATTCCTTTCATCACTGCTCCCAAAGTTACCACAAAACTTTTTAAGTCCTTTTGCAATTTTCAATTTTATTAATGTGTCCTTTCTTGTTCCCTTATTCATTAAAAATCCCTTCTTTATTCCACAAAGCTTTAATAGAAAAGGTCAATAATGATCCGAGTCCAAAATCAAGTTACAGTAAGAAACACCAATTTTTAAAAAGGGTTCCAGGGGTGATCCGGGAAACTACAGACCGGTGAGCCTCACGTCAGTACCGGGAAAAATGGTAGAAACCATCATAAAGAATGAAATTACTCAGCATGTAGATAGTCATGGCCTAATGGGAGACAGCCAACATGGCTTTAGACAAGGAAGATCTTGTCTTACTAATCTGTTATGTTTTTTTGAAAGTGTGAATAAACAGGTGGACAAAGGTGAGTCGGTTGATATAGTGTATATGGACTTTCAGAAAGCCTTTGACAAGGTCCCTCATCAGAGACTTTTGGCAAAACTAAAGAGTCATGGGATAGGAGGCAGTGTACTACTGTGGATCAAGAACTGGTTAAAAGATAGAAAGCAGAGGGTTGGGCTAAATGGCCAATGTGCTGGGTCCGCTGCTTTTTTTGACATATTCATAAATGACCTGGAAAGTGGAATAACGAGTGAGGTTATCAAATTTGCAGATAACACAAAACTATTTAAAGTTGTTAAAACCATATCCGCGCCACTATAACTAGCTATCAAATTCGGCAGGGGAAACAAAGAAAGCAGCATTTACTGATTCTAGAGCAGCAGATACAAGCTGGGGAGCGTCTCCTCACGTCCCGTACTGACCCATGTATTTTACTCCGTCTACAACGTTTGCGTTTTCAATACAATCAGCTTTTGTACACTGCTGCTGTTAAAAATATCGAATCACAACAAGGGCTATATTATCGGGAAAATAATCGTGCTGGCAAATTATTAGCAAACGCCCTAAAAGGTCAAAAAGAAGCCAAGCGTGTTACCGCCCTCCGTAATCCGTCGGGGGGGGCTTGGTCACTAAAGATACCGAAATCTTAGAACTCTTTCGTGATTTTTATACCCGGCTTTATCAATCTGAATGTGATTTTGAGCCAGATGTATTTGAACGCTTACTTTCAGGGGTACAAAGACCGACCCTATCTGACGAAGATAGAGTGGCCTTGGACACACCATTTACTGTCTCAGAAATTCATTCTGCTATCAAGAAATGTGCCTCAGGTCGAGCCGCAGGCCCAGACGGTCTCCCTGCTGAATTCTACAAAACTTTTCACGCTGACTTAGCTCCAGTTTTGAAAATTTATTTTTCTGCTCTGGCCGAGGAGGGTTCTCCTTCTGGGTCCTTTTCAATGGCAAATGTAGTAGTTTTTGAGAAAGAGGGGAGAGACCCGCAACTAACAGCTAATTATCGTCCAATTTCCCTCCTAAACGCGGACTATAAAATATTTGCCACCATTCTCTCTACCCGGCTCTCGGATAGGATGCCTACCTTAATACACCCAGATCAATGCGGTTTCATTCCTGGTAGATCAACTGCTGACAATGCTCGGACTCTATGCCATGTACTGACTACCGCAGTTAATCTTGATCGCCCATTTGTTGGCCTCTCACTTGATGCTGAGAAGGCCTTTGATCGCTTAGAGTGGCCCTTCCTGTTTGCAGTCCTCCGCTGGTACGGATTCGGGGAAGGTTTTCTCCGTTGTCTTCGCACCATGTACGCACAGCCTACAGCCAGTATATGTGCCAATGCTTTAAAGTCTCAGCCTTTTCCCCTTCAACGCGGCACTCGCCAGGGATGCCCACTGTCTCCACTTCTCTTCGATCTTGCACTTGAACCCTTGGCTTTACTAATCCGGCAATCGGAGGAGATTCATGGAGTCCCCTTCACCCATAGGGAAATCAAAATTTCAGCGTATGCTGATGACCTTATGCTTTTTGTCTCTATAGACTCAGTACCGGCTGTCCTAGAGCAAATTGGTAAATACTCACAACTGTCCGGTTATAAGATAAATTGGACCAAGTCGGTAGCCTTTCCATTAAATCCTTTGCTTCATCAGGCAGATATGCAACCCTTCCCCTTTTTATGGCAACCTCGCATGGTCAAATACCTTGGGGTTCACTATTGTTCTCCTTTGGAAGACACTATCTCCTTCAATGCCAAAGACTTAACCTCTAAAGTCCGGGCGCTAACTCACCGCTGGACTCCTTTAACACTTACCTGGTGGGGTCGATTAGAAACCATAAAAATGATGATTGTTCCGAAAGTGAATTATATCTTAGAAATGTTGCCCTGTCTCTTCCCTCGACGTATATATAAAGATATAGAGGGCCTTCTGACTAGATACTTGTGGCAAAACAAGACACCTAGGATAGCGAAACATAAGCTGCAAGCAGATAAGGAAAATGGGGGTGTCAGATTCCCTGATTTCCTGAAGTATCATCAATCTTTTCTTCTCAAACAAGGCGCTCGCTGGCTGGAAGATCCAGTACCGAGTAGACCTGTGTGGCTAGACATAGAAGAGGACCTTTGCAAACCGATTCCTCTTACTTTTCTCCCTGGTATGACTCTCCCATCAGACTCCCACTTTCCACCAATGCTTTTAGACACCTTAGGTGCCTTTAATAATCTTATGCACTCTTTAGACTCCCGACTCTGTCCGTTAGACAAGCTCCCACTTTGGTATAACACTCGATTTCGAATACAAAATAAGCCGATGGCGTGGAGCCCCTGGTACACTAGGGGCATTTGGATTCCTAGTCAGTTGTTCCATGAAGGTCGCTGGAAAACTTTTAGTGAATTGCAAATTGAATTTGGTCTCCCAGCGAAACACTACTTTCAGTTGGTGCAACTTCAGCATTGCCTTCGGAGTGCTAAGGTGCTCCCGCCATCGGCCTCCCCTACACAAGGTTGGTTGGAGACTATCCGATCTATCGGTAGTTCACCGGGTGTAGCATCCAATTTTTACAAAACCTTATGTAATGCTATAACTAGAGATACCCCTATAGCGCAGAAAGCATGGGAGAGAGAATTGCATGTGACTTTGACCCCGGAGCAATGGAGCCTTGTCTGGAGTAGAGTGACACGGGTCTCCCGATCCGCCTCACTCACTCAGACACTCTTCTTTCTAGCCCACCGGTGTTTTTACACTCCTGACAGATTAGCCAAATGGAACACTACTCAGGGCAATAGTTGTTGGACATGCCATGCGGCCATTGGTTCACTACCTCATGTTATGTATGAATGCCCCGCACTACAGTATTACTGGCGTCGGGTCTGGGGTCGTATCCAGTCTATTTTGCACTTTCAAGAGCCCCTTTCTTGGAGGATAGTGGGACTTCGCTCAGCTGCGGGGATCCCCTCTCTTCCAAAAACGGCTTACTTCCTTTTGGACTTTATGCTTGGCATTGCTATTTCCCTAATTACGAAATACTGGAAAAATAGCTCCCAGCTGAGCCCCAATGAATGGTGGAATCATGTCTGTCTCTACAGTAAATATGAACAAATACCTCGTATGTTTGCTTCCCCCATTCAGACTCCTCATCATCGGTCTAAATGGAAGATGCTCAATGACTATGTACATTCTGCTCAATGCTCTCATCTGACTGTCTAGATTTGTATATATCTTTGTCCCATGATTATTCTGTATCGCAGATACTCTTTTGATTGTTTTGATGTATAATCACTGTTGTTTAGAAGCGCTCACATGCTGACATAATCAGCTAGAGAAGAAGCGTGGGGGTGGGGGGTAATTGGGTTTACTTTTCTTTATTGTATACTTGTTTTGTCTCCTTTGGTGTGTTGTTTCTTTTGTTTGTTGCAAAATGAAAATAAAAGTTTAAAAAAAAAATAAAGTTGTTAAAACCCAAGAGGATTGTGGAAAATTGCAAGAGGATCTTGATAAATTGGAAGACTGGGCATCAAAATGGCAGATGAAATTTAATGTGGACAAGTGCAAAGTTATGCACCTAGGGAAGAACAACCCAAACTATGGTTACACGATGCAAGGTTCCACATTAGGAACCACCACCCAGGAAAAAGATTTAGGCGGCATTGTGGATAGAATGTTAAAACCCTCGGCCCAGTGTGCAGCGGCGGCCAAGAGAGCAAATAGAATGCTAGGTATGATAAGGAAAGGAATGGAAAATAAAACAAAAGATATTATAATGCCTCTATATAGTTCCATGGTGAGACCACACCTTGAATATTGTGTGCAATTCTGGTTGCCGTATCTTAAAAAGGATATAGCGTTATTAGAAAAGGTTCAGAGAAGAGCCACCAAAATGGTAAAGGGGATGAAAGGATACTCCTATGAGGAAAGGCTAAAAAGGTTAGGGCTCTTTAACCTGAAAAAGAGAAGGCTGAGGGGAGATATGATAGAAGTCTATAAATTAATGAACGGAGTGGAACGGGTAAACGTATATCGATTGTTTACGTTATCAGAATATAGAAAGACTAGGGGACATGCAATGAAGCTACAGGGTAAACTATTTAAGACTAATAAAAGAAAATATGTTTCACTCAACGTGTAATCAAACTCTGGAATTTGTTACCGGAGGATGTAGTAAAGGCTGTTAGTGTAGCTGGGTTTAAAAAAGGTTTGGACAAGTTCCTGGAGGAAAGGTCCATAAACCATTATTAAGAAGGGACCCAGGATATCAATGCTTGACCCAGTACAAGCATTGCAGAACCTGTGTCTTTTGGGGAAACTGCTCGGTACGTATGACCTAGATTGGCCACTGTTGGAAACAGGATACTGGGCTTGATGGACCTTGGTCTGACCCAGTATGGCATATCTTATGTTATGTTCTTAACCAAGTTCAGCACTTATCTGTTACATTGATGACTGAAGATTATATTTATGAGCAGAATCAGACTACTCCAAAATGCTGCTAAACAGTACTGTATCTAGTCCTCTTCACTGCCATATGTCTGGAGTCCCAATGTGTGGATTAGACACTGTTAATTGAAGAGAGCTTTAGATTAGTTAGGAACACGGAAACATTCTAGGAAAGGGGAGGCTTTCTTTGGAAGGATAAGATCCACCTTCTCCTTGATACCCAGTTCTTTCCCTTGATACCTTGTCCTCACTTGTATTTAATGGCTCTGTTTTGTCCTGATTTTCTTCTTATCTCTCCCATCTCACTTTTAATGTATGTTCTGGTGGATCCACTTCTACTGCCATCCCATTTTCAGTTGGTGTACCTCAGAGTTCTGTCTTGGGACCTCTCTTTTTCTCTCTCTGCACTCAGTACCTTGGTGCACTTATTTCCTCAAATAGTTCTCAGTACCATCTTTACACTGATGACTCCCAGATCAAGCTCTCTATCCCTGAAATCTCTCCAGGAATCCAGGCCTGTATCTGCCTGCTTATCCAACAGTGCTGCCTAGATGTCTCATCACTATCTGAAACTGAACATGGCCAAAACTGAGCTCCTTATCTTTCTCCCTAAACTTACTTCCCCCTTCCTTCTTTATTGTTTATTGTTTATTTACATTTGATATACCGCCCCCCATGACATCGGAGCGGTTTACAATACCAATTAATTTTGAAACAGAAAAGGAAAAAGAAATTGCAATAATCTGAGAGGTACAGGAGACAAGAGGTAAGGACAGCAATCGAGAAAGAAGAGGGAGGTCAGAGGAAATTCATAGAGAAGCATTAAAAGCTAAGGAGAAAAGATGGGTTTTAAGAAGAGAACGAAATTTGGGGTAGGATTCTTCTAATCGGAGGGAGGTGGGAAGTGAGTTCCAGAGGGAGGGGCCCAAACAGAAAAAGGCTGATTTCCGGTTAGATTGTAAGTGAGCTTTGGAAGGAGCTGGGAGGTGAAGACGGTTGACATGGACGGATCGAAGGCTGCGAGTGGGAGTATGGAAGGTTAATAAATCGGAGAGGTACTGGGGTTGGAAGAGATAGATGGCTCGATGTACTAAAGTAAGGGTCTTGAAGGAAATCCAGAATTCCAGTGGTAACCAGTGGAGATGTTGCAACAGTGGGGTAATATGATTGCGTGGGGAGGCATGTAATATCATCCGAGTGGCTGTATTCTATATTCTAATTATGTGGATAACTCTATATTCCTCCGTTTCCTCAGTTTGCAAGCTTGTGATCATCTTTGATTCTACCCTCTCTTTCCCTGAACACATCCAACAGAAAGCAAAACCTGTTGCTTCTTTCTCTATAACATCAGCAACATTTGTCCCTTCCTTTCTGAACACTCTAAGGCCCTTATTCACTCATCACCTCCTGTCTAAACTACTGCAAACTGGTTCTCATTGCTCTTCCTCTGAATCATCTCTCTCCCCTTCAATATGTTAAAAACTCAGCTACATGGCTTAACGTTTGCCACTCTTGCTATGCTCACGTAACCCCTCTATTCAAGTCACTTCACTTGCTCCCTATCCGTTCCACATCCAGTTCAAACTACTCCTACTGACCTAGAAGTGCATTCATTCTGCGTCTCACTACCTTTCCTTTCCTATCTCACCCTACACCCCTCCTTGGGAACTCCTCTCCTTTGGCAGATCCTTTTCATCTGTGCCCTTCTCTGTCACTGCCAACTCCAGACTTTGATCATTCCACCTTTCTGCTCCATATGCCTGGAACACACTACCCGAGTCAGTGCATCAGGCTAAAACCCCACCTCTTCAACCCTGCTTTTGGATCCTGATCTCCTCACTCTCCTGTTCACCACTTATTTATATTTTACCATCCCCTAGTCCCCAGTTTTATGATCTTGCTCATCTTGATTAGATTGTGAGTTCTGATGAACAGGATCTGTTTCTTACATCTATATGTACAGTGCTGAGTATGCCTTGTTGCACTATACAAATGATAAATAGTAGTAGTAATAGTAGGTAGAACCAGGTGATAGAACAAATTTTAAACTATATATTGGGGGGAAACTAACATTCTCTAAGAAGAACATGGTTCAGAATAATGCATCTTTGAAGGATATTTCCAAACCAGGATGGTCAGAACATCCTGACAGAGAGGTTGCAATAAAGATAAAAAAAAAAATCTAGTGTCCTTAAGTAAACAGCAAATAGACTTAAAACATTCCAGATTACCCCATCAATTGATAGCAGATTGTCAATATGTACAAAAAGCACACTTATGCTAGAAATCTAAAAATAAGATGGAAAAGTAAGATCATATAACATTATAAAAGGAGGTAGATATAACTGGTATCTCACAAACGTGGTGGAAAGATGAAAACCAATGGGACAATGGGTTACCAGAGTACAAATTATATTACAATGATAGGGTAGATCAAATTGGTGGATGAAGAGCATTATATAAGAGGGCATTGAATCAAACAGGATAAAACATTTTCAGGAAACACAATGTACTAACTATAGCATTATTATGGATTGAAATTTCATATGAGAAGGGGGAGGGAATAGCAATGGAGTATACTACTGTCTGCCTGGCCAGAAGGAACAGACAGATGATGAAATCCTATAGAAATTAGGGAAGCTAACAAAATTGGAAGCATAGTAATAGGTGATTTCAATTACCCCAGCATCAACTGGGTGAATGGCACATGATGACAGAAAATGACCACATGGCTTATTATTATTATTTATTTACATTCTCTTATATACCTCGCTATTCTGCATCAGTGCGGTTTACATTGAACAAACTGAAATTACATTGAAAAGGGCATTATAACTTGGAGAGAACTATTTTACAGGGAACATGGGCTATGGAGGGTTAAGTGGCTTGCCCAAGACCACAAGGAGCACCTGTGGGACTAGAAACCCCAGTCCTTCCGGCCCAAGGTTGCTGCCCTCTAGTGGGATTTGAACCCCCAACCTTCCGGCCTGAAGTACCTTGCCCCAACCACTAGGCCACTCCGTATTATCTAGTCTGTCCTTCCATATTAACCACTACAACAGTCCCCTTTTTCCCTTTAGAGATCCTCTGTGTTTGTCCCATGCTTCTTTGAATTCAGATACTGTCCTCATCTCTACCTCCTCCACTGGGAGACTATTCCACGGATCCACCACTCTTTCCGTAAAGAAATATTTCCGCATATCAGTCCTGAATCTATCCCTTTTCACCCTCATCCCATATCCCCTCGTAGCAGAGCTTGCTTTCAGTCGAAAGAGGATCTCCCCCAGTGCATTTATGCCACAGAGGTATATAAACGTCTCAATCATATCACCTCTATCTCGCCTTTCCTCTAGGATGTACATATTGAGATCCTTACATTTGTCCTCATATGCTTTATAATGAAGACCACTAACCATTTTAGTAGCCAAACTCTGTACTGACTCAAACCTGTTTATATCCTTTTGAAGGTGTGACCTCCAGAATTGCACACAATACTCCAAATGAGGTCACACCAAAGACATACAGAGCCACTATCACCTCCATTCTTCTGCTGACCATTCCTCTCCCTGTGCACCCAAGCATCCTTCTAGCTTTTGTCATCGCCTTTCATACCTATTTAGCTACTTTATCTTCATCAGACACAATCATGCCTAGGTCCTGCTCTTCTTTAGTGGACAAAAGTACTTCACCCCCTATACTATATTGCTCCCTTGGATTGCTGCAGCCCAAATGCATGAGCTTGCATTTTTTATCATTAAATCTCAGCTGCCAAATTCTAGACAATTCTTCATGTTTTGATAGATCCCTCCTCATGTTATCTACACCTTCCTGTGTGTCTACCCTTTGCAGATTTTGGTATCATCCAAAAAGAGGCAAACCTTACTCGACAGCCCTTCTGCTATATCACTAACAAAGATGTTAAAAAGAATCGGTCCAAGGACAGATCCCTGGGGCACACCACTGGTAACCTCCTTCTCCTCTGAGTGAGCTCCATTTACCTGTAGACTTTGTTGCCTACCACTCAACCAATTATAATCCAAGCAGTAACTTTAGTGTCCATCCCTAGGGTGCTCAGTTTGTTCATAAATCGCCTGTGAGGAACAGTGTCAAAAGCATTATTGAAATCTAAAAGCACCACATTTAAGGCTCTCACTTGGTCCAACTCCCTGGTCACCCAGTTAAAGAAATCAATCAGATCTGTCTGACAAGACCTGCGTCTAGTGAATCCATGCTGCCTCTGATCCTGCAATCCACAGGACTCCAGAAACCTCACTATTTTCTCTTTAAGCAGCGCTTCTAATAATTTACTCACCACCGAAGTTAAACTAACCGGCTTGTAGTTTTCAACCACATCCTTACTTACACTTGTGTGTAAAGGGACCACATGTGCCTCTCTCCAATATTTTGCCACCTCTCCCAACTCCAACAAGGCATTGAAAAGGTCAGTCAGTGGAGCAGCTAGAATGTCCCCAAGTTCCCTCAGTATTCTAGGGCGTATCCCATCCGGTCCCATTGCTTTGTCTACTTTAAGTTTAGCTAGTTTCTCACAAACACAGTCTTCCGAAAATTGTTCAAGATGCCCCTCGCTTCTGTTCCTGTTTGTGGCTGTTTTCTGAAGTCCTGCTCCCGGTTCTTCATCTGTGAGCACAGAACAGAAATATTTGTTAAGCAATTCCACCTTATCCTCATCAGCTTCTACATATTCCACCCCTTCACCCTTGATTCTGATAATATCACTTTTGCCCTTCCTCTTCTCACTGACATATTTGAAAAATGTCTTATCCCCCCATTTTATTGCATTTGATATTTCCTCCTCTTTTTGAACCTTTGCTTTCCTATTTGCTAGCTTCTCTAAGTTTCTCCAAATATAGATGCCTGTCTTCCTCTCTCCATGATATCTTATATTTCATGAAGGTCTCCCTCTTTTTCTTCACCTTTTCAGCTATTTCTTTCGAAAACCATAGTGGTCTACTTTTCCTTTTACCTTTGTTTACCATTTTAATAAAAAGGTTGGTTGCCCATAAATATCCCCTATCAGTTTTGCCCACTGTTTTTCTACACGCTTACCACACAGAAACCGATAAAGCAAAAAGAACCTACCACTCAAAGATCATAAACACCTCAATAAACAAACCACGTGAGCTCTTAGAGATTGTCAAGAAGCTAACAAAAGCACCCAACCACTCAAACCAGCTACCGAACATCCCACCAGAACTACTTGCACGCCAATACAAACAGCTTCAACAACCACACAACCCACAACTAAATGCAGAGAAAACAACCCACCCTACTACCATAAACACAGACGGGAGCACATTCGAAACAGTCACCAAAGAAAAAATAGAATCCACCATCTCCTGACTGTACACTACCACCTCTCCACTAGATCCCTGCCCTGCAGAATGGATAAAGAAATCCAAAGAGGACATAAGCACATCCCTAACCCACATTGTTAATGAATCCCTCAAGCAAAGACACATGCCAGACATTCTCAAAACCTCCATCATCCACCCAACTCTAAAAAAACACAACTTGGACCTCCTTGACCCTGCCTCCTTCAGGCCTATAGCAAGTCTTCTATTCACTGCAAAAATCATTGAGAAGATTGTTCAACAACAACTTCAAGACAACCTAGATACCAACAACATACTGGACCCACAACAACATGGTTTCCGTCCATGCCACGGAGTCAAGACCCTCATGACATCACTAATGAACACCCTCATCAAGGGCACACAGACTAAGCACTATGGATATGCTATGCTCTTCCTGGACATATCCACAGCCTTTGACAACATCTCCTACAACATCCTCCTACACAGACTCCAAGAAGTTGGCATCAAAAACATCGTATTTCAATGGTTCCACTCCTACCTGACCAATAGACAACAACTGATCCGCACAAGCATAGCAACCTCCCCCCCTTTCAACTACACCAAGGAGTACCCCAAGGATCCATGCTCTTCAACATCTACCTGCAACCACTCTGCTCGATCATATATGCTCATAACATCAACTACCACATCTACGCAGACAACATAATGCTGTATGGACCAATCAAACCAACAACCCAACAAACAATCACCTATAAGACTGCTTCATAGAAGTCTCCAGCTGGCTACAAAAGAACAACCTATCCATCAACATAAAAAAAATAACAGAAGCCCTCATAGTAACCAAGGACACAAACTTCACACCACCACCACCACACCTCAACTTAGGAACCACACAAATACAAATTCAACCACACATAAAATACTTGTGAATCATCATAGGTAAAGGCCAAGGCAGAGAGGCTTGCATACTGGAGATGAATGCATGGCTGCGTGGATGGTGTCATCGAGAGTGGTTTGGTTTCCTACACCATGGGATGCTGTTCCAAGGGTTGCAGAGCAGAGATGGCATCCATTTGTCCAAGAAAGGTCAACGCGTCTTCGGTAGTAGACTGGCTAATCTACTGAAGAGGGCTTTAAACTAGATTCATTGGGGATGGGTGAAGAAAGCCCCCAGGTAGTTGATACATTAAATACCTTTATGGAAATGGGTAACAGGGGCAACATATGGAAAGCAGTATGTATAAATGCCCGTAGCATGGGAAATAAGATCTCTGATGTTGAAGCTTTGGTGGGAGTGACTGACTTGTATTTATTGGCAGTTACAGAAACATGGTTCACAGAAAACCATGATTGGGATGTAACTATACCTGGCTATACTTTATTCAGAAAGGACAGGGTAGGAAGAAGGGGAGGAGGAGTGGCACTATATGTAAAAACTACTATTAAAGCTTTGGAATTACAGAGCTTAAAAGGGAGAGAGGAGGCATTGTGGGTTAAACTAGAAAGAGAAATCTATTTGCATTGGTGTGATATACAGACCCCCCTCACAAGAGGAAGAGGTGGACAGAGAGTTAATTGAAGACATACGCAGCATTGCTAGGAAAGGGGAAGTGCTACTGATAGGAGATTTCAATATGCCAGATGTTGATTGGCACATTCCTGCTGCAGTATCATCTAGAAGTAAGGAGATCCTGGATTCTCTACAGGGAGAACTATTCAGGCAATTGTTAACAGAGCCCACACGTGAAGGGGCCATACTGGACTTGGTGCTTGCCAATAGTGAAAGTGTTTCTGATGTTGTAGTGGAAGATAATTTTGCATCCAATGATCACCAGATGGTGTGGTTCAGTATTAGGACTAGGGCTGTTAGAATCCATTCAAAGGTGAGGATCTTAGACTTTAGGAAGACTAACTTTGCCAAGATGGGCCAATACCTCAGGGAGTCGTTAGTGGGATGGGAACTACTGGGGGATGTAGAAAAACAGTGGGAAAAACTAAAAGGAGATATTTTAAGGGCAACCAACCTTTTTGTTAAAATGGTAAACAAAGGTAAAAGGAAAAGGAGACCACTATGGCTTTCGAAAGAAGTAGCTGAAAAAGTGCAGAAATAGAGGGAGGACTTCATGAAATAGAAGAGATCACAGAGATAGGAAGACAGGCATCTATATTTGGAAAAACTTAGAGAAGCTAGCAAAGTAGTCAGGAAGGCAAAGATTCAAAAGGAGGAGGAAATAGCCAATGCAATAAAATGGGGGGATAAGACATTTTTCAGATATGTTAGTGAGAAGAGGAAGGGTAAAAGTGGTATTGTCAGACTCAAGGGTGCAGGGGAGGAATATGTAGAAGCTGATAAGGATAAAGCAGAATTGCTTAACAAATATTTCTGTTCTGTGTTCACAGATGAAACGGGAGCAGGACTTCAGAAAACACCCACAAATAGGAACAGAAACGAGGGACATCTTGAACAATTGTCAGAAGACTTTTTGTGAGAAACTAGCTCAACTTAAAGTAGACAAAGTGATGGGACCGGATGGTATACACCCTAGAATACTGATGGAACTTGGGGAAGTTCTAGCAGCTCCACTGACTGACATTTTCAATGCCTCGTTGGAGTTGGGAGTGGTGCCAAAGGACTGGAGAGAGGCTCATGTGGTGCCTTTACACAAAAGCGGAAGTAAGGATGTGATTGAAAACTACAGGCCGGTTAGTTTAACTTCGGTGGTGAGTAAATTATTGGAAACGCTGCTGGAAGAGAAAATAGTGAGGTTTCTGGAGTCCAGCGGATTACAGCATCCGAGGCAGCATGGATTCAAAAGAGGCAGGTCATTTGGGCTGCAGCAATCCAAAGGAGCAATATAGTATAGGGGGAGAAGTACTTTTGTCCACTAAGAAGAGCAGGACTTAGGCGTGGTTGTGTCTGATGATCTTAAAGTAGCTAAACAGTTAGAAAAGGCGACGGCAAAAGCTAGAAGGATGCTTGGGTGCATACAGAGAGGAATGGCTAGCAGAAAAAAGGATGTGATAATGCCTCTGTATAAGTCTTTGGTACGACCTCATTTGGAGTATAGTGTGCAATTCTGGAGACCACACCTTCAAAAGGATGTGAACAGGATGGAGTCGGTGCAGAGGGTGGCTACTAAAATGATTAGTGGTCTTCATTATAAAGCATTTGAGGACAGACTTAGGGATCTTAATATGTACACCTTAGAGGAAAGGTGGGATAGAGGTGATATGATTGAGATGTTTAAATACCTCCATGGCATAAATGTTCAGGGAGAGAGCCTCTTTCAATTGAAAGCAAGTTCTGCTATGAGGGGACATGGGATGAGGGTGAAGGGAGATAGATTCAGGAGTGATATGTGGAAATATTTCTTTACGGAAAGAGTAGTGGATCCGTGGAATAGTCTCCCAATGGAGGTGGTAGAGATGAGGACAGTAACTGAATTCAAAAAAGCATGGGACAAACACAGAGGATCTCTAAAGGTAAAAAGGGAACTGTTGTAGTTGTTGATATGGAAGGACAGACTAGATAGGCCATGTGGTCTTCTTCTGTCACCATATTTCTATGTTTCTATGTTTCTATAGACCAAGCGCTCACACTCAAGCAAAAAATCAAAAAGACTACCGGAATAATATTCCCAATGCAAAAACAGTGCAACGCCTCAGGCCTCTCATCGATCCACAGGACTTCAGGATAGTCATGCAAGCTATGACGCTCCCTCACCTGGACTACTGCAACATAATCTATCACGGACTACCCGCCACCCACATCAACCCACTATGAACTGCCTTAAATACCACAGCAAGAATTATCCAGAAAGCAAAAAAACAAGATCACATCACCCCAGTCCTGAGAGACCTGCACATACTCTCTTTCAAAGCAAGAATCAAATACAAATGTGCCCTACAAAGCCCTCTATGAAACACAGACTTCCCAGCTCTGCACTCTACTGCCCCAACCCACCCACAACAGAACAACCAGACAAACCACCAGGAACACCCTTACCATCCCCCATGAGCAAACTAAATACAATCAACGGACCTGCAACAGAGCCTTCGAACTATACGCACCATCCCTCTGGATCTCCCTACCAAGTGAAATCAAAAACAATGGAGATCCTTCAGCATTCAGGAAACAACTAAAAACCACCCTGTTCCAGGAATACCTCAGACCAGAAACAAACATCTATCACTGACTACCCCTCCAGACCTTCTAACATATCCACAGGTCTACCTACTAAGAGACCTTATGTCCATTGTCTAAGTCCTTACTGTCTGTTCAGATCATTAATGTTGGCCTCCCCGGTGACAGCCCCCCCACCCTAAGAATTGATTACTGCCCCCCCCCCTTTATTGTTAAACTGCTTTGACACGGTGAAAAGCAGGATATATATATACAGTTAAATAAGTAAATAAATACATCCCCCAGCTGTTCCCATCCTGCTAATGATTCCCTGAGGTATTGGCCCATCTTGGCAAAGTTAGTTTTCCTAGAGTCTAAGACCCCTGCTTTTGAATGGATTTTAAAAGCCCTAGTCCTAATACTGAACCACACCATCTGGTGATCACTGGATGCAAAATGATCTTCCACTACAACATCAGAAACACTTTCACTATTGGCAAGCACCAAGTCCAGAATGGCCCCTTCACGTGTGGGTTCTGTTACCAATTGCCTGAATAGTTCTCCCTGAAGAGAATCCAGGATCTCCTTAGTTCTAGATGATACTGCAGCAGGAATGTGCCAATCAACATCTGGCATATTGAAATCCCCTATCAGTAGCACGTCCCCTTTCCTAGCTGTGATGCGTATGTCTTCAATTAACTCTCCGTCCACCTCTTCCTCCTGTGAGGGAGGTCTGTATATCATGCCAATGCAAATAGATTTCTCTTTCCCTCTTTTTAGTTTAATCCACAGTGCCTGCTCTCTCCATTTTAAGCTTGGGCTGGGCTGACCCTGCCCAGGCCCCACCAAAAACTCAGCCTTATCATTAGACAAACTCGGTGGTCACCTAGGATGGCATCTTTTGGGTTGTTGTAAAAATCAGGGCATTCGAAGCTAAACAATAGATACTGACAGCTAGGGGAGCATAAGGCTTAAGGTTTGCCTAGGGTGCCAACTCTCGGGCCAGCCCTGGTCTGGGATTAACATGTATGGGCACAAAGCAGTGCAAATATTGACACTGACTCAGTTATCCTCTCAATTGACTGGCCTGCTGTTGATTGGAAGGGCCAGATGCCAGGCCCATCCCTGGCTACAGTCCTACATGCAGTACAACACCAGGGAAACAGAAAGAGATACATAAGCCCTTGCAATGTGAAAAAATAGAAAGACAGAACAGATAAATTCCAAAAAGTGGCATATTCCAGGCAATAAACTGAAAATAAAATTAATTTTTCTACCTTTGTTGATTGGCCATTTTATTATTTAATAATATTAATCTCAGCCTCTAGTTTCTGCTTTCTATGGTCTCCAGCCCATCTGCCACTTCTTTGCCCTCTTGTCTTCTTCACTTTCTTACATCTCTGGCATTTTTCTTTTCCTTTCAGCCTTCTTCCGTTAATTTATTTCTCTATCAATTTTACTTTTCCTCCTTACCATCTATTCCACAATCCCTCTTTGATACTGCATCTACCACTTTTCAACCCTTAACACAGTCCTTCCCTTCCCTGTCGCTCTCTCCTTCCTCAGCCTCTTATTCCCTCCAGCCTTTAACTATCCCTTTCCTCTCTTCCTCCCCCCACATCCAGTAACTCTCCCCTTTTCTCCTCCCCGTGCAGTCTCTTACCTCTCTCTCCTCCATCAAGTGCCTCACCCCCTTTTTCTTACCCCACTTTGTCCACCATTCCCCCTCCCTATTTCTGCCCCATGTCCTTTTCTCTCTGTTCCCCTATCCCCAACATCCTCCCCACTTCCCATATCCAGCATTTCACTACTACTTCTCCTTCTCCCTCCCCTCTAGCATTTCCTCCTATCTTTTCTATCTCAAGTGTCTACTATCTTTCCTGTGGTTCTCCCTCTCCCTGTGCCTAGCACCTCTTTTCTCTCATTTTCCCCCCAATGTCCAGCATCTCATCTTCTACCCTCCAGTGTCCAGTATTTGTCCTTTCTATCCCATCTTCCCCCCATGCCAAGCATCTGCCCTTTCCTCCCTATCTCCCCCCACAATGCCTAGCACCTGACCAGCATCTTCCCTCCATGACCTCATGGCCAGAATTAACGGCATCAACCCTTTTTCCTCCCTTATGCCCAGCATCTGTTGTCCATGACCCCATGTCCATATTCTCCCCTATTTCTCCCATACACAGCTTCTGCCCTCCATGCCCCATGTCCAGCATCTTCCCTTTCTCCCCATCTGCCCTCGTGCCCAACATCAGCTCTTTCTCCCCATTCTCATCCACCCATGCCCCCATGCCCAGCATCAGCTCTTTCTTCCCATCTCCCCCATGCCCATCTACTCTTTCTCCCTATCCCCTTCACCCCATGCCCAGCATCTACTCTCTATACCCCCATGTGCAGCATCTGCCATTTCTCCTCCCAGGCCAACATCTGTCTGTCATGGTCCTATTTGCCTTTTCTCACCTATTCTCTCCATGCCCAGCTTCTGCCCTTTCTCCCCCTTTCCCCCAATCATACCCAGTATGTGATCTTTTTACCATGTCCCCTCCACCATGACCACCATCTGCCCTTTTTCCCCTACTCCCTCATGCCCAGCATATGCTCTCCATACCTTCTGTGGCAACAATCTGCCCTCTGCCCCCTCATCCGGTGGCTACCCTCTGCCCTGTACTCTCTCCCCCCCTTGTCCAGCATCTTTCTTCCTTCCCTGCATGTCTAGCATCTATCCCCCTATCATGCCTTGTCCAACATCTGTCCCCCTGCCCCCCATGTCCATCATCTGCTGTCTACCTCCACCCTCACCCTCCGCCAATGCCCAACTTAGCCTCTCTCCCTTCCTTCCCCCAAACATCTGCCACCACTGCTCTCTCAACATCAGCATCAGCAAATGAAGACAAACGCGCAGGGTCTTCATGACTCCAGTACTCTTGTAAAGCATGCCAATCCCTCCTTCCTCTGACATGAAAAATATGCTTCAGAAGGGGGCGGGACTCTTAGGGCCCTACAAGCACAGTGCAGTTGCAGACTCTAAGCTTTTGCTTTCTCTCTTAAGCTGCTGCTGCTACCATTTTTTGTCAGGTCTGGTTTGGCTGTGGCAGCAGTGGTATGGGTGAATGTTACTGCTGCCGCCACTGCAGACCCAGAGAAGTGGTGATGGCAGCAGTAACAGACAGTCAAGGAAGAGTGAGGTAGCCATAGCTGGGCTGTTTGGGGGCATTTTTTGTCCACCCTTGAGGTGTCCACTTCACTCTACCCCTTTTTCTATGATTGACATTTACCCATTCAATTTCACCCAGGATTCTATAGACCTCTATGGTATCTCTCCCCTGCCCCATCTCTTCTCCAAGCTGAAAAATCCCAACCTCTATAGCCTTTTTTTCATAATAGAGTCATTTGATCCCCTTTACCATTTTGGTCACCCTTCTCTGTACATTTTCTTTTTTTTTTTTTCCATTTTAACAATCTTTATTTTAAACAAAAGGAAAGCATTACAATCAAGTCCACATCAAGGAAGCGAAAAGGACCAAAAACGAATATAATAATACCCAACCATTTTTTACAGAGCCAGACTTGGAATCATTAACAATTAACCCTAAGACTTAGAATGGGAGTAAAGAAAAAAAAAGAGAAATTTTCCTAACCACATTCTTTGTTATCTAGGAATGCTATCAATGAATCAGATTCCATAAAGACATATTTTGTCTGATCATGAATCAAAATACACTTACAAGGATATTTAAGGAAGAAGGAGGCCCCTATTGCCAATGAAACGGGATTTCAATGCCAAAAAAGCCTTCCTACGTTTCTGAGTGAGTCGACACACCTCCGGGAAAACCTGTATCGTGCCACCACAAAATAATTGTTTCTTTTTAGGAAAATACAACCGCAATATTAAATTTTTATCTGACAAAGAAACAAAAGAGACAATCAAGGTGGAACATCTGGGAATCTCGTCAGTAGAAGACTCTAGAAATGCAGAAACATCTAATGAGGAAGATGCTAAACCCTTATCCGCATCATTGGCAAGAGGGGAGGAGGCCTCCTTTGAAATCACCAAGGGAATATAATAAACCGAAGAAAACTTTATCAAATTAGCATCATCAATCAATAAGACCTCCTTGAAATATTTATACAGCAAAACAGTAGGAGAAAGATAATGAGTCTGGGGGAAATTTAAAAATCTTAAATTTTTTAAACGTAAAGCATTCTCAAGAGACTCAATCTGATGATGCATATTAATATTATCACGAATAGAAGAAGAAGCAACTGCCTGCATAGCAGAGACCTGACCCCCTAATTTATTTAAGGCAACATTGTGTTTCACCAAAGATTCATCATGAGCACCCAACTTCCGTACCACATCCTTAGAAAATTGAGAGACCTGAGAGAGGGAGACCCGCAGAGACATCTCCATACGGGTCACCATCTCAAACACATCTCTTAAGGAAACATCAGCTGGAGAAGCCACTGATGGGACATTGGTAGGGAACTCTAATGGTGAGGGAAGAGCAGACAATAAGCCTTTATCATCCTCAACAGCCGAAATAGTAACATCTTCGTTGTCCAATGAGGGTACCACCCCCAGACTAACACCCCTGGGGGAGAGCCCCCTCAATGTCTCAACTTCCTGACTGGGTAGGGAAACACCCTGCGCAATAAGAGAAGAGTCAGAGACAGTACTTACAGACCCAAGGGTCAAGTCCGGCAACTCACGCTCACCCTGAGCTTTTTGTAGATGTACATCCATCGGGCCCACGATCTTAGGGGCCTTTTGGGTGTTCGTCGCAGGAAACACCTTCTTCCGTCGTTTGCCCATGGACGCGCAGGACTTCTCTGTAACTCCTCATTGCTCCGAAGGGGCTCCAAAGGGGCATGTCCTGCCCCTTTGGTCACGCCCCTTCGGTCACGCGACCACGGGTGCGCGCCCGCGGGTCGCATACCGCGGGGGACCAAAGAATTTTAAAGGTCCTGGGGGGCGGGGCTACACCGCTCCTCCTGCCGCAATCTCCAACACCGGCTCCAGCTGACCCCGCTCGCTCCGGTTCTCCAGCGGGGGACCAAAGATTTTAAAGGTCCTGGGGGGCAGGGCTATACCGCACCTCCTGTCGCAATCTCCAACACCGGCTCCAGCTGACCCCGCTCGCTCCGGTTCTCCAGCAGGGGACCAAAGATTTTATAGGTCCTGGGGGGCGGGGCTACACCGCTCCTCCTGCCACAATCTCCAACACCGGCTCCAGCTGACCCCGCTCGCTCCGGTTCTCCAGCGGGGGACCAAAGATTTTAAAGGTCCTGGGGGGCAGGGCTACACCGCTCCTCCTGCCGCAATCTCCAACACCGGCTCCAGCTGACCCCGCTCGCTCCGGTTCTCCAGCGGGGGACCAAAGATTTTAAAGGTCCTGGGGGGCGGGGCTACACCGCTCCTCCTGCCGCAATCTCCAACACCAGCTCCAGCTGACCCCGCTCGCTCCCTCTCTGTACATTTTCTATTGCTCTAGGGATCCATGCTGGGTCCACTACTTTTAAAGATATTTAAAAATGACCTATAAATGGGAACAGGGAGGTGATCAAATTTGAGACAACATAAAATTACACAGGTACACTAAAAAATTTTTTTTTAAACTGCCTCTAATGTTTCGATTGATTTTTACGTTTTTTGGTGCGCTGAATCCAAATCTGGTAACCAATTTGCTCCATCACGTACAGATTTTTTGCTACATTGGGTTAGCAGTTTGAGGTGAACGTTTCAGATTGAGTGCGATAGAGATAAAAGTTTCTTGGATGAATTCTTTATACTAATTGTTTAGTAGTTATTCAAATAAGAATAAAGAAAATTGTAACAAGGCAGCACATAAGAATAGAGTAATGTCAACAAAACACACTGTGATGGTAGCAAAATTGTCTGCACTTAAAACAGCCACATACATGTGCACAAACATTGAGCATATAAGAGCGAGGTTAGACACAAAGCAAAGCAAAGAAATGTGCAAAAAATGTTGTACAGGTATGTATGTAAGAATAGAAAACGCAAACCGCACCATTGCAATACATGAAGACAAACACCCGATGGTGTGAAAATAAAATTCTAATAAATGAGATCCGACACTGTGGTAATAACTAGCAAATTTTTATTTCAAAGTTTAGTAAAAACACGATATTTGTCAACACAGTTTACATTTTAAAGTCATTCTTGGTCAATCAATCTCCTGGTGGGCCCGTTTCTTCTTCCCTCGAATGCTTCTCTTGGTGCGCTGCTTGGCGTATTTTTCATCTGGGGTTTCCCACAGCAGCAACCAGCAGAAATCAGCCATCATAGTGGTGTTCCATCTTCCTTGGTACCTTCTTCTCTCTGCGTCCTTGATGTCCTGGTGAAACCTTTCACCTTGTTCTTCACTGTATGCCCCCAAGTTTTCGGGAAAGTAGTTCACATGGGAGTGCAAGAAATGGACTTTCAGGCTCATGTTACAGCCTTGTTCTTTGAAGGCATTGAGCATCCTGGCAACAATATCCTTATAGTTCTCATCCCGCCTGTTCCCCAAGAATTTGAGAACAACATCCTTGAAGGAATCCCAGGCTTCTTTTTCCTTCTCAGACATCGTTTCAGCGAATGCTCCATCTGAAATGAGTTTCCTTATATCAGGGCCAACAAACACTCCTTCCTTTAGCTTTGCTTCAGAAAGTCGGGGGAACTTTGAGCAAAGGTACCGAAAGCACTCACCATCTTTTGGAAGGGACTTGATGAATTGCTTAATAAGACCCAACTTAATGTGGAGAGGTGGTAATAGAATTTTATCACGAGGTACCAAGCTCTCATGAAGAACATTTTTCTCACCGGGTCTCAAATACTCCCGAATTGGCCAGTCTTTTTTCCCCCAGTGTAGGTCGCGGGCCCGGCTATCCCACAAGCAAAGGAAGCAGGGATATTTGGTGAAACCGGATTGCTGCCCTAATAGCATGGATAGAATTTTAAAGTCTCCACAAATCATCCACTTATGCTCATCATAACGAATCTTCTGAAGAATCGGGGCCAAATTCTCGTATTTTTCTTGGAGAATAACAGAGTGAGCAATAGGAACTGAAGCGAATGTGTTGCCATTATGAAGAAGAACACCTTTTATGCTTTCTTTTGACGAATCAATGAACAGCCTCCATTCAGCAGGATCATACTTGAGTTTAAACTTTTCCATCACTCCGTATATATCGTTGCAAAATACCAAATCTTCCTCTTTGCTGAAATACTTCAAAAATTGTGTCTCGCGGTTGCGGTACCAATAAAAAATTGTTCCTGGTGACAATAGATTTTTCTGTTTAAGCCGAGAACCTAGCAGTTGGGCAGCATCTTTTGGGAGTCCTAAATCCCGGACTAAATCATTCAATTCAGCTTGAGAGAAAAGTTCAGGTTTCGGATCTGGTTCAGTTTCAAACTCGGAAGTACTGGACTCATCGGGAAAAGCCATCTGATGAGTCTCATCATGATCAGAACCGTCCACACAAATATGATCCAAAGATTTTGGTGGTTCAGGCACAGGTACTTCGTTGCTATGAGGCATAGGCCTAATTGCTGAGGGAAGGTTGGGGTAACTTATTACGTTCTTATTTTTTAAGTTGTATCCCTTCACAATGCAAGAGCAAAAATAGCAGTCACTGCTGTGGTCTCTTTGTTCACGCCACATCATAGGTATTCCGAAACGAAATGCTTGTTTTTTACCTTTCATCCATAAGCGTAGATCTTCCTCACATGTCTTGCACACTTTGTGAGGAGCCCACGGTTTGTCTTGATCGCCTAACTTCAAACCGAAATAGGCGAAATATACTTTTTTAATAAATGCAGAAATGTTCCTCTGCCGCTTTTTCACGGTATATTCCCCACAAATAAAACAAAAACTGTCCGGAGAGTTGACGCAACCTCTGGCTCTGTGAGCCATCACAAATACACAGCACTGCAAACTACAACTGTAGTGAACCACTTCGGAATAAAGCTGGATTACGACTGAGCAAACAAAAGGTAATAATGAACTTGCAAGAAACTGAAATTTGACAGGAACGTTTATGTCGCAACCACCGTGTTTGAGCGAGCGAACGAGGCGAGGCGAACAGGAAAGAACATGCGCCAGCGCGAGTACTGGATTTAGCCCCCCGCCTCCCAATTGTCCTGTTAATGTATAAAATGAATACAAAACACTCTAAAATATCATGAGGGAGTGTTTCTAGTTAGTTAACCATTACAACCTCTATTTTGGGCCAAGAAAATAAACTGCAGTCGGCTAAAAAGAAATTATGTGAACATTCCTTATATGGGTAAGAAATCTAATTTTGCAAGAAAACGTGACATGATGGAACATTTTGGCTATTTTTCCTGGATTCAGCACCCCAAAATCTATAGGAATCAGTTGCAAAACTGGAGGCAGTTTTTTGGTAGTGTACCTGTGTTATTCATAATTGTTAAATCATAAGAGGATTGTAAAATATTGCAAGACGGTCCAGAGAAACTGGAAGACCGGGCATCTAAATAGCAGATGAAGTTTTATTTGTACAAGTATACAGTTATGCATTTTGGGAAGAACAACCCAGACTATTGCTACTTGATGAAAGGTTCCACATTAGAGGCCACCACACAGGAAAAGGATGTAGTTGTCATTGTGGATAATATACTGCAATCCTCTGCTCAAACTGCAGTGGCTGCCAAGAAAGCTAATAAAATGCTATTAATAGATATCATAATAGAAACACAGAAACATGGCTGCAGAAAAAGACCACATGGCCTATCTAGTCTGCCCTTCCATATCAACTACACTAGTCCCCATTTTAACTTTAGAGATCCTCTGTGTTTGTTCCATGCTTTTTTGAATTCAGATACTGTCCTTGTTTCCACCACCACTACTGGGAGACTATTCTATGCATCTACCACTCTTTCCATAAAGAAATATTTCTGCATAATACTCCTGAGTCTACCTCCTTTCAATCTTATACTATGTCTCCTCATAGCAGAGCTTGCCTTCAATTGAAAGAGGCTCTCCTTCTGTGCTATGGCACGGAGGTATTTAAATGTCTCTATCATATTGCCCCATCTCACCTTTCCTCTAAAGCATAATTATTAAGGTCTTTTATACTGTCCTCATATGCTTCATAATGAAGACCACTAATTATTTTAGAAGCCACCCTCTGCACGAACTCCAACCTGCTTATATCCTTTTGAAGGTGAGATCTCCAGAATTGCACACTATACTCCAAATGAGGTGGCACCAGAGACATATACAGTGGCATTATCACCTCCTTTTTTCTGCTGGCCATTCCTCTCCCTATAGACCCAAGCATCCTTCTGGGTTTTGCATGCACCTTTTCTACCTGTTTAGCTACTTTCAGATCATCAGACACAATTACACCATGGTTCCACTCGTCTTTTGTGGACAGAAGTATCTCACCCCCTACATTGTACCGCTCCTTTGGATTTTTGCAGCCAAAATGCATGACCCTGCATTTTTTAGCATTAAATCTCAGCTGCCAAATTCTAGACCATTCTTTAAACTTAGCTAGGTTCCTCTTCATATTATCAACTCATTTCTGGATGTCTACTCTATTGCAGATTTTGGTATCATCCACAAACAAGCAAAACTTTCCCAACAGCCCTTCCGCAATATCACTAACAAAGATGTTAAAAAGAATTGAACCAAGGACAGATCCTGCAGCACACCACTGGTAACCTCCTTCTCCTCAGAGTGAGCTCCATTTACCTGTACCCTTTGTTGACTCCCAGTCAACCAATTTCTAACCCAATCAGTAACAATAAGGTCCATCCCGAGGGTGTACAGTTTGTTTATAAGTCACCTGTGCGGAACAGTGCCAAAGGCTTTACTGAAATCTAAATACATCACATCTAGGGCTTTCCCTCAGTCCAACTCCCTGGTCACCCAGTGTCATGGCGCAAGGCAGGCAGTGCCTATGGAAATAGAGGAAAATGTCCAGGGCAGTTTTAAAACCGGCAGTGCAAAGCACATGGCTAGGGGTTGCTACGGGCATCCAACCAAAACACGAGCACCGGCTCTAGGAAAACGCCCAGGAGAAGCATTACGTCATAGCTCATCAGAGGGGCAGGAACAGCTGCAGGGATTTGAGCTAACAAGGGACTCAAGAAATGACGCACTTAAATTAAGGTCAGTCTTGAGCAAAGCAGATAGAGACACAGTTCCAGAGGCAGATTCAGATGCAGACGCAGATTCTGATCAAGCAGGCAGAAACACAGACACAGGAGAAAGACACACGGAAAGGACCTGTGGGAAAGGAAAGAACAGAGCTTGTGAGAGCCAGGACATATACCTGAGAGCTTCGGACGTGGATTCCATCTGCACCTCAGAGGAGTTTGTACCGGAGGGATTACCCGAGGTTAGTGCTGGAAAGTCAGGCTGCACTGAACTAGAGTCCAGCTGGGGACCGAGAGGGATTCCATTCAACAAACCACGAGGAGCTGGGAGAGGGAAATACCACGAGAGCAGGTACCTGGGGAGCAAAAGCTCTTATCCTAAATATATTTCTCAGCTAAGAGAAAGACGTCCTGTGAGGGGAAGTGAAAGAGAGAAAAGTTTCAACTTCCCGGTTGCAAAACGCTCAGGCAGAGCTCAGCCTGGGGAAAGACATATTACCTGTAATAGAGGAGCACTGGATTTTACTCACAATAGTCCTGAAGTGTATGGCCCTATAAGGGGAAAATCCACAGTGCACAGTAACCTGCCTTTCTACATTGATAGAGGGGAGAGAAGTCTTGGCCAGGAAGAGGAGATATTTCTAAACGCTGATACACCTTACAGCCTTACCAAAGATAATAGACAGGAAGTTCATGAGGATATGGAATGTGACTTCTGTGCAGAGAATGCAGAAGATTGTAAAATGGACTGTACATTGGTGTTTTCCGACAGTGTGACCTCTTTCTGTTAAAGCCTAAGAAAGCCTGCCAAAGAGAAATCTGTGTAGGAGCACAGATTTCGCCCAATAGCTTTTTGTAAAAGAAAAAGCCTGTTTTTCCCACTTTTGTTTCTTTAACGCTGACAAGAAGCATTTTCTTTGTATTTTGTAGTCCCCTATTTGTGTTATGCCAGTATGATGGTTTAATTTCCTTTGTATCCTGTTTGCAAGAATTCTCCCGGGAAGGGAAATAAATACATCTTTATAAGCCTAGCTGCTCGCTCCACAACTACACTCTTTATTTGAAAAGCTAGTGGGACTTCACCTCCCAGGGGGCACTACGTTGTCCCTGCTACCTAAAGAAGAGGGCCCCACCGAAACCCCAGGCTTCCACCTCCGGGGTAGTATGTGCGTGACATCAGTCAAAGAAATCAATCAGATTTGTCTGACAAGACCTGCATCTTGAAATCCATGCTGCCTCGGATTCTGCAATACATTGGACTCCAGAAACCTCAATGTCATCCTTAAGTCCGCTTTTGTGTAAAGGGATCACATGTGCCTTTCTTCAGTCCTCTGGCACCACTCCCAACTCCAAAGAGGCATTGAAAAGGTCAGATAGTGGAGCCACTAGAATGTCCCCGAGTTCCCTCAGTTTTCTTGGATGTATTCCAGCTGGACCCATGGCTTTTCTACTTTTAGTTTAGCCTTTCCTCATGAACAGTCTTCAGAAAATCGTTTGAGATCCACGTCACTTCTGTTCCTGTATGTGGCTATTTCTTTTTTTTGTAACTTTGCTTTCCTGACTACTTTGCTAGCTTCTTTAAATTTTTCCAAATATAGATGACTGTCTTCCTCTCTCTGTGATCTCTTGTACTTCATAAAGGCCTCCCTCTATTTCCTCACCTTTTCAGCTACTTCTTTTGAGAACCATAGCGGTCTCCTTTTCCTTTTACATTTATTTACCTTTCTAACAAAAAGGTTTGTTGCTGTTAAAATATCCCTTTTCAGTTTTGCCCACTGTTTTTCTTCATCCCCCAGCTGTTCGCATCCCACTAACGACTCTCTAAGTTATTGTCCTATCTTGGCAAAGTTAGTTTTCCTAAAGTCTAAGACCTTCGCTTTTGAATGGATTTTATCAGCCCTAATCCTAATACTGAACCATACATACCATCTGGTGATCATTTTCCCCATTGGTAAGCACCAAGACCAATATGGCCCCATCACATGTGGGTTTTGTTACCCGTTGCCTGAATATTTCTCCCTGTAGAGAATCCAGGATCTCCTTACTTCTAGATGACACCACAGCATAGATATGCCAATCCACATCCGGCATATTGAAATCACCAGTCAGTAACATTTATCCTTTCATGGCAATACTGTATATGTCTTCTATTAAATCTTCATCCACTTCTACTCCCTGTGAGGAAGATCTGTATATAACTTCAATGCAAATAAATTTCCCTTTCCCTCTTTCTAGTTTAACCCACTGTGCCTCCTCTTTTCCTTTTAAGCCCTGCTATTCTATAGCTTTAATATTATTTTTTACATATTTATTTACAGTTTTTTTATACCACTTTATCATTTCAGTTAAAGTAGTTTACATTGCAACTTAAACTTGGCAATGTACATTAAACAGGGACATTGCTAACTTGGATTCTTCTGAGGCAATGGAGGATTAAGTTACTTACCAAGGCCACAAGGAGCACTAGTGGGAACCAAAGCCCGGTCTTGTGGTTCGCAAGCCAGTGCTCTAACCCTTATGCTACTCATCCATTCCAAACATAGTGCCACCCATCTCCCCTTCTTCCTACCCTGCCCTTCCTGAATAGAGTATAGCCTGGTGTAATTATATCCCTGTCATGGTTTTCCATTAACCAAATCTCTGGTACCGCCACTAAATATAAGTCAGCCCCTTCTATTAAAGCTTCAACATCTGGGATCTTAGTTCACATGATATGGGCATTTATACACACTGCTTTCCAGATGTTGCCCCTATTACCCATTTCTACAGAGGTATTTAATGTTTCACTTACCTGGGGGCTTTCTTCACTTAACTGGAACAATGCCTCTCTATTGTTCCATGGTCTGATTGCACTTAGAGCATTGCCTGTAGTTCTGGCTGCCACATCTAAAAAAAAGATTTAGCAGAATTGGGAAAGGTATAGAGAAGGTGACTGAAATGATAAAGGGATGGAAGCATACACATATGAAGAAAGGCTTAAAAGTTTAGGGCTCTTTAGTTTAGAGAAGAGATGTCTGAGTGGAAATAAGATAGAAGTCTATTAAAATGAATAGAGTAGAATGGGTAAATGTGAATCAGTTATTTATGCCTTCAAAAAGCATAAAGACTAAGAGGTATGTAATGAAGCTACAAAGTAGTACATTCATTACTAATCGGAGAAGATATTTTTCACTCAGTGCATAGTTAAGCTCTGAAATTTGTTGGCAGGTGATATGGTAAAAGTTGTTATTGTTTTTAAAATGGTTATGGAAGCTATCTACCTTTTGGGATTCTTCCTAGTACTTGTGATCTGGATTATCCACTGTTGTAAACAAGATCCTGGGTTTGATGCATATGATTTCAATATGTATACTTTGAAAGAAAGCTTTGGTGAGGAGAAACATGATAGAGATATTTAAATACTTCCACCACATAAATGTACAGGTGTGGAGACACTTTCAATTGAAAGAAAGCTCTGTAATGAGGGGGTATAGGACAAAAGTGAAAGGGGATAAACTCAGAAGAAATCTGAAGACATATTTTGTTGATGCATAGAATTGCCTCCCATAAGAGGTGGCATCTGAATTCAAGATGTCATGGGCCAAAGACAGAGGATCTCTAAGGGAAAAAAGGGGACTGTAAAGCTTAGTAGTTGGTATGGAGGGCAGATGGGATAGGCCATATGGTCTTTATCTGCTGTCATTTTTCTGTTTCTGTGTTTCTATTGGTCTGGTCCAGTATGCCAAATGATATGTTCTTATATATTTATGAGATGTGGAGACCAAAATTGCACACAATACTCAAGGTGAGGCCACACCAAGAAGCAAGAAGGTCCACAAGGAACACAACGTACTCGCAGAAACATGAAGAACCACAGGAAGCAAGACATGAACAAATAGCCTTTTATTAGATTAGTTTCGGCATTAGCCTTCATCAGGGGGAAACTGAAGATGATTAAAACTTGTTCTAGGAATCCATTTCTATGTAACAGCACTAATTTTGCCTTAGAAAGGTACCAGTAAAATGCCGGGCAGGCTTACAAGTCATGACTTGTAGCCTGCCTGGTGTTTTACTGGTACAACATGAAAAAGCAATACAGAGACATTATGATATTGCTGTTAAGGAGTGCCATTGAATCTGTGTTGACTCATAGTGACTCTCATTATGATATCCCTTGTTTTGTTATATTTTCTTTTCCATATACTGAACAGATTTCAATGTATTGTCTACGATCATACCCAGATCCTTTTCCTGGGTGGTGACTCAAAATGTGGACCCTAGCATTCTGTATGTATAGTGTGGGTTATTCTTTCCAACATGCATCACTTTGTACTTGTCCACAGTAAATTTTATATGCCATTTGGGCACGCAGCCTCCCAATCTCATAAGGTCCTCCTACAATTCCTCTTCAATCCACATGTGATTTAACCACTTTGAATAATTTAGTGCCATCTGTAAATGTAATCACTTTGTTTGTTGTGTCCAATTCAAAATCATTTATGTATATTTTAAAAAGCCCTAGTTCCAGTACACATCTCCAGGGTACTCCCCTAGTCTCCTTCCTCGATTGAGAAAATTAGGCTCCAATTGAGTATTAAGCTCCAGTTTCCCGGGCCTTTAAGGCAGCTAAATTAATGCAAGAAATGTGAAGGCATTGAAAGCTACAGAAGTCTATTTTAAAACCCTAAAGCTAGGATATTGCAGCATTTCTACAAAAGGTAATTGCTTTTTTATTATACCTATGGGCTACACTTCAAAGAAAATATATGGAACAATGTATCCTGTGTAAAATGGGTGAAAAATTATTAGTACTTTAAACAGCAGTTTAAACTCAAAGTGAGATTAATTGCTTGGTTAAATATAGTAATTAGGAATCAAAATAACTAAATTCTATTGAAATCATCTTTAAAATGCCACTGCTTAATAATTAAAATTAATAAGTATCAAATTCAAACAGAACCGTATTTCAGTGGATTGAAAAACAATAATTTATTAGACTCAGCAATTAATGTCCGAGTCTGAAAATATGCTGGGATAAATGATGCACCTACAGGCAAGATAAGTTTTATCAAAATCAGTATAATTGCTCATTAAAAATTAGAAGAGATATATGAGGGGAACTGATAAGTCTCTGGCCTTGCAACGAAACAGAAATTTACAGGCACACTTTAGTTCTGGAGATCTGAATAACCTCTCTGCAGTTTTGTTTTAATAAAACAGAGACCAACTAGTAAGAAAATTTAGGGAAAAGAAAAACTATAGAAATTTTCAAAAACCTAGCAAATATACTTTACAAGCCCTCATATAATCCCCAGTCTCACAAGGCAAGGTTGATATCTCCAGATTCCCCAGTAGTGGCATTTTCCTGGACAATAGTAAGCTCCTCCAATTGTCTAGCTTCTAAGAAAGCATAATCTTGTCCCTTATACTTAATGAAACACTTCCTAGGAAATTTCAAAAAGAAACTCATCCCCAGAGCCAAAGCTCTGAGATGGAGAAATAGAAAGCCTTTCCTACTCCTCTGTGTCCAACCAACAAATCTAGTTTAAAGTCTTCAGTAAGTTAGCCAATCTGCTGGGAAGACACCTTCTTGGATAGGTGGATGTCATCTCTGATCTTCAGCCCTTGGAAACTCATCCCATGGTCCAGGAAACCATCTATGCAGCCATGCATTAATTTTCAGTTTGCAAACTTCTTTGTCTCAGCCTTTATCCTCAACAGTGAGGACTGAAGTGAACGTCACCTGCACACCTATCTGCTTCACCCTCGGTCTCAGAGCCATGAAGTCACTCTTGATATGCTTGGAGGGATACCTGCCAGTATCATTTGTGCCAACAGGAATGAGCAACACTGGATAATAGTCAGTTGGCTTGATGAGTCTCAGCAAACTCTCCACAACATTGTAGATTTTGGCAACTGGCAGACAGTACACCTCTCTGGACATCAGATCTGGTCAGCAGAAGGATGCCTTGTGGGTGTTTTCTGAGGTCCTGCTCCTGACCCTTCATCTGTGAACACAGAACAAAAATATTTGTTAAGCAATTCCACTTTATCTTCATCAGCTTCTACATATTCCTCCCCTTCACCCTTGAGTCTGACAATATCACGTTTGTGCTTCCTCGTCTCGCTAACATATCTGAAATATGTCTTGTCCCCCAATTTTATTGCCTTGGCTATTTCTTCCTCATTTTGTATCTTTGCTTTCCTGACTACTTTGCTAGCTTCTCTAAGTTTTTCCTAATATTGATACTAGTCTTCCTATTTCTGTGATCTCTTGTATTTTATGAAGGCCACTCTCTTTTGTTCACCTTTTCAGCTACTTCTTTTGAGAATCATAGAGGCCTCCTTTTCCTATTGCATTTATTTACCTTTCTAACAAAGTGTTTGTTGCCCTTAACATATCCTCTTTCAGTTTTGCCCATTGCCTTTCTCCATCCCCCAGTTGTTGCTATCTCTCTGACGTTTCCTTGAGGTATTGTCCAATCTTGGCAAAGTTAGTTTTTCTAAAGTCTAGGACCCTCACTTTTGAATGGACTTTATTAGCCCTAATCCTAATACTGAACTATATCATCTGGTGATCACTGGATGTGAGATGATCTCCCATTATGACATCAGGAACACTGGCAAATTGAAATTACCTATCAGTAGCTCTTCTGCTTTCATGGCAATATTATGTTTGTCTTCTATTAAATCTCTGTCCACTTCTTCTCCCTGTGAAATAGATCTGTATATCACACCAATTTCCTGTTCTCTCTTTCTAGTTTAACCCACAGTGCCTCCTTGCTCCCTTGCAAGCCTTTGTGGTAGTGTGGCGTGCGGTGAGAAGGGATTTTCTGCACAACACAGGCCAGACAGCAGTTCAGGGAAAACAAAAGTAGTTTTTATTCTGTCCCAGCTTTTAAACCTCCACATTGCAAAACCCAGAACAGACAGCAGTTCAGGGGGAAAAAAAAAGCAGCTTTATGTCTACTCAACTTGTTGAACCTCCACAAGCTGTTTCTCTCGGCCCTTCCTCCAGCCCCAGTTAAAGTTCCTACCTCAGAACCTCTCTGCATGGTTTGCCTTGGAAGGACTCCTTGCTCCACGGGTCCCTCCACCTCCTGTAGCCTGCTGGGTTCTTAACCTCTCCCTGTGTGCCACACCCTACCAGCTCTTAATTCTAGGCTGCAGATTCTCTTAAAAGGGACTGCTGATAATCCTTTAGAAGAGGGATGGGTATTTTCTATAAACCCCATCACAGCGCTGTAATTCTATAGCTATAATATTATTTTTTATTTATGCAATTCCTCCTTTTCTTCCTACCCTGTCCTTCCTGAGTAAAGTATAGCCCGGTATAATTACATCCCAGTCATGGCTGTCCATGAATCATGTCTCCATAACAGTCACTAATTCCAAGTCAGTCTCTTCCATTAAAGCCTCAAATTTTGGGATTTCCGATGCTATGGGTATTTATGCACACTGCTTTACAGATGTTTTCCCTTTTACCCCTTTTTACAGAGGCATTTAATGTTTTACTTACCTGAGGGCTTTCACTAACCTGCCAGCTTTTTTCACCCATCCCCACGAATCTATTTTTTTTTCTTAATTGCATTTTCAAACATTACAGTAAAAAAGAAATATAAACACCAAAGAAGGATATAAATTCAATATTAGTAATAAACTGAAGGAGCACATTCACATATCAAAATTTTTTTTTACAATAAATTCCACTCCTATCAAAATCCACTGAGGAAATAAAGGGGGAGGCCAACTAATAAGAAAATTTATGGAAAAGAAAAACTATACAAATTTTCAAAAACCTGGCAAATATACTTTACAAGCCCTCATATAACCCCCAGTCTCACACAGCAAGGTTGATATCTGCAGATTCCTCAGTAGTAACGTTTTCCTGGACAATAGTAAGCTCCTCCAATTGTTTAGCTTCTAAGAAAGCATAATCTTGTCCCTTATACTTAATGAAACACTTTCTAGGAAATTTCAAAAAGAAACTCATCCCCAGAGCCAAAGCCAAGTTTAAGTTGCCAAAGCTCTGGGACAGAGAAAAAGAAACTTTTTCCTGATCCTCTGTGTCCAACTAATGAATCTAGTTTAAAGATCACTTCAGTAGGTTAGTCAGTCTGCTGAGAAGACTCTTTGACTCTTGTGGATGTCATCTCTCTTCTGTAGCCCTTGGAAAATCATCCCATGGTCCAGGAAACCATCCATGCAGCCATGCATTCATCTCCAGGATGCAAGCTTCTCTGCCTCAGCCTTTACTCTCAATGGGGAGGATTGAAGTGAACACCACCCGTGCACCTATCTGCTTCACCCTCTATCCCAGAGCCATGAAGTCACTCTTGATATGCTCGGAGGGATACCTAGCAGTATCATTTTTGCCGACATGGATGAGCAACATCAGATAATAATCAGTAGGCTTGATGAGTCTCGGCAAACTCTCCATAACATTATGGCAGACAACACACCTCTCTGGACATCAAATCTGCTCAGCAGATAGATGCCTCAGTATCCTTCAGAAGTGAGTCACCGACCACCACTACCCTTCACTTCCTTGTAGTCACTGATTCCACAACTTTGGGTGCTTGAGCTGTGGTTCTTCCCTATCCTGGGATGCGTTCACCTCCTCCACTTCCAGGGCTGCATACTGGTTCTTCATTTGGAGGGCTGGAGGAGTTAGGTTGTTGATTCTGAAGGCTCTGCTGACTTGTATCCAACTCTCTTCATTCTGTAGGATCTCATCTTCACCTCTGTCAGAGAGCTTGAATACTTTAAGAAGCATCTCATGAATATACTTCTCACTGTCTTGAATGCTTCTCAGCCTCACCACCTCTTCTCTGAGATCCTCCACTTGTTTCATGAGGGCTTCAGCTTGCAGGCATCTTTCACATGGAACTGGTCCCTTAACTAGCATTGGGCTATCTGTACAGAGGCAGAAGTTTTAATAGGGGCAACAGCTTGGCAATACAATTTTTCCCAGCCATCATTAAGTTGATGGAGCTTTGGTACCTGTTGAAATAAATGAGAGGCACCTACCAAAATCTCTAACTTTTCCTATGCTGTCCTTTAAGAAAAAAAAACAACTAACCTCTTTTATGTGTGTTCTAGTAGCGCTATTCTATGTTCCTGAGTATAACCCTGTTTCCTTGCTGAACAGTTATTACTTTACACTAGTAAATTTTAATATTATATGTCTTTGGTACTGTATAAAGATTAACATGTTCCCTTTGTAAAATTACCGAATCAAAGCTCCTTCAAGAATAGCAAATTGTTTTTACTTTTAGTAGATATCCAAATGTTGAACTATTTGCTTCCTGGATTTTCCCTATCAAGCATTGAAAATCTGTTATATTTTGTCAACAAGCTAATTGGGGAGTTGTCCTAAATTTATTTATTTATTTATTTACATTCTCTTATATACCGCGCTATTCTGCATCAGTGCGGTTTACATTGAACAAACTGAACTTACATTTAACAGGGCATTATAACTTGGAGATAACTATTTTACAGGGAACATGGGCTATGGAGGGTTAAGTGGCTTGCCCAAGACCACAAGGAGCACCTGTGGGACTAGAAACCCCAGTCCTTCCGGCCCATGGTTGCTGTCCTCTAGTGGGATTTGAACCTCCGACCTTCCGGCCTGAAGTACCTTGCCCCAACCAAAAGAATGATTACATAGGGTGGGTGGGAGCTGCGGTGGGAAGGCAGAGATCTAACATCTAAGGAGGTCAGTGACTTCACAGAGCATGCCTACTTCTTTGAACTTGAAGGCTAGAGGAGAATAATAAGAACTCTAGCAGCATAAAAAAAAGCTTTTCACAAGAAAACAAAAAATTCTTCTTTTGCAATACAGTTACAACTTACTAGGCAATGCAGCGGAAAAAAATATTTATATTAAAAATGGAAAGAAAAAACACTTTAAGACACGCAGTCACCAAGCATCCTATCCTCAGTTCCTTCATGTAATTGATGAGAAGTGGTCTTCTAACATCAAAGATGTTGTAATGTCATTCTGCAGTGTGATCTTATCTCCCAACAGTACTGCTGTGAAGATGTGGTTGCTACCCTGGCCACATCCCTTCTATTTTTTTTAACTTTTAAAATATTGGACAACAGGAATGCAGAGATAATTGTGTACACATGTAGTGACCCATACTAATGAACTTCAGTGGCCAGGTTATTTCCTAGGCAGCATCCTACAACCAATATTAGTGCAGCAATAGAGTTTGAAGGGGTGTATGAAGAAAAACATAGATCACTCTCCAGGCCTGCTGCTATGGAGGTTGGAAAGCAGTATTCATGTCTGATAGAACTATATGTCCTACATTTCTGCACTCTTTGCAAGCTCGTCATACCCTCCTATCCAACAGCTGTATCCCAACGTGCTTATCCTTCTACAGAGTGCATCATCAGCCCTGGGTTATGGCCACCATGCATATCTAGCCTGACTAGGTTTTGCTGCATGTACCTAGGTGTTGTGATAAGGAAGCTTATCATAGCTCAGGAAGGAGCTATAGAAAAGGTGAAATGACTCTGAACAAGCAACCTGTCAGTTCTGGTAGAAATAAGAAAACAGAATTTTCACATAAAAGATTACCAGTCCCAGAATGCACCAGGTTTCCAACAGCCATTAGAGGAGCTGAAGTGGGGAAACGTGTGTTCAATCAGGAGGGCTATGAGGTAATCCTTAAGCACTCATCTCAAAGGGCAGGGCCTGATTCAGCACAGCTGCGCTGTGTTAGGGAGGATCACTCATCTAAGCAGAATAAGAGTAGAGTTTATTCTACAGGTGACCATCTTCATGATCACCTTGGATATCCAGAGAAGGATCATCAGGTTCCTCTGAAGGATCATCAGAAGCAGAAGCCAAACCGGATGGACAGAGAGGGAAAGAGACCCTCTGGAAGAAAGAGGAGAAAAGCCTTTGAGAGGTCTAGAAGAGTCCAAAGCAGTACGTATACTGGGAGGCATTTCAAGGGCCAGCATACACCATTGGACTGGAAAAAGCCAGAGGAATGGTGCTGCAGAGCTAGGAATCACCAGACGCTACCTGTGAGGGAGACGGCTGCACGTGGAAGGGACCCTAAGACCTATGCCAGAAGGTATGTGAAGAGAGATCCAGTGTCCAGGGATCTGGATTGGAAGGCTGGACATAAGAACTGGACTACATACTGGCCAGGCTATATAGAGAGGAACTCTAGCAGCAATGGAAGCTCAGGTATGAACACTGATCTATGCCCTAGCTATAACCTTGAAAGACAGCAAGGAAACAAGTATTCTCCTGAAAATGCTCCATTGAGAGATTCATCTGTGCCAATCCATGATATTGAACCCATGCTTGTTGAACAAGGGGGAATAATAGCAGATGAGGATCCTGTTTATATGGACTGCTTTCTATCTAAACTCCGTTGGTAACTTTCTGTTATAAAGTACAGCAACCATCACAAAGAAATACAAATTTGTTCTTTAATCTACTCAGAAAAGCTCCTGAAGCAGGATTTGACCCACACAGTGGAAGACAAGCCAGCTAAGGGGTTTCAGCTGGTGACTGCTAGCAATTAAGCCTTACCTAATTGCTTGTGAGCTAGGAGAGAATCACTTATGAATTTATGTGGGAAGTAATCAGAAGTTAACCTGAAAAGAACAGTTTGTTTCTTGCTTTGTAGCTTTTCATTTGTTGTTTTCCTGATTTTGACTTTGTTTTTCCAAGTTAACACTGAAAGCAAGTAACCTAATTTATGTGCTACCAAGCATATCTGTGTTGGGAGAAATAACCCCATAAATAAATATCTTATTGGCTTTACCCAAAAGCACAACTAAATTATTGTCAGCAGCTGTGTCTGGTGTGAATGAACTACATTGCCCACAATACCTTGCAAATCATATAGCTATATGCACTTGACAAGACTGTGAAGATTCTCACCCAGGCAGCCGTCTGACAGTGTGTGTGCAGTAATTAAATGTGTGCATAGGTTACTTCCACAGCCTCTGCCCTGACAGCACCCACTCATAGTGTGCACTGATGAACATGTGGTTTGCTATGAATGTGTATGACATTGGAGGGCATAGCTTTTGGCTCCTTCTCCTGGCGGGTCATTGTAAAACCTTGCCCTTTCACTTGTACAGTATAAGTAGACATGGCCAGTGCTGGAACCATTAGAGTCCCAGCCACCATTGAGAATATTTGAGTTTCAAGCTTATTTGATATAACACCCTTTCAAATTAAAGTCAGGGCAGTTTACAATAAAATAAAACTGTAGGAAATTGAATGCTGATACAATAAAATACATAAGAGGAAACAACCATATTAAAGAAACAATGTAGGATCCCTGCCCAAGGCAGAGACCACAGGCATGGGAAAAAGGTGAATTATGCATAGTGATTAAAGGTCTTCATAAAATAAAATCTTTTGAGGCCACATTTACATTTTGTTAAAGAAGTTTCTAACCTTAGATCTGAGGGTAGAGCATTCTAAAGGGTAGGACCCAAAACATTAAGAGGGTCATTCTAAAAGGTTTAGAGGCTGATTCAGGAAGGGGCATGTCTGGGCCATCTGGACAGTCCCAAGCAGGATGGACCTGTTAGGACCCTATTCTGTAATTTGGGAGCAAAAAATTTCCTTGGTATACAGAATTGGGACCAAGGATGGCCCAATGTGCCCCAGCATGGCCGACAGGACATCCCAGCGTGCCCGCAGTGCCCTAGCACTTACCCCACCATCCAGCCCCCAGTGAGGGCTGCCCAAGCCCGGATTCAGCGGCAGGGACACATCTCTGGTGGCCTGCTGCTCCAGTGATGGGCCATCATGCTCCCATGGGGATCTGCTGAATAAGATCGGGAGGCAGCCTGCCATTATTCCTCCTCTGAGTTGGAATAACCTGGCCAACCTCCCAATAACTGAAGTGGATAACCAGGCTGTCCCCACGGTGACCCCCGGATGTACAGGGCCATCAATGGAAATGACTCTGTATGTCCGGGAGTCGGGCCCACCCATGCCCCTCCTCCATCACACCTACATTCCCCGCTGCATGCACAGAGGCTCTGTGTGTGCAACAGTGACGTCAAGTGGAATACTGCCAGGGTGGATAGGGAGGCAGCACATCCACACAGGACGTGCCACCCTGTTATTCCGTCTAGAATTGGGTCCTTAGTAGCAGGTTTGGACATCTGCAGATAGGCACATGGACGTCAAAATCATGTTCATATCCATTCCACAGCTGCCATTTCCTAACGTCTCTGGAACAGGGACATTCAGTTAAACATGGAGGTGTGGCAGAGGCATGTCTGGGGAGGAGCAATGGACATCTATGTCCTTGTTTGATTCCAGAAATGGTGGAGCTGTCTGCAGGTACATGCATGTATTTTCCTGCTTAAAGCATGCATAGTCAGCAGAAAACTGTTTGTTTTCACCTTAAAACATCTAGAGAGTGTAAAGAAGATGGAGAATTAAGTGACTAGCTTTAGATTACAAAGTGTCACACTGAGATTTGAACCCTGGCCACCTAACCTGTAAGCCACTACCCTAACTTTCATGCTATTAGATGTCCTGGTGCAGAAATGGGAATGTCTATATAAACAGTTGATACACATGCATATCGGGCACATCCACATTTCTGGAATTGTGCCTGAACTTGCACGTGCCTGACTTACTTTTCAGATGTCCTGGCTTGGACATCCCAGATTGCACTTGGATGTCCAATTTGAAATGTGCCTCTAAAGGAACATTAGATCCCCCAATAGAAATCACCAACTTTTTGTCGGGTATAAACCGCAAGGTAGAGAGGAAAGACCTCTAAACCCCACGCAGTACATGCCCCTTTTTTTATTATTATTATTCTTTTATTATCAAAGTTTTCCGTATATAATATTAAAATCCAAAAAGCAAATCCCACTTATCTGCTCAAGCACACGACGTGCACGTTTCGAAGCACTAGGCTCCTGCTTCAAGTGTATCGCTGAGGAGGCAGTGAAACCATTTCTCTCTTCTCAAAAAACGCCTATTCAATGGCGGGTGACGTCAGGGGATACCATTCTCCAAATAGGCCTATTATAGCGCCGCCCATATCACATCAACCAATCACCTGAGAAGGGATAACCCCACTGAATAGAGGATTCCCAACAGGATGAATGGGAAGTAGTCAAACATTTAGCCACTCAATGTCCTTATTTAAACCCATAGGTGTCATTGTGTTAAGAATGAAAATCCATCGCTGTTCCAATTTTCTCAGACGAGCCGTGCGATTTCCCCCTCTCGGATCATTCGGAACGTGATCAATCACCGTCCAATGCAACTGTTCAAACACATGACCAGAAGCTATACAGTGCTGTACCATCGGAGCCGTCTCAACAGATTGGCGTAAGCGAGAAGCATGCTCACCCAATCGAATCCTTATGGCTCGATTCGTACTCCCGACATATTGTTTAAGGCAGGGGCAAATCACAACATACACTACAAAACTTGAATCACACGTGGTATGCCAGAGCCGTTGAAAACATTTGCCAGATGCAGGATCCGTCCAACTAGAACCTGTGATGGCTAAAGCGCAGTATCTACAATTAGTGCATGTAGTGTGAGAGCCCGATCGAAAAACCGGTTGGTCAGGACGATCACATTGAACTGTTGATCTAACCAATCTATCACGTAAATTACGACCCCGCGAATATGCGATCTGCAAGGGCTTATTCAAGCTGGAACATACCGCAAGCACCGGCCAATATTTCCGCAAAATTGATGCCACCATATTAGAGTGGGTCATATAGGGCAAGATCCCCGTCACTTTTGCAGGAGATAACTCCTTAGCAGGGGCCGAGGTTGACCCATTATCTGAAATCCATTCGGAATGAAAATACAAGGCTCTATGATATGCTTTCGATATTACTGATTGAGGGTAGCCCTTATGATGCAATCGTTGCCATAGCTCTTTTGCATGACTTTTATATTGAGCTACAGATGAGCAGATCCGTCGAATCCTCAAAATTGACCAAAAGGGAGCCCGCGACGAAGTGGGTGAGGATGAAAACTTCCAAAATTCAACAGACTGTTCCGTTGTACCGGTTTTCTATATAGTGTGGTCAACAACTTAGAACCTTCTCTATATACAATCATGTCCAAAAATTCAAGTTTTTCCAACGATATATGAGCCGTAAATGATAGGTGAGGTTGAATGGTATTTAACCATCGAAGAAACGCTTGCAATGAAGTTAAATCTGAAAGCCATATCAAAAAGATATCATCCAAAAAACGTTTCCAGATCGCCACATTATCAAAGCTCGTCGAGGAAAAAATGTACCGTTCTTCAATTTCCGCCATATAGAGGGTCGCAAGGGAAGGGGCTACCGTGGCCCCCATTGCTATACCAAAAATTTGTTGAAAATATGCCCCTTCAAACAAAAAATAATTGCGAGTGAGTACATATGATATCAACGTAAGTAAAAATCCTTTTGGTAATCGGGCCGGTGCAGAAAGGAACCGAGACTGTAAAAGTTTCATTACTTAATGAAATTACTTAAAGTAATGAAACTTTTACAGTCTCGGTTCCTTTCTGCACCGGCCCGATTACCAAAAGGATTTTTACTTACGTTGATATCATATGTACTCACTCGCAATTATTTTTTGTTTGAAGGGGCATATTTTCAACAAATTTTTGGTATAGCAATGGGGGCCACGGTAGCCCCTTCCCTTGCGACCCTCTATATGGCGGAAATTGAAGAACGGTACATTTTTTCCTCGACGAGCTTTGATAATGTGGCGATCTGGAAACGTTTTTTGGATGATATCTTTTTGATATGGCTTTCAGATTTAAATTCATTGCAAGCGTTTCTTCGATGGTTAAATACCATTCAACCTCACCTATCATTTACGGCTCATATATCGTTGGAAAAACTTGAATTTTTGGACATGATTGTATATAGAGAAGGTTCTAAGTTGTTGACCACACTATATAGAAAACCGGTACAACGGAACAGTCTGTTGAATTTTGGAAGTTTTCATCCTCACCCACTTCGTCGCGGGCTCCCTTTTGGTCAATTTTTGAGGATTCGACGGATCTGCTCATCTGTAGCTCAATATAAAAGTCATGCAAAAGAGCTATGGCAACGATTGCATCATAAGGGCTACCCTCAATCAGTAATATCGAAAGCATATCATAGAGCCTTGTATTTTCATTCCGAATGGATTTCAGATAATGGGTCAACCTCGGCCCCTGCTAAGGAGTTATCTCCTGCAAAAGTGACGGGGATCTTGCCCTATATGACCCACTCTAATATGGTGGCATCAATTTTGCGGAAATATTGGCCGGTGCTTGCGGTATGTTCCAGCTTGAATAAGCCCTTGCAGATCGCATATTCGCGGGGTCGTAATTTACGTGATAGATTGGTTAGATCAACAGTTCAATGTGATCGTCCTGACCAACCGGTTTTTCGATCGGGCTCTCACACTACATGCACTAATTGTAGATACTGTGCTTTAGCCATCACAGGTTCTAGTTGGACGGATCCTGCATCTGGCAAATGTTTTCAACGGCGCTGGCATACCACGTGTGATTCAAGTTTTGTAGTGTATGTTGTGATTTGCCCCTGCCTTAAACAATATGTCGGGAGTACGAATCGAGCCATAAGGATTCGATTGGGTGAGCATGCTTCTCGCTTACGCCAGTCTGTTGAGACGGCTACGATGGTACAGCACTGTATAGCTTCTGGTCATGTGTTTGAACAGTTGCATTGGACGGTGATTGATCACGTTCCGAATGATCCGAGAGGGGGAAATCGCACGGCTCGTCTGAGAAAATTGGAACAGCGATGGATTTTCATTCTTAACACAATGACACCTATGGGTTTAAATAAGGACATTGAGTGGCTAAATGTTTGACTACTTCCCATTCATCCTGTTGGGAATCCTCTATTCAGTGGGGTTATCCCTTCTCAGGTGATTGGTTGATGTGATATGGGCGGCGCTATAATAGGCCTATTTGGAGAATGGTATCCCCTGACGTCACCCGCCATTGAATAGGCGTTTTTTGAGAAGAGAGAAATGATTTCACTGCGTCCTCAGCGATACACTTGAAGCAGGAGCCTAGTGCTTCGAAACGTGCACGTCGTGTGCTTGAGCAGATAAGTGGGATTTGCTTTTTGGATTTTAATATTATATACGGAAAACTTTGATAATAAAAGAATAATAATAATAAAAAAAGGGGCATGTACTGCGTGGGGTTTAGAGGTCTTTCCTCTCTACCTTGCGGTTTATACCCGACAAAAAGTTGGTGATTTCTATTGGGGGATCTAGTATTCTACTTTTGATGGTTGCTGATTGGAATACTATTATTTGGGAGCATTTGCTTTTGAATCACCTCTAAAGGAACATTGACAGATATGCTCAAATCTAATAAATCCTGCTATGATGCGTACAGTGATTGAGGAGGGGCATCGGGAATTAAAATTTGAAAGAAATAATGGTAAACCAGAAAAGAAAATGTTAAGGACAAGAATAAGTATTTTAAATGGCAATCTATATGAGATTGGGAACCAATGTTCCTCTACCAGCAAAAGAGAAACATGATCAAAGTTTTTGCATTGTTGATTAATTTAACTGTGGTGTTTTCTAACATCTGGAATTTTCTAATGCTTGATGTCTTAGATCCTAGGAATAAGGAATTATGCTAATTCAGAATGCCATTCTCATTCACATATTGTGAACATCTGGACCAGAAGAGAGATCTTTGTTGGAATGGACATACAAGGATAATTTCACAATGCATAGATATATGGCATACACATGGCGAATGAGTACATTATATCATAATTACAGGGAAGCGCACGTCCAGAGGTAGGTGATATATGTAAAGATTTTATTGTCATACACAGAAGAAATACCAAATAACCGACATAGCTGTGTTTCAGAAAAGTCCTCATCAGGGGCAAAAAGAATTACAAATAAAGCACATACAAGTAAGTAAAATCATAAAAATAAGACAGTGTACAAAAAAGTTAAAAATAATTTAAATACTAAAACAATGTATAGTATATAAAGTATAGTTAAAAAAAGATAAACCATACAATAAAATAAAATAAGATAAAATAAAGCAGAGAATATTTATAAATGAGGTGACATCAGAATAACCAGGTAAGGCGGACGTGATGCTCCGGACTGCAGCCTCGCCGGCGTGCTCGCCCCCAATCACCCCCTTTCCGGACCCACCGTCCTTCCTATTGGCTCCCGCCGCCCTCCATCACCCGCGGGAGCCAATAGATTTAAACGACGCCCCACCGCCGCCGAGACGACCCCCCCTTTCAGCCACGCGGTCGGGACCACGCACCACGCCGCCCCCCCCAGTTAGAGCGGCCTGCAGGTACGTGGCCCCGCGGCCTTATAATTATAAAATTAAGATAAATGACATCAAAAACCTGTAAACAGGACTTAAGAGGAAGGAAACAACTAAATAATTTAAAAATTACTAAGTAAAAACCATAGAACCAATTGTGTGAATAAACTGTATGTAAAAACAATCGTGGGTGATTCTGAATACAATACAAAAGCTAAAGGTAACTAAAATTATGACATGTATAAATGAATTAAAATGAAATTATATAATCAATAAGCTAAAAAGTATGTGAAAGATAGTAAAAAATTGTCATAATCAAAATCAGCCAACCATGATCTTTATGGAGGAACAAAGAAAAAAGCGGAAAACAAATGAAAAGTGATAAAATCATATTTACATGCTGAAAGCACGGAAACAGCTGATCGTAGGGTATTTAATCACCAATGTACAACCTAACTGGGATAATACATAAGGTATAAAATTATGCAGGGATACTGAAAACAAACGATAAAGAATAAAAAATAATAATTAGATTCTAATAAGAAAATCAGGCTTTCCCATAGAAACAGAGAAACATCAAAACATGGCGGCAGAAAAAGACCACAGGGCCTATCTAGTCTGCCCTTCCATATCAACTACTACAATAGTCCCCTTTTTTCATTTAGAGATTCTCTGTGTTTGTCCCATGTTGTTTTGAATTCAGATACTGCCCTCATCTCTACCACCTCTATTGAGAGACTATTCCAAGCATCTACTACTCTTTCAGTAAAGAAATATTTCCACATCTTACTCCTGAGTCTATCCCCTTCACCCTCATCCTATGTCCCCTCATAGCAGAGCTTACTTTCAATCGAAAGAGGCTCTCCTCCTGTGCATATATATAAATATAAATATAAATATATATATATATATATATATATATATATATATGTGTGTGTGTGTGTGTGTCTCAAACTATAGGGAACATTCTTGATGGTCCATGTAAAACGATAAGTGTATACAATCAAAAATGAAAAGTCAAAGAAGACCCAGAATTGAAAATGGGTAAATGACTATAAAATCAAGCCAAGAAGGACAAAAAGAGAGCGGAAGGGGAAGAGAGGAGAGAAGGGGGAAGGGGAGGGAAATGGGAAGAACAAAGGGGAAGGGGAAAAATAGAGAGGAGAGAAGAGGAAGAGGGAGGGGAGGAGAGGAGAGGGGAGGGAAGAAGGAGTAGGAGGAGGAAGAAGAAGGGGAGGAGATGAGAGGGGGAAGGAGAAGGAAGAGGAGGAAGAAGGAGGAAGGGAGGGGGAGAGAAAATGGAGGAATGGGAAGAAGATGGAGGGGAAGAGAAGGGGGAAAGAAGGGGGAGGAAGGGGATAAGGGGATGGAGAAGGGGGAGGGGAATGGGGAGAGAGTGGGGAGGAGGGGGAGAAGGGGAAACCATAAAAATTGGTAAAATTAGTGATAAAATAAAGATTAAAAATGAGAATATAAGGATAAACAACAAATAGGTAATAAACAACAGGACCTTAAAAACTGTGAGCGAAAAAGAGTTACTAAAAATCTGTTCAAAATCAGGATGATCACGGATGAATAAAAGCAACAGAATCATAAAAATAACAAGATCATAAAAAAGAACAGGCTCATAAAAAATGGAACAATCAATATTTACATTGACTCCATTAGGTGTCATGGTCCTCAATTTAAAAATATATTTCTGCTCTAGCAGCACCTTGTTGATGTCACCACCTCTTCAGTTGGTTTTAACCACCTTCAATACAAAGAATTTTAAATCTGAAATCCAGCGAGCTGTTGAACTAAGGATTTATCTGTTACTTGTCTTCTGAGGCAACTTTTGTGCTCAACTATGCGCATATAAACACTACTCTTTGTCTTCCCAATATATAATAATTCACATGGAAAAGTGATGATCAAATGATGATCAATTGAGGCAATGGAAGAGACTCTTGAGCAGGTCAAAGGTCCTCTGAATGATGGAGCCGGTGTATCTGTAGGCCCTGTTATACTGCTCCTCTGCATCTGTGTGGAGTCAGGAATCACCTCCTCAGAGGGTAGCCTAACATAAGAACATAAGATATGCCATACTGGGTCAGACCAAGGTCCATCAAGCCCAGTATCCTGTTTCCAACAGTGGCCAATCTAGGTCATACGTACCTAGCAGTATCCCCAAAAGACACAGGTTCCACAATGCTTGTATTGGGTCAAGCATTGATATCCTGGGTCCCTTTTTAATAATGGTTTATGGACCTTTCCTCCAGGAACTTGTCCAAACCTTTTTTAACCCAGCTACACTAACAGCTCTTACTACATCCTCCGGTAACAAATTCCAGAGTTTGATTACATGTTGAGTGAAAAAATATTTTCTCTTCTTTGTCTTAAATAGTTTACCCTGTAGCTTCATTGCATGTCCCCTAGTCTTTCTATATTCTGATAGCGTAAACAATCGATCTACGTTTACCCGTTCCACTCCATTCATTAATTTATAGACCTCTATCATATCTCCCCTCAGCCATCTCTTTTCCAGGTTGAAGAGCCCTAACCTTTGTAGCCTCTCTTCATAAGAGTAGCCTTCCATCCCCTTTACCATTTTGGTGGCTCTTCTCTGTACCTTTTCTAATAACGCTATATCCTTTTTAAGATACGGCGACCAGAATTGCACACAATATTCAAGGTGCGGTCTCACCATGGAACGATATAGAGGCATTATAATATCCTTTGTTTTATTTTCCATTCCTTTCCTTATGATACCTAGCATTCTATTTGCTTTCTTGGTCGCCGTTGCACACTGGGCGGAGGGTTTTAACATGTTATCCACGATGACTCCTAAATCTTTTTCCTGGGTGGTGGCTCCCAATGTGGAACCTTGCATTGTGTAACCATAGTTAGGGTTGTTGTTTCCTAGGTGCATAACTTTGCACTTGTCCACATCAAATTTCATCTGCCATTTGGATGCCCAGTTTTCCAATTTATCCAGATCCTCCTGCAGTTTTCCACAGTCCTCTTGGGTTTTACAACTTTAAACAGTTTTGTGTCATCTGAAAATTTGATAACCTCACTAGTTATTCCCTTTTCCAGGTCATTTATGAACATGTCAAAAAGTAGCAGACCCAGTACAGATCCCTCTACCATCTGTATAGGTAGAGAGAAGTTGGAATAGATTAGAATCTAGCACCAGGGTGTTTGCTGTGCTGGATAGGTACTGCACCCATGGCCTCTATTTTCTAGTTGCTGCTGCCAGGGACAACTATGACCTCCTAGCATGTGCATGTCTAGATGTTGGTATGATCAAAACCAAAGGCACCAGGAAGATATAAACTACACAGGAAACCCTGTAGCTTTCCCTCAGTTTTTTGGCATGTTACAATTTACCTGGAAGGGGAAAAAAAAAGGCCTTAGAGATCAGTATCCAGCACAATCCAGTTTTCCATCTCTCACCAGTCAAAAAACCTTCCAATTAAACTCTATATTTTAATATGTTTTCTAATTTCTTATTATTCAATTTTTTCAAAACCTTTTTAAAAAATGTTCTTAGTGGATCAGATCAAGGATCCATATCCTGCTCCATACAGTGACCAATCCAGGTCAAAAGTACCTGTCAGGTTCCCAGAAAGGTACACATATTTCTTGCTGTTTGCCCCATTGGTAAACAATGGATTTTCCTAGTCTTCTTGAATAATGGTTTATGGACTTGTCTTCCAGGAACTTGTCCAAACCTTTTCTAAACCTAGCTACACTACCAGCTTTTGCTACATCCTATGGCAACAAATTCCAGAGTTTGATTATGTGCTCAGTGAAAAAATATTTTCTCTGATTGGTCTTAAATGTGCTACATTATAGCTTCATTCCATGTCCCCTAGTCTTTCAGTTTATTTTATAGACCTCTATCTCCCCTCAGTTGTCTTTTTTCCAAGTTGAAGAGCCCTTTCCTCATAGGGATATCCTTCCATCCCCTTATCATTTTGGTCTCTCTTCTTTGTATCTTTTATAATTCTGCTATATCATTTTCAAAATATGGCAACCAAAATTGCACACAATATTCAAGGTTTGGTCACACCATGGAGTGGCAGAGAGGCATTATAACATCCTTGGTTTTATTTGCCATTCCTTTCCTTATGATTCCTTGCATTCTATTTGCTTTCTTGGCCACAGTGATATCTAGATCCTTTTCCTGGGTGGTGATTACTATTGTGAAACCTTACATTGTGTAACCGTAGTTTGGGATGTGTTTCCTAAGTGCATAACTTTGCACTTGTCCACATTAAATTTCACCTGTGATTTGGATGCATAGTCTCCCAGTTTATCAAGGCCCTCTTGCAATTTTTCACAATCCTCTGGTGTTTTAACAACTTTGAATAATTTTGAGTCATCTGAAAATTCAATCACCTTGTTATTCCCATTTCCAAGTCATTCATGAATATGTTAAAAAGCATTGGACCCAGCACAGATCCCTGGGGTTCTCAACTATTCACCTTTCCCCATTGAGAAAATTGGCCATTTAGCCCTACTCTCTGTTTTCTATCTTTTAATCAGCTCCTAATCCACAGTAATACACTGCCTCTTATCCCATGACCTTTTAATTTCGACAAGAATCTCTCAAGAGGGACCTTGCCAAAGGCTTTCTGAAAATCCAGATATCAGCTAGCTCACCTTTATCTACCTGTTTATTCAGACCTTCAAAAAAGTATAACAGATTAGTGATAGATGATTTTCCATGGTTAAAGCCATGTTGGCTTTCTCCCATTAAATCATAACTGTCTATATGTTCAGTAATTTTGTTCTTTATAATGGTTTCTACCATTTTGCCTGGTGCTGACATCAGACTACCTGGTCTGTAGTTTCCCAGATCAACCCTGGAGCCCTTTTTAAAAATTAGCCTTACATTGGCTAATTTCTAATCTTCAGGTATTATAGATGATTTTAATGACAGTTCACAGTAGAGATCCAAAATAGAAAAATAGATGCAGCTGGGAAAACTGACACACACATATAGATGGCAGGCATCAGATAGCTGGGCAATAAAACATTGACATACCGTTGGTCAAAGGACAATGGGAGTATGGGATTGGTATGGCTGAGGGGGGAGGGGGGAGATTCATGGAGAGGGAATGCACTAGGGTCTTTGAAAAGGGGTGGATGATAGGTTTCAAAAGGAACAGAAAGAAGTGTAGGGAAACGGAAGGTAGTGTGGGAGACTGGTTATGAACAGTATATATTAGCTCTGTGTCCAGCATTCTCTTTCCCATCTGAATTCTGATCAGCTTTTCTGCAATACTGACTCTACGGGTCTGGCTTCTTTGCTGAATTGTTTTATTACAGTCCAGTAAATAAGATTCAGAGATTCTTCCTCTCACATAACAAGGATATAGCTGAGCACAGCTAAAATGCACTTTCTTCAGTGTATGACTAAATCAGTGTCTCTTACCACTTGCCATGAGCAGAAATAAAGACAAACTGATTTTGTCTGACTAAATTCCTCAGGCAAGGCAATACAGTATAATATCTCACCTCTGTTGTTCTCGATGGGGAGTTGTCTGTTGAAGGCAGCCTGTTGTGGCAGCGAGAGACAGGAAATATACAGTGGCTACAAGCCTAAATTATTTCAGGTGATCCTCCTGTATTTGGATGGGATTAACCTGCTGGGAAGAGAAATGAGACAGAAAAAGAGAAATGTACAAGCAGTTTTCAGGGCAAGATCATATTCAGTCCGGCAGTAGCCCTTCATGGTTAGCCTCAGGCTGGTCCTCTTTCTTTGTTCTCTCTCTGTTTTATACCCATTCCCTCTCTATTTGCCATGCCAGTTTCTCTTGACGGCATCATTTGATTGGCTCATACCTGGGTCCGAGGTTTGCATTCACAAATTTCAGTTCCATTCCTCAAGAGGAGGGCCTCTCATTGGCAGGCTGGAGATGACATGGCTTCTTTATTTATGGCAGGTCAGCTTCTCGGGTGAGCTGGTAGAGGGGCTTTGTTAGGAATGTCCAAGGTGTATATTTTATGATAAGGAACAGATACTATAGTGTCTGTAATTCTCCACTCTTTGCTATGTGCAGGCTGTTTTTGTCCTTAGGGAAGCACATCTCACGCCATCTTGCCTTTGTTCCAAATATGCTGGTGAGGCCAGTATCTCCTACAGTAGTACAAAACACACCTATAAGGACAGAGAGACCAAGGAATGGCAAGCAAAGCTCTTCTATTCACTAATGCTACAAGTAGTGCAAAAAGATAACAAAGTCTGGATCCTGTTCGTGATTTATAGCAGGTGTAATATGAAATATGTCATGGCACCACCCAAGCTATACCCTGAAATGCCTCACAAAAACCAACATACCAGGTATAAAAATATGGATCTCAGAGGCTTTTCTAAAATAGTATTTTCCACATGAATGTGGTTTGCACATTTTTATCCCGCCACATCCATGTTTAAAACATGAGTAGCTCTTCTTATAAAACAACCTTAACATCTTACATCAGAAAGTTCATTATGTTTTTTTATAATGAATGCATATGTCATATATAAATTAATATCTATTTCACAAATACTAGAAAGGTCTACTCCAAAATTGTCCCAATCTATCAAGTCAAACCCAACTACCTACACCTTATAATTTGACTTAAAACCTTCAAACATTAGTTCCCACATTTTTTTGTTGGATTGTTTGCATGAAAGGAAAACCCTCTCTCATGACAAACCCTCCCTTTTTCTCTATTTTAAAAGGCACCCTTTGCCCAGAAGTGGTCTTTTTCTGTCATCATGTTTCTATAAGGGTACTGTTGTAGTGGTTGATATGGAAGGACAGACTAGATAGGCCATGTGGGCTCTTTCTGTCATCATGTTTCTATATTTCTAAGTTTAGAATGAAACCAAGGTACAACGCATTCAGCGAAACTCCAGTCACACTTACCTTTTGTAGTAAGTTTCAGTTGAAGAAAATTGATGTTTTTAGGAACACCGCTATGGCTGTTTCCTTTCCAATGATCTTACAGCTTTCAGAACTCAAGATATAAGGGATAGTCCATCCTTTCTTACATATGGCTGCAATTTGATCAAACACATCATTCATGTCCTTGCATCAATACTATAAGTCCAAACACCCAAACGCATCAGAGCACTGTGTTTCAAGTCTCAGCTAGTTCCTGGCTGTTCCTCAAGCGGATTCACTGTTCCATAACCTTTACCATGTTTATCCCAATGCGTATGAAAAGTCAAAAATTGAGCAGGGTCTATTATAGCATCAGATGCTGTCAATCATTAACTAATTCCACGCCTATCAATTGATTAAAAGACCATTGATGTTTCACAATGTTTATGTATTGCCCCATATTAAAGTAAACTCCACCAATCTATATCTAAATTTAACCCCTGAGGTGTCATCGTGTGTAGTTTAAAAATCCATGATTGCTCAAGATATTGTAGTTTTGATATCTGGTCGCCCCCTCTCAGGTTTGGATGAACATGATCAATTATCCTCCACTTCAATTCATGGAAGGAGTGACCCAACTGCATACAATGAGTTACCATGGGAGCTGATAAAATGTTAGTGTTTATCCTGGAGCGATGTTCCTAAAGAAGTATTTTAATTGGTCTGGTAGTCTCCCCACATACTTAAGCTGGCAAGGACAAATGAATAAGTATACTACAAAGGTGGTTAAGCAAGATGTTCTATAGCGTGCTTTTGTAAATAATATCTGTAGATGTATCTCTCCACTTTGGTCCTGTCAGTGTGTTCTGACAACAATCTCAGATACAGTTCTGAAAGCTGTAAGATCATTGGAAAGGAAACAGCCATAGTGGTGTTCTTAAAAACATCAATTTTTTTCAACTGAAGCTTACTACAAAAGATATAAAAATTAATGGCTTATAGCTAGCTTATAGCTAGCTTGATAGAACAAAACGCTCTTTAAAATATTGCTTAACATTTTGGGCTTCATATAATTTTGGAATTAGATATATGTAGGACAGCCATAGATTGCTTTAAATTTATCAGCTAAGCTATATGGATATCAGAGTGAATCTCATCACTCTTCATATAGCAGCTACACTCACTGCTCTCTATATTTATTCAGTGTTGTCAGCTATGGAAAGCAGTGCTGAATATGCACAAGAGGAAAGGGGTATTTCAGAATCCCTACTTACAATATTCAGCCGCTGTCCAAACTGCAACACCAGCTGTCCTAACTTTAGCCAGTTAGTGTAACCGTGCAGCACCTGACCATTGCCAATGCCCGATTAACCCATGGTGTCTCCTCTGCTCTGTCCCCAGAACACCCTGCTGCAAAGCACTTAGCATTGGAGTATTTAGTGGCCCAAATCAGGGATAGTGCTGCTGAATATCCCAGTGAGTGGCATTTATGCGATTGCAGGACTGCAAACCACGTAAAAGCCTTTGAATATCCCCCTCTATAATTTTAGAAAGAGTGAAATTTACATATGGCTGACTTCACCATGTCAAAAGTATACAGTATGCAGGTGTGTTGGAGCATACCTTGAATGGGACAAACATCTACACATACATTCCACTTTCTATATATGGTATCCAGCATATGTGTAAGTCCAAAATCATCCATATCTAAATATCTCTCTTAATCCCCCAATGTTTATTTCTCCTTCCAAACTGAAATGGGGGCAAGAGAGAGCCCCGTGTACTTAATTAGGATCAGCCACATGTCCTCGTTTGCAAAATGACCCAGATATGTACTGTAAGTGCTGCAATTTGCCCGTCTTCATTGTGAAATGCTGATCTTTACACATGTAAGTGGCTGATTTCCCCTTCTTGAATTTTCCAACATGCGCATTTCTGAAATGACTCCATTCCCTGCTGCACATGGAGATGTATTTTAGAAGTGGCTCCACCCATAGCAGAGCTTTCCCTAAAGTACCCTCAGAATTGAGCATGTTCTGACCTCAATATATCAATTCTGATTGCTGCGTCTTATCTAAAATGTGCCTGGAAATATTTAAATACTTCATCTGTCATTTACAAAAAGCCCGCTACAATGTTTAAATATTGGTCAAAATATCATTAACGATGCCCTCAAAATGGAATAAGGCCTCCTTAACTAAAAAAAGTACAGTTGGACTCTAGTTTGAAAATAAATTCTTTTCCTATTTCACATCTGCAATTCATGAGTTAATTAGTTGAGAATTGAGTTGATTTCCTGTTAGTAGAGGTCTTTTATACTGCTAATCTTCCAGTTTATCAGGGTCTTACTTGAAATGTTTTAAGATGGAGAAGCACTAATTATTTATGAATTACTATGATGGGCATCTAAATAATTAATTTAGAGAAACTTCGGGAATTGTAGGTAAACGCATGTTGCTTTTATGTATTTTAACTGGAGATATTTTTGAAAGCCATGTTGGGACATTGCTAGGAAATGTAGGGCCATAAGTTTTGTGAATAAAATAAACAAACATCAATCAGGATTTCATGAATTCTATAGAGCTGAAGCATTGCTGATTTTTATTTTGTATGCGCTTTATAGGGATTTAAATAAAAGGAGAATGCATTGGTAGTTTTTCTTGATCTATCAACTGTCTTCTATATGATCGACCATATGGAGCTTTAATTGGTCACTTGCAAGAGCAGAGTTAAAATAGAATTTTTTTTTAATGATTTGTCTTCTTATTCTACTATATCATTCTCTGAGATTGCACTTGCCTTGTTATATACTCCAAGAGGGTAAGTTTTGTTTGTAAGTGCTAATCCTGACTGGGCATCAAGTAGCAAAATCCAACCTTGGCTCTTTGGCTCCAGTTCTCTAAATTCAATGCAAAAAAGGAAACACACATACATAGAATTATATCAATAAGAGTATTACTTAAGGTCTTAAGCAAGAGACTCGCAGGCCTGTAAACTTGAGCAGTTTTCTGTGACTCCCCCTTGAGCTAGGCCACAGTACCTTCTTTTATTAGAAATAATACTGCTAGATTCTACAGGCCCAATTTTGAACTGGGTGGTGCTATGGGCCACGTTGGTGCATAGACCGCCTCTCTTCTGCCTAACCAAGATTTTCAATGTGGGGTCATATGTGACCCTGCCATTAAAAATCCAGGTCTTGCCGCACATCCTGGAAGCTGCAAGAGTAGCCAGGTAGCACCAATTTTTGATGCTACCCACTTAGCCCCTGAGCCTGAAAGATAAACGAGAAAAATCCTCACCTATTTTTCAGGCCCAGAGGGCTAAGTGGGTAGTCGGTGCTACCCCGTTAGTTACCCTGTTAGCCCTTTCCTCCACCTCCATTCTGCCCTGGAAGACCTCTAACATGCACCGATGCTAACCACATAGCATCTGGGCATGTTAGAGACATATCCGGGATTTCGAAAATCCCGGATAAGGCATTTACATGGGTTACTAGGGCAGTTACCTCTATAAATGCCTTCAAAAATCAGGCCCTACAATTTCATCTTATCACTCTATGTCATGCTTCTGCCTTTCAGAATATGCTAAACATTATAGGCCCAATATTCGAAAGGCATTTACATGGTTTACAGCCCTGTAAACCTTGTAAATGCCTCTAATCGGGATATTCAATGGCACTAACACAGTGCCGATTCATATCCCCAATCTTCACTCTTACACACCCAAATGCTAACCACTTAGCATCAGGGCATGTTATATGTGTTCCAGGGAGGAGCAAGGAGCAGAGGCAGTGACAGTCGATAAACGGGCAGTGACAATAACTCGCCTATATTTTAGCTGCAGCAGCTAACTGGGCAGCATGTAATACTGCGCTGCCCGGTTATCTAATGTGTCTGGGAGACTGTGCAGCAAACCAGCATCTTCAATGCTGAGGTCGCTAATGAACATGGCATTGAATATCCAGAGTTAAGGGTCAGCGCAGACAGCTATATGCCGTAGAAGCATAACTAGGCACAGACATTGCTCATACATAATTAGGACAAACAAAAACATCCTGTCTCTGTAAGAATTCTCTCTTACAGAACAATTTCATGAATTCCATAGAGCTGAAATATTGTTGATTTTTATCTTGTATGCGCTTTAGAGGGATTTGGATAAAGGGAGAATGCATTGGTTATTTTCTTGATCTATCAACTCTTTTCTATATGATCAACCATATGGAGCATTAAATGGGGATTAGCACTCCTTGTGGCCTTGAACAAATCACTTACCCCTCTATTGCCTCAGAAGAATCCAAGTTATCAATGTCCCTATTTAATATACTATAAGGCCAATTATATTCTGCATGTCCTGCCCCTATACAGCCTAACAGAATCTGGGCGTGAAGCAGAAGCACTCGATTCTGATCTCATGGGGGCTAGATGTGCCCACAGGATCAGAATCGGGTCTACTGGCCTTAACATGCAGGCCAGACCCAGATTCTGTAAGGCTGGATGCTCAGAAGATCCCCGGCTAGCCCAGTCAGGCTCTTGAATGGAGCGGTGGTGGCATGGCTATTGTCATGCCACCATGGCTCCATTAAGAAGCCACAATCACTGGCTGATGGAAGAACATGTGTTTCCCCACAGCCCACCCCCGATTAGACCTTCCAAGGCCAGAGTCAGGCTGCGGGGAACCCCCTGAGCCCCCTCACCTTGTCCTCAGAGTCCTGCGCCACCATCCCCTGCCTTCCAGGGGGACTTATTCCATCTGAATAGGCCCTGTACGTCTAGGGTCAGGGGACGCCCACTTCCTGATCTTGCTCCTGCCCCATCCCAGCCACGAACAGAGCTCCCCACACAAGTATGTTATATGTGCAGGGAGCTCTGTCCCCCCGGCAGCACAATCTGGGTTTTTAGCGGATCTGGACATCCGGATCCATGTCCAGACCCGCTAAATGAGAATCAGAATGATCCCCATTACCAAGTTTAGGTTACAATGTAAACCTCTTTAACTAAATGATAAAGTGGCATAACGAACCTGTAAAATAAATAAATAAAATAAATAAATTTCATCTACAAAATATGGCCTTGGCTTCTATAAGCTGCTATAGATCAAGCTTCAGGTTATCAGCAGAATTCCAAGCCATTCTCCATATTAATCCCCCACTTCGAGTCCCTCTCTACAATTTTGTAAACTGGTATCTAGTTAACATTCATTTTCAAACACATACTCTATATCTATTTTATAGTCAAGTACACACATTCTTGACTTTATAAAACAGAGTGTAAGTGTGAAAGCACATGAGTATCTTAAGGTTCAATCGTGTAGGGCTGGTGTAAATGACCATGCCTTCTTTTTGCAATTATGCATGTAAATTAAAGAATTGTATAATTTATGTGCATAATTTCTCATACCACCCATGGTCTGGCCAAACTTCACTCATGTGCATGTTCACAATGAAAGTATGTGCAATGCAAACTGCATGTGTACTTGCGTGCTAGTTGATATTTTATAACTCGTCAATAACGTAAGTTGCCACTTATGCACATAAATGACTGAAATACTGGAGTTTATGTGTATTGCTTGCACATAAATCTTGGCGCTCCTTATAAAATTATCCATCCCAGCCTATAAGGCCACTTCTAGAATGCAAAATAACCATGGAGGGGAACCCAATCCTTTCCCTGCCAGAGACAACTGTGAAACATCACCTGTTAGACACTCTGTCTAGCCTCCAGAGAGAGAGAGAGAGAGAGAGAGAAAGAGAGAGAGAAAGAATAGCCTTGTGACACTGAGATAATGGAGTCACTTTGAAAGGAGTCTGAAATGAAAGAGATGCTTGTGGATCTGAGCCCAAAGTACTAGATACAAGCCCATTGTTCTGAAGCCTAAGACTTGCAGAAATACCACACTCCAATTGGATATAGACATAGGAGATCTGGATACAAAGAGTATGGTTATGAGCTCCTGATGTCCAAACCACAACGCCACATTCTTTAGAGACAAGAGGGCTCCCCTATATACCAGAGACTAGGAAGGACTAAATTGTTTTTCAGGGTAATTGTTAATGTAGGAGTTTCACGCTTGCAGAACCCTAGCTACAGCCAAATTCTTCTGTGCTAACTTGATTCTAAACAGCCAGAAATGCAAATTTACCACCCCTTAACTGATAGGTAATGGGCCAATGGCTAGTACAAGGGGAGAGGCTGAACCTGTCAATGAGGGATACAGGGTACCTGAGAAATATCTGATGGTAATCCTTGGAGGGAATCTCCTGTGTATATATTTTAGGAACTTCCTGAGACAAGGTCATTCCACATAGGCACCCCAAGAACAGTTAGACAGGCTTTTTTTTCCAGAGATCTGAAATAGAAAGTACTAAGCCCATATGGAATGGAGGGAGCAGTGGCCTAGTGGTTGGGGCAAGGTACTACAGGCCGGAAGGTCGGTGATTCAAATCCCACTAGAGGACAGCAACCTTGGGCTGGAAGGACTGGGGTTTCTAGTCCCACAGGTGCTCCTTGTGGTCTTGGGCAAGCCACTTAACCCTCCTTTGCCCATGTTCCCTGTAAGTATTAAATGTTCCCCTCATGTTAAATGTATCCCCCAACCGCTTTGACCCGGTGAAAAGTGGGATATAAATACAGCTAAATAAATAAATATGTAATGAGCCTCAACTCTGTATATCACTGCACCAGTCTGACATTGTCCTTGAAACCTATATTAAGGGTGAAAGGAAGCTCTCTGAGAAGTGCCTGACCACCCAGTGAAAAGATTCTAAGTGACAAAATTAATGACAGCAGGTAAAGTTCAGCATGGTCCATCTAGTCTACCCAGTAAGGTGGCTACAGCTGTAGAATTGCACCTGCCACTCTGGGCAGCTTACTCCCCTCCAAGCCTTTAAGGTTGTACCTGCCACTCCATTTAGAAATTATTTATGTTTGCTTTGATGCCATCCTCTTGCTATTTAGTGAACCTGTGCATCTGTCCCATGCCTTTTTGAATTCCATCACTGCTTTTGCTCCCACCACCTCCTTCAGAGGGGCATTCTATGCGTCCATCATCCTTACCATGAAAAAGTATTTTCTGATGTTGCTTTTGTTTACCTCCTTGCAGATTTATTTTATGGCCTCTAGTTCTACAGCTTCCCCATCTTTGATAAAAGTTTGTTTGTTCATTAATGCCCTATAAGTATTTAAAATCTGTATCATATCCCCTCTGTCTCTTCTTCTCTAGGGTATACATATTTAGATCTTCAAGTTGCTGAAAAATAGGCATCCAATGGAGAGTCTCCAAAATAGGTGTAACATGATCACTCGGTCCTGCCCCACTAAAAACGTTCCCCAAAAGAATAAAGCCAGAACAATGTATAGAGAGCAACAATTTCAAAAAGATAAAAGACTCCTTATTTTTGTCAGAATCGTTATCTCGAGAAGCATCCAAAGGTTCAGCAGCAACATCCTGAACCCTCTGCATCTTAAGAAGCATGGATATATCACAATATCTGATTATTTTAAGCTGAACCTTTACATTGATCAAGAAGCAACATTTCAAATGGAATAAAGAAAAAGGGAATTGGGTTCTAATCAGCAATGGGTTAAGACAGGACTGCGTATTTTCTCTATACTTGTTCAATTTATATCTAGAACAAGTTATCAGAGAAGCAAGGATTGAATGAAGACTACCAAGGTATGAAGATTGGTGGAAGACTCTGAGACCTTCTGAGAAAGGTGTGAGCTAAATCAAATTCCCTTTCCCTTATGCTGATAATACCACATTATTGGCTGTTCTGTATTCATGAAAAAAAATCCTGGAGAAGGACCGCATATCAGTGACAAATATACAAATGGGAATGGAGTAGATACCACACCATTCACAGAAGACGATGTGTTTGAACAGTTTGCAAAACTGAAAGTGGACAAGGCCATGGGACTGGATGGGATACATCCCAGGATACTGAAGGAACTCAGAGAGGTTCTGGCAGGGCCTTTAAAGAATGTTTTTAGTAGATCCTTGGAGACGGGAGAGGTTCCGCAGGACTGGAGATGAGCTGATGTAGTACCTCTTCATAAAAGTGGTAATAAAGAAGTGAGCCTTACCTCTGTGGTGGGAAAAGTAATGGAGGCGCTCTTAAAATAAAGAATAGTAGACTTTCTAGAAACCAATAGATTGCATGATCTGAGGCAGCATGGTTTTACCAGAGGAAGATCATGCCAAACAAATTTGATTAAGTTCTTTGACTGGGTGACCGGAGAACTAGATCAAGAGCATGTGGTGAATGTGATGTAACTAGATGTCAGCAAAGCCTTTGATACAGTTCCTCATAAGAGGCTTATCAATAAACTGAGCAGCCTGAGGATAGGTCACAAAGTAGTGAACTAGATTAGAAATTGGTTGACTGACAGATGACAGAAGGTGATGGCAAATGGAACTCACTCAGAAGAAAGGAAGGTGTGTAGTGGTGCGCTTCAGGGATTGGTCCTAGGACCGATATCTTTCAGTGTATTTGTGAGTGATATTGCAGAAGGACTGAATGGAAAAGTCTGCCTTTTTGCAGATGACACAGAGTGGGTACTACTGAAAGAATGGATAACATGAGGAAAGATCTAAAAATACTGTAAAAATGGTCTCATGCTTGGCAGTTACACTCTAATGCGAAGAAGAGCAGAGTCATGCACTTGAGATGCAGAACTGCAAAGGAATCGTATGCAATAGGAGGAGAGAAGTTGGTATGCAAGGACCAGGAGAGGGGCCTCAGAGTACTTGTGTCTAAGGATCTCAAGGTGGTGAAACAATGCGAAAAGGTGGTAGCCAAAGCCAGAAGGATGCTGGGCTGCATGCAGAGAGGAATAACCAGCAGAAAGTCATTGGTGAGGCCTCACTTTGAGTATTGTGTTCACTTTTGGAGACCATATCTCACAAAGGACATAAAAAGACAGTGAACAAAATGATTCAGAGCTGGGGCCAAAGATGTATGAAAAGAGAGTTGAAGACCTAAATATGTATACCCTAGAGGAGAGGAGAGACAGGGAAGATATGAAACAGACTTTTAAATACTTAGAGGGTATCAATGAACAAACCTTTTTCAAACAAGGGAAAGCTGTAAAACTAGAGGCATGATGAAGCTGCATGGCAGTTAACTTAAAAGCAACATCAGGAAATACTTATTCACTGAAAGGGTGCATGGAGTACCCTTCCGCTGCAGGTGGTGGGGGAAAATACAGTGACATAATTCAATATGGCATGGGGCAGACACAGTAGATCCCTTTATAGCATGAGGATGAACTCAAAGCAAACATAAATATCTTTTATACTTCAATAAACAGAGGGGCGCTGACCTGCACAAAGCAGAAGGTACAATCCTAAACACAGGCATGGGGGGAGACCTACATGGAGCTGCAGTTACAACCACTCTAGCCACCTTACTGGGTTGACTAGATGGACCATAATGGTCTTTATCTGCCATAATTTACTATGGACCCAATATTCATTTGTGATAGCAATGCGCCTCAATGGTGCATAGCTGTCACTGCCAAACGTTAACCCTGGATATTCAATGCTGGGGTCATTTGCAGCCCCAGGATTGAATATCCAGGGTCGCCGCACAGCCAAAAATGCCGCAGAAGCTAACTGGGCAGTGGCGATATTGCGCCACTGCCTGGTTAACTCCCATGGGTAAAGATAGGCCAGCTTTTGCTGCGCCTATTTTTATCCACAGGTCGTTAACCGGGCAGTGGTGCAATATTGCCGTTGCCTGGTTAGTGACTGGTGTGGCCTCCGCTTCACCCCTGAATGCGTCCAACATGCCCCGATGCTAAGCAGTTAGCATCGGGAAGTGTAGCAGTGTTAGTGCCGCTGAATTCCCTTTAAGCGGCATGTGCATGGTTTACAGGTCTGTAAACTGTGTAAATGCCTTTGAATATTGGGCCCTATGTTAGTATATTACTATGAGAGTGAAGACAAGCTGAAACACCTGCTTAACAAAATCAAGGAACATAGTCTTAAAATGGGCCTGCACCTTAATGTGGACAAAAAATCTTGACAACTTCCAAAATTGATAATTTCATCCTTTATGGAGAAGAAACAGAAATAGAAATAGTAGAGAACTTTATTAATCAATAATGAAACAACAAGCAGTCAAGAAATCTGACGACACATTGCTCTTGGTGGAATGGCAATGAAGGACCTAGACATGATTTTCAAGTGCAGAGATGTATTTCTGCACATAAAGATTTGACTTCTACAAGCCATAGGTATTTAAAAGCTGAACACTGAATAAGAAAGACACAAAGAAAATTGATGCCTTTGAATTATGGTGCTGGCAAAGAATACTTGGTCTGATATATGTGGCGGTGGCTAGCACTGCTAAAGCGGCTAGCTGCCACTGCTGAAATGTAAACCCAAATATTCAATGCCGGGGCATATCGGGCCCTGGCACTGAATATCTGGTTTGTCTGGATTGCTGGGAAGCCAACCAGGCAGCAGCAATATCAAGCCACAGGCCCAGTTAGCTTCAGCAGTGAAAGCTAGGACAGCCTTTGCTGTGCAGGCCCATTTTTATTTTTTATTTACATTCTCTTATATACTGTGCTATTCTGCATCAGTGTAGTTTACATTGAACAAACTGAAATTACATCAAACATGGCATTATAACTTGGAGATAACTATTTTACAGGGAACATGGGCTATGGAGGGTTAAGTGGCTTGCCCAAGACCACAAGGAGCACCTGTGGGACTAGAAACCCCAGTCCTTCCAGCCCAAGGTTGCTGTCCTCTAGTGGGATTTGAACCCCTGACCTTCTGGCCTGAAGTACCTTGCCCCAACCACTAGGCCACTCCTCCACTCCACTTTTTCCATTGATTTTACCCCTTAGCAATAACCGTCGGGTACTTCCCCTGGAATGCCCCCATGCTAACTGCATGGCATCAGAACATGCAGCAGCACCCATGGATATTCAGAGGCATCAACCATGTTATTGCTGCTGAATATCCCTTTGAATATCATACCCACTGTGTATACCATGGACTTCCCGATGAACAAATTGATCAGTACTAAAGGAGATCAAACCAAAGCTATCATTAGAAGCTCAAATTACAAGATATCATCTTTCATACCTTAGACACATCATACAAAGAGGAAAATCATTAGAGAAAGAAGTCATGCTTGGCAGGGTTGAAAGTCAATTCAAAAGAGGAAGACCAGCAATGCAAAGGACTGATATAATAATAACTACCCAGAGGGTCGTCATGAATCACAATAGACTTGATGGCACTTACAACAACCACAACTATGAAACCTTTTCAACTTTTCAGAGTTCATTACTGGAAACCACAGTTGTCATTGATTTTCATATACTGTATTCTGGGAACACCGGTATTTTCCATTTCTCTAATGTTATAGCTTCTTTCAATGCGCAAAAGGCATTCAGAGTTTAGCCATTGGCAGCCAACACGTACAAATCTAGAAGGTAATTTTATAAAGTCTTTTATGCACATACGTGGCCACATATACACATAAAAGGTCTCTTATAAAATACTAACTAGTAGAAAAATATGTGCATTGCTAGTAGGCATAACTAGGGGTGCAGTTGGGGCAGGGCGCAGGTGGAGTTGGCAATTACAAATGTTGATTATGAAAAACCTTAGTCTGTGCATGTATTTGAGTACTTTACATGTGTTCATTTACACCTACTCTCAGTGAAGAAATGCCACTGGAATAGAGGAAGTGACATCCCTTTTTGCACGGATCAAAGGAAGACACTGCCTGCACAAGTTTTGCATCCCTGAATGGGACCCCACCCCTTATTTATTTATTTAACATTTCTTATATACCGCGCTCTTTTGTCATCAGTGCGGTTTACATTGAAACAATATAACACTTAGTCAAGTAAATTTGGCCGTCGTTTACATAGAACAGGGATTTAACATGGAGGTAAACTTGGGGAAACTATATACATTCTAGTACATTAGATATTAGAGATAAATTCGCTGTAGGTTTTTGCAATCATATGGCAGTGGTTTGAGATTGTGAGGGTGGGAGAGGGTGAAGGGGGGAGATATCTAGATGTGTAAAGTACATGAGAAAAAGGTGGTGTTTGAGGGCTTTCCTGAACAGCCTAAGGTCCCTGATTGCTCTAATGCTGGGAGGGAGTTTGTTCCAACACCTGGGAGCATAGTTCGAGAATGCCCTATTGATGGTGGTCTGGTTGAGCTTTGTAGATTCAGATTCTTATGTATTCCCTGCTAAAACAGCATGTTGAAATGCATTAGCATTTGTTTAAGGGGCCAAGCTCTGGCCTTACTCCACATCGAACCTCCCCCCCATCTCCAACTTCCACTATAGAATATATCCCTCTCCCCTTCCCCTCCTCTCTCCCTTTCTCATGTGCCTTCTGGAATGCACACTCCAACCCAAACAAACGTCTTTACTCATGATTTCATTATCTCTAATGCTCTCCATCTCCCTGCTCTAATTGAGACCTGACTCCTCCCTGAGGATTCAGTTTCAGTTGTTGCTCTCTATCCTAGTGACTATCAATTCTCCCACATGCCTCGTCCCACTGGCTATGGTGTAGGTGTTGGGCCTCTACTCTCTCTTTCCTGACATTTTCAACCCCTCCTGCTGCCTCACTCTCACTCCTTTCCCTCATTTGAAGTCCATTCCATCCGTCTTTTTACTACACTATCTTTCTGATTAGCTGTTACGTATCGACCCCCTGACAAGTTCACCTCTACCTTTTTCTCTGACTTTGACTCATGGCTTTCCTTCTTTCTGGATTCATCTCCCCCCCCCCCCCTTATTCTTGGGGACTTTAACATTCATGTTGATAACCCCTCTGACCCTTATGCTTTAAAACTCCTCTCCCTTACCTCATCATTCAATCTCCAGCTTTGCTATACTGCTGCCTACTCACAAGCAAGGCCGCTGTCTCATAACCTCTTCCCTCCACTATGTCATTTGAGTCTGTTGACAAGGCAGTAGCTTCTTATAACACTGCACTCTCCTCTGCTCTGGATGCTTTTGTTCTGTTCATGCCATGTCCCGTGAGGCATACTGTGCCTCAAACCTGGCTGTCTTCCACTAGCCGCTATCTTCGTTCCTGCGCCTGCTCAGCTGAGCGTGCTTGGCTCAAATACTGCACCTTGCAGACTTTCTACACTTCAAATTCAAATTCATGCTCATCTCTTTCTAGTCAGCCAAAGCACTTGCCAAACAAGACTACTATGTCCATCTGCCTAACTTTCTTGCCTCTGACCCTTCGCCGTCTCTTTACAACTCTCAACTCTCTCTTCAAGGTGCCTCTGCCTCTGACTCTTCCGCCCTTTCTGCTCAAACCGTGGCTGACTACTTCCATGAAAAAATCCACAAGATCACACTCCAATTCCCTATGAGATCAGCTACTCCCCTCCCCAACCCCTTCACTCCTAACTTTCCTCCCTACCTCCGCTACCTTTTCCTGCTTTGCTATGAATTTTGAGGAGGAAACCACTTACCTTCTTTCCTCATCCAAACTCACTACCTGCTCTTCTGATCCTATTCCCACCCATTTCCTTAGCTTCATCTCTTCCAATGTAGTCCCTTCCATCTCTCATATTCTCAATCTATCACTCTTCACTGCAACTTTCCCTGCAGCCTTCAAGCATGAGGTGGTCATTCCTCTCCTCAAGAAACCCTCACGAGATCCTACCTGTCCTCACTATTGACTCATCTCCCTTCTCCCCTTCATGTTGCGTCAGGCCTGAGGACTGGGGGTTCAAATCCTGCTGGAAGACAGGGGACTGGGGATTTTAGTCCCACAGGTGCTCCTTGTGGCCTTGGGCAAGCCACTTAACCCTCTGTTGCCTCAGGTACATAACACAGATTGTGAGCCTTTTTCAGAGATATAAGAACATAAGAACATAAGATATGCCATACTGGGTCAGACCAAAGTCCATCAAGCCCAGTGTCCTGTTTCCAACAGTGGCCAATCTAGGTCATACGTACCTAGCAGTTTCCCCAAAAGACACAGGTTCCGCAGTGCTTGTACTGGGTCAAGCATTGATATCCTGGGTCCCTTCTTAATAATGGTTTATGGACCTTTCCTCCAAGAACTTCTCTAACCCTTTTTTAAACCCAGCTACACTAACAGCCTTTACTACATCCTCCGGTAACAAATTCCAGAGTTTGATTACACGTTGAGTGAAAAAATATTTTCTTTTATTAGTCTTAAATAGTTTACCCTGTAGCTTTATTACATGTCCCCTAGTCTTTCTATATTCTGATAACGTAAACAATCGATCTACGTTTACCCGTTCCACTCCGTTCATTAATTTATAGACTTCTATCATATCTCCCCTCAGCCGTCTCTTTTCCAGGTTAAAGAGCCCTAACGTTTTTAGCCTTTCTTCATAGGAGTATCCTTCCATCCCCTTTACCATTTTGGTGGCTCTTCTCTGAACCTTTTCTAATAACACTATATCCTTTTTAAGATACGGTGACCAGAACTGCACGCAATATTCAAGGTGCGGTCTCACCATGGAACGATATAGAGGCATTATAATATCTTTTGTTTTATTTTCCATTCCTTTCCTTATGATACCTAGCATTCTATTTGCTTTCCATTTATGAATATGTTCAAAAAGCAGCGGACCCAGCACAGATCCCTGGGGTACACCACTATTCACCTTTCTCCATTGGGAAAATTGGCCATTTAGCCCAACCCTCTGCTTTCTATCTTTTAACCAGTTCCTGATCCACAGTAGTACACTGCCTCCTATCCCATGACTCTTTAGTTTTGCCAAACGACAAGGGAAATATATACCATACCTGAATGTACACTGCTTTGACCCCATGAAAAGCGGTATCTAAGCATTGCTAAATACATTTCTAACTACTTGAACGTGCGGTTCACTGACGTTGCCTCAACTTTCTCTCCTCTCAAGTCCTTCTGGATCCTCTACAAGCTTGCTTTCATCCTTTACCTTCTACCAAAATGGTTCTTGCCAAAGTCTCCAGTGACCTATTTCTGGCAAAATAGAAGGGCTTTTACTCGATCCTCATCCTTCTTGACCTTCCTGCTGCTTTTGACACTGTTGACCACAACCTTCTCCCTGATACCTTGTCCTAGCTTGGTTTTAAAGGCTCTGTGCTATCCTGGGATTTTCTTATCTTTCCCACCATTCTTTCAGTGTTTGTTCTGGTGAATCCTCCTCTACTGCTATCCTGCTCTCAGTTGGTGTACACCAAGGATCTGTCTTGGATCCATTCCTTTTCTCTCTATATACCCAGCCCTTGATGCGCTCATCTCTTCCCATGGCTTTCAGTACCATCTTTACATCGATGACCCCCAAATCTACCTCTCTACACCTGAAATCTCTCCAGCAATCCAGGACCAGATCTCACCTGCCTTTCTGACATTGCTGCTTGGATGTCTCATCGCAGCTTGAAATTGAACATGGCCAAAACTGAGCTTTCTTATTTTTCCCCCTAAACCCTCATTTCCCCTTCCTCCTTTTTCCATTCTGTGGATAATTCTCTACTCTTCCCTGTCTCCTCAGCTTACAACCTCGGGGTCATTTTGACTCCTCTCTCTCCTTCTTCACACATCCAACTGATAGCTAAAACATGTTGTTTCTTTCTCTACAACATCAACAAAATTCGCCCATTCCTTTCTGAACACAACATAAATTCCCTCCACTATCAGACGCTGTGAGAATGAACACAAAACCTTACAGAATCCAGCAGTTTACCATACCATAAAAGCACAAAGTCCAAGAACTCAAACTACACCAACTTTACTTAAGAAAAATTAGTGCTGCAAATATTCTAGAACACCAGAACACCTCCATTTGGGAAAGAGAACAAGCCAGATTGTTATTAATTCTCAAACACTACCTATGGGGGTCATTTTAGAAACCCTATTTGTGCATTGGATGTTTGAAATTGGGCACACCAATGATCCAAGCACAGAGACTGTCTCCAGAGCCATTTTAGAAGCCTGCTGTGGGGATGTCCGAATCTGAACAGAGGTGTGGCCAGGGCAAACCTGGAGGCATAGTTAGGGCATTCCTAGGGACCAGGATGCCTGATCACAGAAAAGTCAGATGTCCAACATCACATCTAATTTTAGATCTGCTCCAAAGCATACATATCTATGAACAAGCACTTGTTTTAACTGAAGAAAGAAAGCACTTTACCATCCCCAGTACTGAGTACAATTTCAACTTCAGCAGCAGTGGTATTTGAACTCTGCCTGCTGGCCTGGTCCTAACCCACTTCTCTAACCATTATGCTATCCTAGATGTCTGGGTTCTGAGATATCATTCTGGAGACAGGTTTGTGAAATTATGTCTGCACCAGGACTTGCCTGCATTTTTTTCAAACATTCTGGGTTGGCCATCCCAGATTGCACTTGAACGGATGTTCTAAAATTCCATTACTGCAATTACATAAGGAAAGCATAGTGCATATAAAATACTACAGATTAGAAGCATATGCAAATAACAAATGAAATAGAATAACCAAGAAACCAGAATGTGAGCAGTGAAACACTAAAAAAGAGAAACTGAAATGGATTTCCTCCTGTACTGAACAAAATACAAAGAAAAGCAGACTTTCAGAGCTGACATATTTCATTCTCTAAAGTGACAATGAAGTATTTTGTACTTTTGCTGTCTGATCAATTAGGTGGGCCCTGATTTCCCTTTACCACTTCTTTATGTCCGGTTTCTCCTAAGTCATTTTCCAGGATCTTATTTCCATTTTCTGTTTTTTTTTCAATGCCCTTGATTTCATCCCTTCCTTTCTTAAATCTCTCTCTGACATAGATCCTTCTGTTTCATCTTTTTTCTCCATGTCTCTTATCTGCCTTTGTATCTTACTTTAGCAAGATTTTATTCTTTCCCCACATCCTCAGCCTCTCTATTTCCACCTTTCCTCTACTTACCTGCTTTTACCTCTACACTTACCTCTGCAATCTTCCCATTCCCAATTGTATCCCTCATTCCTTCCCAAGCTACCCCTATCTTTCACCCATTTTCTAGCCCACCATTTCCAATCTCTATAGTCATCTATATCTGCTTCCCATCCCATCCCCTTCCATGCCACTCATCCCCTCACTACATTCAGTCCTTCAGACTTCCATTCCCTCTTTTACTTCTCCTACAGTTACCTTATCTAACCTCCTTCAAAAACATGTCACTTTCTTTTGTCTCTGACCCTTTGCCTCTTTTTCCACTTTCCTCTGCATCCATGGTCCCTGTCTCTCACCCAGCCTCAGCATTCATTCTCCTCCTCCTTCTCTCATACTTCATTCTCCTTCCCAGAATCTGCTTACCTACCTCCTTCACCACTATTCATTCCCCCTACTTTTTCTCCACCTTAACCCCAGCGTCCATCCCTATGTTCCTCCAGCTTCTCCTTGTTTCTTCTCTCTCTCCTCTCCCCTTCTCTTTCCCTCAGCCCCTGCATCAATCCCAGTCCCTCTTCCCATCCCTTGCATCAAACTCATCTCCAAGTCCTGGTCTCTGCTCCTGGAACCAACATTAGATCTCTTCTCTCACCCCTATCCCTTGGAATCTGACATTTCTCCCATCTTCGTCCCCCACACCGCATCGGCTCAAACTTCTTTCACCCACCCTTATGCCTTGTAGTTCTATACAAATGATTGTAGTAGTAGAAGAAGTAGTAAGCGTCTTAAAATGTAATTTGGATGTATATATATATATATATATATATATATATATATACACACACACAAAAGATGCATAGGTAGTCCAAATTATAAAAAATATTTTTTACTGAAAAGCAAAACTAGAAAAATCACTTGCTAGATAAATCTTATTGTGTTTTAATGTTTTGTTTTGTTTAGTTTATTTTTCACTAAAAGAAACATGAGTTATAATAACACTGTCCTGGTAATTAAATTCAAACTCACTAGATCTAGCTTCTATATTTATGGAGAAGAATGTTGCCTGGGTTTATCATTCTATTACGTTCCAGTTTACATTTATAGTCAATATATATGTGTAAGATTTTTATTTTAGAAACATAGAAACATGATGGCAGAAAAAGAGCACATGGCCTATCTAATCTGCCCTTCCATATCAAATACAAAAGATCCTTCTTTTCCTTTAGACATCTTCTGTATTTGTCCTATGCTTTTTTGAATTCAGATACTGTCCTCATCTCTACTACCTCCACTGGGACACTATTCCACACATCTATCACTCTTTCCATAAAGAAATATTTCCACATGTTACTCCTGAGTCTATCCCCTTTCACTCTCATCCTATGCTACCTCGTAGCAGATCTTGCTTTCAATCAGAAGAGGTTCAACTTCTTATGCCACAGAGATATTTAAAAGTCTCTGTTATAACTCCACTATCCCATCTTTTCTCTAATGTATACATATTAAGATCCTTAAGTCTGTCCCCATTTGCTTTATAATGAAGACCACTAACCATTTTAGTAACCATCCTCTGCACCGACTCCATCCTGTGTATGTTGTCTTGAAGGTGCGGTTTCCAGAATTGCACACAATACCCCAAATGAAGTCACATCAGAAACTCATAGAGAGACACCTCTTTTTTTTCTGTTGGCCATTCCTCCACCTTAAGATCATCAGAAACAATCATGTCCAGGTCCTGCTCTTCTTTTATTTATTTATTTATTTATTTGGTTTCATTTGTATACCGCTACTTCCAGCGATCAGAAGCGGTTTACTCTACACATCAAACATTGGTTACATATGGTAAGAATCAACAATTTACATTTTCATTGAGGTGTACTTGACTGTACATTTATACATATTTACATTTTATATTGTTTTGCTTGATTTTTTACAGATTTGAATATTGAAATTTTGTTTTCATTTATACAGGTTAAGGCATCTATATAGTATTTAAACAGTATGGGCTATGTACAGTTTTGTTTCAGTGGTTGCAATATATACATTTTGGTTACAACAAATCGGTTCTTAATACTTTTGTTTGTTTGGTTTGCGAGGTTATGTTCATTCTGGATTGTTTATGTTAAGTTGTAATGATCCTGGAAGAGGTGGGTCTTTAGTTTTCTCCTAAAGTCCTGTAGGTCGCTGTTCGATCTTAGTTCGTTTGGTAGCTGATTCCATAATGTGGGTGCTGAGTAGGTAAATGCTCTGTTGCTTGTGCAAACTTTTACAGTTCGGATGTTAGTTGAGATGTGAAGGGTGTTTAAGTTGTGAGTCCTTCTGCTTCTGTTAGGGGGTCATGTGGTGATGAGGTTGGAGAGGTAGGATGGTGCTATGTTATGTATCAGCTTGAATACAGTTACTAATAGTTTGTATTTTATGCGGGCTGTAATGGGAAGCCAGTGTAGTTCAATTAGTATAGGTGTAATATGTTCGGTGAGTTTTGTGGACAGAAGAACTTTGGTTCCTACACTGTATTGCTCCCTTGGATTTTTGCAGCCCAAATGCATGACCCTGCATTTTTTAGCATTAAATCTCAGCTGCCAAATTCTTGACTATCCTTCAAGCTTAGCTAGATCCCTCCTTATGTTATCTACTCCTTCCTGGGTGTCTACTGTATTGCAGATTTTGGTATCATCTGCAAAGAGGCAAACCTTACCTGACAGCCCTTCCACAATATCACTAACAAAAATGTTAAAAAGAATCAGACCAAGGACAGATCCTTGTGGCACACCACTGGTAACCTTCTTCTCCTCGGACTGAGCTCCATTTAACTGTACCTTTTGTCGCCTCCCACTTAACCAATTTTTAACCCAGTCAGTCACTTTAGGGTCTGTCCCTGGGTGCTCAGTTTATAAGTCGCCTTTGGGGAATGATCTCAAAGGCTTTACTAAAATCTAAGTACTTTCACGTGTCCCTATCCCCAGCCACATGCTTAGGAGATTAGGGTTGCCATTTTAGTCCTCTTTAAAAGGTTTGAAAACTATTTCCTTCAGGAGCAGTGCCCTTTGGGAGTTGTAGTTTCCCTCTTAAAAAAGGCAAACATGACACAGTTTATTTCCCCAAAATACACACAAATAAGGTTCAAACGCAAGTATCTGGATATTTCCTCCAGGACAAAAAGTACAGAAAATATTTACATCCTTAAGCTAAGTAACTTCTCAAAGGCATTAAACAGACACAGACGTTTCATCAATCAAAACAGGCAAATCAAAAGTACAGCTTCTCAGGTTCAGCAAAGTAAAGAATGTCTGCTTCCTTAGTGAGATAATATACAGTGCTGTGCAAGCTTGTCTTACTTGACCTAGTTCCTACCTTAGCAAGGTTAAGTTTTCTGGGTAGTACTTTTTCCCAAAAGCATTTACTCAGGCTGCTACTTCTTAACCAAGGATTCAGTAGCCTTTGCACGACAGAAAGAACAGTCCATTGGCAGTTCAGTAATCAAGGGGTCTGGTTCATTATACTCCACTTGCATTTCCTCCTGCTCTGGAATTATAATATCCTGCACTGAGCCCTCATGACCTACCTCTGGTGGAATTCTTGCTGAGGATTCCTGTAACTCCCTCCAGGACTTCTCTAGCCGGTAAGGAATATGGAGAACTGTATTACTGGATATCTTTCTTTGGTTCTCTTGCCCCAGTTCTTCTCTGAGGTTTAACCACGGTTCTCTGTTGGAGGCTGGGTTCTTCTGCCTCCTGGTTTGAAACCTAGGCACCCACCTCTGAGTGTTGTGAACCTCTTGGTCAGGAACAGAAGTTTGGAACCTGCCCTGCTCTCTCCGTCTGAGCAGCTCTTTCCTGGTTTCCCTTGTGCCAGACTCTTTCCAGGTCCTTCTTCTTTCCTCTGCTTGGAACTTTCTTTCTGGGAACTTCCAGCTCAATTTCCAGTCCTGCTCTGAGTCCGTCTCTGACTCTGTCTTCCTGGACTCTCTCCTTGACTGTTTGCTTGCTCTGCTCTTCTCTGAGCAACCTTTTCCTCCTGAGCAGCTCTTCTCCCTTCTGCTTTTCCCTAAGCAAGGTTTATAAAGGTGCTTCCTGGGCAGCGTTTCTCTCTGCCTTAACCGGTGTTCATAATCAAGCTCCAAGCCTGCTACTCCGTCAGCAGAGCTTGGGTGTGGCAGCCTAGCCTCAGAAACTCTAAGCTTGCTCTGAAGCCTGTGCACTGCTGTAATGTTTTTAAAAGTTCAATCACTGATTTTCTCTAACTCTGCAGGCTCACCAGTGCCTTCCTCATCACAGTACACCACATCTAGGGCTGTCCCTCAGTCCAACTCCATTATCATCCAGTCAAAGAAATCAGTCAGATTTGTCTGACAAGACCTGCCTCTGGTAAATCCATGCTGCCTTGGTCCTGTAATCCATTGAACTCCAAAAAACTCACTATCCTCCCTTTTAGCAGTGTTTCCAATAATTTACTCACCACAGAGATTAGACTAACTGGACTGTAGTTTTCAACCTCATCCTTACTTCTGCTTTTGTGTAAAGCAGGGGTCTCAAACACGCGGCCCGCGAGAGCATTTTCTGCGGCCCGCAACGCCACGGAGTATTGTCCTGCTTTACGTTGCATTTTTGTCCTCCTGCTGTTTCTATATTTTTTTTACCTCGCGTGATTCCCGGGGCTGCATGGTGTTTCTCACGTCCGCGTCACACGCCTGCCCTCCACCAATGAGCGACAGGCAGGAGGAGGAGAAAAAGGAGGAGGGGGGGGCCCGGGCCCAGAAGCAGTCTGAATAGCCACGAGGTACCAGCGCCTTGAAGAATCACCTGCTTGGATCGCTTGGAGGATCGCCAGGGTGCACAGCTCTCCACGGCAGGTAAGGAAGCAGTCTGCCCAGCCCTGCCTCCCTCAGTCCCTCTCCTCTTCGGCTTTCAGAGCCGCGAAGGGAGAGCTTCTCCCTCGCGACTCTGTTAAGCTCGAGGGGGCAGAGGGGAAATTTCCCATAAGCCTCAGCTGGCTTAAAAGAGTCGCGAGGGAGGAACTCTCCCTTCGCGGTTCTAAGCCGAAGAGGAGAGGGACTGAGGCAGGGAGGCAGGGAGGGAGGGAGGGAGGGGGGGCCTGCCTGCCTGCCTGTGATTTTTGCCAAGGAGGGAGGGAGGGAGGGAGGGGGGGGGAGCCTGTGATTTTTGCCAAGGAGGGAGGGAGGGGGGGGGCCTGTGATTTTTGCCAGGGAGGGAGGGAGGGGGGGGCCTGTGATTTTTGCCAAGGAGGGAAGGAGGGAGGGAGGGGGGGCTGTGATTTTTGCCAAGGAGGGAGGGAGGGAGGGGGGGAGCCTGTGATTTTTGCCAAGGAGGGAGGGAGGGGGGGGAGCCTGTGATTTTTGCCAAGGAGGGAGGGAGGGGGGGGGTGCCGGTGATTTTTGACATGGAGGGAAGGAAGGAGGGAGGGGGGGGCTGTGATTTTTGCCAAGAAGGGAGGGAGGGGGGGGAGCCTGTGATTTTTGCCAAGGAAGGAGGGAGGGAGGGAGGGAGGGAGGGGGGGGGCTGTGGGCTGGGGGGGTTAGAGCTGGTAATGTGCTGTGGGCTGGGGGGGGGGTCAGAACCATTACCTGTTCTGACCCCCCCCCCCAGCCCACAGCACATTACCAGTTCTAAACCCCCCAGCACATTACCAGTGTGCTGTGGGCTGGGGGGTTTAGAGCTGGTAATGTGCTGTGGGCTGGGGGGTCAGAACTGGTAATGGGCTGGGGGGGGGGTCAGAACCATTACCATTAATTTATAGTTTTATTTCTACAGTGCTGAGGTATTCTGTGTAATTCCTATTTGACATTGCTACTTGTTCTCTTTTCCCAGTAGGTCATGTATTCTCTGAAATGTATTTTTGCAGTGTTGCCTTTTGATAGGTAGGGTCTGGTGCTTTGTGAGTCCTGGTAGTGCTGTTATGATACGGGGGGTTTGCTATGGGTTCTAAATGGGCAGTGTTAGTAGTAGTTCCTAATGTGCCTGGCGGTTGGCACTGGATTATAGTAATATAGAAATGTTCTAGTCTTTCTTTATCCATGCACTCATTATGCAACATTATGCAAATATTTATGCAAATATTTATGCAAATGAGGTCCCTTATGCAAATGAGCCCCCCGTGTCTTATGCGGCCCCCGGGTTACTTTAGAAGTCCTCATTCGGCCCTCAAAGCAATTTGAGTTTGAGACCCCTGGTGTAAAGGGACCACATGTGCCTTTCTCCAGTCCTCTGAGACCACTCCTGACTCTAAAGAAGCATTGAAAAGGTCAGTCAGTGGAGTTGTTAGAACGTCCCAAAGTTCCTTCAATATTCTCAGATGTAACCCACCCGGTCCTCTTGCTTCGTCTACTTTTAGTTTAGCTAGTTCCTCATGAACATAATTTTCTGAAAATTGTTCAAGATCCCTGTCACTTCTATTCCTATTTATGGGTGTTTTCTGAGGTCCTGCTCTTGGTCTTTCATCTGTGAAGACAGAACAGAAATATTTGTTAAGCAATTCCGCTTTATCCTCATCAGCTTCTACATATTCTTCTCCTTCAACATTCAGTCTACTTTTGCACTTCCTTCTCTGATTAACATATCTGAAAAATGTCTTATTCCACCCCCCCCCCCCCTATATTTTATTACACTGGCTATTTCTTCTTCTTTTTGTATCTTTCCTATCCTGACTACTTTGCTAGCATCTCTAGGTTTTTCCAAATATAGATGCTTGTCTTCCTCTCTCTGTGATCTCATCTATTTTATTAAGGCCACCCTCTTTTTCTTCACCTTTTCAGCTACTTCTTTGAGAACCATAGTGGCCTCCTTTTCCTTTTACATTTATTTACCTTTCTAACAAAAAGTTTTGCTGCCCTTAAAATATATCCCTTTCAGATTTTCCTATTGCTTTTCTATATCCCCCAGCTGTTCCCATCCTGCTAGTGAGTCTTTGAAATAACGTCCCAACTTGGCAAAGTTAGTTTTCTTAAAGTCTAAGACACTCAGATTTTAATGGATTTTGTCCGCCCAAGTCCAATAATGAACTACACATTCTGGTGATCACTAGACGTGAGATGATCTCCTACTATAACATCAGAAACACTTTCACCATTGGTAAGCACCAAATCCAAGATGGCCCCTTCATGTGTGGCTTCTGTTACCAGTTGCTGGAATAGTTTTCCCTGTAGGCAATCTAGGATCTCCTTACTTCTAGATGACACCACAGCAGTGATGTGCCATTCAACATCCGGCATATTGAAATCACTTATCAGTAGTGCTTCTCCTTTCCTGACAATACTGTGTATGCCTTCTATTAAATCCCTGTCCACTTCTTCTCCCTGTGATGGAGATCTGTATATCACACCAATGCAAATTAATTTCTCTTTCCCTCTTTCTAGTTTAACCTACAGTACCTCCTTGCTCCCTTTTAAGCCCTGTTATTCTATAGATTTAATACAATTTTTTACATACAGTGCCACTCTTCCTCCCCTTCTTCCTCCCCTGTTCTTCCTGAATAAAGTACTGCCTGGTATAATTACATCCCAGTCATGGTTATCCATGAACCATGTCTCCATAACCGCCACTAAATCCAAGTGAGCCTCTTTCATTAAAGCTTCAACATCTGGTATCTTATTTCCCATGCTACAGGCATTTATACACACAGCTTTTGAGATATTTCTCTTTTTTCCCATTTCTACAGAGGTATTTATCTGGGGACGTTCACTTACATAGGGGCTTTCTTCACCCATCCCCAACAAATCTATTTTAAAGCTCTCTTCAGAAGGTTGTCAGTCTGCTGCGGAAGACACTTTGACCCTTCTTGGACAGATGGACGCCATCTCTGCTCTGCAGTCCCAGGAACATCATCTCATGGTCCAGGAAACCAAAACTAAGGAACAATCTGAAATTGCAAATAGATCTCAGAGCCCTTCATTAGTGTCTTAGCATTTATTGATCATTATTTCTATGAATCTGAGAATAGATTGAGCTGAAACAAATTGTAGTTTTTTGTTTTGCAATAAAAGTCTACTTTAATTTTTTCCACTATCCAATACATATTATTTAAGATATATAATTATCTGAGAAATAAACATTATATAGAGAACATTATACAGAGAAACATAAAATCACAGGAACGGAGAATATTTCAGAAATTAACCACAAGGCTCATTGAGTCTACCCATATTCAATGAATCATTCAACCGCTGCATGATCAGTCTTCAGTTTATTTCATACCGTACTCAGCTAATCATTATAAACAGGTCAAGAAAGAATAATGACTTTTATTTCCCAAAACATGTTTTCTGCATTCTGTTTAAAACATTTCTACCACAATTGTGTCCAAATAGTTCACAAAATAGGGTGGTATAATAAGAACATAATAACTTGCCATACTGGGTCAGACCAAGATCCATCAAGCCCAGTATCCTCTTTCCAGCAGTGGCCAATTTAGGTCATAAGTACCTAGCAGTTTCCCCAAAAGATACAGGTTCCACAATGTTTGTATTGGGTCAAGCAGTGGATAACACGGGTCCCCTTTTTTTTTTTTTTTAAACTTTTATTTTCATTTTGCAACAAACAAAAGAAACAACACACCAAAGGAGACAAAACAAGTATACAATAAGGAAAAGTAAACCCAATTACCCCCCACCCCCATGCTTCTTCTCTAGCTGATTAGGTCAGCATGTGAGCACTTCCAGTTAACAATGATTATACATCAAAACGGTCAAAAGAGTATCTACGATACAGAATGATCATGGGACCAAAATATATACAAATTTAGACAGTCAGATGAGAGCATTTAGCAGAATGTACATAGTCATTGAGCATCTTACATTTAGACCAATAATGAGAAGTCTGAACGGGGGAAGCAAACATATAAGGTATTTGTTCATATATATTGTAGAGACAAACATGAGTCCACCATGCATTGGGGCTCAGATGGGAGCTATTTTCCAGTATTTCTTAATTAGGGAAATAACTATGTCAAGCATAAAGTCCAAAAGGAAGTAAGCCGTGTTTGGAAGAGAGGAGATCCCCGCAACTAGGCGAAGTCTCACCATCCTCCAAGAAAGAGGCTCCTGAGAGTGCAAAATACAAAATAGACTGGATACGACCCCAGACCCGACGCTAGTAATACTGTAGTGCGGGACATTCATACATAACATGAGGTAGTGAGCGAATGGCCGCATGGGATGTCCAACAACTATTGCCCTGAGTAGTGTTCCAGTTGGCTAATCTGTCAGGAGTGTAAAAACACCAGTGGGCTAGAAAGAAGAGGGTCCGAGTAAGTGAGGCGGATCGGGAAACCCATGTCACTCTACTCCAGACAAGGCTCCATTACTCCAAGGTCAAGTCACATGCAATTCTCTCTCCCATGCTTCTGCGCAATAGGGGTATCGCTAGTTATAGCATTACATAAGGTTTTGTAAAATTGGATGCTACACCCGGGGAATTACTGATAGATCGGATAGTCTCCGATCAACCTTGTATAGGGGATGCCAATGGCGGAAGTACCCTAGCACTCCGAAGGCAATGCCGAAGTTGCTTCAACTGAAAGCAGTGCCCTGCTGGGAGACCAAATTCAGTTTGCAATTCACTAAAAGTTTTCCAGCGACCATCATGGAACAACTGACTAGGAATCCAAATGTCCCTAGTGTACCAGGGGCTCCACGCTATCGACTTATGTTGTATTCGAAATCAAGTAGTGTACCAAAGCGGGAGCCTGTCAAACGAACAGAGTCAGGAGTCTAAAGAGTGCATTAGAGTACTAAAGGCACCTAAAGTGTCTAAAAGCATTGGGGGATAGTGGGAGTCTGATGGGAGAGTCATACCAGGGAGAAAAGTAGGAGGAATCAGTTTGCAAAGATCCACTTCTACGTCTAGTCACACAGGTCTACTCGGTACTGGATCTTCCAGCCAACGAACGCCTTGCATGAGAAGAAAAGAGTGATGGAACACTTGATTAAAATCACCACCAAGTATTGATGGAGCATTGGCAGAGGCCTATGCCAACTGCGCAATACTTGCACAGTAAGCAGGGTCGTCTACATTCGGGGCATAAATGCAAAAAACACATGAATTCACTATCTCCAACCTTAAGGTGTGCACGGGCCCATCTACCCTCCTTGTCAGCGCTAGTATCTATTACAGTAGCTTGCGAAGACTTCTTAACCAGAATGGCTACCCCGCACCGTTTGGAAACGGCGGGAAATAGGCAGCCACCATGTTAGACTTAGCATTGAGTCGCAGTATTGCAGCAGAGTTTAGATGCGTTTCCTGAAGAAACACAAAATCAGCATGCTCATGGCTAAGATAGCTAAGGAGTTTCTTCCTTTTGATTGAACTATTAATGCTTTTACGTAGAGTGATAAAATGTTACAGAAGGCCATTCAGAAAATTAGAAGTTCTGAGCATGATAGCGCACATAATTTCACAATATCCCTCATATTGACTGTATCTGGCTGTACATAGGACATGAAAGAAAATAGGCTAAGATAATACAATGGAGCGCCCCGCATTAAAAAAGAAAACCGCAGTGCGGTAGAGAAGAAGCAAAACCCCAGAAATTACTGGCGACCATGTGTCTGCGGGGAGAAACCCCCGAGAAGGCCAAAATTGAGAAAAAAAGAAAACACATGACCTGTAGGACTGTACGTGCTCCGAATCCGACCGAGGCACACATCATGGAGGGATAGGAGACCAAAAAACAAAAGGTCAGATAGAGAAAGAAAGAAAGTCCAGGTAGTCTCTGTGCATTAGCTATGACCGCCGCATCGGGCCCTTCAAAATGGCGGACAGAGCCGGCAGACAAAAGTCCAAGTTTTGGATTAGCGCATCTGCTCTGCTTCTTTGGAATCCAAAAATGTTGATAGTAGATCAGGATCTTCGAATGTCCTGGTTTGGTTGTGAAGAGTCACGCGGAGCTTCGCTGGATACAACAGGCCAAAGCGAGCCTGTAGCTGTTGAAGTCGAGGGCGAAAAGCAAGGAGTTTCTTCCGACGGTCAACGGTGGGCTTTGTAAAATCAGGGAAGAAGGAGACTTTGTGACCTTCAAATTCCAAATGATGATTCGTCCGGGCAGCATGTAAAATTTGTTCCACTTGTTGATATCGTAGCAAGCGAAAGATAATAGGCCGGGGGGTCGTTCGGTTGAGCGCCATGTGGGTAGGAACACGGTGCGCACGATCGATTTCCAGTTCTCTATGAAAAGTGATCTTCAGCAAGGAGGGAAGAGTTTTGAGCAGGAATTCTCTTATATCTCCGGCTTCCACCCCCTCCGGTATTCCAATGAGCCTCACATTGTTGCGACGGGCTCGATTATTGCTATCTTCTAACTCCTTTTGAAGATTCTGTATCTGGCGCTCAGCCTGGTCCAGTTTGCCCAAGCGCACCACGTGCGAGTCGAGGATCCCCGCCATATTGTCCTGCCGTAATGAGAGACTTTCAAGTTGGTCCTGGAGCACTCCAAAGTCTTCTCGCATGGCTCGAAGCGCTTCTCCATTGGACTGCACCAATTCCTTCACGCCGCGTATTTCCTCCAAAATCTCCAGGTGCATTTCGGGGTTTTCACGAAATGGAACCATCTTCCGTGGGGAGGACACCTCTGTTTTGGAGCGTTTTCCGTGAGAAGAAGAAGGAGACCCGAAATCCAAGCGCGCTGGTTTATGGGCCGCCATCCCCCCCGATGTACCCCGGTCAGCTCGGAGCGAAATAGTAAGTTTGTATAGGTATTAAGTCAGGATTCTAAGTAGGCCTCTCGGGAGCTTCAACGCAAAGCGTCTTACCCGCTGGACATCAGGCTCCGCCCCCAACACGGGTCCCCTTTAATAATGGTTTATGGACATTTCCTCCAGGAACTTGTTCAAACCTTTTTTAAACCCAGCTACACTAACAACTTTTACTATATCTTCCGGTAACAAATTCCAGAGTTTGATTACACATTGAGCGAAAAAATATTTTCTCTTATTAGTCTTTAATAGGTTACTCTGTAGCTACATTGCATGTCCTCTAGTCTTCCTATATTTTGATGTTGGAAACAATCAGTCTAGGTTTACCCGTTCCTCTCCATTCATTAATTTATAGACCTCTATCATATCTCCCCTCAGCCATCTCTTTTCCGTGTTGAAGAGCCCTAACCTTTTTTAGCCTCTCTTCATAGGGGTATCCTTCCATCCCCTTTACCATTTTGGTGGCTACTCTCTGTATCTTTTCTAATAACGCTATATCCTTTTTAAGATACGGCGACCAGAATTGCATACAATATTCAAGATGCAGTCGCAATATCATTTGTTTTATTCTCCATTTCTTTCCTTATGATACCTAGCATTCTATTTGCTCTCTTGGCAGCCACTGCACATTGGACAGAGGGTTTCAACGTATTATCCATGATGACGCCCAAATCTTTTTCTGGGTGGTGGTTCCCAATGTGGAACCTTATATCATGTAACCATAGTTTGGGTTGATCGTTCCTACTGTAAGTGCATAACTTTTCACTTGTCCACATTCAATTTCATCTACCATTTCGATGCCAAGTTTTCCAATTTATCAAGGTCCTCTTGTAACTTTCCACAATCCTTGTGGGTTTTAACAACTTTGAATAGTTTTGTGTCATCTGAAAATTTGATTACCTCACTTGTTATTCCCATTTCCTGGTCATTTACAAATATGTTAAAAAGCAGTGGACCCAGCACAGATCCTTGGGGTACTCTACTATTCACCTTTCTCCACTGAAAAAAATTGGCCATTTAGCCCTACCCTCTGCTTTCTATCTTTTAACCAGTTCCTGATCCACAATAATACACTGCCTCCTATCCCATGACTTTTTAATTTTGCCAAGAGTCTCTCATGAGGGACCTTGTCAAAGGCTTTCTGAAAATCAAGATACACTATATAAATCAACTCAACTTTGTCGACCTCTTTATTCACATCTTCAAAAAAACATAACAGATTAGTAATACAAGATCTTCCTTGTCTAGAGCTATGTTGGCTGTCTCCCATTAAGCCATGACTATCTACATGTTCAGTAATTTTCTTCTTTATAATGTTTTCTACCATTTTTTCTGGTACTGACGTCAGGCTCACTGGTCTGTAGTTTCCTGGGTCACCTCTGGAACCCTTTTAAAAAAATTTGAATTACATTGGCCATCCTCTAATCTTCAGGTATTACAGATGATTTTAATGATAGTTCGCAGATTACTAATAGTAGGTCTGCAATCTCATATTTCAATTCTTTCAGCACCCTTGGAATTATACCATCTAGTCCAGGTGATTTGCTACTCTTCAGATTAACAAATAGTTGTAAAACATCTTCCTGGTCTATCGATATTTCTTTCAATTCTTCTGTGGCATCACCTTTAAATGCCATTTCAGTCATGGGTAACATCCCTACATCTTCCTCAGTAAAGACTGAAGCAAAGAATTCATGCAGTCTGTCTGCTACGGCCTTGTCTCCTCTTAGTGTTCCTTTTATCTGTCTATCATCTAACAATTCAACTGAATTTATCACTTTTTTTTTGCTACAAATGTACTTGAAAAAATCTTTATTAGGTGTTTTTGCTTCCACGACAAGCTTCTTCTCAAATTCTCTCTTTTCTTGGCTTATCAATGCCTTGCATCTAACATGCCATTGCTTATATTTTTCGAGTTTTTATCATTTGTCTCCTTTTTCCATTTCCAAAAAGATGCTTTTTTGGCTACAACAGTCTCTCTGACCTCACCTTTAAACCATTCTGGTAGTTTCTTGGACTTCCTTCCACTTTTCTTAAAGCATGGAATACAGTTGGTCTGGGCTTCCAAGATAGTATTTTTAAACAACATCCATGCTTGATGTAAATCTTTAAACTTTGCAACTGCTCCTTTTAGTGTTTTCTTAACTATTTTCCTCATTTTATCATAGTTCCCCTTTTGAAAGTTAAAAGGTAGTATGAGGATTTCCTTACTATCCCTCCTCCATTTATTAAATCAAACGCAATCATGCTATGATCACTATTGCCAAGTGGCCCCAACACCTTATCTCTTGCACCAGATCTTGTGTTCCACTAAGGATTAAGTCCAAAATGGCTCCCCCCCCGGTTGGTTTATGAACCAGCTGCTCCAAAAAGCAGTCATTTATTTCATCTAGAAACTCTGTCTCCCTAGCATGTCCTGCTATGACACTGACCCCGTCAATAGTGGAGTAATTGAAATCACCCATTATTATTTCTGTGCTATAACCTTTGTTAGTTTCCCTGATTTCTTTGAGCATTTCATCAACCATTTGTTCATTTTGGCCAGGCAGTCAATAGTACACCCCCACTGCCATTGCCCTCCCCTTCCCCTTTTTACATGGAATTGTAATCCATAGAGATTCTACAGTGAATTATTTTTCCTGTAAAACTTTAATTCTTTGTGATTCAATGCCCTCTCTAATATATAATGCAACCCCATCCATCAATTTGATCTGCTCCCATTGGTTGTCCTCCTTCCACCATGACTCTGAGATACCAATCATATCTAACCTCTCATTTCTATATGTATATTCTATATGTATATTCTAACTTTCCCATCTTATTTTTTAGACTTCTAGCATTTGCATACAAGCATTTTAGAGGCTGTATTTTATTCATATTAATCTGGCTATCGGTAGGCAGGGGTAATTTGTAATCTTTAAGCTCTGTCTGCTCTGTACTCAAGGGCATTTGGGCTACATTTGTCTTTATTGGAACCTCTCTGCTGATATGTCCTAACTTCAGTCTTTTGCTAGTATACTTCAAGGATGCATTGTTCCAAACCATGCGCTCTTGGGCAACTGTCGGCTACTATCTAGTTTAAAAGCTGCTCTATCTCCTTTTTAAAGGTTAATGCTAGCAGCCTGGTTCCATCACAGTTAAGTTGGAGCCCATCCCTGTGGAAAAGTCCCTCCTTTCCCCAGAATGTTCCCCAGTTCCTAACAAATCCAAAACCCTCTTACTTGCACCATCATCTCATCCATGCTTTGAGACTCCGGAGCTCTACCTGCCTTTCCATTCCTCTGCCTGAGCTTAGAATGGAAAGCATTTCGAAGAATGCTACCCTGGAAGTTCTGGATTTCAACTTCCTACCTAAAAGCCTAAATTTAGCCTCCAGAACTTCCCTACCACATTTTCCCATGTATAAAATTTGTTTCTCTGCCCTAATTTATTATAATACTGTATTTTTTCATCACTGCTCTTTAGTCTCACTATCATAACTTTTGTGCCACCTGCGTTCTAAACATCTAGAAACACAGAAAAATTATAGCAGATAAAGACTATACAACCTACACAGTCTGGCCTTCCATTCTTTTTTTTTTTTTACTGCCATCAAGTTAATGCTGACTCCTGGTGACCCAGCTGCCTCTGGGTTTTCTAGGCAATGCATTTCTGGAAGAAGATTGACAGGCCTTTTCTTCCAAGGCAATGGAGGATAAAGTGACTTGCCAAAGGTATGCCAGTAGGGAATCAAACCCTCAATCTGCTGGGTACCATTAGGCTACTCCTGCCCTTCCATACCAGCTGCTAAACTTGACAGTACCTTTTTTTTCCATAGAGATCCTTTGTGTTTGTTCCATGTTTTCTTGAATTCAGATACAGTCCTCACCACTACCAACTCCACCAGGAGACTATTCCATCCATCTTCCACTCTTTCCATAAAGAAATATTCTCTCAGATTACTCTTTAGTTTATTTAATGACTCTACCACTCTTTATATAAAGAAATATATTCTCAAATTAGTTCTTTGACAATCACCTTTCACCTTCTGATACTATTACTACTACTAATTATTGGCATAGCGCTATAAAGTGTACGCATCGCTGTACATATAGATGTACGACACAATCCCTGCTCATCAGAGTTTACAATCTAATCAACACAAAACATATATAGTTGTGTTCAACATTACTGGCACCCTTGCAGTTCAACCACTTAATGTCAAATATCTCCTAAAAAAAGTGGTCAATGAAATGGCTTTGGACTATATATGCACACATATTTGACACATAAAAGAATGAAACAAAACAAGATCAATTAAAAAAGGAAATAGTATAAAAACTGGGACATTGCCAGGATATGATTATTGGCAGTACTCACATGACTTGAATCAACCAATGAATGAACACAGTAATGTTTAAAATGGCCACCTTCAATCCCTTTTCTATTTTTACAATGGTGAAGGCAAGAGAGCTGCCTGAGACTGTCAGAAAAGCCATTGTCACCAAACAACAAACTTCAAAGTGGTACAAGGCCATCTCCAAAGTCCTTGGGATTCCTGTGTCTATAGTTTACAATGTTATTAAGAAGTTTTCTGTTTATACAACAGTCAAAAACTTCCCTGGACGTAGTGGGAAGAGGAAAATTAATCCAAGAATTCTTTGAAGATTAGTGTGAACTGTTTGAAAAACACCACGTACAACATTCAAAAAATTTAAAGCTGACCTGGAGCAATCTGGAGTTGTGATTTCAACCCGCACCATGCGGCACACACTAAACAAACAAGGACCTCTTTGGCGAAGGCCAAGGAGGATCCCACTGCTCAAAGACAGACATAAAAAGGCACCCCTGATCTTTGACCAAACCCACCTTGAGAAACCACAATCCTTATGGGAAAATGTTCTGTGCACAGATGAAACCAAACTTGAGCTCTCTGGCAATGCAGACCAGCAATACATTTATAGGTGAAGAAATGAAGCTTATAAGGAAAAAACACCCTTCCTATAGTTAAATATAGTGACGGTTCCATAATATTGTGGGGCTGTTTTGCTGCCTCAGGAACTGGAGGCCTGGAACATATTAAAGAAATCATGAAGTCAGAAAACTACCAAGTTATTTTGGAGCAAAATGTGCTACCTAGTATCAGAAAGCTAGGTCTGGGTTAAAGGTCATGGGTCCTCCCGCAGGATAATGACCCAAAATGTATATCCAAAAGTACAAAAGAATGGTTAAAAAGGAATACATTGACTGTTTTAAACTGGCCAGCAATAAGTCCTGATCTCAATCCAGTCAAAAACCTTTGGAAAGAGCTGAAATCTACCATTGATAAAAGGGATCCTGGAAAAATTCATGAGCTGGAACAATCGCAGTTGAAATGTGAGAGAAACTACTAGCAGATAGATGTACGGAACTTATAGATGGCTATAAGAAACATTTGGAAGCTGTAATCATTGCCAAAGGTTGTGTAATGAAATATTAGGGAAGGGTGCCATTAATCCTGTCCCGGTCATATTTTGTTTTTCTTCTCAGAAATTATTACATCTAATTTGCACAGACATCTTTTTTATGCTGTATACCTTTGAAAATTACTATTATAGCTAAATTTATAAAATCTAGAAATATATTTCTGTTCTCTCTGCATTGGTTTATTCTATTGTAATAATTCACAACTGTAATAACTGGGTTATGATTCCAGATACTAACCTTTTTTTTTTTTTTTGAAAGGCAATTCCCTATTCCTCTGGTCTCTTCATAGCTATTTCAATAGTGTATGTAGCCTGGTTCTCCCTTGGTTGAAGTGAGGGTTGCCCCAAAGGCTCTATAGGAACTGTTTGGAATTTGTGATAGATACAATAGAAGCAGTGCTAATGACAGATAAAACATCATCAATCTGTTAAAAACTCAGCTGCTTAGCTCATCTTGTGGCAGTGTTGCTATGCTCATGTAACACCTCTTCTGAGGTCACTTCACTGGCTCCCTATCAGTTTCCACATCTAGTTCAAACTTCTCCTACTGACCTACCAGTACATTCATTCTATGGCTCCTCACTGCCTTTCCTTTCTTATCACACTCTACACTCTTCTTCAGGAATGCCTCTCCTCTGGCAAATCCTTTTTATCTGTGTCCTTCTCTGCCAATTCCATACTTCGTTCATTCTACCTTGCTGCTTCATATGCCTAGAAAGAGATTACCTGAGTTGGTGGCTGGGCTCCTTCTCTGGCCCTATTCAAGTCCAGGCTGAAGACCCACCTCTTTGAGGCTGCTTTTGGATCCTGATGGTCCCTATTTTGCCCACTAATTATCTGTATCTTGCCTACTCTAGTCCCCAGTTCTGTGATGTTTTTTCATCTTTATTAGATTGTAAGCTCTGATGAACAGGGACTGTATCTTACATCTGTATGTACAGTGCTGTGTACACCTTGTAGTCTATACAAATGATTAGTAGTAGAAGTAGTAGTAGTAGTAATCAACAACAACCTCTTTCTCCCGGTCTCTTGTTTTCCAAGGTGGACTGGTAATGTGGTCTACTCCATGGAGCACACCCTTGCTGAGGGTGTCAATGGTATTGACTGCTCTTGGATAACTTTGGAGGCAAACTCAGTAACAGTGGCTGGTGGTAGTGTCTGCTTTTCTACACTCTAGTTCAGGCCTCCCCTACTATTCCCATCAGTGAAACACATGGCCAGTTCTAGGTAGATGTTATTTTTCTTTACCACTACAGGTTCCCAAAGCTATTATTACCACCTTCCCAACTGAGGTCTTCACAAAATAAGGGGGTTTGGATTGCTCTCATAGCCTCAGAGGGACCTGGGGTGGCAAATCAAGCCCTATTCATCCTTTGACCTAGCCAAATCCCGAACTGGCTCAGGGAAGCCAGAAACACTTATTTGGGTGCTGTCAAAGTTGGTCTTGCTTTCAACCAGTTATGACATTGGAGTATACTGGGCTTGGTTGAGGTCTCCAGAAGTTTCTGCAGATCGCAAAACTATAGTAACTATGGGCAGGGCCGTACCGAGCCAGAATCTTGGGTGTGCACCCCCCCTCCTCCCCATATCTCCGTCCAGCTGCTACCTGCTCTTGCTCTGATGCTGCTGCTGTCCTCTGTTTTCTTCACAGTGGTTCTGACAGCAGGGCAAGAGCAGGCAGCAGCTGGACGGAGGTATGGGGAGGTGGGGGGCGCAGGCCCGATGTGCATGTCACAGGTCTCCTCTGCTCTGCTGCTGCCAAACGTTAAGCAGATCTGATCCCTCCCTACTCTGAGGTCACATCAGAGGAGGAAGGGACCAGACCTGAAGAAAGACCCTCACAGAGGCTTAGGGGGTGCATCTTGGCTGAATGCTGTTTCCCTGCTGCCTCTAAGAAAACAGGAAGTGGGGCGGCAGGGCAACACATGCAGCCGAAATGTGTCCTCTAAGCCTTTGAACCCTGTGCAGCTGCACCACTCACATAGGTCTAGGTACGGTACTGACTATGTGGTATCACAAAGACTAGCCCTATCTCCCCAAATTACCGATTTGAGTGTCATATCGTATCTAGGAACAAAACAGCACAATTCATAGCCTGGCTCTTAGGAAATTGTATTAGGGAAGTACAGGAAGGAGTGGCCTAATGGTAGGGGTATCAGCCTAAAGCCAACAAAAATCAGGTTTCTAATCCCACTGCCACTCCTTGTGACCTTGGGCAAGCCCTTAACCACTCGTTGATTCAGGTACTGTACAAACGTAGATCATGAGCCCTGTTGCTAACATTGAATATAACTCACCTTGATCTTCTCCTGGAAAGGTGTGAGCTAAATATTAATACGTAAATGTTATCCATAAATCTAGTTACAGTTCTGCCTATTAATTGCCTGATTATAAATTCCCAGTCCTGGCAATAAAGTAATTATTCTTTCTGGATAATTACCATTTGTTATATAAAGCACATTGGCATTAGATAACCATGTTTCTCTCTAAAAATATATATATTCATCCTTTACCAGATGGAATCTGTTTGCTAGCTGAAGATGATTTGGTTTCTTGAAAGTCTGCACTGGATATAGGAGGAGGCAGAGAGAGAGAGAGAGAGAAATTGCCAAACTTTGAGCTGGGAAACTCTCTCTCCTCAAGTGAGGCAAAGAAAGACACTGAGTCATTCCAAGAAAGAAAGAGTTCACAGCAGGTCTTCTGTTGGTCCTCTGCTGTGCTGAGAACACTTTCGTTGCAAACTTCTGCACTCTGGTTTGCTCAGACTGTTTGTTTGCTACCTCTGCTTGTCTTAAGTTTACAGCTTGTTTGTAAATATACTTATGTAGTTTTAGTTAGTATGTTTCCTAGCTGTTATTTATAATTCTGTTCAGCTTTCCTGCCATCTTTTGCTGACTGGTCCTTGCTCCTCTTCTATTTTCTTTGTTCCTCCCCCCACCCCTAGGCTAATAGCCTCTTATATCTATCCTGTGCTTATTACGAGTATTATGCACAGGTGTACTCTGGTCCTCTGGGACTTCTCTCCTGCTTTTCCACCATGTATCTCCTACAACTTCTATTCTCCTCCTGTCTCATTCCAGTGGCTCCCCAATACTTTTGTTTCATAGTGTTGACACTCCCTAATGTTCTCACCCCATTCCAATGATCTAAAGTCCCCACTCCTTACAACCCCCCCTTACCATCCTCACCTCTCCTGCCATCTTGTCTTCTACCCTGTGATGCGCTCTTCAGCTTCACCATTTTCTTCCTCTCATTCAATCATCTCCACTCGCTCTGAAAGAACCTCACTCTTGTTACCTTAGTGCCCCCTCCTCTCACCCCCACACTCTCCTGCTTCTTCTCCTTCTTTCCTTGGGGGTTATCAATCCCAACCCTGGCCCCCCTAGAATTTTTTCACACTCCAAGGGCATATTTACATGCAACCCCTCAAATCTTATTCCTATCCCTTTCCTTTCTCCATACTCTCTCTCTTTCTCATGCGCCTTTTGGAATGCACATTCCTTCTCTAATAAACTCGCCTTCCTTCATGACATCTTTATCTCTAATACTCTGCATCTTCTTGCTGTAACTGAGACCTGTCTTCTCACCGAAGACTCTACTTCAGCTGTTGCCCTCTCTCATGGGACTACCAATTCTCCCATATGCCTTGCTCTGCAGGGCATGGCGGTGGTGTTGGATTTCTACTCTCTCTTTCCTGCTGATTTCAACCCCTCCTTCTGCCTCAGTCTCACTTCTTTCCTTCTTTTGAAGTCAGCTCCATCCTCCTCTTTACTTCACTACCTCTCTGGAAAGCTATTATTTATTGACCCACTGATGAATCCACCTTCACTATACACCTCTCACTGACTTTGACTTGTCGCTTTCCCTCTTTCTAGATGCATCTTCCCCCTCCCTTATTCTTGGAGATTTTTACATTCATGATGATAACCCTTCTGACCCTCATGTCTTAAAGCTCCTTTCTCTTACTACCGCTTTCAACCTCCAGCTATGCTCTCCTGCCCCTACTCACCAGCTAGGCCACTGCCTTGAGCTTGTGTTCTTTTCTAACTGCTTGCCCTCAAATGTCTGCACCTCAGTTCTTCCCTTATCTGACCATCATCTGCTAACTTGCACTCTTCATCACCCACCACCTCACTCTTGCCCAATTTCCTCCAACATCTTTAGGCATCTTCATGCTATCGGTCCATCAGCTTTCTCCTATACTGTCTCACCACCTTTTTCCTCCACTATGTCATATAAGTATGTTTGATGAGGCCATACCTTCCTATAACTGTACTCTGTGCTCTGGATGCTCTTGCTCCTCCCACTTTACGTCCTGTAAGGCATACTGTACCTCAGCCCTGGTTGTCCATTAATATCCACTATCTACATTCCTGTGCCCACTCAGCTAAGCACCCTTGGTTCAAATCCCACACCCTTGCAGACTTCCTACATTTTAAATTCATTCTAGCCTCTTTCCAGTCTGCCATAGCACTCGCCAAGCAAGAGTACTATGTCCATCTAACTGTCTTGCCTCCAATCCTCACCATCGCTTTACAACTCTCAACTCTCACCTCAAAGTGCCTCCACTTCTGACCCCTCCTTCCCTTTGTGCCCAGACTTTGGCTGACTACTTCCATGACAAATTGCACAAGATTTCTCTTGAATTTTCCTTCAATCTCTTCATTCCCTAATCTTTCCCTCAACCTCTGCCACCCTTTTCTCTTTTTTTAAGATAACTGAGGAAGAAACCACTTATCTCTCTTCCACTAAACTTACTACCTACTCCCCTGATCCCATCCCCACTCATTTACTAAATTCCATCTCCTCCACTGTTGTCCCTTCCATCTGTCTTATCCTCAAGCTATCAGATTCTACTGCAACTGTTCCTACAGCCTTCAAGCATGCTGTGATTGCACCTCGCCTCAAGAAACCATCCCTTGATCCTACCTGTCCTTCTAATTATTGACTCATCTCTCTCCTCCCCTTTATTTCTAAACTACTTGCATGTGTGGATCACCACCACTGTCTTGTTTTTCTCTCCTCTCAGTCCCTTCTAGATTCACTGCAATATGGCTTTCATGCTATACATTCTACTGAGAGGGCTTTTGCCAAAGTCTCCAATGACTTGTTCCTTGTCAATTCCAAGGGCCTTTACTCAATCCTCATCCTCCTTGACCTTTTTGCTACTTTTGACACAGTTTATCACCACCTTGCTACTCTGTCTTCACTCGGATTTAGGGGTTCTGTCCTGTCCTGGTTTTCTTCCTTTCTCCCATCACACTTTTAGTGTACGTATATTCTGGTGGATCCTCCTCTACTTCTATCGCATTTTCAGTCAAAAACTAACAAAAATGGCCACAATCTTGTGGTGCTTTCTCCCATCATGATACTATCAATCAGTTTAAAACATCCAGGGATTTTGGATGCACCTATACACTCATGAAAATAGTTTCATACCACCTTTGACTTATTTTTTAAAGTTCATGTCTTGTTTGCAAGAATGGTTCTGGAATTCCTAACTACACAGATGAAATGTGGTTAATTACATGATGACTTATTTTGACAGTTGTTTTATTTACTGGCTTTGTTGCTGCCTTGCTCTGAGACCTGTATCTTTGTGGGTAGGTGCCAGTCTTCTTCCTATGATGTCCACCTTTCTTAGTACCTTGGGTCTTTATTGAACTGTTACTAGTCTTCTTTACCCCTCTGCGGTCCCTTGTTCAGCATTCTACAGTACATAGGGGAAATGGATGTTGCACCTCCTGATCCAAAATTATCAAATGCTTTCCAGGATAAGATTTTTACACTAACAAGTTTTGTGTACTCAAGTACCCCAGGAGACTTCGGAGTACTGATTTCACTTAGAATCCTGACTGAACCCCTATGACCAAATCTTTAGGACTATTTCTAGTCCTCCTTAACACCTATGCTAAAACATGTTATCTTCATTGGGTGTTTCTGCCCATTTTAGTGGTGCTTTGCCCCTCTTCCTGTGCATGAGGTTTTCCTGCCAGTGTTAATGCTACTTTGTCCATCCTCTAGTGCTTTTGGTTAGATCATTTTCCCACGAAGCTTAGTGTCCCTTTTCTAGCAGTAGCCTATCCAGGTCACAAATACTTGGCAGGATCCAAAAGAGTGGATGTTGTAGCCCTTTTGGGGCAGGCCCTCCTACCTGGATTCCAACCTGGATTCTTAGGCTTTACCTAACACTTCTAGCAGGAAGGAAAAAAACAGGACACATACACCGAAAATTAATTATATTATTAATTCCAGAGCTCTAGAAGGAAGATCGTCGGACGTCCAAATCATGGCTCCTCCCTAACCATCTTCAAAAATCTTCTGCCAGAGATCTGCTTTTTATTAAGAAGTATCAGCTGACATAGTTAATTTTTGATTCACATCGGATGATATTATTCATATTACAAAATTACAGGTCTGGAATAAAATCTGCTTACAAGGTTATTTTTCTGCTGATGCTTTACAAAAATTCATTAAAAAAACGGAAGGTACAAGGCCATGATTATAATTACCAAGTGACAGTAGGTGTCGCTGTGATTCCTTCATTATACACAAGCTGATTAGTTACACACTATAAATTCTCTCTAAATTTTGGTAATTTCCCAAGCTTTATTTGATTTCCAGTTATATGTTGACCCAAGGTCTCTGATTCTGGGAAAGTTTATGCAATAATGCTGATGTTAGTTGTTGTCCAATTTTCGGCCTATCATCTGCCACAAAAAAGAGGCAGAACTGTCTGGAATGCAGAAGCTACCCTTTGCGCCAGTAACTATGTACACAACTTTGTTAGCTAATCTCTGTTGCAACTACCTGTCAGCACTTTTTCACGGAGAGAAAAAGACAGAAGCTTCTATCTAAAAATGTATATTTCACTTAAGCCTGTTTGATTATAATAAGCATATATTTCTCTTTTACCTGAGTAAAGGTATATGGCTATAGCACATTCACAGTCCTGTTTCTTCATTATTATCTGTGCTTGCATCACTGTCTGTACCTATATCCAGTGTACCATAAATAAATTCATCACTGTCCACCTCCAGGTCCAGATTGCCATAGACAGGATGATCTATATTCGTGTCAGTTACCTTATCACCCAAAAGTCATCCAGGTATGGAAACACAAAAAGACCTTGAAGCCTCAGGTAGGCCGCCACCACCACCAGGCACTTGGTGAACACCCTGGGAGCGGAGGATAGGCCAAAGGGAAGTACTCTGTACTGGTAGTGGTTCCCCCCACAACAAATCTGAGATATTGTCTGTGGTCTGGATGAATAAGGATGTGAGTATAAGCATCCTTTAGATCTAAGGAGCATAGCCAATCTCCCTGCTGGAGGTAGGGCAGCAGGATCCCAAGGGTAAGCATCTTGAACTTTTCCCTCTCCAGGAACTTGTTGAGGTTGCGCAAGTCTAGGATTGGTCGGAGGCCTCCTGTTCTTTTTGGTACCAGAAAGTACCTGGAATAAAAGCCGTGACCTCTCAGGTGGTGGGGCACCAGTTCCACAGCCTGGTCCTTTAGCAGACTTGCTAACTCCTGAAGGAGTAGGTCCCTGTGCAGAGGGAGTCTTGGAGGCTCCCCTGGAAAATAGGAGGGAGGTACCTGGTGAAAATGGAGAAGATAGCCCTTTTGGACTATATGGAGCACCCAGGTATCTGATGTGATGGCTGACCACCTGTGGGCAAAGTGGGCCAGCCGGCCTCCTGTGCTGATGTGAGCGAGCTGAGGAGAAGAGGCTATGCTTGCTGAGTCAAAAACCCCCACCCTGCTGAGCAGGGGCCGGTGTTGGTGGCTTGGGGGCCTTCGGCCTACGGGGCCCATGACCCTGCCCCTTGGCCTGCTGACCCTGTTGGGGAGCTGCAGAGGCCTGATAATGAGGGTACGGTTTATAGGCAGAGGACTTCCTCGGGTAAAAGGTCTTTTTTCCTGAGCCCTTCTTCTTCTGAGAAGGGGCAGAGGTTTTTCTGGACAGCCTAGTTCTGGTCAGAGTCTCGGTCTCGAGTTCTGCAGCCTTTTCAGCCATGGGCTTGCCAAAGAGGTTTTCACCTCGGCAGGGGACATCGACCAACTTGTCCTGCACCCATGGCTCGAGGTCGGATGACTGTAGCCAAGCCTGTCGGCGGGCACCGATGCCGGCCCCGGCTACTCGGGCCGAAGCCTCGAAGCCATCGTAGGCTGCTCGAGAGATAAACTTCGAGCACTCTCGAATACCAGTGGACAAGGCTTGGAACCGCTGCAAAGGTTCCTTGGAGAGACCAGCAGAGAACTCAGCAATCTCCTTCGCCAGGTCTCGGAGATACATGCCCATGTAGAGCTGGTAAGTCTGGACACAGCAATCAAGCATAGAGCCCTGGAAGCACTTCTTACCGAGGGCATCCAGGTTCCGGGCCTCCCGACTGGGAGGCACCGAGGAGTGCATCTTCTGACTTTTCAGTCGATGCATGGCCGATTCCAAAACCATGGAGTGGTGCGGTAATTGTGCCTTTTGGAACCCGGGGCTCTTGCGGACTCGATAGATGGAATCGACCCGCTTGCTTAACACCGGCGTCGAGGCCGGGGTCTCCCACATGCAGAAGAGCAGCCGCTCCAGCATCAGAGGAACCGGAACAGTAAAGGCCTCCTTCGGGGGAGAGTCATACTGGAGGGCCTCGAGCTCCTGGGCTCGAGGCTCCTCCTCGGGATCCGCGGGGAAGGCCAAGGCCTTGGCCATATCCCGCACAAAGTCCGAGAACCGGGTATCCTCCGGTGGGGATCGTCTCCGAGGTTCGGACTCCGGCGAGTCCGATGGGACACACTGAGTCCAATAAGTGTCAGGTGACTCTTCGTCCTCCGTCTCCCAGCCCGACTCCTCGGAGGAGGAATCGAGCGGCTCCGGTCGGGTGGGCATCGATGCCATCCGCCCTGACGCCGAGGGTACCGGCGTCGACGACCTCAGTCCCAAACGGGAGGCCGAGGGAGACCGTGGCCGAGGATCAACTCAAGCCCGCATGGACTCGAGGCTCGGCTCGGCCTCTGGGGTCGACTTGGACATCGAGGTCCCGGTGGTCGGGGCAGATGCACCGGTGAGACTGGCGATCAATGCCCGCTGCTGTTCCATGAAGGCAGCGAGGCTGCTCCCCAAGGCCGTCAACCTGAGTCCGAGCTCAGGAGACCCAGCAGCCCCCGACTCGGGCCCCGACGGTGTTGGGCCTGACGTCGGCTCCCCTGGAGGAGAGTCCACGAGGACTACAGCACTCACGTGTCCAGGAGACTCCATCTCGATACGAGGATGCTTGGCAGGCCTCTCCGACTCTGAAGACCTGGGACGGCTATCAGGGCTATGCGACCTGGCCCTCGAGGAACCAGGAGCATCCACCGATGCCGCCCTCGCGGGTTTCTTCTTCCTGCAATGTTCCCGCGAAGGAGACCCCCACTCTTTGAAAGCTGGGGAAATGCTCTGCACGAGGGCTCCCTCGGCGCCGACGTCACCCATATGTGAGGACTGACTTCCTGCTTGGTCCTGGAGAATAAACGTTCCATAAACCACAAGAGAAAGGAAGAGAGGAGGGTAAAGAAGAATGTGGATAAGATTGCAGTGGTAGATAAAGAGGGATGATGGGGAACCAGGGTTAGGGTTAATATCATTAGAGGAGAAAAGAAGAAGCAGAAGAAGAGGGTGAGGCAGAGAGTAAGCAGCATAATAGTATACGCCCTGAGCAAGAAGGGAAGAGGAGTAGGAGCAAGCATTATTCCAGAGAAAAACAAAAGCAAAAGCCAAAGCATGATCATGAAGTACAACATCAGATGGGCAATCACAAGATCAATCAAAGCAGAACTTCAAAGGCCCCATAAGGTGAGTACAGGAAATATAAGCAATAGAGACATTATAGGTGCAGGCAGACAAAACAGCTAATATGTCCTGAATGGAGACGATTCTCTGAGGGTAAAAATGCAGGCTCTGCCCATGGGCCTGCAGCTAAGGGCCCTGCCAAAGGGCGTGGACGCACCTCCTGCACGGGCAAATTCAAATGGAAGTAAATGGAGCCGGCTGACTGACAGCGGAAAGGGGGAAGAGCTGAAACCAACACACATAGTCAGAGCTGGGCAACAATGTCTGGTCTCTCCTGCTTCCTGCGCTGGCAAATTTGAATGGAAGCAAATGGAGCCGGTTGACTGATAGCAGAAAGGGGGAAGAGCTCAAACCCATACACACAGTCAGAGCAGCAATGCCTGGTCTCTCTCTTGCTTCCTGTGTTGACAAATTCAAACTAAAGCAAATGGAGCCAGTTGGCTGACAGCAGAAAGGGGGAGGAGCTCAAACCCACACAAAAGTCAGAGCAGGACAGCAAATTCTACACGGAGATAAGGCAATCTGATTATTAATAATTACTTAGGGGAGAAAAGACCTCAGCAAGTTTAACAGTTTCCTTCTATGTAGCAGAAACCTACCGAAAGGAGGAAAGCATAATTTCTCAGCATTAGGGGCCAAAAACTCCCCCAGAAAATAGTTACATTTTAATTTGTCTCCAATTAATTATAATATAATAATTTAAACTTTATCTTAAATTAATATTTGTATCTATATTTTTATGAATACCATAAAAGCCTTCTAATGCCAGAAAACCACCCCAAAATTAAACTTCAAAAGCTCTTCAGGCTACTTCAACAAGGTAGCTCCTTTGAACCATTCAACTGTTATTCAATAGCAACATTTCTCCTAGGATCAAAAGGGTACAGGGCTTACTGGAGAAAAAGTATTGAACAGCAGATACATGCTCCAACATACTTCTCTCAAAACTGCCGATTCTCCATGAAGGTCAAACACCCTACAAAGATCTTTGTTTCACGGATACAGGCTTTTTCAGGGGTAAAACTTCTCATTCTATTCCAAATTGACATCCACTCCAGTGTAAAAATATACCATACTTGAGTAAATATGCCCATAAGCAATGTTCCCTCTAAGCTGTGCTGGGTCCGCCACCGGCATGCCTGCCAGTGGGGGGAGGGGCGAAGCATCAATAGCACTGCACCTCCCCCCGTTGGCAGGAATGTTGGCAGCGGACCAAGCGTGGCTTAGAGGGAACATTGCCCATAAGGGAATAATTTTATAAAGTCTTTTTTGAATATATATAGTCACGCGCATAAAAGACCTCCTCCTTCAGTAAAATGGCCAAGTACCTGAAGGAGGAGTTGGCAGGGTGGGAGGTGATAAGGGAAGTGGAATTGCAATGGGCTAAACTAAAGGTGGCAATAAAAGGGGCAACAGATAAATCTATAAGGAAAGTAAATAAAAACAAGAGGAGAAGGAAATCTATTTGGTTCTCCAAAGAAGTGGCTGCTCAGATGAAGGCAAAAAACACAGCTTTCAAAAAATTCAAAAGCTTGCAAACAGAGGAATACAGAAAGGAATACAGGATCAAACTAAAAGAGACAAAAAGAGAAATAAGGAAAGCAAAATCAAAGGCAGAGGAAAAGATGGCTAAAGATGTGAAGTGCGGCGGCGAAACTTTTTTCAGGTATATTCGGGAGAGGAGGAAAATCAGAGATGGAATTGCAAGACTCAGAAGTGCTGGGAACAGACTCGTGGAAAGTGACATTGAAAAAGCAAAATTGCTAAACAAATACTTCTGCTCTATTTTTACTAAAGAAAATCCTGGAGAAGGACCATCTGTGACTCCCAAATATAAAAATGGGAATGAAGTATATACCACACCATTCGCAGAAGATGATGTGTTAGAACAACTTGCAAAACTGAAAGTGGACAAGGCCATGGACCAGATGGGCAACATCCCAGGATACTGAAAGAGCTCAGAGAGGTTCTTGCAGGGCCATTAAAGGATGTTTTCAACAGATCCTTGGAAACAGGAAAAGTTCCTCAGGACTGGAGAAGGGCGGATGTGGTACCTCTTCACAAAAGTGGTGACAGGGAAGAAGTGACGAACTACAGGCCCATGAGTCTTACCGCAGTGGGGGAAAAAGTAATGGAGGCACTTCTGAAAGAGTGAATAGTGGACTTTCTCAAAATCAACAGGTTGCATGATCCGAGGCAACATGGTTTTACCAAAGGACAATCTTGCCAAACAAATCTGATTGAGTTCTTTGACTGGGTGACCAGAGAACTAGATCAGGGGCATGCAATGGATGCCATCTACATAGATTTTAGCAAAGCCTTTGATACTGTTCCTCATAGGAGGCTTATCAATAAACTCAGTAGTTTGGGAATGCATCCCAAGGTGGTGAACTGGATCAGAAATCAGTTGACTGACAGATGATAGAAGGTGATGGCAAATAGAGCTCACTCGGATGAAAGGAGGGTGATTAGCGGGGTGCCCCAGGGTTCGGTCCTGGGCTCTGTTCAATGTATTTGTGAGTGATATTGCTGAAGGACTGCATGGAAAAGTCTGTCTTTTTGCAGATGACAAGAAAATTTGCAACAGAGTGGATTCCCCTGAGGGAGTGGATAACATGAGGAAAGATCTAAAAAAGCTGGAAGAATGGTCTAATGCCTGGCAGTTAAGATTTAATGCAAAGAAGTGCAGTGTCATGCACTTGGGAAGCAGAAATCCAAGGGAAATGTACATGATAAGGAGTGAGAGGTTGCTGTGCACGGACCAGGGGAAGGACCTTGGTGTGATTATTTCTGAGGATCTCAAGGTGGCAAAACAGCATGACAATGCAGTTGCAAAAGCCATGAGGATGTTGGGTTGCATAAAAAGAGGAATTACAAGCAGAAAGGAAGAGGCACTAATGCCACTGTATAAGTCACTGGTGAGGCCTCACTTGGAATACTGTGTTCAGTTTTGGAGATCATATCTTGCAAAGGATGAAAAAGACTGGAAACTGTTCAGAGGAAGACAACCAAAATGATTTGGAGCCTGCGTCAGAAGCCTTATGAGAAGAGACTTGAAGAGCTAAATATGTACACTCTGGAGGAGAGGAGGGATAGGGGAGATATGATTCAGACCTTTAAATACTTAAAGAGAAATAATGAACAAACAAACCTCTTCCAAAGACAGGGAAGCTGTAAAACTAGATGGCATAACATGAAGCTGCAAGGGGGTAAATTGAAAGGCAATCTAAGAAAAAGCACAGTTACTTACCTGTAACAGGTGATCTCTGGGAACAGCAGGAATAAGTCTTCACATATGGGTACGTCGGTACCGACGGAGCCTGCGCGGGAACGCTCCCCAGCGTCCAATCAGAAAGCTTTTGGGAGCATCCCACAGCGCCTGCGTGCTGCCTTCCTGCCTTTCCAACTGTCTCTCCTCAGTTGAGTTTCATAGCTGAGACAAAGAGAGAGAGAAAGAGGAAAGGAAGATAGGTAGAGAGATACAACTCCTAGGGAAGGTGGGTGGGTTGTGAAGACTTATTCCTGCTGTTCCCAGAGATCACCTGTTACAGGTAAGTAACTGTGCTATCTCCAGGAACAAGCAGGAATGAGTCTTCACATATGGGGACTCCCTAGCTACAGATGCCAGGGGGAGATCCCATAAAATGCGTGTCTCTGGATCAGGACTGCACTTCCCACACATGGATCTCCGGCATCCCATGAGGGATGGTGGGTAGGAGTTGAAAAGAGAGGAGCTGTAAGAAAAAACAGCGAACCACAGGACTACAGGAGAAGAGTCCTTGGTATGTATGATAGTTACCATTAAAAATATTGAATGAGCAATCACAATATGGACCTTACCTACTGGATTGTAGGAAGTAGAGAGGGTGATGGAGTCTACTGGAGATTCAGTAGAGGAATCCTCAAGGTGACCTCACGGCGGTGAAGGTGAAGGTCCAAATCTGGAATTGGCAGGTGACCCAGGTCAACTGGGGTAGTATGAAAACGGCAGGTCTTCAGTGGAAAGCTTTGTGGGAAAAAGCTGAAACTCCTTTAGCTACAGAGTCATTAATATGTAGGAGCAAAAGAGGAAGACTGACCGATTTGGACAACTAGCCCAGTCCTGGAGGGAAGAAGGGGTATGGGAACAACCCCGTATTCCCAAGGAGGACAAATGTGTGAAGGCCTGAAAACCTCAGTACCATTGAAAATCCACGCTGTCTTTCCTAGCTGGTGAGAGATAGGAAAGATATTGAAGCATGGTGCTTCAGGGATAGCGAGACCTAGAGTAAAGTGGGAGCTGTCAGTACCACAGTAGTGGTTGTGTGCATAATACCCCCGACATACTGAGGGACAGTATGAACATATGCAAGCCCACTGTCTGGAATCTTTAGGAAGGTAAAAACCCTTATAGCATAGACAGTTAGGGAGATAAGTATGTAAATACATATCTACTTATAAGGAAGCATCTCAAGAGATACATATATATTGTGATAAGGAAGCTTATCATAGCTCAGATAGGAGCTATAGAAAAGATGATGTGACTCTGAACAAGCAACCTGTCAGTTCTGGTAGAAGCAAGAAAACAGAGTTTTCACATAAAAGACTACCAGTCCCAGAATGCACCAGGTTTCCAGCAGCCATGAGAGGGGCTGAAGTGAGAAAATGTGTGTGCAATCAAGAGAGCTATGAGGTAATCCCTAAGCACTCATCTCAAAGGGCAGGGCCTGATTCAACACAGCTGCGCTGTGTTAGGGAGCAGCACACATTAGAACAGGATAAGAGTAGAGCTTATTCTTCAGATAACAGTTTCAAGAACAGCTTCAGGGAGAGCTTCAGCAACGGCTACAAGCTCCAGCCCTGCTACAGGTTTAAGCAGCATCTCGAGAAGCAGAAGCCAAGCCAAGCGGATAGAGAGAGAAGGAAACTCTCTGGAAGGAAGAGAAGAAGGGCCATTGGAAGGTCTGGGAGATTCCAAGGCAGTACCCATACTGGGAGGTATTCCAAGTGCCAGCAGAGTCCATTGGACTGGATTCAGCCAGAGGAATGGAATGGCAGAGATAGGAATCACCAGTGGCTACCTAGAAGAGAGAAGACTGCATGTGGAAGGGACTTTCAGACCAAGGCCAGAAGGTATGTGAGAGGAGATCCAGTGTCCAGGGATCAAGATTGGAAGGCTGGACATCAGAATTGGATTACATACTGGCCAGGCTTTACAGAGAGGAATTATGATGGCAGGAGAGGCGCAGGTATGAACACTGATCCAGACCCTATCTATAATAGAGAATGGCAGCAAGGGAATAAGCATTCTCATGATAGTGCCTTAATGAAAGACTCGTCTGTGCCAATGTATGATAGTGACCCTATGCTGATTGATGAAGGGGGAGATACAGCAGATGAAAGTACAGTTTACATGGACTGTTCTCTATCTAAATGCTATTGCTAGCTTTCTGTGAGCAAACACATCAGCCATCACAAAGAAACCTAACTTTGTTCTTTATTTCCACTGCAAACAGCTCTTAAAGCAGGATTTGGGTTCACACAGTAGCAGCCAGCCAGCTAAAGGCTTACAGCTGGTCAATTGATAGTAATTAAAGCTGCACCTGATTGTGTGTGTGAGCAAGGGAGAATCACTGCTGAGATCTGCGTGGAAAATAAGCAGAAGTTAACTTAACCAGCAAAGTTTATTCTTTTCTTTGTGCCTTTGTATTTGGTAATTATTTGCTAAGAAAACATTAGCTAATTGCCTGACAAGCTGAAGGTTGTTTTCTGGTTTACTTTGTGACTTTTGTTATCCATTTAAACACTGCAAGCAAGTAACCTCATTTATATTGCTAACAAGCATACTTGTGCTGGGTGAATTAAACCCCATCAATAAAAGAAGTATTTTATTGACCTTACCACTTGGTTTCACAACTCAATTATTGTCATCAGCTGTGTTTGGGAGTGAATGAACTACAATACCCACAATACCTTGCAAGAATCATATGAATATATGCATCGTCAAGATTGTGTAAGTTCTCACCCTAGGCAGCCGTCTGACAAATGGCGTAGTTTTTTCGGATTGCTCTTGCACCAAGAGGATTTACTTGTTGTGGATTACAAATAAAAGTCAAGTTTAAAGCTGTAAGAAAATTTCTTTCCCTCATCTGCACTTTGGAAGAAAAGTGGTTGTTCCAGGAAGCTGTCCCAGATGAAAAGACCCTGTGAAAAGCTGGATTCATCACTGAGACAAGGTAATATGTACCTGGGCATGTCTAGTGGTGGATGTGTGTAAGCACAGGGGGTAATTGAAAAAAAAGTTGAAAAAAAAAAAACACACCTGGTTGGAAGGTGCTGCTCTTTGTTTTTTTTTCTTTTTTATTTTCTTGCAGGGGTCAAGATGGATCCGAGGGAGATGGCTCAGTGGATGGCAGCCCAATTTAGCAAGCAGCAGGAGCTATCACAGCAGGCCCAGGACACTGCTATGAAGGCCTTAATGGAACAGCAGAAACCAGTGCTTGATCTGGTGCAAGCTCTAGTTCAGCTGCAGAGCCAAAGTGGAACAGATGCAAGACCAGCAGTTAGTACTGGTACACCACATGTGGACAATGTGGGACTCAATCAAGGGATTGGGGCATTTAATTTTGGGAAATTAACTCCAGAAGATAATGTTGATGATTTTCTAGAGTCTTTTGAAAGAGTGGCACAGGCTTTAGCATGGCCAGAGACCCAGTGGGCAGTAAGGCTGGCAGCCTCATTAACTGGTGAGGCACTAGCAGCTTACAGAGCAATGCCAGCAGCCCAGGCTTTGAATTATAAGGATGTAAAGGCAGCTATTAGAGATCGCCTAGGGTTGTCTATTTCAGAGTATAGGCGAATGTTTAGAGCTGTTACATTGAAAGTGGGTGAGACACCCAGGGCTCTGAGTCAGAGAATCAGAAGTTTAGCTGTAAAATGGTTGGAGCCTGAGCAAAAGACAGTAGAAATGTTATTAGATATTATAATGCTGGAACAATTTATGCTTGGGGTACCTAAAGATTTGAATGATTTCTTATACAGCAAAATTGCCAAAATCTTGGAGAGGCAACCATGCTAGCAGAGAGATTCTTGGAAGCCACGCAGGCTTGCCATAGAATGGGTGGCCCTCTAAAGATGGATGCTGAGGCTAGATGTGCTGTATCAGAAAAGAGAATAATTAAGAATGTTTTCTGACAATGAATGTACTGTATCAAACCAGATGACACAGTGGAATAGAAAGAAATGTTTCAAGTGTGGGAAATTGGGACATTTAAAGAAGAGATGCCAGACACACACTAGTTTAATGGGTCTGGATTTAAAACAGCCCAAGGAAGGATTTCTTTTGATGGTTGATGTGCAGGGAATTACCACAAATGCATTATTAGACTCTGGGGCAGACCAGAGTATGATGTCAAAAAGGCTTTGGAAGAGGATAGAGGCACAAGAAAGATTTGTGCCTAGAACCCCTGAAAGCCAAGTTCACATCAGATGCATTCATGGTGCTGCATCATCATATCCCACCTATAGGCTAAAGGTTAAGTGCCTAGGGAAACAAGAGGAAGTCCTATTAGCAGTGGTGCCTAGGCTACCCTTTGATTTGGTTCTAGGAAGAGACTGGCCAAGATTTAAGCAGGGTCTAGTGGAAGGACTAGGAAAGAAGGAGGGAGAAGGTTTAATGGTAGTAGCTCCCGGGCCTTTATTTGGAAGTCCTCAGACCCCAGCTAAAAAGATGGTTAAGCGTCCAGAAGACCAAGCTACCCCAAAGCAGATATTCGTCCTAAAGTACCATAAGGTCTCTGAGAAGGCCCAAGCTCCTAAGCGGGCAACCCCTCAGTCTGCTGGGTTTGACCTATGCAGCATAGAGAATGTGACTGTACCTAGCCAAGGGAGAGCCCTGGTTGACACCGGTCTCCAAGTGGAAATACCAATTGGATGTTATGGGAGAGTAGCCCCAAGGTCCAGATTAGCCCTTAAATTTTTCATCGATGTGGGTGCGGGAGTAATTGATCCCGATTACAGGGGCAATATTAAAGTTCTGTTGTTTAACTTTGGACAGAATGAGTATCACGTAAAGACAGGAGACAAAATTGCCCAATTGATCTGTGAGAGGCTGGGTTTTCCACCTGTGGAGGAGGTCACATTCCTAGAGAATTCTGAACGTGGAGCCAAAGGTTTTGGTTCTACTGATGTCAAAGGGGTTAAAAGCTTAGCTGCCACCTGTGCCCGAGAGAGGGAGGTGAGTGAAGAGGAAGATTTGGGACCCCAGGTATCTGATGGTAAAGAAAATACAGATCCCCAAATAGTTGAGGACCTGACAATGGTACAACAGGAAGAAATTAGGAAGTTGCTTAAGGAATTCCCAGATGTGTTGACACCCATACCTGGGGAGACCCATTTGGTGGCCCATGAAATAATAACTCCACCTGGGAAATTGGTTCGTCAAAGGCCATACCGCTTGCCTGAAGCCAAAAGACAGGAGGTAGTGGCACAAGTCCAGGAGATGTTGGCATGGGGGTAATAGAGGAGTCAAAGAGTCCCTGGAATAGCCCCATAGTCCTGGTGCCGAAGCCTGATGGATCCTTAAGATTTTGTATTGACTTCCGGCAGGTAAACGCCATATCAGTTTTTGATGCATATCCAATGCCAAGAATTGAGGAGCTGTTGGACCAGCTGGGACAGGCTCAATACTTAACCACCCTTGATATGATAAAAGGATATTGGCAAATCCCTCTCACCAGGGAGTCGAAGCCGAAGACTGCGTTCAGCATCCCCGTTGGCCTTTTCCAGTTCAAGAGGATGCCTTTCGGACTGCATGGAGCAGCGGCTACCTGCCAAAAGTTAGTGGATCAGGTACTTCGACCCCACCAAAGTTATGCTTTTGCATACATGGATGATGTCATAATCCATAGTAACACCTGGGCGGAGCATTTGAAGAGGATCAGGGCAGTCTTGTGCTCTATGAAGCAAGCGGGAATCACTTTAAACCCGAAGAAGTGTGCCTTTGCAAATATGGAGGTAAAATACCTAGGCCACCTAGTGGGAAGAGGAAAAATTAAACATATATTAAGCAAAATAGATAGCATCAGGAATTTTCCTCCTCCAACAACCAAGAAACAACTAAGAAGTTTCTTAGGACTTATTGGATACTACCGCCGGTTTATACCGCAATTCGCAGAGAAAAGTGCCATTTTCACGGATATGCTGCGAAAGAATTGTCCAAACCAGATAAAGTGCACACCAGAAGCTGAAAAAGCATTTTCAGTATTAAAAGAAAAATTGTGTACAGGACCGGTACTGAAAGGAGTAGACTTCAAAAAACCCTTTCTGGTTCAAACCGATGCATCGGATGTAGGGCTAGGAGCAGTCCTATCCCAGTGCCATGATGGGGAGGAGCATCCTGTGATGTACCTGAGCAGGAAGTTGTCACTGGCTGAACAAAAGTATTCCACGATAGAAAAAGAGTCTTTGGCTATCAAGTGGTCAGTGGAGGCGTTAAGGTTTTACCTTACAGCGAGAAAGTTCCAGTTGGTCACGGACCATGCCCCACTTAAGTGGTTTGCAGCAAATGAAGAACCACAATGCCAGGTTGACACGCTGGTACATGGCATTACAGGCGTTTGATTTTTCAGGTTGAACATCGTGCCGGGAAGTTACACAAGAATGCGGATGCCACTTTCCCGTATTACGGACCTGTAGAGAGAAGTTTCACCATTAAAACCAGTCCGTAATAACTTAAGCAGGGGGGTATGTGATAAGGAAGCTTATCATAGCTCAGGTAGGAGCTATAGAAAAGATGATGTGACTCTGAACAAGCAACCTGTCAGTGCTGGTAGAAGCAAGAAAACAGAGTTTCACATAAAAAGACTACCAGTCCCAGAATGCACCAGGTTTTCCAGCAGCCATGAGAGGGGCTGAAGTGAGAAAATGTGTGTGCAATCAAGAGAGCTATGAGGTAATCCCTAAGCACTCATCTCAAAGGGCAGGGCCTGATTCAACACAGCTGCGCTGTGTTAGGGAGCAGCACACATTAGAACAGGATAAGAGTAGATAGAGCTTATTCTTCAGATAACAGTTTCAAGAACAGCTTCAGGGAGAGCTTTCAGCAACGGCTACAAGCTCCAGCCCTGCTACAGGTTTAAGCAGCATCTCGAGAAGCAGAAGCCAAGCCAAAGCGGGATAGAGAGAGAAGGAAACTCTCTGGAAGGAAGAGAGAAGGGCCATTGGAAGGTCTGGGAGATTCCAAGGCAGTACCCATACTGGGAGGTAGTCCAAGTGCCAGCAGAGTCCATTGGACTGGATTCAGCCAGAGGAATGGAATGGCAGAGATAGGAATCACCAGTGGCTACCTAGAAGAGAGAAAGACTGCATGTGGAAGGGACTTTCAGACCAAGGCCAGAAGGTATGTGAGAGGAGATCCAGTGTCCAGGATCAAGATTGGAAGGCGGGACCATCAGAAATTGGATTACATACTGGCCAGGCTTTACAGAGAGGAATTATGATGGCAGGAGAGGCTCAGGTATGAACACTGATCCAGACCCTATCTATAATAGAGAATGGGCAGCAAGGGAATAAGCATTCTCATGATAGTGGCCTTAATGAAAGACTCGTCTGTGCCAATGTATGATAGTGACCCTATGCTGATTGATGAAGGGGGAGATACAGCAGATGAAAGTACAGTTTACATGGACTGGTTCTCTATCTAAATGCTATTGCTAGCTTTCTGTGAGCAAACACATCAGCCATCACAAAGAAACCTAACTTTGTTCTTTATTTCCCACTGCAAACAGCTCTTAAAGCAGGATTTGGGTTCACACAGTAGTCAGCCAGCCAGCTAAAGGCTTACAGCTGGTCAATTGATAGTAATTAAAGCTGCACCTGATTGTGTGTGTGAGCAAGGGAGAATCACTGCTGAGATCTGCGGTGGAAAATAAGCAGAAGTTAACTTAACCAGCAAAGTTTATTCTTTTCTTTGGTGCCTTTGTATTTGGTATTATTTGCTAAGAAAACATTAGCTAATTGCCTGACAAGCTGAAGGTTGTTTTCTGGTTTACTTTGTGACTTTTTGTTATCCATTTAAACACTGCAAGCAAGTAACCTCATTTATATTGCTAACAAGCATACTTGTGCTGGGGTGAATTAAACCCCATCAATAAAAGAAGTATTTTATTGACCCTTACCACTTGGTTTCACAACTCAATTATTGTCATCAGCTGTGTTTGGGAGTGAATGAACTACACAATACCCACAATACCTTGCAAGAATCATATGAATATATGCATCGTCAAGATTGTGTAAGTTCTCACCCTAGGCAGCCGTCTGGACAATATATATATATCTATATATATATATATATATATAGATAATAGGTGCATAACATATGCAACACAGCTTACAGACATATGTATCTATAGAAGTATATAGAGATATACTACATACATATCTGCAACTAAGCAAATAGAGATATGCCCATAAGAACATTCACATGAGAGATGTGAAGGAGAAAGATTCATCTAAAAAACAAGAAGGTGGAACCTACTTGAGAAGATATATAGAGAATCTATTTTCTCCTGGGTGTTAATGATCGTGCAGGAAGGCTACTCCAGTGGCCTACTAACCAGGATGGTTGCGGTGAAAAACAGAGGATGAAGGATCAGTCTGTAAGAACAGCCCGTTGCGAGTGAGTCCTTGTTAGAACTTTCTGACATGGTAAATGTACAAGAAAACGCATAGGAGGGATATACCAAGTTGACCCCCCCCCCCCCCCACCCCGGGAGGGGGCACAAGGGGTATCATGCGTCACTAGTAGAATATGTGCTGTCAATCAAGAGACGAGTAGTAGGATACCATGAGGACAAGCTGCAAGGAAGGAAAAAAAAAGAGCATCATCCTGCCCAGGATTGGAAAAACCTTTTGGACAATTAACGCAGGGGGAAAAGGCTTATATCCTGAATTATACAGGAGATAAACAGGGTGTGGAGAACCCGCACAGTCGTGGAAAATGAATACCTCCCCTTAAGAGCCGTTTCACAACCATATTGAATAGTCATCAGAAACAAAACCCCATGCTCTCTAGCAAGGGCCCATAGTAGAAAGCTTCTCTGAGAATTCAGCCCCCAGAGAGCATTATGCAGGGGAATAAGAAAGAAAATAGACTGGCTGTAGGTCCAACTCTGTTGCCCAATCCAAGGAAGTGGAGATGGCAAGAAAAAGAAGACCGTCTGATAAGGACGGAAGTGATTAGGATTATCCAAGATAGATGGAAAGCACTATCTTGGAAATCACTATTAAGGCCCCAGACAGAGAGTAGTGAGAAAGACGGACTGGAAACTTGTAGAAAAGTACCAGTAGTTTAATCACTGGAACTCCTGCTATGGGTAGCTTGCTGAATGACCCCGGACAGCAGCGACGACACTTCCCCTGTCGCCTAACCAAAAGAGAGAACAGACCCCAAAAGGAGAGGAGAAATTCCTTGTCCCTGTCTGATGAGCTCAAGGAAAAAACTCTACACTGGAATGAAAGGCTAGAGAAACTCTGCAGTGATATGGTACCACTCATTCAGGGGAAACCTGGATGAGAGGGTAGAGAAACAGGAGCTGAAGGGTGACTTACCATGTGGTAAGTTTGCTGAAGGAAAAAATGTTCATGTTGGGACAGAAAACTATCATGGGATAGTTGTTAACTTCTCTTCTTGGTAGGAAGAAGAGAGAAATCTGTGACCCATAGACATGAATCCTGACAGCTCAGCATATCTAGGAGGAAAAAGATGTGTAGAGATTTGAAGAAAAAACAGTGAACAAACTTGCTAAGAAGAAGTGAACTGTAGGTTGCAAACCTTCAGGAACCTATGGTTGCTGGGTTTGTTCAGCCTGGCTAGAGTTTGGATTCTTCAGACCAGGACGAGGTGTCCCTTGCTTGGGAACATCTGGATGATGGGCAGGAGAGAGTCTTCTTTTCCTAGGGAAAGAAGGTTTGGTAGGACATTTCCTACTACTGGGGAAGGAGAAGGCTTAGGATGGCCCCCAGAAAAGGGAAGTCAGTGGAGCAATGAGCAACCTGACGTAAAGCCTCCCTATTGAAGAGATTTTCTCCAGTACAAGGAGAATTACCCAGTCTTTGTTGCCCATCTGCTCAAGTCTGAAGCCTGGAGCCAGGCTCTACGGTGCTCCTATGGCTATAGCAGAGGTTCTGCTAACAGACTCAAAAGAGTCTAGAGAAGCACGAGAAGAAACCAAGAGATTTCTGGCTATGACTAAGAAGTAAGGAATAGTCTGTAGCCTTGGGCTCTGATAGAAAAGGAGTCAAAAGAGATAATTCCTTGTGACCTCCTGAGAGTGTAGACTCATATAAAATATAAGATAATCCTTGTTGCCAGCATATGTTTGGAAGGTTGACGTCCAAAGGCATCAAGTGCTCTAGATGCACCTGGCGGATAAGAAGAATGCTTCTTCTTGCTTTGACCTTCCTCATTGCTGATTCCACTACAATGGAATGATGGGGAAGTTGAGTCTTTTGAAACCCTGGAGAGGGGGGAACCTGATACAGAACATCAGTTGCTGTAGAAGGTGAGGAACCCTTAAAGGTGTTTCCATATTCTCAGAAGAAGATCCTGCAAAGAATGATGTAAAGGAAGCATTCTAATTTCCTTTTTGCAGGAGAGCCTTGGTCACAGCCAGGGTAGAAATAGGAATGATGCAACCATGTCAAAATTTCTGAAAAGAAGGATCTCCAATGGGAACTCACTGGCAAGGCTAAGTTGAAAGCAGCTTGGGCACCAGAAGATTGTACTGGTCCTGGTGCGAAAAAAAGCCCCTAGATGGACTAGGGTTCTGGCAGTCACAATTTTGAGACAGCAGACTGCATCGTCCATGCCAGGTATCGATCCACTGGGTATAGAAAGGAGCGATTGGGAAGCATGGAATGCGCTTGTCCCGATGGAAATGTCAGGAATCGACATCGATACAAAACACCGATACCCGGTTAGCCTGCCGGAACAGACCAGTAATCGAAACAGTCATTCGGAGCTGCTACCAGCGGTACCAAAACCAAAAAGCAGCCTTGGTGATCCTCCTCGGTACTCGGCACTTATAATCCGGAATCGGTTCAATACTAAACAATCTAGACTAGATATCGATTCAACTCGATCGAAGGGAGCGGCTATCGATGCACAGGTCTTGTGTACCCAAATGTCGGTCCAACAGATGGATTATTCCCAACCATGGTACCGGGTAACCGGGAAGATGCCGAGTTGTTTTCGTCCCAGTCATACTAACAACTCAGATCAAATCCACACAGAAATGCGACGTGTACTCAACACCTGTCGACAGTCGGTACCGCTCGAAGCGATGCCACCACCGGATGGCTCGATACTGGAAAGTCACTGGACGATCGATCGTCCCAAAGGTACCGAGGACGCCAGATGACGATCCCTGTGGTGAAGAGTGGATCACTCAACACCAGTGCCGATGCCGGGGGTATCGGTACCGCTCGAAGCGGATGCCACCACCGAGCATGGCTCAGGTATGTTCTGTGAGGGGTGAGCCCCAGGAACAACCTGAAACCCCTGAAAGGCTTTGGAGACCGAAGACTCCCGCCGGGGTTTTGAAGCCAATAGGGTCTTGAGGGCAAGGCCGGAGCCGTCATCATGCTTGGCATGAGACCTACCACTCAAGGATTGGCTAGTCTTAACAGACTGTTTGTGGGTTACCTGATCCTGTAGAGAAGAAATGGTCGGTGCCCTGACACTGGAAGGGAACTCGGTATCGAGGGAACTCGAAATGGAAATCTCTTCTCATAAAATTGTAGCCTAATGGCTCCGGAGGAAAAGGGTCAGGACCCAAACAGGTTAGACACCAGTTTTGGAGTCTAAAAAGAAAACTGTATTTCCACAGTTAAGGCACTTCTTAGGAGAAGAAGGCTCCATGATGGAGAGGCCTTACAGGCCCAAAAATTTAAGACAGAAACTGAGGAAAACTTCCCTGAGTTTGAGAGAAAAAGAAAAGAAAAAACCACCGGCGGTACCGGTGGAGGCGGGAAACAGCCGCGACCACAAGAAAACAAAAAAGAATTAAAAAAAAGAATTTTCTGCGGTGACAGGAGTACG